>SJYO01020080.1:34190689-34571137 GCA_006410555.1 Capra ibex
CTCCCTCTCCCACCCTACTAAACCCTCTTACTGTAAGATTGTACATATGATAGTACATTCTTAACTTAGCGGTCAGATACAGACTACGTCCTATGTCGTACGAACCTCGACCACGTACCCCTACTGGGTCTCTCTACAATACCCCTCCCTCCACCCTCCCCCCAAGTACAAACCCTTGCGTACATTCTTAATTTCTGAAATTTTAAATTTTTTTATTTTTTATTTTGTAAAATTTAGAATTTTTTTTTTTTTCTTTTCTTGGTATAAGTAGGTTAACCTTGAAATCTTTAATTATTATAGGACTCTCTACCGATGACTGTATTATAGGTACAAAATTATTATCTTATTTATTATAATGTTTTCTCAAATAAAATATTCTTTTACCGTTACTAGGTAACGATTACTTAAATTACACCTCAACCTTCGGTTCCTAAGGATTAAGTACAAGACTGAGACTGAGATTATGAACACCAGTCCTTTTTCAGATAATTAGAGGCATTATTCTGAAGTGTAAATGTTTTCCTTTTATTTCTATAGTTGGAAAGATCACACACCATTTCTAATTAATATTTGTCTAGATTCCTACCTCTCATATGCTTAAGTCATAATTTATAGTAAATTCCTTCGTAATCTCTTTATAAACCGGATATGTATTATGTTATATCTTAGTCTCGTATCCTTAATACATGTTCGATTTATTTTTAATACTACAGGAGTATATATTTATATATTTTATAACCGTTGGTCAGTTCTACAATCTTATAGTTTTGAGAGTCTCTCTTACATTTTACTAACTGTTGTAATTTTAAAAAGAGTTGACACTGCCGTCTAAGAATGATATTCAAAGAGGAGGGTTCTTAGTAAAAATATTTCGAATGTTCATCTCATTGAATGTTATTTTGAGAATCAATATTAACGATTATAGTAAGAAATAATCCTTAGATTTATAACAAGTCATTATTCTTGTTCTATGTTTCGTCTTGTCCATTTTTACTCGGATAAACCCCTTGTGTCTATAAGGGGGTATATAAATATAAAAACATACTAATATAATTGTATATCTGATACCTTACCTTTGTATGTAAGTAAAATCCACAATAAATAAAACAATCTTACCCTACTCATGTATCTACCTCCGTTCTTTCTCTCTCGTTCCATCGTTTGTATCTATTTATACCTACCTATTTACCTATCTACCTACCTACCTACCTTCTTACTCATCTAGGATTTATCGAAATCATCAACAGAATCTAGGTCAATGAGTTTCTGTTTGAGACTCTACCCTTAAACACATGTTCACTAATTAATTCTTTGGAGGATCCTTATGACCATTCTGTTGTCTCTTTGTCCTGGGACTCCTTCTACACTTAGTTTAAGTCTCACTCGTTCCTCTCCAGAACTCAGATTTAGTGTAGAGTCTCAAGTAGGATACCGCTGTTTCTTCGACTCGAAGGTAGTCCGAAATCAGTTAGTAACTGTTGTCCAAAACTTACCTGTAAATCCATACCATAAGTCATTTGTCAGTATCCGCGAAGACCAAGAGGTGACACCAAGGTGTTCGGGTTCAAATCCACAGATTTCATCTACCTTCCGTATTCGGAAATTTTTGTTTTGTGTGTCGTCGACCCCTACCCTCGTCTTTGTCCATCTCCACTAGGTTCATATAGAGGACTGTGTGGTTCATTATCGATTCCGCGGAGTCACGAGTCACTCGACACTAGCTTAAAATGAGAAGTCGGACAGCACTCTAGGTGTCAGAGGTGTCAGAAACTATAACTACGGAGGTAGAAACTAAATCCGTAAAGTTGAAATGTAAAGGAAAGTCAGTTTCTATGTGACATAAAGATTGGAATTAATTATGTGTTTATTAGTTATAAATATGGTAAGAAACTTATTAGACACGACAAAATTCAATAATAGCACAGTCCTCTTAATGAAACATTTAATCTTCTCTTCAATTCGTTGAAGGTTGGTCAGGTAGGATTTCCTTTAGTCAGGACCCACAAGTAACCTTCCTGACTACGACTTCGACTTTGAGGTCATAAAACCGGTGGACTACGTTTCTCGACTGAGTAAACTTTTCTCGGACAACAACCCCTTCTGACTTCCGTCCTCCTCTTACCCTACTGTCTCGTACTCAAACCCTTTTGAGACCCTCAACCACTACCTATCCCTCCGGACCGCACGACACCAAGTACCACAGCGCTTCTCAGCCTATGTTGACTCACTGACTTGACTTGACTTGATTCGCTAAATCTTACACTTCACAGATGTTTACAGACTCTAGTTTGTATATAATAACAATGGTCACTGGAAGCGAATCTTTTTCCGTGACCAGATTCACAAACCTGTAAATTCAAACTGAATCTGGAATTCAAAGAATAAGGACAAAAGAGTAGATATTTTATTCCCAAGTCTTTCTATTAGAGAAGGTAAAAATCGATAAAAGTTTACGATGATACAAACACAAATATGTCAATATATCTATATGATAGAAAGTTTATTGAATTCACACGATTTTAATTTATATGTCCGTGTAAAATTTTTTATTGAGTGGTGTCCCTTATTATTAGAAGTGTAGTATTGATATACATTTTTAATTTTGGATCGATACTAACAGAAAACGAAGACACACACACACACACTTACACTCTACTCGTCTGATACCTCTTCTTTTAGATATCGAACACCCAATATTAATTAATCTATAAGAGATAAGTCAATTAATATGAGAGGTTTAAGAACCGGTGTGAAAAGTATGAATTTTTCACTAAATTTCAATGTACTTATATGATACTTATACTTTTATAAGTATAAATTTACAAAAATTTTATTACTTATTTAAGTTCATATTCAGTGGTTTTTTAAAATATAAAGTATAAATGAGTGATTGTTATACAAAGAAGTTTCATCTCGTATGAGTATGACTCCTTTGACAATTTTTTTTACTGTTGTTGAATCTATATGTACGAAATATATTACCGGAAGGGTCCACCAAGTCACCATTTTTGGACGAACGGTTATGTCCCCTGTTCGTCTACACCCAAGTTGAGGACACAGTCCTTCTAGGGGACCTCTTCCCGTACCGTCGCGTGAGGTCATAAGACCGGAACTCTTAGGGTACCTGTCTCCTCGGACCACCCGATGGCAGGTCCCCTAACACTTCTCGACCTGTACTGACTCACTGACTCGTGTGTGTACATACGAAATATATTATGAAATACTTCGTCGACTAGAGTAAAGGTCCTTGACGGTTTACCCCGCCTTCCGTCCCTCGAGAATATCCTCTTTCCTATTTCTTGTTCCCTCTCTTTTTTATCTTTTATAGACAAGATGACATCGGTGTATCAGTTGGAGTAAATCCCACTCTTCCTTGTTCCTTTCTTCATATCTCGGGTCTCACCCGAACCTTAAACCCCTATCCGATTGACCTATATGACACAGTAGAAAAATAAAAAAAAATTCATTTCATATCAACTAAATTTGACAACACAATTAAAGACTACATGTCGTACCATGAGTCATTATGTATAAATACCTACAAAAATTATAAGAAGAGGTAATACCAAATAGGGTCCGGTAAATGATATTAGGGGACACGATATGTCATCCTGAAACGACAGGCAGACAAGATATGCATCATCAAACGTAGACGATTGGGGTTTGAGGATCAGGTAGGGAGGGGATACAAAGGAACCGTTGGTGTTCAGATAAGAGATACAGAACTTAGACGAAGTATCTAGTCAAGAAAACACATTATAAAATCTAAGGTACATATTCACTATAGTATACCATAAAAGAAAGAGAAAGACTGAATGAAGTGAATCATACGATTGGACGTCATCGTAGATACAACGACGTTTACCGTAATAAAACAAGAAAAACACCGACTCATCACAAGGTAACATATGTACATGACATAGAATAAATAGGAAAGTAGACAACTACCTGTAAATCCAACAAAGGTATAGAACCGATAAAACTTATCCCGTTGACACTTGTATTCCCTCGTACATATAAAAAATAAGTATCAGGTCTACATACGACTCCGTACCCTAACGACCCAGTATACCATCGAGACAGAAACCACAAATTTCCTTGGAGGTATGGTAAGAGGTGTCACCGATGTTGTGAATTGTAAGGATGGTTGTCACATCCTCCCAAGGGTAAGGAGGTTTGTGTTGAGGTCGTAAATAAATATCTGAAAAAGAGAAAAAGTCGACAAGACCGAGAAGTAACAACTCCCGAAAAGAGATCAACGTCACGGACCCGAAGAGTAACGTCACTAAAGAGAACACACCTCGAAACCGAGATCCCACACACCCGAGTCATCAACACCGTGTGCTCGAGATTTCGTACACCCAAAGTCATCAAAACTGTTTACACGAATCAACGGGACACCGTACACCTTAGAAGGGATTGGGTCCCTAACTTGGGTACAGGGGACTTAACTGTTCGTCTGAGAATTACTGACCTGGTGATCCCTTCAGGACATCTGAAAAATTACTACCAACAAGACTGACCACATTACCATGGAATAACATGAACCCTAAACGTAAAGAGATTATTAATCATTACTGTTCGTAGAAAAGTATACGAATAACTGGTAGACACCTATATGAGTCAAAAACCAGATCCTCTCGAAAATGTTCCCACGTTTTCAATGGATGTAAAATCCAAAGTCTGAACCACGAGGTCTACTCTCGTCAAGGTAGAATCCGAATTTTTTCAATAAGGGTACATCGATTCTGTAGTAGACAAGGGTTGGGGAGTCAGAGGTCGAAGTTGTACAACGTCTGGGAGGACGTTAGTTATTTATAGTTTTGAGATTAACTTATAGTTTTTGTGGGAAGGGAATCAAGACAAGAAGAAAGAGGAAATAGGAAACACAAGTGTAAGAATTTCAAAGAAGAAAAAAGAGATAGTTATCATGAAAAGAGATAGAACGAAGAAACAAGAAAATAATATAAATAGTTTCTGTCTGAACTAATCTCGGTCAAAATATATATCTAGATAGGCTGAGGGAGTGATCGTAAATTTGGGGACTTTTTTCCTCTATTAAAAAACAAACAGAAACAGTGGGTTGGAGGTCAGTCACGGTTTTTGGTGACGAAAATCAGTCTAAGACTTCATTAATTATTTTAGGAGAGAAACAAGTTTTGAGTAAGTGTCTTTTAACTATTTTTAATGGATCGGTGACACTTTAATAGGGATCGTTAATTTTTTATTTTTTCTTTCTTTAGGACTCCTGAGGACAAAGATGGACAAGTGTTCTTCCTGTATGTGACTATGGGCACTCGTCTCTTTTACAATACAATTATTTATCTTACATTCAAGTGCTCTTGAAGGTCCATAAGTTTGACCTAAATCTTTTTCATCTCCTTGCTCTCTTTCGTTCCCCTAAGGTCTTTTGGAAGATGAAGACGAAGTAACTGATGTGATTCCGGAAACTGACACACCTAGTGTTGTTTGACACCTTCTAAGAATTCTTTAGAAGTCTGGTGGAATGGACGGAGGACTCTTTAGACGTACGTCCAGTTCTTCGTTGTCAATCTTGACCTGTACCTTGTTACCTGACCAAGGTTTAACCCTTTCCTTATGCAGTTCCGACTCATAACAATGGGACGAATAAATTGAAGTTACGTTTTATGTAGTACACTTTACGGTTCGACCTACTTCGTGTCGACCTAGTTTGAACGTCCCTCTTTATAGTTATTGTCTATACGTTTACTGTGGTGGGAATTCCGTCTTTCACTTCTCCTTGATTCGGTGAAATATTTTCACTTTCTCATCTCACTTTTTCGACCGAATTTTGAGTCGTAAGTTTTTTGATTCTAGTACCGTACACCAGGGTAGTGAAGTACCGTTTATCTACCCCTCCGTTATCTTTCTCACTCTCTGAAATGAAAGAACTCGAGGTTTTAGTGACACCTAACACTGACGTCGGTACTTTAATTTTCTACGAACGAGGAACCTTCTTTTCGTACTGTTTGGACCTGTCGTATAATTTTTCATCTCTGTAATGAAATGGCCGTTTCCAGGTATATCAGTTTCGATACCAAAAAGGTCATCAGTATATACCTACACTCTCAACCTGGTATTTCTTTCGAGACTCACGTCTTCTTTACTACGAAAACTTGACCCCGTAACCTTTTCTAAGAATTCTCAGGGCACCTGTCGTTCCTCTAGTTTGGTCAATTAGGATTTCCTTTAGTTAGGACTTATAAGTAACCTTCCTGACTAGGACTTCGACTTTGAGGTTATGAAACCGGTGTACTACGTTTCTTGACTAAGTGACCTTTTCTGGGACTACGACCCTTTCTAACTTCCGTCCTCCTCTTCCCTCACTGTCTCCTATTCTATCAACCTACCGTAGTGGTTCAGTTACCTGTACTGAAACTCGTTCGAGGCCCTCAACCACTATCTGTCCCTTCGGACTGTACGACGTCAAGTACCGTAGAGTTTCTCAGTCTGTACTGATCCACTGACTTGACTTGACTTTGAGTACTCCGTCCCTAAAGAAAACAGGTATAAGTATAGGAATCGTTAGTCTTTCCGTGTATTTACTAGTAAGTATTTACTACCATCAACCGGTTAAAATCCGGTCCATAAAAATTTTGAATGAATAAAATTTTAGTTCTTATTGACGAAATGTTACAACACAATAGGTCAAACTTAAAGACCTTCAAGAGTATGTAGTTGTACTTAGTCGATATCCATATGTATACAGGGGTGGAGAACTTAGAGGGAGGGTGGAGACTGGGGTGGGGTGGGGAAATCCGACAGTGTCTCGTGACCCCACTTGAGGGACACAGTATGTCTTTCAAGGGTGACCGGTTGATAAAACGTTTACTATTGACATATACAAAGTTACAATGAGAGAGTTAAACAGGGTGGGAGGGGAAGGGGATGGCACAGGTGTACAGAGAAGAGGTACAGACGCGGAGAGAAGGAGGGGACGCTTATCTCACTAGTCATGGTTAAAAGATCCGAGGTATACACACACAATTATATGCTACAAATAAAAAGAGAAAGACTAAATAAGTGAGACATATTGTCCGGGATCCAAGTAGGTGGAGTGATCTTAACTGAGTTTAAACAAGTAAAAATTCCGTCCCATTATAAGATAGTACATATATATATATATATATATGTGTGTGTGTATATGTATATGTATATGTATATGTATATGTATATGTATATGTGACGTCTACCACTGACGTCGGTACTTTAATTTTCTGCGAATGAGGAACCTTCTTTTCAATACTGGCTGGATCTATCGTATAAGTTTTCGTCTCTGTAATGAAACGGCTGATTCCAGGCAGATCAGTTCCGATACCAAAAAGGACACCAGTACATACCTACACTCTCAACCTGACACTTCTTCCGACTCACGGCTTCTTGACTACCAAAACTTGACACCACAACCTCTTCTGAGAACTCTCAGGGAACCTGACGTTCCTCTAGACTGGTCAGGTAAGACTTCCTCTAGTCGGGACCCACAAAAAACCTTCCTTACTACGATTTCGACTTTGAGGTCATGAAACCGGTGGAGTACGCTTCTCAACTGAGTAACCTGTTCTGAAACTACGACCCTCCCTGACCCCAGTCCTCCTCTTCCCCTGCTGGCTCCTACTCTACCGACCTACCGTAGTGACTGAGCTACCTACACTTAGACTCACTTGAGGCCCTCAACCACTACCTGTCCCTCCGGACCACACGACGCTAAGTACCCCAGCGTTTCTCAGTCTGTGCTGACTCGCTGATTTGACTTGACTTGACTATGTATATGTATATATATGGTGTTCAAGAAATAGGCAACTAGACAACTACCTGGAGAACCTACGAAGGTACATGACTGATAACATTTATCACGACATTACTTGTATACAGAAAATGTTAACACTAAAAGAATCCCATATATGGGGTATCACCCTAACGAGCCAGTATGTCATCAAAATAAGGATCCAAAATTTCTGTAGAGGTATGACAAGAGGTAGTACCGTTCTACTTTTCTGTTGGGAGTCTTACCCTCTTTTATTAACGTTTACCTTGTTGACTGTCTCCTAATTAGAGGTTTTATATTTTCACCATGGGTCTCCCTATCATACCCCTCCCTCAACCCTCCCCCCAAGTCCTACCCCTTGTGCACATGTGAATACCGTCTAAGTACAACTACATACCGTTTTGGTTATGTTATAACATTTCATTAATCGGAGGTTAATTTTATTTATTTAAATTTAAAATTTTTTTCACCAAATACATTGAGTTATAGTCTTTTTGTTTTATACGTTAGTTTGTTATCCGACTTCTGGATTTGTCTGTAAAGAGGTTTCTTCTGCAACAGGAACAAGTCGACGGTTCAGCACAGACTGTTGAATGCTGGGGTACCTAACGTCGTACGGTCCGAAGGGAGAGGGAGTGGTAGAGGGTCTCAAACGGCTTCAAGTACGGGATACTTACTTATTACGGTAGGTTGGTCGAATAGGAGACAGTGGGAGAAGAGGAAGAGGGACGGTAGAAAAGGTCGTAGTTCTAGAAAAGGTCACTCAGTCGATAACGTAGTACACCGGTTTCATAATAATCTCTTTAAGTTTAGTTTTGACGTTACTCCATAGTGGAGTGTGGTCAGTTTTACCGGTAGTAGTTTTTTTTAGATGTTTGTTATTTACGGCCTCTCCCACACCTCTTTTCCCTTGGGAGAACGTGACAACCACCCTACATTTAACTATGTCGGTGATACCTTTAAAGAAGTTTTTTCGTCCATAAAAATTTTCACAAAAAAATACATAATTCATTAAGTTAAGGTTATTGTTGGTAAACTTTATTTATGATAATGAGAGGGGTAAAATGTCTACTTCTTTGATTCCATGTCTTTTCGATTCATTGAAGTGGTTTTATTGGGTCCGTTAATTCACCAAGAATTATGTATCAACGTAGTGTTAACCTACAGAGTCTTTTCACGAAAGACGACTACGACTAAAAGGTCCAAGGGACTCCGTCTGTGAAGTAATGAGAGACGACGGACAAAACGTAGATATTTTACCGTCGTTATTTTGTATGGATGGAGTGGTCCCACAACATGTCGAGGTGATTAATGGTTGACCATGGAGTAAAACGTTTGTACGTAGGGGGTATTATCAAGTAATAAGAATGTAGGTTATAAATTTCTGGACACTGACCACCAGAAAAGAAATATTAAGAGAGTAATAAATAAAAAAATAGTGTTAGTCGTCAAAAATCTAAAATAAATTCTTTAAAGTAGTATTCTTTCCTTTGTAAAGAACATGTGTCTACCAGTCATTAATAGATATATTTTATGATTTAAATTGAACGGTAACAAAGTGGATGAGATGGTTAATATCTTAATGCATGAATACTCCAAATATATTTTTATGTATTAAAGTACAGACTTGACAAAAGAAATTTTCCATTCCTTTAAACAAACTTCGAGAAGTAACACCCTTTATAAAAGTAGTGAGTCCCTACTAAATTTCAAAGAAAAAAAAATTGAAAAAAAAAAATGAAATAAAATGAAATGTTATGACATAACCAAAACGGTATGTAATTGTACTTAGGTGGTGCCCACATGTACGCTAGGGTTTGTACTTGGGGGAGGGTGGAGGGAGGGGTGTTGTAGGGAGACCCAGTAGGGGCACGTGGTCGGGGTTCGTACGACATAGGACGTAGTCTGTATCTGACCACTAAGCTAGGAATGTACTATCATATGTACAATCTTACGGTAAGAGGGTTTAGCAGGGTGGGAGAGGGAGAGGGAGACTCAGGTTTTCAGACGATATGTGTAGACAAGTATCCTCCAACTTAAGAACCACCTTCACTTTCACAACCAGTGAGTCAGTACAGGCTGAGATAAACTGGGAAACCTTTGGGATCGGACGGTCCGAGCAGACAGGTACCCTAAGAGGTCCGTTCTTATGACGTCACCCAACGGTACGGGAGGAGGTCCCCTGCAAGGACCGAGTCCCGAGTTTGGTGTAGAGAAAGAAGACGTAACCGTCCACCCAAGAAATGGTGATCACGGGGGACTCTTCGGGACTTTCAGTGTCTGAAGAGTTATTGGTTAAGAAAGAAGGAAGAGACGGGAGAAAGAGTTCTATCAAAAGAAGGGGTTCTTTTGTTAAGTTATTTAAGGAAAAAAAGGATTTTATATATTGGTCATTTAGACGTACAAACTAATTTTTATATACTTCGTTAATAATATCTTTATTATTCGATGTTTTCTTTTTTAGGAAGAAAGGAAGGAATATTTTATTAGTCATATGAAAAGAAAAAGAGCAAACAACAAGAAGGAAGTGAATTTACAAACGACTTCCTGTAAAAGAGAAGTGAAGGTGTTTACGGTGAATTCACAAACGGCTTCACAAGAGAAGTGAAGGTGTTTACGATAAAATTGGAAGTGAGTGACAAATCCATGTCTTTGTCGAGTAAGTAAGAGACGTAGGAGGAAGGGGTCACTGGTGGATGTGACCAGGTAAAACAATAGATTTACATTTAAACGTACATTTACCTTTGTCCAAATAATATACCCTTGATTATTTTCATACTAACTACTTTCCTAGATTCCTAAGGGACTCAATGTCCTCCTTGAACAACTTTGCCTCCAGGACTAAGTCGACTGACCTCGACCCAATTCTCTCCCACCCTACTCCGAAATGTAAACCTTGTAGAGTGTCCCTTACGAGCACGACGTCGAGGTTCCAATTCAGCGACTTACGGGACGAAGAGGTAATGGAGTGTAACCCGTACACCTATCCCTGAAGAGACCACCAGGTCAGTAATCTTGAAGCGGAAGGTGACGTTCACCCACGTCCAAACTAGGGACCAACCCTTAGGGTGTACGGAGCACCAGTTTTTAGGTTTTGTATTTTGTCTTCGTTATTACATTGTTTAAGTTATTTCTAAAAAATTTACCAGTTGTATTTTTATTAGAAATTTTTTATTCACACCTATCTTCCTTTTATTGGTATGGTGATATTTGTATCTACACTTAAATTACAACGTGGTAGAAATATTGATCAATCTTGGAGACATCTACAATGTATAGACACACTATAAACTTGGATTATATAATTTGACTTCGTTTTACATTATTTATTTCCTGATTCAGTAAAGTCTCCATTGACTCACAAAGATTACCTTAGTCGTTTCAGTACTCGACCACTTATTTTCAAAACAAAACAAAAAAGGAGAGAAAAGTATTAAAAATAAGCAACAGTACAGGTGGTGTCTCTTTAACCTATACTCGTAAACCATGATTAATTTTGTGGTAATGGACTATTTTTTACCTACCGTTCCCTTAAATGACTATGTTTGTGAGTAATACCTCTATAGTATCGGTTAAAGGTACAACACATCGTTTGTGGTGTGACCCATCTTCGGACAGGCCAAATCACTCGGGTCCCTCAGGGGTGTCACGGACCTCGTTTCTAAGAGTGCCAGTGTTTTGACCCTGACCACGGTCGTGACGTAGTTGTTGTCGTAGACATACCAGACTTACATAGATTTATCCTTCTTTCATTTTCTATAAAAGTGATAACGTTAATCATATCCCAAACATACGTGTACTTTTAATATTAACAGATGACTGAGGAGATGGAAATTTGACAGAAACTAAAGTATTCTTAATATGACGGATAACAAACTAAACTTTTTATCTAAACATGTTTTACTATCTTCGATCTCAATCGTACGGTTTCTAAAATATATAGATTAACTCCTTTTTAATTTCAATTCATTTATTGATTCATTTATAAGGAGTAACTTTTGAAATCTTATGTAGATTTAAATATCTCACTTTACCTCTAATATTCGTATTACTCATAGTTTCAAATATAAAACTAAAGGTTCCTGTTATTTTGTTATGGGAGAAGTGACACGAGTCTGTCGGACCTAAGGAAACCACATACATCAATGACCCTCATGTCAGAATCACGACTACAACATTATGGTCTATTCCGACGAGTAATTAGTATGACGACGGTTGAACGACATAAAGGTAGTCAAGATTTAAAGTACCGTAAAATTAAGTCGGAGTGTAGGATTTCAGTATTAGTCAAGGAAACTATAAGGACCAGTCTTAAAAGAATTTAACGATGGAGTAGTGAAATTACTTAAGGTACAGAAGTAGAGTAAAAAATACTTCAATCCAATTTGATCCAATGAAAGGTTAAGACTTTAAGACACTAACACATTCGACGAATAATAAAACAAAGAACGAAACGATATGTTCCCCTATTTTTTAATAGTTTGTTCTCATTATTTCGTTATTCTATTAAGTAAAAAGTTGTTTTCATATTTTATAAATTTTTTAATATCCCTTCATGTAATTCCAGAGTTTCCCACTTTTTGATTGAGTCAAAGAAGTTGTTGGATTTTTAGATGTATAAAATTTTGGTTCAAAATATAAAGATTCTTTTCTCTTTTTATTTTCCAATAAAAATTTTCTAATTAATGTCGAGAATATTTAAAGGTTGAGGAGAATTTATAACAACAAACCTCCCCCTTTTATTACGTTACACTGTATATCGAACCTCATCTCCAATATATTGGGTGTTATAGTTTAATATTTTCCTTCTTTCACTTCAGCAAGTAAGCACAGGGATACCTGACATCCGATGGTCCGAGTAGGAAGGTACCCTAAAAGGTCCGTTCTTATGACCTCACCAAACGGTAAAGGAAGAGATCCCCTAGAAGGACTGGGTCCCTAACTGGGGCCCAGAGGGCGTAACATCCGTCTACGAAATGGTAGAATCGGTGGTCCCTTCAGTTTAACATTCGATTAGTGTTTATAGGGAGATTCATATTTTATGATCTTTCATAGATCCAATTACGAGTGTCCTTAGTCCTATCGGAACCTCATACGTTTTAATCGTAAAAAGGAAATATCAAAGTAAGGAAGTCTTTAAAAAAAGACTCCTCATTGTTCCTGTGTTTAAGTTTGAAGGAGATTTAAAGACTAGATCAAACCACTTTTAGTCTGTTTGCTTTAGGGTATCTGTCGGTGGTTAATAAACTCATACTGTAACGGTACTTAAGTCTGATGTATGTCAGTCGGAAGTTTCTCAACGAGAAGGTAAATTACCTTTTATATTTACATTACAAAAATGAAATCTTTCGGATTGTATATTCAGTTTATAGATTGTGAGATAGGATTTTACTACTTTCCCATTTATGATAATATATATATATATATATATATATATATATATATGATGACATCCATTTAGAACGGTCTTAAAGATTATATTTAACGTTCGATTCTTAACGTCGAGACCAATCCAATACAATAGATTGGGAATCGTTCAAAAGGGACTAGTGACAGGAATAATTTCACAATTGAGGGACCCCTCATTTCATTCTAAACGAGTAAAGTTTACGTCAATTTTTACGTTGGTATAAAAGACGGATAAAAATTTTGTTTATGTTAAACCCGGATCTTCATGTTCATATTAATGGTCAAATATTTAAATGAAAGAGATAAGACTATAACATGAAGATGAAAAAGTAGACCGTGAATTACTCTATTAGATATTTAACTTGTCTCTACGTAAATTAAGGAGATTCCTAAAACTTCGACATAACTTTTTAGTGTACTTCAAAAACTCTCTGAAAGACATGTTGTGTTCCATCGACAAATGTCTCTCGTAAAAGGAAGTCCCTAAATTATCCTTTACGATTATCTCTTTTATACTCATTCCCTCTCAATCGTTGAAAAGGACCATCAGTCAACTCTTAATCCACCGCAAAGGTGGTATCTATCAAGTGAGGTTATTTACGAAAACACTTTCCACACATACATAAAAAACAACAAAAAAGAAAAAACTGTACCTGGTAAAAAATTCAGAAATAACTTAAAGAATGTTATAACAAAGACAGAATACACAACAAAAGAGAAAACCGACTCTCCGGAAACCCTAGAATCGAGGGGTTGGTCCCTAGTTTGGACATAAGGAATATGACCTTCCGTTTTAAAATTAATGACTTGACTTTCCCTTCAGGGACTTTTTTTGAAAAAAATTAACTTCCTATTAACGAAATGTTTTAAAACAACAAAAGACGGTTTATAGTTGTACTTAGTCTATATCTATATGTATACAGGGGAGGGAGACTTCGAAAGAAGGTAGAGGGAGGGGAAGGATGGAGAGATCCAACAACGTCCCGGGGATAAACTCAAGGGACTTGGTATGTAGATTAAGGGTAACCATAGATAAAATGTATACCATTACATTCAAAGGTACAATGAGAGAGGTATGTAGGATGGGAGAGGAAGGAGGGGGGTAGTACAGGTATTCAGACAAGAGACACAGACAAAGAGGTAAAGACGGGACGTTTATTTAAGTAGTAACGGTAGAAAGACCTAAGGTGTATATACGCAATCATATACTGAATGAAACAAGACATATCATCCGAGATCCAAGTAGGTGGAGTAATCTTGATTGAGTTTACACAAGGAAAAATACCAATTATAAGGTGACATATATACATGGTATTGAAGAAACAGCCGAATAGACAACTACCTGTAGACCTAAGGAAGGTACAAGATCGATAACATTTCTCGATCTTCTACGTTACTTGTAACCCCATGTACACCTAAAAAGACAAAACCAAAGGAGTCCCATATACGGATCATCACCCTAACGACCCAGTATACCACCAAAATAAGGATCGAAAAATTCCTTAACGGTATGGTAGAAGATATCACCAACATAGTTCTTACAACGTAAGAGTGGCTTCACGTTCTCCCAAGGAAAAAGAGGTATGGGAGAGGTCGTAAATAACAAACATCCGAAAAACTACTACTGGTAATACTGACGACACTCCACTTTAGAGTTCAAAACTAAACGTAAAGAGATTATTACTCGTTACAACTCGTAGAAAAGTACACAAACAATCGATAGATAAACAGAAAAAACCTCTTTCCAGACAAATCCAGAAAAGGGGTAAAAAACTAACCCAACATACAAAAAGATTATAGCTCAAAATACTCGACGAACATATAAAACCTTAAATTTGGAAAGAGACAACAAAGTAAACGATAATAAAAGAGGGTAGGACTTCCAACAGAAAAGTGGAATAAATATCAAATAAAACGACACGTTTTCGAAAATTCAAATTAATCCAGGGTGAACAAATAAAAACAAAAATAAAGACAATGAGATCCTCCACCCAGTATCTCCTAGAACGAAACTAAATACAGTAGTACACAAGACAGATATAAAAGGAGGTTCTCAAAATATCAAAGACCAGAATATAAATCCAGAAATTAGGTAAAACTTATATGTAAACACATACCACAATCTTTCTCAAGATTAAAGTAAGGAAACGTGTATCGACAGGTCAAAAGGGACGTATTGAAGGACTTCTCCGATAGAAACGGGGTAACATATAAGAACGGAGGAAACAGATTTCATTCCATGGGTATCCACACACCCAAATAGAGACCCTAGAGATAGAACAAGGTAACCAGATATAAAGACAAAATACGGTCATGGTATGACAGAACTACTGACATCGAAACACCATGACAGTCCTTCCAACTAAGGAGGTCGAGGTAAGAAGAAAGAGTTCTGACGAAACCGATAAGTCTCAGAAAACACAAAGGTATACTTAACACTTTAAAAAACAAGATCAAGATACTTTTTACTGTAACCATTAAACTATCCCTAGTGTTATTTAGACATCTAACGTAAACCATCACATCATTAAAAGTGTTATAACTAAGAAGGTTGGGTCCTTGTACCTTATAGAGAGGTAGACAAATACAGGGAAATTAAAGAAAGTAGTCACAGAATATTGAAAGACACATGTCAAGAAAACACAGGAATCCATCCGAATAAGGATCTATAAAACAAAAAAACAACTTTACCACTTACCCTAACTAAGGAATTAAAGAGAAAGACTATAAAGTAACAATCATATATCTTTACGTTCACTAAATACACATAACGAAAACATAGGACGTTATGTAAAATTCGACACGTAAAAATTCGTGTCAAAAATAACCTGAGGTATCAAAAGTTTTAAAACGTTATAATATTTCTCTTACGTTGAAAGATAAATTCTTTATATTTTCGAAGATACACGGAGACGACGGACTGAACTAAACGTCTAAAAAACGACGACCTCCCTTACAGATTGTACGTTCCAAACATCACATAGGTGTCAATCCTTTGTACAAGAAGACCTCGATCCGTTGGGAACAAATGACACTCCGGTTCTAAACTAAAATAACCTATTTAATCTTTTTTTTTACTCAATCTTCAGTTTTATAACAATGTAAAAATTAGGAATTTTGATGAAAAGGCCAGAACTTACTTCCATCTCATGTCATTTAACCACAATTATGAATTTAAGCTAATACTTTTTTGTTTTTTCATTATAATTGTTGATCCGTCACAGTGGGGTGAGGTCATGGGAACGGACCTTTTAGGGTTCCTGCCTCCTCGGACCTTCCGACGTCAGGTACCCCAGCGACTCCCAGCCTGTGCTGACTCGTTGAAGTGAAAGTGAAAAGTGAAAGTACGTAACCTCTTCCTTTACCGTTGGGTGAGGTCACAAGAACGGACCTCTTAGGGTCCCTACCCCCTCGGACCACCCGACGGTAGATACCCTAGCGTGTCTCAGTCTGTGTTGACTTCACTGAATCGTCGTCGTCGTCGAATTACTCATATGAAATGAACATAATTAATTAAAATTCTGTCTAATTAATCGACGATCGATTAACTCTCTGTGGATGGATGAAGTACTATTAGAGATTCCAAAATTGGAGGTTGATCTTTGAATTATTTTTTGATATTACTTTCATACAAATCTATAACTACTTTGTAATTTTCACGGACCTGATAACGAATAAAGTAAAAATAGGACAACCAAAAAATTGAAAACCACCACCTAAAAATCGGTAAAATATAGTTATAAATACTTCGTTTTCTAAAATACGTTATTATTTATAGATCAGTATCACCTAAACCTTTCTGGACCCAATCTTAAGTCCGGAACTGTGTTAGTTGACACACTGGGATCCGTTGATCAATATGAAGGGATCCTGAATTAAAGACGTTGACAACCGTCTCTGTATCATTGTTGATATATTCGATAATACTCCTTATATATTTTACCCTGAAGAATTTACATTTATTAAGGTAAACGATGAACTTTTCTCATTAGTAAGTTATACGTCTTGGATGATTCTAATCATAATCGAAATTATAGTCATGGTCAAAAATATTCGTACACTATTATAAGATTAAAACTTTTATATTTTTACTATGGAATTTAATACTTAAATGTCAAAGACTTGATATTTTGTGACTGTAATTATATGTCTTAAAAAAAGAAGGTTTAATCTAAATTAACATGTCATCATACCTGTATTTGTACCTTTTATCAAAGTAAACATAACATGAAAGGTTCGTGGACAATCTATATAACTACTGTTATGTCCAATATAAACAGAAACTATGTTCTAAGAGAAGACAAATTCTGTTTATAAAATATATACTCTTATTAAGTACTTCATACCAAGATAAATAAAACCGTCTAAAATAATAAAGTAATGAACGATCCATTCCATTTGATGAGATTACCTAGGTGGAAAAGTACAGAGGGGAGTTCCAAAGTAAAGAAGGTACAGAAAGAAGTACGAGAAATTTCCGGTTTCATCTATATGTCTCCTGTGTGTCGTCAGTTTGTAAGAGAAAGAGAGAAAATGGTAGAAACGTTATTGTTGGAAAAGGGACATTAATAATTAGTAAGTATACTTTTATCTCTATAATTATATATTCGTACAACCGTTACAACACTATTTATCAATTTCTAAAGTAAATGTTTCTTTAAGGGTTTGACTTCCGTACTTTCGGGAGAATTTTAATATCTTAAATTTTTATACTTACTAGTAATTCACGTACGATTCAACGAAGTCAACATAGACTGAGAAATACTGGGACACCTGACATTAGACAGACTCTAAGAGATCCGTTCTTATGACCTCACCCAACTGTATGGGAGGAGGTCCCCTAGAAGGGTTGGGTCCCTAGTTCGGACGCAAAGGACGTCGAGGACGTGACGTCCACCTAAGAAATGGTACCTCGGTGGTTCCGTGGTGGTAAATCTTCGATAAAGGGAATATCCTTTTCTGTGACTTGTAATTGGAGTAGATGTCTAGTTTAAATAATCAAAAGATAACGACGTATTGTTTAATCGGGTTTGAATCGTCAAAATTCGTCACTTACTAGAGTGTTTAACAGACTCTTAGTCGTTAGGTTCACACTGAATCGACCACCAGGACCGAGTCCCAGAAGACACCCTAACGTCTGTTCGACAACACCCGATGTCAGTCGACTTTCGATTCCGACCCGTTGGAAAAAAGTTCGAGTGAGTACACTGATCCCGTCTTTTGAAGTCGATGACTAGTGTAGATTTTCTCTCATGTGTAAATTGTGGTTTCTCCGTCACATAAAATAATAGCTTAGAATCGTTAATGAGAATGAAAACAGTATACGAAAACCTGTACGTCTAGTTGGGTGAAAATCTCTTCCCTTAACGTATTATCACATTTTGGATCCTCCCTCCTAGTATCCCAGTTAAAACTTTCGACCGGTGGTATAACGTGAACCTTCTTAGATACCACAAAGTTGAAAGAAAGTTATCTTTATAATAAAGTCTTTTACGTAACATGGAGAAGAATTCACGAACACCAGGAATTTTGTATAAGATCTGTCAAGGAAGTGTCAACACCTACACTGACCACCACCTTCTTTCCAGGTTACGACATTTCTCATTACAACGTATCCTTGGATCTTACAATCCAGGTACTTAGTTCCGTTTAACCTTCACCAGTTTGTCCTCTACCGTTCTCATTTACAGTTGTAAAATCCTTAGTCGTTTGATTTCACCTGACCTTACTCACTTAAATTGAGTGTACTGGTAATATAGATGATTACACCCGTTCTTAGGGAATCTTCTTTACCTCATCGGTAGTATCAGTTGTTTTCTCAGGTTTTATGTCATGGACTTACGTTAGAGTTTTTACTGTCTTACTAGTGATAAGTAAAGGTTCCGTTTGGTAAGTTATAGTGCCATTAGGTTCAGATACGGGACTGGTCATTACAACTTCGACTTCAACTTACCAAGATACTTATGGATGTTCTGGAAGATCTTAATTGTAGGTTTTTTCTACAGGAAAAGTTATATCCCCTGACCTTACATTTTCATCCTTCAGTTCTATGTGCACCTAATTGTCCGTTTAAACCGGAACCTCATGTCTTACTTCGTCCGTTTCCGATTATCTCAAGACGGTTCTCTTGTGTGACTAGTTTCGTTTATGGGAGAAGGTTGTTGTGTTCTCTTCTGAGATGTGTACCTGTAGTGGTCTACCGGTTGTGGTTTAGTCTAACTAATATAAGACAAGTCGGTTTCTACCTCTTCGAAATGTGTCAGTCGTTTTTGTTCTGACCTTTGACTGACACCGAGTCTAGTACTTGAGGAATAACGGTTTAAGTCTGAAGTTAACTTCTTTCATCCCTTTTGGTTTTCTGGTAGGTCCATAATGGATTTAGTTTACGAAATACTAATATCTCTCATTCACTGTTTATCTAAGTCGCCTAATCTAGACTATTTGTCTCACGCACTTTTTGATACCTACCTCCACGGAATGTAACATGTCCTCCATCCCTAGCTCTTGTAGGGGTTCTTTTTCTTTTCGTTTTACCAACAGACTCCTCCGGAACGTTTATCGACACTTTTCTTTTCTCCAAGTTCCGTTTTCTCTTTCTCTTTCTATATGGGTAAACTTACATCTCCAGGTTTCTTGTCGTTCCTCTCTATTCTTTCGGAAGGAGTCGGTAGTCACGTTACTTTATCGCCTTTTGTTATGTTACCCTTTCTGATCTCTAAAGAAGTTCTTTTAGTCTCTATGGCTCCCTTGTAAAGTACGTTTCTACCCGAGTCACTTCCTGTCTTTACCATCCTTGGATTGTCTTCGTCTTCTATAAGTCTTCTCCACCGTTCTTATGTGTCCTCTTGATATGTTTTTTTTAGAAGTGATGGGTCTATTAGTGTTACCACACTAGTGAGTGGATCTCGGTCTGTAGGATCTTACACTTCAGTTCACCCGGAATCCTTCGTAGTGAAGTTTGTTTCGATCACCTCCACTTCCTCAAGGTCAACTGTAAAGTTTAGGATTTTCTACTACGACACTTTCACGATATGAGTTATTTGGTCGTTTAAACCTTTTGAGTCGTCACCGGTGTCCTCACCTTTTCTAGTCAAAAGTAAGGTTAGGGATTCTTTCCGTTATGGTTTCTCACGAGTTTGATGACGTGTCAAAGTGAGTAGAGTGTGCGATCATTTCATTACGAGTTTTAAGAGTTCGGTCCGAAGTTGTTATACACTTGACACTTGAAGGTCTACAAGTTCGACCAAAGTCTTTTCCGTCTGCTGGTCTCTAGTTTAACGGTTGTAGGAGACCCAGTAACTTTTTCGTTCTCTCAAGGTCTTTTTGTAGATAAAGACGAAATAACTGACACGGTTGCGGAAACTGACATACCTAGTGTTATTTGTCACCTTTTAAGACTTTTTCTTACGTTATGGTCTGGTCCCCTTGACGGAGAACTCTTTAGTCATACGTCCAGTCCTACGTTGTCAATCTTGACCTGTACCTTGTTGTCTCACCAAGGGTTATCCTTTTCCTAATGTTCCGACATATAACAGTGGTTCGAATAAATTGAATATACGCCTCATGTAGTACTCTTTACGACCCGACCTACTTCGTTTTCGACCTTAGTTCTTACGACCCTCTTTATCGTTATTGAAGTCTATACGTCTACTGTGATGGAAATACCGTCTTTCACTTCTTCTTGATTTCTCGGAGAACTACTTTCACTTGCTCCTTTTACTTTTTTAACCGAAGTCGAGTTGTAAGTCTTTTGTTCCTAGTACCGTAGGACAGGGTAGTCAAGTACCGTTTATCTACCTCTTTATCACCTTTGTCACCGACTCAAATGAAAAACCCCGAGGTTTTAGTGACGTCTACCACTGACATCGGTACTTTATTTTTCTCCGAATGAGGAACCTTCCTTTCTATACTGGTTGGATCTATCGTATAATTTTTCGTCTCTGGACCCGAAAACAAACGACCTTCTAAAGACTAATGTCAAAGTTAAAGGCACGAACACTACCCAGACAATTCTAAAAGATAAAGAAGGACCAAGTCAAAACCTTTTAACATGAAAAGATTCTTAAACAGGTAAAGAAGGTGCAACAGGTAAAATAACCGTATGTTAACGACTATCATCAGAGAATACTAGGAAACATAAAGACACAACAGACAACACTAGAGAGGTAAAAGTAAAGATGAAAATAACTAAACTAAAAAGAGGGAAACAAAGAACTACTCAGACCGATTACCAAAAAGTTAAAATAAATAGGAAAGTTTCTTGGTCGAAAAACCGAAACAACTAAAAACGATACCAGAGAAACCAAAGAAAACGTAAATAAAGACGGGATTAAAAATTCTAAAGAAAGGAAGATGATTGAGACCCCAAGAGGTAAAGAAGGAAAATATTCAACGAAATCCACATCTGAATCCAATAAATAAACTGAAAAAAGAACAAAGAACTCCATTCGGACATAACGATACTTGAAAGGAGAATCGTGACGAAAATATCACAGGGTGTCCAAAACCCAACAACACAAAAGTAAAAGTAAGTAAAGCTACGTATGAAACTAAAGAAAAAACTAAGGAAGACACTAAACAACCAATAAGTCTTCGCACAACAAGTCGGAGGTATACAACCTTAAAAATTATCAAAAAGAGGACATTAACTCTAGATTAGAATTACGTAATACCAGTCTTTTCTACGAACCTTACTAAAGTTAAAAAAACTTAAATAGTTCCAATCCAAATACCGGGTCCTACACTAGATAGGACCTCTTCCAAGACACTCGTGAACTCTTTTTCCACTTTACCTGAAAATCTGAGACACCCTCTCCCTCTCCCACCCTACTAAACCCTCTTACCGTAACTTTGTACATATGATAGTCCATTCTTTACTTAGTGATCAGATACAAGCTATGTCCTATGTCCTACGAACCCCGACCACGTGCCCCTACTAGGTCTCTCTACTATACCCCACCCTCCACCCTCCCCCCAAGTCCTAACCCTTGAGTACATGTGGGCACTGATTAAGTACAGTTACATACCGTTTTGGTTATGTCATAACATTTGGTTTTATTTCATTTTTATTTTTAATTTTTTTTATTTATTTATTTTTCGTTTCTGTAATGAAACGGTTGTTTCCAGGCAGATCAGATCCGACACCAAAAAGGTCATCAGTACATACCTACACTCTCAACCTGATATTTCTCTCGACTCGTGGTTTCGTAACTATGAAAACTTGATACCACAACCTCTTCTGAGAACTCTCAAGGAACCTGACGTTCTTCTAGGTTGGTCAGGTAGGATTTACTTTAGTCACGACTTACAAGAAACCTTTCTGACTATAAATTCGACTTTGAGGTTATGAAACCGGTGGACTACACTTCTCGACTGAGTAAACTTTTCTGGGACTACGACCCTTTCTAACTTCCGTGATCCTCTTCCCCTACTGTCTCCTACTCTACCAACCAACCGTAGTGGTTGAGTTACCTGCACAAACCCATTTGATACCATCAACCACTACCTGTCCCTCCGGAACGTACGACGTAAGGTACCCAAACGTTTTTCAACCTGTACTGACTTGCTGACTTGACTTCTGTCAAATCACTATACTGGTAAAGTCAAAAATCTTAAAGCAATCTGATACGACAGGTTTTAAGTTGGATGTTACGAATTAAAGTATGTGAATCGTCTAGAGAAAAAAAAGGGTGTATTGAGTCAGAATAGTATATTTTCGAAGGACATCAACAAAAAGAAAGAGATTTTATTTTCATTGTATTTGTTAGATTCATGTGACGGTTCATTCGTTAGGGTACGTATGAGGAATACCACTTCTAATTTGTCTTTTTGAATGTGTTTCAAAACTGGAATATAAGTCGATATTGATTGGTATGTACAACAAAACTGAGAACGTACTAGAATTGTTAAAACCTATCGATTTCATCTGGTAAAAATTTCATCGTTAAAAACTATCGATGAAACCAAGTCTGTTATTTCTTAGACGGACGTTACGTCCTCTGGACCCAAGTTATGGACCAAACCCTTCTAGGGGACCTCTTCCTTTACCGTTGTGTAAGATCATAAGAACCGGACCTCTTAAGGTACTTGTCCGATATAAGGCACCTCAACGTTTCTAAATCTGTACTGACTCGTTGTTTGTGAAGGCGAAAGTTTCACCTGGTCTAGGGTGGTTTCGGGTTAAGACACCAAAACGTTTTATTTCGGTGTGAATCTTTGTTGTCTTCAGAGGAGAGATATATTAGTGAGACTATATCATTTATGAATATTCTTTCATCAATTATAACATATTTGAACTAATATACTTGGTTGTATGACGAAGAGTCCATTAATTTTTCATTCCATATTATAAACTTGAAAAAGGGTTTAGCCATAATCAACTTCATTGTTTTTGTTCAATTTACGTCAATATAGTTCTCGATACCTTTGTAAATTATTCAATTGAGTACCATATCTTTTTCGGTTTTCTCAACGTAATTTGACAAAACGTATGCATACACACAGATACACAAACTCACATTTATCATTTATTATTTTAGTTCTTTCTACTAAAGGTTTCTTCAAACACAGAGCTAAACATAATAGATTATACTAGTTTATTTATAGAATTATTTTTGTACCGATTTTTAACTCCGTAAAACGACGAATTGGTCAGGAGATTTGAGCCGAGGAGAAAAGATCAACAACGACGTATGCAGTGAAATCTTGTTTTAAACAACTGTTTTACGGTATGAAAGAATTAAATCTTTCTATGAATTGTAGAAGTTCTTTATGTAGTAGTCTGGAAATTTTAAATCCTTTTTTTTTTTTTTTGATGATGGTTTCACGAGACCCTCAATTTGATAATATCGTGTTTAGAAGACCGTATAGGGCGTATCATTCACTACACATCATTCGGCGAAGTAAAGGGCTGAGACGATAATAATAGGACTAAGGAACCCCCTTCTGAATTTACAGAATCTAAGAATTTACTCCCCTCTTCTTTTTGGATTCAGACATACGAGAAGTTTATTCATCTTTATTAATACTCCGAAAAGACTGGTCTATATTAAAAATGGAACCTCTGATTTCGTTCTGGAGAAGGTTGTCGGTAATAATTATTGTGACTATTAATGATAAACCCCTTTTTTTTTTTCCTGTAGACGGGTCTTTTTAGTTAATATTTGGTGGTTTACAAGGAACCCGAAAAGTCTCACCAAGACAGGAATAACAGAGAGTACTGGAGAGGTAATTCTCTGACTGACCGATAAGAGGATTACCAAAGGAAATTAATAAATCTCCCCTAAAGATTCGAAAACATAAAGTATAATTTTACCTGACCTCTCTTCCAGAACCTAACATAAAGAACGTCTCGTCTTCCCGATAACCCCTTTCTGCCTCATCAAGTACACCAAAACGAGATTTTTCCATTGAGTCTTAGTAGAGGTCAATCGTGACAAACAGAACCTTTGTTACTGAGAGTATTTTAATTTGTTTGTCATTACCGGGAGTAGAGTGTACGATCCTTTCATTACGAGTTTTAAGAGATTCGATCCGAAGTTGTCATGTACTTGGTTCTTGAAGGTCTACAAGTTCGATATAAATCTTTTTCGTCTTCTTGGTCTCTAGTTTAACGGTTTTAGACAACCTAGTATCTTTTTCGTTCTCGTAAAGTCTTTTTGTAGATGAAGACGAAGTAACTGATGTGATTTCGGAAACACACCTAGTGTTGTTTGACACCTTTTAAGAAGTTCCTTACCCTTATGGTTTGATGGAATGGACGGAGGACTCTTTAGACATACGTCCAGTTCTTCGTTGTCAATCTTGGCCTGTACCTTGTTACCTGACCAAGGTTTAACCCTTTCCTCATGTCGTTTCAAGATATAACAGTGGGACGAATAAATTGAAGATATGTCTCATATAGTACACTTTACGGTCCGACCTACTTCGTGTTCGACTTTAGTTCTGACGTCCCTCTTTACGTTATTGGACTCTATACGTCTACTTTGGTGGGAATACCGTCTTTTACTTCTCCTTGATTTCTCGAAGAACTACTTTCACCTTCTCCTCTCAGTTTTCGACTGAATTTTAAGTCGTAAGTTTTTTGATTCTAGTACCGTACACCAGGGTAGTAAATTTCCGTTTATCTACCCCTCTATTACCTTTGTCGCTCTCTGAAAATAAAAGAACCCGAGGTTTTAGTGACGTCTACCACTGACGTCGGTACTTTAATTTTCTGTGCACAAGGAACCTTCCTTTCGATACTGTTTGGACTTGTCGTATAATTTTTCAGCTCTATAATGAAACGGTTGTTTCTAGACAGATTAGTTTTGATATAAAAAAAGAACATCAGTACATATCTACACTCTCAACCTGGTATTTCTTTCGATTCGTGGATTCTTTAGTACGAAATCTTGACACAATAACCTCTTCGGAGAACTCTCAGGGAACCTGTCGTTCTTCTAGGTTGGTCATGTAGGATTCCCTTTAGTCAGGACTTATAAGTAACCTTCCTGACTACGACTTCGACTTTGAGGTTATGAAACCGATAGACTACACTTCTTGACTGAGTAACCTTTTCTGGTACTACGACCCTTTCTAACTTCCACCCTCCTCTTCCCCTACTGTCCTACTCTACCAACCTACCGTAGTGACTGAGTTACCTGTACTCAAATCATTTGCGACCCTCAACGATTACCTGTCTCTCCGGACCGCACGATGTCAGGTATCCCCAACGTTCCTCAGAGTGTCCTGACTCACTGATTTGACTTGACTTAACTTGACCCAAAAACTACTTTTCGGAAACTGACACACCTAGTGTTGTTTTTGACACCTTCTCTACCCTTATGGTCTGGTGGACTGGACGGAGAACTCTTTGGATATACGTCCAGTCCTTCGTCGTCAATCTTGACATGTACCTTGTTGTCTGACCAAGGCTTATCCTTTTCCTCATGCAGTTCCGACGTATGACAGTGGGACGAATAAATTGAATATACGTCTCATGTAGTACTCTTTACGATCCGACCTTCTTCCTATTCGACCTTAGTTCTAACGACCCTCTTTATAGTTATTGGAGTCTATACGTCTACTGGGGTGGGAATGTCGTCCTTCACTTCTCCTTGATTTTTCGGAGAATACTTTCACTTTCTCCTCTCACTTTTTCAACCGAATTTCGAGTTGTAAGTCTTCTGCTTCTAGTACCGTAGACCAGGGTAATGAAGTACCGTTTATCTACCCCTTTGTCACCTTTGTCACAGTCTGAAATAAAACCCCCCGAGGTTTTAGTGACGTCTACCACTAATGTCGTTACTTTAATTTTCTGTGAGGAACCTTCCTTTCAATACTGGTTGGATCTATCGTATAGTTTTCGTCTCCGTAATGAAACAGTTGTTTGCAGGCAGATCAGTTCCGATACTAAAAAGGTCACCAGTGCATACCTACACTCTCCACCTGACACTTTTTCCGTCTCGCGGTTTCTTAACTACGAAAACTTGACACCACAACCACTTCTGAGAACTCTCAGGGAACCTGACGTTCCTCTAGGTTGGTCAGGTAAGATTTCTGGTCAAATTTCTAAAATTTTAAATTTTATTTATTTATTTATTTAAATTTTTAATTTTATTTTATTTCTGGTCAGGACCCACAAGTTACCTTCCTTACTACGATTTCGACTTTGAGGTCATGAAACCGGTGGAGTATGCTTCTCAACTGAGTAACCTTTTCTAAGACTACGACCCTCCCTAACCCCCGTCCTCCTCTTTCCCTACTATCCCCTACTCTACCGACCTACCGTAGTGACTGAGCCACCTGTATTCAAACCCACTTAGGGTCCCCAACCACTACCTGTCCCTCAGGACCGTGCGACGTCAAGTAGCCGAACGTTTCTCAGTCTGTTCTGACTCACTGACTTGACTTGACTTCAGTTGACATCTGTCCTTTACAAAAATAAAATAATCTCCTTGAATAATTCCTTTGTCAAAAACTTAACTTACTTTAATCCCAAACTACCTTCAAGTAAACTCCTAAATAAACCTCGTTTGGTGTTTTACTTATATTGTTTGTGTAAGTTTACGTTAAAAACTAAAGACAGGGAAACAATTTAAACTAATAGTCTTTTTACACAGACGTCATGTAATAGATTCGGGGAACTTCTTTTTTAATGAGGTTAGTCAACTTTAAGTTAGTCAAGTCAAGTTAGTGAGTCAGCACAGACTGAGAAACGTTGGGGTACTTAGTGTCGTGTGGTCCGAAGGGACAGGTAGTGGTTGACGGTCTCAAGTGAGTCTGAGTACAGGTAGCTCAGTCACTACGGTAGGTCGGTAGAGTAGGAGACAGCAGGGGAAGAGGAGGACGGGGGTTAGGGAGGGTGGTAGTCTCAGAAAAGGTTACTTCAGTTGAGAAGTGCAGAAAATTAAGGTACCGACGTCAGTAGTAGACGTCACTAAAACGTCGGGGTTTTTTATTTCAGACTGTGACAAAGGTGACAAAGGGGTTGATAAAGGGTACTTTACTACCCTGGTCTACTGTACTAGAAGCAAAAGCCTTACAACTCGGTATTCGGTTGAAAAAGTGAGAGGAGAAAGCGAAAGTATTCTCCGAAAAATCAAGGAGAAGTGAAAGACGGTATTCCCACCACAGTAGAGGTATAGACTCCAACAATAAAGAGGGCCGTTAGAACTAAGGTCGAACACGAAGAAGGTCGGGTCGTAAAGAGTACTACATGAGACGTGTCTTCAATTTATTTGTCCCACTGTTATATGTCGGAACTGTATGAGGAAAAGGATAAACCTTGCTCAGATGACAAGGTACAGGTCAAGATTGACAACGAAGGACTGGACGTATATCCAAAGAATCAACTTCAACAGGCGATGACTAAATAAGTCGTCGTAAATAAAATTTTTCGAGAACACAAAAGGATGAACTCATAACAAACTCTTTTTTCGATTAAAAGATTGAAATAGTAACTTATCAAACAACATTTTTATGTTATACAAAGAGTTAACATGAATTAATGGTCAATAAGACTTGGGTCAAAAACTAGATCGTGACATTAGGTACTTTCTGTCTTTAGACTTTATGGATGAGGAAAAATAAGAATGTTTACTTGTGAAATGGAACACAATAATATATAATGTCCGAAGGGACCACCGAGTCTGTAATTTCTTAGACGGACGTTACACTCTGTGGAAACAAGTTATAATATAACATAATAATAATATATATATACGATGAAACTATACTTTTACACTTCTTGTTTCTGTCCTTCCCTTTCTTCTTTGATTTTATATAATTTATGGATATAAAATCGTCCAAGACCCGATGGATAGACTATCGTTTAAGTCTTACGAGAAGAAATGTGCTACCTCCGGGGAATTTTACTCCGAAAGGTCCACCGAGTCACGATTTATTACATAGACGATTACGTCCTCTACGTCCTCTGTACCCAAACTATAGACTCACCCCTTCTATGGGAACTCGCCCTTTACCGTTGGTTGACGTCATAAGAACGGTCCTTTCAGGGTACCTCTCTCCTCGGACCTCCCGACGTCAAGTACCCCAACGTGTCTCAGTCTACGCTGACTCGTGTGTGTGCAAAGGACTCTTGATTTTTCAGAAGACGTTAGATTTCAATGTAATCTTAAATCGTAATTTACTTAGAAACATTATTTTTAGGAAATAACTATGTTGAAATTTATTAATTTCTCTATTTTGTAAAAGTAAAAACCGAATCTTTAATTGGATCCTACCCTCTATAAATTATAATTGTCAATTGTACCGTTTGAGGTCCGTTTCCCTTGTGAACGTACTATTGGATCCTGTCTTCATTCCAAGTTCCTAAATCATATCATTCATTCCTTCTGTTCTCCTCTGACTTGTCACAGGTCTCTTTGGGTTCCTGTGGGAAGGAAAGAGGAGGGACGGTGGGAAAAAGGGAAGAAAAGAAGTTCGTAGAAAGGAAAGAAGGGAGTAAAAAGAAATGAAGGGACTGAGTAACCTTTGGACAACTTACTGTTGTTCGTACTACAAATCGTGTTGTCTAAGTACAATTCCTACTATATATTTTTAAAATTTATCATGAAATAGTATAAAGCCCGAAGGGACCACCGAGTCTCCAACTTCGCAGACGGAGGTTACGTCCTCTGGGTCCAAGCTAGGGACCCAGTTCTTCTAGGGGACCTCTTCCTTTACCGTTAGGTGAGGTCGTAAGAACGGACCTCTAGGGTACCTGTCTCTTCGGATCATCCAATGTCAGGTGCCCCAGTATTTCTTAGCCTGTGCTGACTCGCTGAAGTGGAGTGGAATAGTATAAACCAATCTATACGGAATCTATATTAATTAAGAGTGACTTTTACAAAACGAAAACATTAATATCTTATAGAAGTATAATAAGTAATTATGGTAAAATTGAAAGTTATTAAAAATAGGTTAAGTCAGGAATCCTTAACGTAGTTAAAATATAGAGAGTAAGTGAATAAAAGGAAAACTTTACGAGTTTAGTTCCGTCCACAAATGTTTACAGAAAGAAATTTTACCAACGTTAGTATTATTATCATGTAAACTAAGTATTTAAATTAAAGGGTTTTATAAATCAAACCTTCCTTAGGTTTTGTTTTATAATGTGATAAGTTTTCTCTATTATAGAGTCCTTTACACACGGTACTAGTTTATATATAAATTTTGTTAATATCAGGTGTACGTAGAAAGTAATGTTAAAATAAAATTTGTATATAGAGATAACGATACACTCCTTCTAAAACGTCTCTGTTATCCTTAATGTTCAATGACGTCTGGAAAAACACCGGTACGAATAGAAGGGTACGAACTACACTCAGGAGAACCCTCGTATAGACCACGTAGAACACAGAGGTCGTTGATAAAGAAACGACCTGTATCACGTTATTAAGTTATTTTTAACTCTTTATTCACTAATCTACTTACTTACTAAAAAGTGAGTTTGAAGGTGAAATAAAAAAGGATACAAATAATATTAACTTTTTTCTCACGACACAGATTCGTATACTAATTGGGTCTTTTATCAAATAACCGAAAATCTTAATACGGTCTTATCCATGAGACTCAAAGAAAGAAACGTGTTATTCATCCATTCCCATATTATATGACAACTATCGACTTTAATTTAAAATTCCTTAGAGGAAGGGATAGTTTTTTAGTTTTGACTCCTACCTCCTCTTTGTGTCGACATCAAGACCATTTCACCCGTGAGAAACTCTCATCTAAAGAGTCACGGGACTTTAGTAGTCACAGTCTTAGTCGTATAACATGGTAGTAGATTTTCCATCTCGACTAGGATCCAGAGGACAGAATTCGGTTTATCGAGTTCCTTTTGACTTCACCATGGTAAAGTCGTCGTCGGAGACCGAAGAACGTCCACATGTATATTTAATAAAGACCTCTTTTCGAAAGTTTTAAATCCTAAGTTTCTGTGGTTTCTGACATTAATCAGTTAGTATAGTGTTAGTTTCTTGTTCTTTGTGTCCTTTTTCATTCTGTACTTATTTGGTCGTCTTTGTTAGTCGCTGTTTAAATCTTAGGGTTCCTGATATATATAATTTCTTAGTATGTATCTTGTCGATATATACCTTACAATTTTTCTTTATTCTTTACTTTAGTCCTTCCACTCTTTTTCTATTCTTGTCCGTCTAACACCCCCACCTTACCTTGAAGGTTTTAATTTTGTTTTTTAGTAATAACATTCTTTATAACTTGGTTACCTAATTTTATGGTATGTAAAATGTAAATATATACGTACACACACATATATATATATATATATATACCATTTGTTATTATTTTTCTCTTTAAATCGTTTATCTGTTCATTTTCCGTTTATATTCTTCTTATTTTCTATACCTTCTATCCTATTGTTTTAAGTTGTATGTTCCTCGATGTAAAATTCTTTTTTCTTACCTGTAGTACATTATAAATGTACTTGGTACCGATATATATATATACTATTTCTTATTATTTTACTCTTTGAATCTTTTCTCCGTTCATTTTCCTTTTATGTTTTCTTCTTCTTTTTCTAAATCTTCTGTCCTATTGTTTTAACTTGTATGTGACTCGACCTAAAATTCTTTTTCCTTACCCACAGTACATTATGGATGTACTTAGACCGACATTCAACAGATCTTGGTTACTTAGGTACCTCATATCGTATAGGTTATATCCTTTTTATTCTTGAGCACAAAGATCTATACATCTTACGTGTTTTAGACATCATCTTAACGTCTTAGATTTCCTATATTTCCACCGGTAAAATTTTAATATATACTCTGGTGACTCTTTCCTTGTCAATTTTAATTTCGTCTAAATAATCGTGTTCTCTTTTGTCTTTTCAATTCTTATAATCGAAATCTCAATGGTAAGGGAAGAGGTCCTCTAGAAGGACTGGGTCCCCAACGTGGGGGCAGAGGGCGTGACATCCGTCTGCGAAATGGTAGACTCGGTGGTCCCTTTAGGTCTCAATACTGTCTTTTGTAAATTGTTGGAGTTTAGTAGATCCTTGTTTCCACTTTATTTCCGGGAGTCTCTATTTCTCGAGTAGTGGCTTTCTGGATGGTATTTCCTTTAAGATTTACTACTCAAAGTCATTCTTCCTTTTACTGTTTTCCGATCATATTTTCGGTCTTTACTTATTTAATTTGTCATTTGTATGCATAACAAAAACAACAAGTCAGTGCTTCAGTACAGGTTGACAAACACTGGGGTACCTGATGTGGTACGGTACGAAGGAACAGGAAGTGATAGAGGACCTCGAACGAGTTTGAGTACAGGTAACTCAGTCACTACGGTAGGTTGGTAGAGTAGGAGACAGTAGGGGAAGAGGAGAACGGGAGTTAGAAAGGGTCGTAGTCCCGGAAAAGTTTACTCAGTCAAGAAACGTAGTCCATCGATTTCATAACCTCAAAGTCGAAGTCGTAGTCAGGAAGGTTACTTAAAAGTCCTGACTAAAGGAAGTCCTACCTGACCAACCTAGAGGAACGTCAGGTTCCCTGAGAGTTCTCTCATTCTGACATAATTATATCATATAGAATTTGATTGCAAAGAGTTACATTACATCTCGATCAGAATTATGTACATAAAAAAGATTAGTGGTATTCCAACATACCAGTTTAGTCAAGCCTTTTACATCGACGACGACGACGACGATTCAGTGAAGTCAGCACAGGTTGAGAAACACTGGGGTCTCTGCCGTCGGGTGGTCCGAGGGGGCAGGGACCCTAAGAGGTCCGTTCTTGTGACCTCACCCAACGGTAAAGGAAGAGGTTACGTACGTTCACTTTTCACTTTCACTTCAACGAGTCAACACAGGTTGGGAGTCGCTGGGGTACCTGACGTCGGAGGGTCCAAGGAGGTAGGTACCCTAAAAGGTCCGTTCTCATGACCTCACCCCACGGTAACGGAAGAGGCTTTTACATCGTATATATGGATTTCTTTTCATTAGATGAATTAAAATAAATTGGATTACGAAAGGTTTAAATAAACTTGGACCACCATCTATATCTACACGTATGAATCTAGAAGGAAGTTCTCTCTTGGACGATGTTCTCAAGGAGGTCGACGACACCCTAGGTGACAAGAAGGGTTCGGGGATCCTTATCTTGGTCCGGAGAGAACTGTCTACGTCTTGGACAAACCCCGTGAGTAAATAGACCGGTCCTCTGAGAGTGTTAACGTGACAGTAGGTTCCGTAAAAGTTGTGGTGACGGAAAGAGGTGGAGAGAGAAAAGTATCCTTAGTCTGAAGGTGACACCAGACTTTCGAGAGGAACAGACGAACTAGGGAAAGGAACGTGTCCAAAATGGACGTGTCCATAAAGGGAGAAGTTATGGAAATGAAAGTCGTAGTAAAACCTTAGACGAGGGGTCTTCTGAGTTTGAATGTACTAGTATTCTACAAAACAAGAACTTGGTATCGTTGTGCACAAGGAACCTTTATTCCTAGGTCTCTTTTGAAAAACCCTTGACGACAAAATTCGGTTTGAGAACGACGGTCCTTTAACATGTTTTTGAAAACAAAATTTGGTAAATATGAAAACATCATCCTTTTATAATAAAATTTTAATATGTACATATAGGAAAAAAGGAGAAATAGGAAACAAAAAAAAATTTAAAATCTTATTTCCCATACTTTTTTATTAGGAGTGACGGTTTCATTTAGTTAGGCTATAAAAGTAATCCATTAAAACGGTAAGATTCACATCAAAATAAAGTAACTTCGTACTTAAGTTTCGTTCTTCATGTTCCTTCTTTTTCTCAATTATACAAAACAAGAAAAAAATAATTAAAAATTATAACGTGTCAATTTATAGATTTAGTTTAATTTATTAAGTAATATTTTAAGAATAAGTTCGTACTTTTTTAGGTTTTTTCATATATATCAAATAACTCGTAACATTGCATAAGATGAGGAGCTATTAGACATAACTCTTTTAAAAACTCTCGGAATAAGGAGAATCTAAATTTCTTTTAAAATTTACTAAATTATTCATCCGTTGATACCCTCTTTTATCGATGTTATTTGACTATTTTGGTTTCAGCTAGACTGAAACTTTGGTTATGGATCTCTACAGGAGGACCCACAGTAGTATTAAAAAGTTTTCACTCGTTAACTTTACAGTTGTTATATATTTGACAGAATGATGTACTGAGTAAGTAAGTGACTTTATCCGAATGGTTTAAGAATCTATCGTCTATGGACACGTCGAGTACTGACCTCGGTACTTTAATTTCTACGAACGAGAAACTTTCTTTTCAATACTAGTTGGATCTGTGTATAATTTTTCGTCTCTGTAATGAAACGGTTGTTTCCAGGTAGATCAGTTTCGACACCAAAAAAGGCCATCAGTACATACCTACACTCTCAACCTGATATTTCTTTCGACTCGCGTCTTCGTAGATACGAAAAATTGACACCACAACCTTTTCTGAGAACTCAGGGAACCTGACGTTCCTCTAGGTTGATCAGGTAGGATTTCCTTTAGTTAGGACTTATAAGTAACCTTCCTGACTACGACTTCGACTTTGAGGTTATGAAACCGGTGGACTACACTTCTCGACTGAGTAAACTTTTCTACGACCCTTTCTATTTCCGCCCTCCTCTTCCCCTACTGTCTCCTACTCTAACAACCTACGTAGTGACTAAGTTACCTGTACTCAAACTCATTTGAGACCCTCAACCACTACCTGTTCCTCCCGACCTCACGACGTCAAGCACCCCAACGTTTCTCAACCTGTGCTGACTCGTTGACTTGACTTGACACGATCCATTATATCTAAATACAATCTTATTCGGAGTTTAAGACTTTGAACGTTTTTCATTTAATTGAACCTTAAGTAAAGGTTCATGGATAGTACTGATTTTGTATAAACTAAAGTTTTAATGATAAAATAAAAATGAGTCTCATTAATTAAGAAAACCTACCCATAAAAGTTTAGTTCTTCTGATTTAAGTAACAAAATTACTCAATTTTAAATTTACTTGGAGAGAAGGATTCCGTAAGTATAACCGATGAAAACTTTTACGGAAATAGAATTACCAAATTTTACAGGAAGGAGTTTAGAGAACATTCCCTCTAACTCAATTGTCGGATAATAATACATGAGGAATGACCCGACAATTATCGAAATGTCAGAAAGTTTCTTATGTGGACGACGAGTATTTTTTTGTAAATACAACGATGTCTTAAACCGACACAAAATTTTAGTACATAAAGGTTACTGGAACATCTTAGGTGTGACTAGATTATAAAAGTCTCCTTTTATTTATTCTTAACTATAGACGGGTAAATGAACTTTTCTAGTGACTTTTTAATCTTTTAAAGTAATAGTAAGTTCAAGATTATACCCTATTCAACCAACAGAAATTACAAAAAATGAAAGAACCATCTGTGATAAACTCAAACAAATCGATAAAATGGAACTTTCAAACAGAGTTAAATACATACAACTTTTTCTGTTCAAATACAAGTATATATAGAATATATATATATATATATATATATATATATATATATACATATACACACACACACACACACACAGTAACTTCGATTTAGAGAGGTCAGTACAGGTTGAAAAACGCTGGGGTACCTGAATCGGGTGGTCCGAGGAGACAGATACCCTAAGAGGTCCGTTCGTAGAACCTCACTTAAAAGTAAAAGAAGATGTCCCATAGAAGGGTTGGGTCCTTGACTTGGACTCTGAGAATGTAGAGGACGTAATCGACCGTCCAAGAAATAGTGATCACGGTGGACCCTATTTGTGTGTGTGTATGTGTGTGTATGTATGTTACTGAATTACTGAATTTACGATAATCTTTGTAGTAATAAAGGTGTTTTACTAACTTTTACACTCATTCCTATAACCTCAATTAAATCTATGAGTAATTCGGAAATCATTATCCTTTAGTAATTCAGATATTAATCTTTTACAATTCGAAATCCAGCGTTTCTCAGTCTGACCCACTTCACTGAATCGTATTCGAAATCGACTCCTTCATAAGACGTCAGGAAGTACCAACTTACGTTATATTTAACAAAAACCGATTCAAAGTCAACCGTTTCCGTTTAATAAGGGTCTTGGATACAAGGAAGGAAGATATATTGTGTTCCTGTAAATTTCTTCCGTTAGGTACGTAAGTAATAAAGGTATACAGGGAACTAAGAACCCTAAAACACCCCATTTGGTGTCGTGCATCTACCTACTTTAGAAAGATTAAACGGGATTATCCATATTGATGATCCTGACGACGATAGTTGTTGGAGCACCATTAAAAGAATTATAAATCATTTAATACGTAGTATTGTAAAAATGGAATCGTATAAATTGTCGATGTATAAAAATTTTCTGGTGGTATATCAGGAAGACTTTTGAATCAAATCAACAACCAATCATGTCACCGATTCCAAAAAATAACGAGAGAAGATAGGCATTGTACCGTTTATACACACTGTCTGTGTATCACGGAATGTGGAGGACTTTGTACAGTGTAATTCCTAATAATGTTTAGTGATAAAAATTAGAGTTTTACCACGATAACATGGTCACTCTCGATATAATTGTTGATCAGTTGACTAGTACGGGTGTCTACGTTCATTGACTGAACTTCGGGTTCATTGATTGAGATTTCCTCCTAGACAGTAGACTTCTTTAAAGATCTGTAACCACAATAAGAGTGTGTATCTAGCGTTGACATGACGATTAGTGTATTCCGTAGACTGAGGACCCGTAAGTCGACTAAATGGGATGATTGAGATAACTGTACCTTGATTTTCTCCTTTCAAAGACATCAAGACTGACTAGATGATTTATTAGTTACGTCAAGGGTAGCTATTTGAGTCTTATATTAACTAATAATTTTATACAGAATGACACTGTCTACAAAGGTGGTTGATGTATATGTAGATAAATTATTATAGTTATCGTTTTATTGGTCAGATAGAACATAAACTTCTCCCATAACGTCGAGTCTTACATGAAAGTATACGTAAGAATCGACTACGTAGTGTCGTTATAACACTCCACTTACTTCGACTCCAAAAACAAATAAAAAATAGACTTACACGATACCTAGTCATGATAATACTGTATAAATGTAAGTGGACAGAGACTCAGTGTGTTTCTGTCGTGACATAGAGGTTTAAAGTCGAGTTTTCTTAGTCTATTAATCTACAAATTCAACTGATTCAAAATACACAATTTTCTCTTAGAAGTTTTATGGCAGTGGGTTAGATCACTGTTTTTTTTTTATCTTAGGGTACAATCTAACTCTTAAGGCATAAGCTAACTCTAGATACTCTATGTAAATTACCAGTTAGACGAACAAGGTCAATGCATAATGACGTATTGTCGTGATGGGGTTTTTACGTCACCGAATTTTTATTCATATCGTAGAGTACTTAGATGCCTACCATATTATACTTGTCCTGTGTCGTCCTCGACGAGGCGTTAAAGACCCTGGAGTCGACTCTACTATCTTTTATCCAATCCTCGACCTTGTGGACTTCTTACCGGTACGAATCCCAGAGTAGTGGTAGGGGAGAGGGTGGTGGAGGGAGACAGGAGGGGATGGAGTGGTCGAGAGAGAGGTCTCAAGGGGGTTCACCAATAAGACCTTAAGAGGTGTCGAACTGTCAGGGTCCGATCAGTATGAAGAATCTAACGTTACGTCTCGAGGTTCGGTTTTCACTTTTAACGGTCAAAAGATCTCTGACTCGTTCATTGACTTTAACGAGTGAGAATGTGATAAAATAACCAGTTTAGTCAATGTCCGATCTGTTCTAAGTTCCTCACTCCCGTTTTTAGACTGAAAAGTTACTTTCCTCATATTTTCTAAAACTGTGGTAGAAATTAAACGACACGATGAAATAAAATATGGATATATTATAATGTACGAAACAAAGATCAAAAATGATTGAATTTTTACTTATAAAAAGTCATACCCGTTTCGTTAGTAATTACAACTTACACATACTTTAAGATCTTCAAATTTTGATAAAATTATTAACGTATACCTCTATAACATACCAATTTTTTTTTTGGTTGATCTATTAAATATTTTCATTTCGTTTTTCTTTCTTTTGGTCTTTTGACAGTGTTTTTACAGAAAGTCAAGAAACTTAGACCTGATGTAACCCAACACGGTTACACCAGTGACGTTTATTTTGTCTTAATATCCTGGTCTAATAGGTGAGAACTTTCATTCTGTTAAATACGTCCACGTTATTTTTTCTTAGGCAATGATCATGGTGGTTGGGTTCATGGTCGACTACTCATGAATTTTACCCGTTATAAACACTGGCACTGGTTTCTTCTTTCTGAAGAAGTTAACTGGGTCTAATATAAAATTAAATGGGATTTAAATTGAATAACTAAGTAGTATCTGTTAAAGGAGACTAAACTAAAGTTTTGATCAAATATACACCTCATTTATTTAATATATATAGGTAACAAACTATTACTCCGTAGAATTTTATTATAAAGACCTTTTACTCGAACGAAACGGAACTTAAGGGAAAGAACGGAAATTGTGGTAGACATCAATAGAGGTGTAATAGAGTTATACAAAGAAACCTAAGTTTGTGGTCGTGACCTGGATTTTCTTGGTACACACGAAAACACACACATACACACTAGACACCCTTCGACGTTTAATGACGTTAGACAAATAATTATAATATAATGATTAAAAGACAGCAATTACTGTTAGTACCCTATAATGAGTCAAAGGTCAGTGTTATAGAATGATTTGGATATGAAACAACACAAACTCATATTTAGAACTTCGTAAGTAAACTATGTGTAGAATTATAATGACCAGGAGATTCCTTTAAATTTCTGTTACTGACGGAATCTAGTGATTGACTTTTATAACACAATAAATCTCGTATTACCCTACTAAAAGTTCAGTGCTACTACAGTGAATGTTTCTTCCAAATTTTAGAGAGAAACTGCCTCCCCCTGATATAAGGAACTTTGGATTTAACACGAAACATCGAAACACGTAATTAGAATTGTCTATAGAAACAAAGTCAAAACTTGTTCTGTTTATATAGACAGTAGTCTAGTGTTAATTCTGGGTAGTCGTTTATATTGTTTTGTTAATTTTCAGAATAGTATCGTTGTTACATGTAAATTTACCTTTTTATTTTTACTTTTTATTTAGAAAAGTTTTATTTTTACTTTTTATTTAGAAAAGTTTTATTTTTACTTTTTATTTATCCTTTCACAAAAGAAGGATAAGATCCACTCTGATTCCGTAAGAGTACGAACACGTAAATTCACTTAAAGACGGAGGAAAAGTTAGGTTTTTCGTCGAGAATACAGAGGTACAATACGTCGACGAAACCTGTTTACAATTCTGAAATGTACTATGAGTTTCTGCTACAAAAAGGTACCTCTGAAAAGGTGTCTCGTAAAAAAAGAAAGAAACATAAGGTGACCTTTAAAGTTAGATCACCTTAAAATAGAAGAAAAAATAAGAAGAGAGATAAAAAATGGAAGGAATAAGAAGTGAAATTAAGACAGTCTTATTGATCGTTACTCACGATCAAAACCTCAGGACAGTGGTCACAAGTGACAGGTCAATAAAGTGAAAGTTTCTGAACAAGAGATGACCAGAAACATGAAAAATAGACAGTATATTAGGTCAATTGTGATAACACTTTTTTTTAATTGGTACATGTAAGACACATGAGATATAAAAAGAAGAGATTTTTGGTACAATAACATAGATCGAAATAAAAAAATTAGGTGTAAGGTGTTGATCCTTCTTAGTTAGTTTCGTCGTGCTTATACAACAAAAAGAGTAAAACACAGTGAGGTAAGTCGGAACAAGAAGGTTATCAAATTGAAACTTTTGTAAGTCAAACTGTAAACTTTATCAAGTATAAACTTCTTCAGTTGTATACACATCATTACGAAGGTTTCTGAGAATGACACCAAAGAAGAAGAGTCACCGTAAATAACTACAGAATTAAAATACTATTTTAACGAAGTATTACTTTAAAATATATCGATGGAATCATAGTGACTATAATGACTATTGATAACTATAGTCGTCTATAACCTTTTGAAAAGAAAAAAAGAACATAAATAAAAAATTATATTTAAATAAATTAACCTCCGATTAATGAAATGTTATAACATAACCAAAACGTATCTAGTCGTACTTAGGTATACAGATTTGATTCGTATTAACAGTTTATAAGAATATCACCCATATTAAAGGAAAGTTAAAGATTGGAAAATCTATTTTATTGAAATAGGTAGGCGTTATGAAGTCATTTATATATTTAAAAATTTTTACAAAACAAGATGTATATATAAGGGCGGAAAAAGATATGTACATACAATAATTATAATAGTGGTTTAAATACGTTTCAAAATTTTAAAATATTTAATGAGTTCGGAATTCTTTCTTACTATTTAAAGTTCACAACAGATACTATATGAAAATTCTTTTAGTGACATAGTTCGAAATTTGTAATTTAAAGATTTAAATATGAATTTTCGGTAATATAAATATTTCATTATCTCGCGTCTTAGTGGACCTCTTCCTTGACCGTTGGGTGAGGTCGTAAGAACGGACCTCTGAGGGTACCTGTCTCCTTGGACCACCTGATGCCAGCGTTTCTCAACCAATACTGACTCGTTAATTGTGTGTGTGTTGTCTCGTGTCTTCCTTTTTGATATAGGGTAGACATGTTCCCATCCGATGTACTTATGTCTACCCTTTCAATTTTGACTTCTTTATAATTATATATGTATTCATAATTTTATATAAAGTCGTGTCTAGAGTCCAAAAGTTCGTATAACAAAACGTTTTGTAAAAAACTGTTCATTTTATAGCCGAGAAGAGGTGTTTCAATACTTCTTTTGTTCAGTCGATATGACTGCGTTATAATAACACAAAACCAATACCTTCATGGTATTCGGTCATTTTGTTGAAAAAGAGTAGAGAGTAAACTTTATAGTAATTAAATACGTTTGATTAAAATTTAACGACATTGTTATACATATTAAATTTTCGATATGTATATCTCGTTAATTAAGTAGTTAAATGAACAAGTTATATAAACCGGTTACATGATACTTTCGAATGTCATATGATCTTTGTAATATAAAATTCGTTATTCTTGTCCGTTCATTTTGTGTATGTCTTAAAAATTTTTCTGGAGAGTGTCGTAGACGTCTTAATGAAGTTCCGTATTCTGATAGTAACGGGATAAAATTTACTTGATGGATAAATATTATCAAGGATTTTCTTTCTTTATGACGATTTGTGTAGACGACCTGGACATTTTCTCAAAATATAATATATAATATTATATATATAAATAGATTTATATATTTAAACATATATTTATATATAAAAACATAAAAAGAATGTTATTCGAATTGGGAAACTCTACCATATTAGTAGAGTCAAGAGTATCTGATTGATGTTAATCCTGAGGTAACCAGAGTAAGATCGTGGTCATAAAACATTTCCAGTGCAACATTATTGAATCGGTAAAAAGGGATTTTCATTTAAATTCACGATAAAGTTTGTTAATTAATAGACGAATATTCAATTGACAAAAGACTTTTAGTCGAACTTACGAATTGAGAACTAGTTATATGAAGAGGGTAGTCCACATGAAACGATGATAGAGATGATGACGAGTTGTAAATTACAAGTTCCTTACGTAAAATTAAAAGTAAAATCCACTTGTAATCTGTCTTATATTCTTTTTTCAGTACTTACCAAAATTTTCACTAAATCTCAATAGAGGACAAAACCTAATGACCTCATTAGTTCTCAACTAATATCATTTAATATCGACACCATATGATTTACTATGAAGAGGTTTTCACGTCAGTCTTTCATTAACACATGAATCTTATAGATGAAGATATAAAAAAATGAGTGTGAATTAAACATTAAAACAGTATCGTCAACGGTTAAAAATGAATTTTTAATTTTTTCTTTATGTGGAATGGGTGATTGTCATGTGGGATGGTTGGTCGAACAATTGAGAAAAAGGAAGGTTCAATTCTTAAGGTAGAACATATGAATATACTTTCATTCTTTTCTTTTGTTGAGAAAACCAATGGTCGTTTTTATGGGTTGAGACTACTAATGAATTCCTACAGTTTCACAGATTAGGTTCCGTCTCATCTTACAGGATCTGAGTCCTCATGTCGTTAGTCTTTTTGACTCCAATAAGTTATATTAAGAGAGAGGCGATAGAAGAGTAATACTTAATTTATAGTAACCTCTTCTTTAGGTATTCGTAACTACGAAAGAAAATATAAACTCCGTTAGTAGAAACAACCTGTGGTCGGGATAAAAGGGGACTAACACCCCGATTGAATCTAGATCAGAAGTCTATTAGTCACACTCGACCTTCGGTGGTGTTAAACGTCAAGGTGTAACCTCGTGTTAAGATCATCAGGTCAAGGGTTACTGTACATTGGTCTTGACGTGGTATACAATTTACTACCGATCCATAAGGGAACGTCTATAGTTAGTTATCTATACGTAATTATAATTTGTGATAGATACGTAGGTTGTGAGGAAACGAGAAAATAAAATAAAACAAGAAACTTCCTTGACTATAGTGCGAAAACTCCGATAACGGCGGATGAATCCCCATATATAACCGTTTGTAACTTTATTCTCCTTTCTTGGTCTATCATATTTTAATAAGACAGTAAGAAACTTAGTAAAGAACTTTTAATACATCGTTTTCTTTTTTTTCAAATTAAGGGGGTACGGTGGGGCACTAGACAAACAAACTTTTGACTCTAATAGAATTTATTATATATAATTTCTCATTTCACTTCACTTTCAACGAGTCAGTACAAACTGAGAAACACTGGGGGTACCTGATATCGGATGGTCCGAGGAGATAGGTACCTTAAGAGGTCCGTTCATATGCCTAACGTAACGGTAAAGGAAGAGGTCCTCTAGAAGGGTTGGGTCCCTAGTTTGGGTCCGAAGGGAGTAATGTCCTACTAAGAGAAGACAGACTCGGTGGTTTCTCATTATCTGAATTTAATGTTTGATAAAATTTACTTACTATAATTCTATGTATATATAGGTTAGAAACATATACTGGGTACGTCTTTTTCTACGTTTTCTTCTCTACTTATTCATATTTTATTTTTAATTACTTTGACTTAGTTCTTTTCACATAAATTAAATATTTTATTTTTAGGTCACAAAAACTTCTGACTATTTCATTCGTTCGAACTGTCCTTCCTCCTTTTAATATAAATACTTTCTCTAAAAGTTACTATTCAGTTCGGATTAACATTTAAATCTAGATATTTATATTACCTATTAAAAGACAACTAATTGTTTTTACTTATCCTTCTTATAGATTTATATCCTATTTTAGTAAAATTTTGTACCGGTTTATAGACAGGGACTTTACTAGATAGAGTTAACTCCAAAGTTCCTTGTCTATTAATGGTACAATATAGTTAATAAGGTCTTGTAATTTTTTACTTTTTCAAAGTATTATATAAGAGAATTTATATTGGATTGAGTTTATCATATTGGTTTATAACTATTATTTTTCCTTTTTTATTCTTTTGACACCCGGTTCTAGTAAATTTCTCTCCATATTTTTAAGACAAACTTTATAAAAGTTTAACTTAGTTTCTGACGTTATTTTTAAAATCCTAATATAATATTGGACTACGATTTTTCATCCCTAATAGAATCCTTACGTTTCTATCAATAAGTGTTCATATATGATGTAATTCCACTTTTTACATATTAATGAAAACGTTTATGTCTATTTAACAAATATTATAAATTATGAGTAAAGCGTAAAATTTTCGTATTATGTTTGTTCTTTTTTTCTTTTCAAGAGTGGATGTATGGATAATTTTTGGATTTAGTTTGTATTAGTATAAATTGTCAATACGTAATTGTTGATTAGGTAAGTTCTTTTTTTCTTTTAGTCCGATGACGAAAATGACGACGATACACCATAAGATGTTTTCTAGAGACGCAACATTATTCTGTTTTATTTATTGCCTGAACGAAAAAATATGTCGTTCGTGAATATCTAAATGGGTATATCCAGAACGTATAAAGAACAGTATTTGATATTCCAAAATAACGATACCATTTATCTTATAAAATTTTATGTTGAAATGACCCGTAACGATCACATATTCTTTCATTGACTATTAACATACAACCGATTGATTAACTGAATAATCAAGATTTACAAAAGTCAATTAGAAGATACCTAAAGATCCATCTGTCAGTATTAATCGTCCCTCTTTTATTACCGAATAATGTCGAGTCAGTAATCCTCTCAGTAAAAGGTGTATAATTTTTCTTTACAACAAAAATTTCAAATCATTCTGTTAATTGAATCTGAAATCCTTCTCGGACACATGGTATACCAAACGGATCTCATCTTATTCTAAGAGAGAGATTTCTCGAGAATTTTTTCTTTATCTAATTATGAAGAAACCTTACTTAGTTTATTTGACTATGTTCCTACCTTTACCTACTGAAAAACCTTGGTATTCGAGAAAATATTAATACAGATAGAATGTCTGTGTTATATCGAAGTCAAGGACCTGAGCGTGTCGAGTAAGACTACGAGACAAAATATTTAGGACACTAACCACACGTGACCCTCGACCACTGAGAGTTTCTTGTAATTTTCTAGAGTAAGATTAATTTAAGTTTTTGTTTGACTTCTTGGTTCGTGTTACGGGTACATAATTAAAATCCCTTCGACAGGAAAGGTCTTTGATTATAGAAACAAAGTTGAAGTTGTCGTGCACCCTTAGGTGTAATCATTAGTCCTTTAGTGTTGTAGTTTCATTTTTATACTTTTTAGAATTCTTTAGAAAGTCGGTCCCATGCTATTTATGGATGGGGGTGTATCCTAAGTAAGAACATTATTACTGGAAATTTTCGGTGGTTTAAGTCATAGGGAGAAGAAACCTTTTATTAATAATTTGAGACTGTCCTAGATCATATGTTCGAAAGGAAATTGACCTCCAGTACACTTTATTGAAGTAAATTAAGCTCATTTTATAAAAGTCTAAACAAATATGGTAACAAATCTGTTGTTCTAAGAAACTTTTGGAAAGTTTGAAATGCAAAGATCCGATACGTCAAGAACGAAACAGTCCTTTTTATAAGACAACGTCTAGTACAAGATTTACACCAAAACTAGACAAATCAAAACTCTTCTAATAACACCTCCGTAAAGTTGTCAGAAGATAGTGCTTAAACAACTACCTAACACACACACACTCTCTCTCTCCCTTTCTGTCTCTCTGTCTCTACGCCTCACTTTTTCTGTGTTTTTACTCTTCTCTGTTTGCTGTTTTTTTATTAATTCGATCCTCAGGGGTTGGGAGTTCGGTTCTTGACGACGACCAGGGACTGGACAATCTTTCGTCCGGCGTGTCGTCCTCCACTCGTCACCCAATCGTTCGTTTCGAAGTAGATGTAAACGTCGGTGAGAGGTAGTGAGTGCAATGACGGACTTCTAGTCGTCACCGTAATCTAATAATCTGATGATCTAACAGTATTTTCGTGTCTAAGACGATACTTAACGTGTACACTCCCTAGATCCAACGTGTGAGGTAGGGGATGTGGATTCAGGCTTCTTTTTAACAGGAGGTACTTTGGTCAGGGTCCACGGTTTCTCCAACCTCTGGTGATTGAATCTCCTGGGGATCGTCTCGATAATAATAGATGAAAAAATTTTAAAACAATCCTTAGATAGTGAAGTCAGAAGATAGGTCGTCTTGTCCTTGAAATGGTAACCGAATTAATCCTGTAACGATAATTTTTTATTACTAACACCATCATCTTACGATTAAAAAATTATGATGAAAAGGGATAAGGACTACTGACTTTGAACCGTACTGAACTTTTCTATTTCTTTTTGGGTTGTCACGAAATTAGACAGGATAGAATCACGACAAGACACATATTTCGGTACGTCCCATGGTAGTATGTAGTTTTTAAGATCTTCTTAGAGGACCTGCAATAGTTCGTTTAAGATAAGGGTCGGGGTTTATCCTTATTATACGAAACCTTCTAACCCACTTAATAATTATATTCGGGGAACCTTAAAGCACTTTAGACAGGGATACTGTATTATAGTTTTATCTTTTTTTTTTTTTCCGTCTTACTAATCTACACAATTGGAATTATCTTTTGTTGAAATAGAAACTATAATGATGAACTTTAAAAGTTACAACTCTTAAGAACGACGGTGACTCCTTGAAAATAAATTTTCATAAGATTACGGTAGTTTAGTAATGATAGAAAGTGTCAAGTCAAGTCAAGTCGGTGAGTCAGCACAGGCTGAGAAACACTGGGGTACCTGACGTCGTGCGGTCCGGAGGGACAGGTAGTGGTTAAGGTCCTCAAGTATCAAACTCACAGGAGAAAGTACAGGAGAAAGTGTCAGGTAGTATTTAGATTTCAATAAAGATCACTAAGCTATTAGTTCTTACATTTCACACATTTTTATTGGGAACGAGTTTCAGATTAAATATTTGTAAAAACACGATGCACATAGACGGACTGAACCCCTTATCATTTTTTAGTGTTGAAATTGTCTTCGACGACTGATCAATGCACTGAACGAAATCATTCCCTGAATAAGAAAGACCTGCACAAGGTAGTATACGATTCACTCTGGTTTTTATAATGATCAAGAAGAACGGTATTCTAATAGTACTCATAATGTATTTCTTACACACACTTTTATGGAACTTTTAACATTTCGTAACGTGTTTAGTACCAACAATGGAATACTGACGACTATATATACATCTAGATATACAGACATCGTTTTAGAGATGTTGTATTGAAAATTGGTGTACATATTAGTTTAACCTCTTCCGTTACCGTGGGGTGAAGTCATGAGAACGGACCTTTTAGGGAACCTCCCTTCTCGGACCATCCGACGTCAGGCCCCCCAGCGCTTCTCAGTCTGCTGACTCGCTGAAGTGAAAGTGAAAAGTGAAAGTACGTAACCTCTTCCTTTACCGTTGGGTGAGATCACAAGAACGGACCTCTTAGGGTCCCTGTCCCCTCGGACCATCCGACGACAGATACCCCAGCGTGTCTCAGCCTGTACTGACTTCGCTGAATCGTCGTCGTCGTATTAGTTTAATCAATTTTTAAATTCTTTTTATTTAGAATATCTTTAGGTAAATCTGGGTTTCTGAAATACGCATACTCACATACACACACACACACACACTAGTCGGTTTATGAAATTCTCTTTCGTTTGGTTAATTTTTAACTGGTGAAATACCCGGATAACTTAGATGAAGGCATTCACCCTGATCCTTTGGGTTCTCTCATTCTACTCCGTACTACGCTTCGTCAGTGTCGTCTCCTCTCGTCCGAATATAAAGACTGTATTTTTAATGTCTCATAGTAACGAATCCATCTTGAAACTATTCATACATTCGGTTTAGATGATATCACGGGATCTTGGAATGGGATCACTTGTAAGTTATTCGCAGTCACCTTAATTACTTAAAAGACATACTCGTTTACTTATAGGACCTCCACTGAAGGGTTCCATGTATTATCTTCGTCTTGGGTTTGACTTGGGTCCTGTCCTCTTAAGGTAAGGTTGGGTCTTAATAAATGTACGTCGGAAGACAACTATGTCTAGTGTAATGGAAACCAATATCTTCTTATGTCGGTATCACTGATCTGTCGACTCGGATAAAAGAAAAGTGATTTAATCCAAAGTTTAACTTACGACTCTCCCAGGTCTGAGATCATTCTTATAGGGACAATTACTGGTACTTTTCGACTGAACATATTATCTATTTCGAATCTCGTAAACTCCATGTACTTTCTAAGTTACACTACTATTCTAATCTGAGGGTCCTTTTGATCTAAGAGTCTTCGACCTTTCCCCGTTAGAACTCAGATTCGACGTCCTAGACGGGAACTCTTCTCCTGGAATTTATTTACAGATGTAGAGATCTCTTATTATCTACACATGAGACAAACTGTCATTTACGGGATCAAGACCTGAAACAAAAATCATATACACTTATTGTTATATATTTGATCTTTAACATATGTGCAAATAAAATCCTTTACTATATGTATAGTAATGTAAGTCACGTAACGATGATTTACAAAACATGTTGACTATCATAATCAGTACGAGTAGGTTCCCCTTTATCATGTTTTTGACAAAGTACAAGTCGGTTATTCGTAATTATCTATTCTGACAGTCGTAATAGAATGGTGTCAGGTCACATGAAACGTTGGGTACCCCAATACGGAAACCTCGAAGTAAATTACAGTAAATAAATGACGGACTGTTGGACAAAACTGGGAATTTCCACACGTTTATTATTGGAACCAAACCGGTGTTTCTGATTTTTGATCATATAAATCCCTTTTATCATTTACGAATCTTGACCAATTATTATATAGTACTCTTGAATATTTCATGTCATCACGTTATGAATCTTTAAACATCTGAATGTGACATAAACTTTTATATATGACTGTTGATCACTCAATTCGTACTTTACATTCTTCAATCTTCTGTTGTATTTATGTTTCTTTCTTTTATTAAATATAATTCTATTCCATAATTTACTTCATCTTTCGTTTCTTGCTATCTCTCTATTTCGGTTTTTAACCAAGTTCGGAGACCTTTTGAACTAGTTCTGTCGTTCATGATTTTAACTCATTATAATTCTACTCTTCTGAAATGATACCTAAATCGTTCCTACTTCTCGAACATTCTATCATAATACTTGTGATCTTATATAATCGATCGTTTCAACTTCTGTATTCATAGTATGTTTATCGTTAAGGTATAACATGTTTGAGATCTTTTTGAGAGTATGTAGGTGATAAGTCCGTACAAGTCTTGACTCGGGAGGACCTAGACACCGTTTCGTGACGGAGATGGACGAGTGAAACTTGACCTCAACGACACAGTGTCTTTCCCTTAATTCGTTTTAATGAGACCCTGTCATCACGGGATACGAACAGTACCTGTTCACGACTGAACCAAAGGGTTCTTGAACCTTTGTGGTCCTCCTTTCTCCCGACACTACGGGACCTTCCTCCTTGAGAGCACTGACGAGAGATACGAGGGAAGGAACCGTACGAGTCTCCTTCGTTCTACACCCCGCCCCGTCGTCGGGACACTACGACACTAAGTCCGTCTCCTAGGTACACTCGTATGAAGGATGAATCACTAAAAATAAGGTCCCTACATCAATATCTGTATGAAGACACATTGACATCTATACGATTTTGGATAAACGTTTTCGTCAGGAAACGAGGACCATTGAAATGACTGATTATTTAATGTTAATTCAATACAAAAAAACCTCCGAAGGGTCCCGAAGGGAATATCGAGTCAACAATTTCTTAGGTGGACGTTACGTCCTCTGGAACCAAACTAGGGACCCAACCCTTCTAGGCGACCTCTTCCCTATCCGATGGGTGAGGTCACAAGAACCCGAAGGGAACACCGAGTCGACCATTTCTTAATCGGATGTTACACGCTCTGGACCCAAGCTAGGGACCCAACCCTTCTAGGGGACCTCTTCCCTTACCGATGGGTGAGGTCATAGGACCGGACCTCTTAAGGTACCTGGTACCCCAGCGTTTCTCAGCCTGTACTGACTCACTGGAAGTGAAGTGATACAAAAACATAATAATACCACGGTAAGATTCATTTAAAAAATTAGACATAGACATAGGAGAGAGGGATTCCTATTCTGATTTAAGGAAAAGGTCTCTAAATTTTAGGAGAGTTAGTATTAATGAATGACCCTTTACGGTGAGTCTTATGTGGCATTGAGAATACAACGTCTTTTAAGAAACTTTCCACTTTATAAGAGGAGAAGTTCTTACTTGCCAGTAGGTTTCCAAAAAGGTTTGAAGATGGTCTTTGTCCTAGAAGAGAAGGTCATCACGTACGAGTCAACGAGTCAGTACAGGATGAGAAACGGTGGGCACCTGACATACATCGGGTGGTCCGAGGAGACAGGAACCTAAAGGGTCCGTTCTTATGACCTCACCCAACGGTAAAGGACGAGGGCCGCTAGAAGGACTGGGTCCCTGACTTTGGTGTAGAGAACGTAACACGGTGGCCCTTTTGACAAAAAGAGGTGTCATACCCTCAATTCGGGGTATTAATAATTCTAGAACTAGAATCTTTTGAACGAGAAATTCCAGAGTCGTCTAATAAAGACGGTAACTACTAAAATATCTAAAATAAAAGAACCTAAAAATCGTCCGTCTATAAATAAATGAAAGATTAGATCTTCACTAGATCCCTATTTATATTCAACGTCAAATAGACAAAACAGGAAAATGAATTTCACAACGATAACAATTAAGTAAATAGAAACATGTCAAGATAAACCTCAATCTACTGCTTACGCCAAGGAGTCGATCTTTCTCTTATTGGTGCATCGTACATTTCAAGACTGTTTATACCTGTATTTCAAATTTTTACTGAAAAGTCTATTCCTTAAAAAAGTTTTCATCGTATTCCCTTTAATAAAAGTATCAATATTTAGAACATCGTAGTGACCGGTTATTTACGTCAAACTATGTAAGACATACGTCTAAAAATATTGAAACAAACAATTAGACCTTCCAGAGGACCTGTTGTCTACAAAATTCCGTTTCCGATTTACCCTAGAACTACCTTGTAGTTCTGTCTAGTTTATATTCGTAGTTTACTCACTAAATTAATTACTAGAACTTTCAATAAATATAGAGACTCTTAGAGATCTATATAATTTTACTCTTATCATCTCTTAATCAAGTTCCTGGACCACCGGATTAAACTGGATACTTAAATCTTCTCAACAAGTATAAAAAAAAGTCGATGGGACAAGTTGAGTCAAGTCAAGTCAGCGAGTCAGCACAGGCTGAGAAACACTGGGGTACTTAGCGTCGTGTAGTCCGGTGAGACAGGTAGTGGTTGAGGGTCTCGAGTGAGTTTGAGTACAGGTAGCTCAGCCACTACGGTAGGTCGGTAGAGTAGGAGACAACAGGGGAAAAGGAGGACGGGGGTTAGGGAGGGTCGTAGTCTCAGAAAAGGTTACTCAGTTGAGAAGCGTACTCCACCGGTTTCATGACCTCAAAGTCGAAATCGTACAATCTTGTGGTATTTCAATAACTTGTCATTGTGATATGTTTTCGTCTTAACTCAAATTACACAAGGGTCGTGGTCGTATAGTACCTGTCAGAGAATTTCCGTGTTCATTTAACAAGAGTTCAATATCTGTTCTGTTTGGTGAATGCTCTGGGACTCACTGATCCCGCAAGGCAATCCACACCAAGGACAATCACTCCTCTCTCTCAGTCAATCGACGCCCACTGGTCCTTGGTTCGGAGGTCAGGACGGAGTAAAGAGTCCACACGACAGAAAACATGACAAGAGACAGAAACTACGAGGGAGTACCTGTCTAACACATTTTAGATGGAGTGTTAGTAATACATAGAACATGTAGAAATGTTTTATTTGACACCATGAAAAAGTCTTCTCATATCAGAGGGAGTTTTCTTTTAAAAGTTGTAAAATACAGAATTCAACGTAATTAAGTCACAATGATGACCCCTTAGTGACTCAAAGTCTTGTCACGTAAACTAAACCATATTTTCTAAAGTTTGAAATTTTTTGTTAATTAAATAAAAAGGAAAATGGGTGTCCAGATGGGTGCCTATCGCGGCCGTAAAACCGTGATGGACGCCCATCTTCACTCATCGCCCATGAACTTAAGAGGGTGGGAACGAGGAACGTGAGACGACCACACCAGACTGGATTACACGGGTAAACAAACTCTACGTCAACGGTAGACACATGTGCACGAGAGTGCAGTGGTGGCAAGGAACCTCAACCCAGTCCTTAGGTTTAGCGGTTTTTATGTTTACGTCAAATATATTCTATTGGTAGTAAGAGTTATTTAAAGGTTTAGTTCTGGTATAGTATACGTAGTATTAACTATTTATTGATTTACGGTTTAATACCTTTTGGTACGAACATGGTGAAAAATTAGTCATAAAAACTATCTCGTATTAAGGAGTCGAATTAAAATGTCACAGAGGTCCATTTTCATCTTATTGATGAAGTAAGGGAAAGAGAAGAAAAGGAACAGGGGTCCTCGTACTCGTTGAGTGGATAAGGAGGTGCTCCAGGTTCCGGGGGTCACAGTAGTAGTGTCCAGAGTTCGGTCGGTGGTTCATGTAAAAAGTATAGTCTCACTCCTGACGTCGTCCTATGTCACCGATGTCAGTCTTCAAACTTAAACTTTGTCCTCTACTTTCATTCAAAGTATGTTTTCACATTTCATTCAACAATTAAATTCACACCAAAGTCAGACAGGACCAACGACTTTTAGATTACAGGGTTTAAAACTTATCAGAGTAGTTCATCTTAAGATAAGTACATTTATGAGTATCAGCAAAGTCAATTACACAGCCCCGATAGTAATTTATAAAGATACTTTACGGAACGAGATAGTGTTAACATTACATCGGGTTTATACAGAGAAATACGTCTTAAGTAGTGCGTCTGGTATTGTATCACTCAGAGTTACCTACCACAAACGGATTGACAAGCGGTTAGAGCCGTAGTATTGTACTATGATTACTTATGAACCTTCTCTCATTTCGGTACTCGTTTACTAAAATCGTCAATCAAGTTTTAAGAAGTCGAAACTGAACAAGTCAAGTCAAGTCAAGTCAGTGAGTCAACACAGGTTGAGAAACACTGGAGTACCTGGCGTCTACGGTCCGGAGGGACAGGTAGTGGTTGAGGGAATATAATCTAGTCATTTTTGTCACCAGTTCTCTGTTTGAGGTGACTTTACGTGAATTCAAGTTTATGTCCACGTACCCGAACTAATCTTTGAGTTAAAGTATCGGAGTTATATAATTTTTGGTTTTACTCTCTATTCCTCTCATTCCACAAGGTTTCAGTACATTGTACCGTAATTTACAGTACAAGTAAGATTTGGGTCGAGGTGGTAACTAAAAAAAAATTTAATAAAATCTTTAGACAGTGTAACGATAGAAACATTCCTAATATATGTACCAAAAACGATACATGAATCCGTCGTCTCCACCGAGTCTACCATTTCACAGACGGACGTTACGCCCTCTGGGTCCAAACTAAGGACCAAACCCTTCTAGGGGACCTCTTCCTTTACCGTTAGGTGAGGTCGTGAGAACGGACCTTTTAGGGTACCTGCCTCCTCGGACTATCCGATGTCAGGTACCCCAACGTCTCTCAACCTGTGTTGACTCGCTGAAGTGAAAAGTCACCTTTTTATAGATTGATAAATTAATGTTATTTTTGTAACAATTTTATGGATATAAACATATTCTTAAGTTATTATCGTTTAATAATATTTTTAAGAATATATTCTAAATATTTTTAAGATATTACTATTATTATCGATGGTAAACAACTCGGAGAGTATTCACGGTTTTTACTACACGTCATAAAATGTACACAATAGAATAAATTTGTAAAGTTGTAGGTTATTCTGGTCATAATAAAAGGATTGAAATGAATGCTCTTCAGTCTTCGGATCTCTTTAACTCGTCAAACGGGTCTAAGTGTACCGACCATTCTTTCGATTCGATCTTAATCTTTGACTTCCTATAGAAGAAGGTTCCGGACATGAGAATTGATGAGGTCGTAGGACGGTTCAGGAAAAGAAACTAGTATTTTACGATTACCATTCTGGTGATTAATCTAGTGTCAACGGGGTCAAATAGTGAGGGCTTTTCACTCATGAAATGGGTTTAATAGAAAAATTAAGACTGTTCTAATATTGAGTAAAATCTTTGATTTCATCGCAATAGGTTTAGACTATTAGTTATTCACCTCCACGTCATAATATGGGAATCTACGTGGGCTGTCGACGTCTGTCGTTTTCACCACAAGACTTGACGACTGAACATTTACAGTGCTTTCACTGAAAAAAGATGGGAACTTCTCGTATCACAAACTCTGCTCAGACCTTTTTATACAAGCACATTTGGACCTAAAACCCACGTATATCTCACTGAGGGTTCAGTTAAATGTCGGACTTCCTTTTAGTAAATTTCCTAGTAAAAAATAGACTAATCGAAATTTAACGTAAAAGTTTCGTACGACAAATATAGATCTTCTTTCAAAGTCACTTAATACAGTATCATCTCATACCCATCCAAATGATATTTAAATCCTTATATTACTATACTTAGGGTTGACTGTCGTAGTCAGAAAAAGAGATATGTGAGAGGATCCCGTAGAGATTTAGAAATATCGAAACCAAAAAGAAATCATGAGAGACTTGATAACATTACAGTTGAAAGAAAAATTCAAGAGAGAACGCATAAGACAAATTAATTGACTGAAGTATCACGAATCTATACCCCACACTTCACCCCTCCACTTTAATGAGAGAGTGAACTATGTCCAAGTGTAAAAAACTTCATTCATTTTATTTCATCAAATGTTACATTAGGAGAAACCCGTATAGATAAAATGAAACAAGTTGTAAATCAAATGATTTTTGATTGCTCTGTCATTATATTTTATTCTTTATTAAGGAACGTTTTAGTATTACAAGACTTAATTAATGAACACGAGATGTTTGTGTCATGATCTCGATAGTGGCACTGAGGAGAACGACAAAATCTGGTCACCAACCTAAAAAAAGACCTCAGTCTTATATGCTCACTTTTGACTGGTCGTACAACTTTAAAATACTGACCACCGTGATATTTTTCTCGGAGGGACTTGATATCGATAACCCTAGGGGAAAAGGATTCAGATATCTCGTTGGAGTCATATATACACCATGTCCTTCTCTCTCTCTTAACTAACTACCTAGATACCTATTCATCCATCTTTCAGTCAGTATAAATCAATGTTTCCTTTCTGAAAATACAAACCTATGATTGTAAGGGATACAGATGTCCAGAGAGAGTCCTGATTATTGTATATCGATTTATAAAATTTATTATAAAAGTGATTCTTGTAAATAACTTACCAAAATACATGTATGTCCAGAAAAATAATCCGTGACATTAACTTGGGGGAGGTAAAAAAACCTTTTTCTAAATTGTTTAATGTTATTTTATGTCTTAGCCATCATTCTTTATTCTCGTATACTTGTGTGTGTGTATAGGATGTGTCAATCAGTTCATGTCCGGAAAAACCGAATATACCTATTTTGTTGTCTTTTAAAATAGACGGAGTATAAACAAAAATAAAGACTCGAATAAAAAGACCTCTTTTTACACGAAGAGAGTTGTTTCTTTTATTTTGACTTTCTTTTCTTTGTTGTTTCTTTTATTTTAACTTTCCAATAAATGTATCGGGTATTACAATAGGTTTAAGAATGTTTGACGAACTGTTTGGTATAAATTAAACTATAATTATTTTAGACACTTTTAGTATGGACGTAACAATTTTTATTTATTAAATTACTATTCCTTTATTTCGTAAACAAAAATAAATTTTGTGGTGGTTATAAAAAGACTATAATTTAAATAAAATGTCTTTGTCTTTCATGAAAAAATCCAAGTAAAAAATTTGGTTTTATTCTATATAGGACGATATAACGTCAGTTTAATTTGTAAAATGAATATATGATATTCTCTCGAACACTTCGACAGTTTTCCATCCTCTTGGGTATCGAACCTCGGTTAAAAACTTTCTTATGACCCTGAACTGTACATTAAATGGAGAAGGTAACGGAATTACCAATAAGTCTACTAGGTCCTCTGAATTATGTGTCAGTCGTATATTTGTTAAGTTAAGAAAAGGGGATTTTCTAATTAATATGTAATTTAAAATTGTTTTACATTTAAATCCAAAAGGTGACATTCGATGGACTTCGTGAAAATGTCGTGTTTTCGGTATAGACAGTTATAAAATGTGACAATAAATGGTTTTCATCATTACTACCCGATCTAAATATAGTGAATTTATTGGTGTATTTTTAGTAATACTAGTCGTAATTGATTGGGTTCATATTTAATAACTTAACACCCCAAAGTTTAATCTTGGAAGACAGAATGTACAAATATGTTTTTCACAATGTATCTATGTTTACTTATTTAAATTATCGAATCAATAAACCTTTTGTAGGTATTTTAAATCGATAAAATGCTACAAAAGTATAAATTCGTTAAACTAATCGAAATTGTTAAATACCTACCCTTTACTAGGACTTTTAATTCCAAGTTCTACACAAAGACTAAAGAAGGAATTAGATAAAAAGTACGGGAGTAAACTGATTAAAAACATGAGTTGAAAGATATGTGAATTTTTGATGTTTAGTAATCTATATAAGATGACTCGTTATACACTTAAAGAGTTGTTTATAAGTTCAGAAGAAAAGTAGATTAGGTTTAACTGTAGTAAAGACAGGATGGAGGGAGATCAAGTGTATGTGGGACCCTTTTATATATTTAAGAAGTATGTACTTTAAAAGACTGACAAGTAGTATAGATTCGACGTAGACACTCAAGGTTGACCTCATAAGTCTTTGGATAGTGTAAGTTTTACCAGTCAGGTGAGTGTATGATGGGGTGGATTTCACAAAAACTAGTCAGGTCACTCTTTATTAGTGAGAAAGGAGTCTGAAAGATACTATAAAATAACACACTCCCGAATTAAGAAGTGATTCAACAATTGAGGAACGCCAGTTCTTGACATTGCACATAGAAACTCAGAGTATTTCATAGAATATGTATTAAAGATTATGTGTAAATTAATTTATATACTTCTTACATATTAAAGTTTTATACCTTCTTATCGTACAACAGAAGGTCAGTTTTTCTTTTCTTAGTTTATAAAAAGAAAGGGTGTCATTCGTTATGACGAACGATATAAAACCTATTATTCGACATTGACTAAACTTACCACATCTTTATACTACATACGGAAAAATCAATGTTTAATTAACAATCAAGATTTCAAACCTCCGTAAACTTCATCTCATTTTACTGAAAAAAACAAGAATTTATCTAAAAGGAGAAATTTGTGGAAAATTTTTTTTTAGAGATAATACAAACTAAGTCAGATAAACAACTTTGGGTTGGACCTGATGAAATTAATGGTTCCTACTTTAATCGATGTAGTAATTGTCCGTGATCTTTAAACCCACACTAATAATTACCATTTCGTACTTCGTCTTTCTCCTGGTCGACTGGGACCACCTCATTATTTTTCAATTAATTAGTTCGTCCTCCGTCTAAAGTATAAATACTCAGACGAGTCTCCTCCTACTTAAGGTCATATACTCTGGAATTAAACTTTATTAAAAGTTAGTTATCGTGTGAAAGTTACAACCGTCGGTATCGATAGATTTACGTTTGTAGTCATCCTTTCCTTTTAAAAGATCGTCAATCCAACAGACTTATATTTGACAGAAGGGAATACTATGTTACTTCTAGAGAGTATTCTGAAAAACGAATTCGATCGATCTACGAAAAAGTCGCACAGTATTTTCTTTAGGTATGAAACCATTATCTTCAAATTCCATTGAAGATTGCAAGTATAAAATATTGTTACCTAGCATAAATAACTCAATATTAATCCGAAGTTTATGATGAATTAATAAATACCGATGATTATATGAATGTTGGAAACTTCCCCGACGATAATAGTCCGGATAAGATACCTAATCTTTTGACTTTATATTTCAAATCATTGAATGGTCCAGGGGTGTTGATCATTCACAACTTTACCCCTATAAAATGCCGTATTCCAGGAAAAGTACGATTCTTAAACCTGACTCAAGGGAAAGATGGGTAAGTCACAAAAATGAAAAGAATAAGTCCAACCAGTGATGAAGATTAAAAGATGTGCTAATAAAAAATAAGAATGGAGGTTAAGAGGTGGGAGGAAATTGATTACTATAAGGAGGAATTTTATTATACACTAACTAAAAGTCTTCTGATATTAATAACTGTTTAGTAATACGTAATTGAAGTCTCCCAATACCCACAAAATTTTATCTAAATAGCTAATTGCGTGTATACCATCTGGATTACACCGTCATATGTCCCAGTTTCACTACGTCAGTCAAACTAATGGAATTACACGTTTCTGAACTACTTCTCATTGATAAACGTATCTTTTATCTTCAGAGAAAAATTCTTCGAACGTAACTGTTTTTTTCTATAAAACAAAGTCAAAACGTACCTAGGTTATTTCTAAAATTTACTACTCTTGGACCGAATACATGGTATTTTGTCTAGCTTTCGGAATTATACTTTTTATAATTTCTAATATTCAAACGATTTACCCGACCTTTCTTTTAGTAATTGGTAATTGTCCATGAATCTTCAACATTTTACACACATAGTTACACGTTACAATGTTAAGCCTAGTTTAGATTTCCCCCTACTTGTTAGTCGTTACCTAGATAAAGAATCTTATATCAAAAATTCCGTTATTGGATATCTTTGTATTTGTTTTTATACTAAAGAAACCCTATATTCGACAGTAAGGAACTGGTCTTAAAAAAAAAATTAGTTCTCGGTAAAGGATAAGTAAAAACATGGAATACATAACGAAATGTACTCGGACCTTTATGTTTTTTCTTTCTGTTTCTATTTATTATATGTAAGAGACAGAAAGTCGAGTGTTGATTGGAGTGATCTTCGAGAGTATTGTCTCAAGGAATAAATACAGTAAAGATTTCAGATTAAAATTAAACTGAACTAGACTCTATTCTACCTAAAAAAAGATAGTCTGTAGTATATTTAACGGATTTAAAAAGACAGTTCAATAAGTTGAAATGTTTGAACTTAAGAAATTGTCTCGTTTTTCATAAGAATTCTGTCAAGTCTAACGAGATTTAAATCACTTTTTATATAAGACGTACATTATGAACTTCTAAATCTCAGTAAGAAAGTCGATGTGTTTAGTCGAAATAACTGAAGACAACACTTTACCGAAAAAAAATTACAGTATAAAATCAACAACCTTTTCGTAGTTCCCGTTTCACTTCTTTTGGAGTAGAGAATTATATTGGTATACCTTGGATAGGTATTGATGACCACACTAAGAATTAATACCAACTGGAGAGTGGGAGTAGACCACGTACTAGTACATAATAAGAGTTCCGCCCCAACTTAACACTACAAATCAATAACGAAGATATTACGTAAATCCCATTAAGACCGATCACATCCTACTACAGGTTACCGTTATGTATCCACACCAAGAATGTCGTTTCAATCTTTGTGTACTACAACCCTAGTTTCACAGGAAATCTTCGGTACCTGGCGTTCCCAAAATGTAGGGTCTCGGAACCAAGAAAAGTATTGAAATAAAGGATAAAGAGTGAACTTAAGATAGGTGGACCATTAGACAGTAAAAGTCTCGGTTTTTTTTTTTTTAAACTCAACTTACTTTCTCAACAATTTTACAGGTTCAGTCCACTTTTCATGAAATACATTTTATATATTTATGATTTGTAATAGACGGTTACAGTTTTGTGTTTCTATTTGTATCAAACTTAAAATGAACGGTGTCATGGTTATACGTCATTTTTTATTAAAATTTATTAGATTACGTTGTAGAAAATTGACATATAATTGGGTTGTATTCTGTAGATAGACAAAAACGGAAATAGAATACCACTTCAGTGCTATGACTTACCTATCTATAAATATTTTATTTGGGTCGGTCGAGATGGTACCGGTGACACTTCTTAATTCTTCGTCGAATTCATAAACACAATGTACACTGAAAAAGTTCCCTTTGTCATCAAATCACTTAAATTTAACTCATCGTCCATAAGAACCACTTTTTTTGGTCCTCGGTAAATTTTCTAAGTCGACGCATACGTGTTTGGACTCGTTCTGTACGTACTCACACAATGACTGATATGGCGTCCGTTTCCTCGTTTCACACCGTTGGAACGACGGTCTGCATTTTCTCGACTAAGTGTTGTTTGACTTAAGGTATAAGAGAATTCACAAACCTTGTAACTCGCAGGAAACTTTTATGAAACCTGATATTCATAAAATTTTAATTTGTCAATAAAATATACGTGCCATATGTTTTGTCCTTTCGTCTAACTTACTAAAACAAGTTGTTAGTCAAAGTTGAAAAGACATTTGTTATTTGTAACATTATATTGAATGACTTCAATGGTAGGTATACGTATACATATATAAAAATATATACACATACACACGTACGTACGATTCAGTGAAGTCAGCACAGGTCGAGAAACACTGGAGTACCTAACATCGGGTGGTCCGAGGAGACAGGTACTGTAAGAGGTCCGTTCTTATGACCTCACTCAACGGTACGGGTGAAGGTCCTCTAGAAGGGTGAGTCCCTATCTTGAGCAAAGAATACAGCGGGCGTAACAATCCGTCGAAGAAATGGTGATCACGGTGGACCGGTCAGGTATATACACATACGACACGACACGAACCACCGAGGCACTACAGGTTGAGAAACGCTGGGGTACCTGACATCGGATGGTCCCAAGAGACAGGTACCCCTAAGAGGTTCGTTTTTATAACCTCACCCAACGGTACGGAAGGAGGTCATCTAGAAGGGTTGGGTCCCTAGTTTGGGTCAAGAGGGCGTAACGACCTAAGAAATGACAGTTTCGGTGGTCCTTTCAGGTTCTTATCTTACCCATCAGATAGGGAAGAGTTCGCCTACAAGGGTTGGGTCCTTGGCTTAACCCCAGAGGACGAAACGTCCGTCTAAGAAATGGTCGTCTCGATGGTCCCTTCGAGATATATACACATAGACAAGTCAACAATTCAGTACAGGTTGAGAAACACTGAGGTACCTGACGTTGTGCGGTCCGAAGGGACAGGTAGTGGTTGAGGGCCTCGAACGAGTTTGAGTGCAGGTAACTCAGTCACTGTGGTAGGTTGGTAGAGTAGAAGACAGTAAGGGAAGAGGAGGACGGAAGTTAGAAAGGGTCGTAGTCCACGAAAAGACTCAGTCAAGAAGTGTAGTCCACCGGTTTCATAACCTCAAAGTCGAAGTCGTGGTCAGGAAGATTACTGATAAGTTCTGATTAAGGAAAATCCTAACTGACCAAACTAGAGGAACGTCACGATATATATGTATATATTATATAAGTATATACTATATGTACACAGGATGTAAATATGTGTGAAGGATAGGAGTAAGACTCTACTTCCTTATTATAACTGTTACAAAGGTTACAACAACGTACTCAAAAATAGGAATCTTCATTTTCTCAAATAAAGATTGAAACTATGTTTCAAACAAGGATTTAAACTATATTACTCTTCTTTTCATTTCCCGTGAACTTTCCTTCGTCGTTTACCATTTCGTGTGTCTTCTTACAAGTCAACAAGTTAAATAAATAAGTAAGGAAGTGAGTTAGTTTTTTATAATTATTCCCGTTCTATATCTCCGTTCGTGACCCCTAAGTTTCTACTCTTTTTATTTGAACAAGGACCGAAAGTGTTTTCGATTAACTCTCCAAGTCTTTTAATGTGTTCCAATGTTATGTCCCAATGTACACTACGAAGTTCCTCGTGTGTCTCTTTTTGGGTCTATACAGTTCCTTTCAAAGGTTTTATTTTTTTATGGAACTTCCTCTGAAATTTCAATTTATTTTGAAGTGACAGCTTTAATACCCCTATCTCCTACCCTACTGTCCCAACCCCTGAGAGAGCACACACATCCATCTCTACTTTAACATAGTCTGAAAGATCGTTGTCTTTTTTTTTTAAGTTATACGAATCCTGACACCAGGAGTTTCACACTTACGACGTCGTCTCGGTAGGTCGTTGTGGATCCTTGTACAATCTTTACGAGGAAAAGTCTGGGATTGAGTGTGAATCACTTGGTCTTTGAGACTCCGGGTCCCCAGTTGGCTCGTGAGACAAAATTGTTCGGAAGGTTCATTAAGGCTACGTACGAAATGATTCTTTTGGTCGTTGAGTAGTCTCCCACGTTTCCTGTCCCCATTCCTTACTGTCCGACTACTAGGACCGTATCCTTTATATCCTATTCCCCGACCTAAGTGTCTGTCCCCGGTATAGTACCGTAGATAAATAACAGAATGGTGACTTCGATTTTGGAACTCAAAAATAAAAAGAAGGTCAATAGACAACAAAACCTCTGTCTCTTCGGACAGACTCGTTCGAAAGGTATTGATTGAAAAGACTTTGGTAACGATTATGTAGATTAATAAAGTAGTGGAAATGAAGTAGGTGGGATTTTTATTTAGGAAGGTTTATATATAAGTAAAGGTATTGATATCGACAGTATTAAAGGTTTAAGGGATCTCTGCTAAATCCAGAATTTTTAAGTGGGAATGTCTTACACGACCTTGGAAACCTTAGTAGGTAAATTTAAGATTGTGTACGAATGATAGACGGTCGCACACTCAGACGTATAAAGAGGAACTGTCAAGTATAAACCAAAGACTTGAAAGTTCTGTGTCACTTAATACTGGACGAGTGGTCTCGGAGGACTCTTTTGACCTTGACTCGGTAGGATACGGTTTGGAAGTTTACTTTCAACCAGTCAACTTCTTCAGGACCTTTAATTCAATAGACCTTGTGAAGTACTTAGAGCTATAGTATCTTCATTTCCACGACACAATCGTTTCATTTGAATCTGTGGTTCTATTTACAGGGTGTGCTGACACAGTGACTTACCGGGGTCCGATCCAATGAGTCAACATACAAGATTAACGATTTCCTTTTACCATATAAGTCCATCTTTTATGTCCTGAACCATAGAACCGAGTACTCCTAAGAGGTGATATCTGAAATTAAGGAGTAGTTAATTTATTTCCGTTACACGGTTAAATAGAAGGGAACGATATTCTTACTCTTTGAAACTTCACTTCACTTCACTAAATCGTGAACCCGGTCTGGTCAGACGTAGGTTCGAGACGATGAGAGATCCATAATCTGGGACTCCTTCCGTCAAGTAAACAAATTCAAAATTAAAAGAGTAGTCCTGAGTTTTTTACATAAGTAAGCAAACACGTGACTAAGTAAGTTGTTCATAGACACTCTTGGGGAAGACGTAGAAATGATTCACGATAAGGTGTACGTGAAAGGGTTCTCCGTGATCACCATTTCTTGGGTGGACGATTACGTCTTCTGCACTCTCTGCACCCGAGCTAGGGTCCCAACCTTTCTAGGAGACCTTCTTCCGTACTGTTGGGTGAGGTCACAAGGACGTACCTCTTAGGGTACCAGTCTCCTCAGACCGTCCGCTGTCGGGTACTCCAACACTTCTCAACCTGTGCTGACTTTACTGAACCGTGGGTGTGTAAGATGTACGATCTTTATTTCGTTTTTGTTTCTAAGGACGAGAAGGTATCGAATACCTTCCTCTCTTTGTCTCCTCTTTCTGTTATGTGTTCGTTATTCATATTATCTTACAGTCCACGACGTCTCGATTTCCACACAATGGAGTTAGAGAGGAAGTCCTCTCGTGAGACGAAAAAGAAAGTCGAGTACCCTCGTGACGAACGACTTCTGAGTTGTCAACTTAAGGAATGACCCATGACGGAGACAAGTTTTCTTCAATTTACGGGGTCTCTGTTGGGGAGAAAGGGGTTCCCGTCGGTCTCAACTTTTGAACGAATTACTCTCCATGTTTCTAATCAGAGTAGTGAAGTCAAGTCCTGTTGAGACTTCCCGGTCAAGTCAAGGTCTTGATGGACTCTAACCGACTCTAGAAAGATCGGTGGTGTAGCGTCAAGTTGATGAGGTAAAAGGGTAAAGACGAAGAGAGGAGAGGACGTACAGGTACGACTCCAGTGAGAAGTTATTTGGATGTCGTACGTCTCGGGGTATCTTCTCAGACACAGGGTCCTTTGAGGGTAGATCCTTTCTACTACCTTCACGAGACGTCTTCTCATTTCGACTTCCCTCCAAACACTCACTGAGGGAGGACAACACCAATACTTTATAATTGAGAGTAATATTGGATTTAATAGTGACTTGAACCGTCGACCGTTTTTACAGTATCTTTTCCCGGAACGGGAACCAGCATTTCTTTTCCTCTCTACATTTCCTTTCGTATGTCTTGTTCCCGTAAGAATACTATCGTTGACTAATCTCGTTAAGGCAAACAGGCTATCAAGTGTGCATTTATCTGTTGATTTCTCATCGTTACTTCTTCTTGAAACCAATTTTAGAGTTCGAAACGTGACTTAGGATCTAAATTTAGAAAAAATTTTTTGTAAAATAAAAAAATAACCTCTCACAAACAACAACAACAAATAAGAGACAACACAGACTGAGAAACGTTGGGGTACCTGATATCGGGTGGTCCGAGGAAACAGGTACCCTAAAGAGTCCGTTCCTATGACCTCCCCCAACGGTAAAGGGAGAGATCTCCTAGAAGGACTGGGTCCCTAGTTTGGGTGAAAAGGGAGTAACAGTTCCGTCTCAAAAATGGAAACTCAGCGGTCCTTCGGGACATAACCTCAAATCAATAGACATATGTACATAGATAAGAAAAAGTTTAAGAAAAGCGTAAATCCAATAACGTATTAGTCCCAAGAGACACAATATGACGAAGGATCTATAGTCTAAACTCATTCAGTCAATCGGTGGGATACAGAGTCAAAGATACAGACTTTTTACCCCCCTTGTTACGGTGGGTGAAAGATCATAAGAAGACTCATACGTCACATTTTAAGAAACGTCTAATAGGTCGGAGTACACCAGTCGCGAGTGATTCATGACCAATAATTATGACTGAAACTTGACTTCATAATCAGAGAGTCAGTACAGGCTGGGAAACACTGGGGTACCTGACCCCGAGGGGTCCCGAGAAGACAGGCACCCTAAAGGATCCGTTCTTATGACCTCACCCATCGGTAAAGGAAGAGGTCCTCTAAAAGGACTGGGTCCCTAACTTGGGATCAGAGGACGGAACGCGTGTATGAGAAATGACATACTCGGTGACCCCTTCGAGTTATGACTGAAATAACCATAATTAAAAGTTGAGACTGTGAGACAAAGTCGTTTAAGTCGTGATATGAATTTTTTTTTTGATTTGTTTTGTTATAAGAAGTACAGAAGAACATCTTACATCTGTAAGATGTTATCGGTGGTTCAGTAAGAGACTAAGAAGGGAGACTGTAAATAAAAAGTACGGGTAAAAATCGAATCAAACTCTAATCAACCGATCAAAATCACAACCACAAACGAATTAAAAATGTCCATTGTATATTCCTACTCACTCTAATGGGTTCTACTCTACTGGAAGGTTCCGAATTCGTAACTTCTAAGTCGGTCCTTTGGGGGTGTGAAGTTGAACACTCTATAGTCAGAGTAACGTCGTTATAATAGAACACCTGGGTTTTGGTGACAGAGAGGATAAAGTTACATTAGTTTAATAAATACCCAGTCCGATGGAAAGAAAATTAAAAAAAAATTAAAAATAAATAATAAAAAAAAAATTAGAAATTAAGAATGTACGCAAGGGTTTGTACTTGGGGGGAGGGTGGAGGGAGGGGTATTGTAGAGAGACCCAGTAGGGGTACGTGGTCGGGGTTCGTACGACATAGGACGTAGTCTGTATCTGACCGCTAATAAATTTAATGTTTTTCAGTTCACAGTTGTCCGTCACATCGTATTACCAATCTTCGAGTATGAGTTTTTGTCTGACAAACAAATAGACCAAGACGGTAAAAAGGATGTACTGATACCCGTCCAATGAATTTGAGACACGGAATTAAAGAGGTTACTATTTCACTTCGATTTTTATGATGATATAGTATACTAACAACACTTCTAATTTACCCAGTCATGGACACTTCACGAATTTTGACACTTACCGTATACTTTCGTGAAATTTGTCACAAACAATATCATTAACGATGGAAAGAAGACTCCCTCTGAGGAAGTGACTCACGTTATATATAAAAGCTCACTTGGACACTATCTTTTTCTTTCCTTTTATTAATTCTTCTTTCATTTTCTTACATTAAGACGACTCTTGTGAACGAATGTCATGGGAGACACCTTAGGAGAAGTCAAAAGTTCATCTGTACTACACTAAATACATGGGTATTGGTGGATGGGGTGATATTTATAAATTTTTAATTTATTTTATCGATTTGTTTACTAAAGGAACGTTTCTTATACGTTGGGTGTCTTTTAGTATTATATAACTTTAGATACGAAAACTGAGTCTTATCCATAGTTAATACGATACTGAAGATATTCATTATTGGTATCTTATAGAATAAACTACTTTCTAAAAATAAAAACGTTTAATACCTTATTAACGTCCAACTCTTAAAAATTGAAAATATTTCAGTGTAAAAACGAACGTTTTACTGATCTTCCTCCGGACGAGGTAAGAAAAGGTTTAATTGGGTTCAACGTACCGGTTTGTCTCGTGGTTCACCTTTGTATGGTTCCTCTAAGCCCAATAGATTAATGACAATCATGTAAGAAGAAAGAAGACAGTACAAGACATGACGTTGAGTTTTACGGAAAACTTAGGAAAAGTTAACAACTGTCGATTAAAGACAGGTAATCTCTGGATGAAGAGTGACAAACATAAATAGGTAGAATCCTTGACGTTGAAAAATATTGGTCGATAGACAGAAAAACAGTAAAAGAGAGAGAGAAGAACTAATTGACAGGTGACTCTACTATCTAAAGTTTACTATAATTTGTATTTGTACATCAATTCTATACGTTGATTGTGGGTACCAGTAAAAGATTCAATACGTGAAATTGTTAACGATAAATGAAAATTCCTAAAATTTTCATATAGTAAGTATTAATCTGAGATAGGATGGAACTCTAATACTTATCTTCGTCCGTTATATTTAAATTACTCGAAAATAATTTTTGTATGAAAACGTATACTTCGACAGAGACAGTGGTAAAGGGGATCACAAGAATGACGGATTCTATCTCTTTATAAAATGTCTTTTATTTCCAGTTTTCATTCATTTATTTTCCAGTTATCCCATTAAGATAAGAATGGAACTAGTCACTGTAGGTCTCTGACGATTCCGGAATCTTGAATATATGTATTCTTCTCTTTCTCGTAGAATGAACCGGGTACTGACCCTTCTATCAACTCCCTCAGAATATACGTTGGAATCGAATTCTGAAGGTCATCGAATATGAGACCTTTAGTCCCCTAATCCTGTTCGCTTCTTACAGTCATGAGTCATCCCTTTTATTTTCGTTAAGTCGTTTATGAAAGACAGTTGGAAGTTTTCTCTTCGTTATATCTTTTTAAGGGACCTTTGATGGATCTAATATACGTGGAGGTAACGACCCCCATTCTCCACCATGAATTGTGTACTTAGTTAGGTCATTTGTATACCTTAAATCTTTAAGAAGAGTACCCAAAATTTCCTCTTATCTTCACTGGAGACAATGTGAAAAACGATTAATAGATCTTAATGAATTTTATAACAAATTGTCTTGCGTGGGTCTGTATATTTATTGACTACATTTTAGTAATTATAATAAGTGATCTGAATTCTCTCTTAATGTCAATTTCAATGTAAAGTACAAAATCCTTATTTCGACTTACGAACGTCGACATTCATCGTACTGAAAAGGGTGTATATATGATTTCATAGATTTAACGGGAATTAAAAATATTCTTACGAAAGAATCTTTGAAACTAATTGATTTGTCTCCTAACAACCAAAAAAGTGAACGTAAAGAGAGGGGGGATTTTTAATAAGTTCCGTCAAATTTTGTGTACATTTTTTTTACAAAGCATTTCAACATGATCTTCATTTTCTAATCAAGGTATTTTTGTTCTTCCTTGTTCAGAACAGAACTGTCAATAATGATCGTCGCATACACACACGGTAGAGATGAAGACTCTGAAGACCGTCGTCGTCTCTGATTTCTTCACCAGTCTGAGAATTATAATTCGGGTTTACGACATCCTTTATGTATTCCTCCCTTAACTCTAATCACCGGAGTTCGTCTCAAAAAAAGTGGTTTACGTCTTCACAAAAGTACACTACAAAAGACTAATGTTGAAAATTATTTTCGTCCGGACTGTCTCCATTTCGTGGTGACGAACTTCTACCGAAAAGGTAACCATAGTGAATCAGTCAGTCAAGTCAGCAAGTCAACACAGGCTCGATTCAATTGTTTTTTCTCTATGTTCTTATGCGGTCCATCCTGATCTCACCTTTACACCCCTCATTTGGATCCGAAGTTTTTTCCGACTTTGTTCTTTAGTCTTTTGAGAACTTTACTTTCCGTCAATCAGAAAGGTAACCAGATGTGTCGGTGCGTAGAGAAAGAGAGAGATTTCTGATCAAAATGGACAGACACAAGTAAATCCTTTCCTATAGATAGACGGGGTACCGAACGTTTAAGTGTAAAGGGAAAGTATAGTTAGTACCTAATTTTAACCGTTCATGACACTTAGGATAGGGTTTAAGGACCTTCTCTCCGGTACTCATTGGGTCAAACTTAGTCTAGAGGTAGGGATTAGGTTAAGTACGGACCCTCGGACTCGGTCTCTCTTGTCAGAAGATTCTGGGATGGGACCCCACCTCCGTCAAAAGTCTCTGTCCTGACTCCTCTATAGGATTCTCTACGAACTTTTCACACGTACGAACCCCGACCACGTGTCCCTACTGGGTCTCCCTACAACACCCTTCCCTCCACCCTCCCCCCAAGTACAAACCCTAGCGTACATGTAGGTACCACCTAAGTACAGTTACATACCGTTTTGGTTATGTTATAACATTTCATTTTATTTCGTTTTTATTTTTAATTTTTTTTTTTCACACTTTCAGTGAGTCAGTACAGGGTAAGAAACGCTGGGGCACCTGATATGTCAGGTACCTTAAGAGGTCCTGTCTTATGACCTCACTGTCAGAAAAGGAAGAGGTCCCCTAGAAGGGTTGGGTCCCTAGCTTGGGTCCAGAGGGTGTAACGTCCGTCTAAGAAATGGTCGACTCGTTGTTCCCTTGGGAATGATTTTAAAATTCCGATCAGAAATTACTTATGAATCCAAGAGATAAGCATAACTCCCTACTACGTCCACGAAATTTTTATTCTACTTCTTCTACGTCTTTAGAAAGGTGATAATTCCGGTTCTATAGGTTGGTTATAAAAACGAGTACACTTTTATTTTAGAGGGGTGTAAACGTGACTTTACCCGACGTCCGTTTCGTTTCTGACAGGAATCCTTCGTCTAAACCTACACGAGGGTCTCAATTTGTAAGACATCTGACTTTCGGATCTCAAAGTGTGGTGTCCCATGACACCTTTCTTCTACTAAGACCGGACCTTTTATCCACAAGGTTCAGTAGTTTCGTCCACAAGGTTCAGTAGTTTTTCTTCGGACTCGTGCTGAGGGTATATATAACTCAACGTATCAACACGTGCGAAAGATCCTATTCGGTACCCTTTTCATACAACATGTTTTATCTTATTCATCAGATCAGACGTCTGAAAACCAGTTAATGGAAAACAGATGGTTTCTTTTACTAAAATCAAAACTATTTCAACTACTAATATATTAACAAATACGGTCATCATTTAATCGTCTCAATAAATATAGGTCTTTAGTTAAGATCAAAAACTTTTACTTTGGGTCCCGTAGTTGTATAACTTTGTCTACATAATAAGATGTCTACAGATGGTTCTACCGTATATACGTCAAACAGATGTTAGTTATAGTTTAACACTTCTATGACTAAATTTTCTACTTATTTATTTTGTGTCATGACCAAGTATAATGTACTTCAACAAGTACCGATACAGTCTTTTGGAAGGGAAAATCAAGTGGCAAGAAAATAAAAAACTGCAAAAATTTTCGAAATAAATAAATAAATTAAAAAACCGACATCGCCCAGAGGTAACGACGAGCGCCCGAAAGAGATCGATACCGTTGACAAGTAACGTCTCCAGAGAGAACAACGTCTCGTCCTCGAGATTTCACGAACGAGTCATCAACACCTTGTAGCCCAATCAGGCGTTGTACACTTTAGAAGGTTCTGGTCCCTAGTTTGAGTACAGGGAACGTAACGTTCCGTCTAAGAATTAGTGACCTGGTGGTCCCTTCGGGATTAAATGGTAAGAAAATCTCACCGTAAATGACAGTACAAAAGTCTTAGTATGATTGGGAGTCAAAATTCAATTGAACTAAGAGATCCGTTTCTTCATTTTTAAATCACTCTCCAGTTATACGTTTCGTTTCTCACAATAAAAGAACTTTTATTACCGTCATCTCATTATGACACGGAAGAACGAAGGTCACATCTTATAAATTGAACCTTTGGAGTGAACACCAGAGACCCTTTCGTATTATGAACTCCCTGTGAGTCTTTTAACTTATCTCGGTATCAAAACATCCTGATACCGGAAAAATTTTTATCCCAACGTACCTTTGTGATGATATACATTTTATCTACGACGACGACGATTCAGCGAAGTCAGCACAGGCTGAGACACGCTGGGGTATCTGCCGTCGGGTTGTCCGAGGGGACAGGGGCCCTAAGGGGTCCGGTCTTGTGACCTCACCCAACGGTAAAGGAAGAGGTAACGTACTTTCACTTTTCCCTTTCACTTCAGTGAGTCAGCACAGGCTGAAGATCGCTGGGGTCCCTGACATCGGGTGGTCCGAGGAGGTAGGTACCCTAAAAGGTCCGTTCTCATGACTTCACCCCACGGTAACGGAAGAGACTACATTTTATCTATCGGTCACCCTTAAGTGACATACTGAGCCCCTCGAGTTTGATCACGGGATACTGTTGGATCTCCCCATCCTACCCCATCCTCCACCCTCTCTCCGAGTTCTCCCTCCCCTGTACACATATAGATACCGACTAAGTACAACTACATACCGTCTTTGTTGTGTTATGACGTTTTGTTAATAGGAAGTTAATTTTTATTAAAAATTTTTTATCTATTTTATTTTTTCCTAACTAAGAGAAATTTAGTAAGTCTTGGTCAATATCACTAACCAATTTACAACTCCATTTACCAAATCATAATAAGTCTTGTCCGAAGTTTGTTAAAGTTCGTTACTTGTTTTCGAATGGCATGTTGAATAAGTGAAAGTCCTCTATTAGTTTACTCAGGACTGTATTCTTCATCGTCCAAGGATAATCTACGGACCCTAGATTTAACGAATCCTGTGTCACGAACCCAGGTATTTCGACTCTCTTTAATGTCAGTGTAGGGGTTGTAACGACCAAAGACACGAAAGTATTCTATGAAGATGACTTCGGTATGTACCCTGTTGACATCAGAGTTTAGACGAAATAGTAATTACTCTTTTACTTCATTTTCAGAAGGTGTCCTTAAACAAATCTAGGTCTAAACCACCATTACTCAAATATTAATCTACCCAAATTTAACTCGTCTAAAAAGGTGTTAGACTGAAATTATAGGACAGTACGAGTTGAACGGTCTTTACAGTCAAGTAAACAAAAATAAAAAGCAAACATAAATGTAGGTACGTTAAAAATAATTCAGTCACGTATTCTAGATAATTTATATACGATTTGTCCTGACTAAAAGGGGACTTAGATTAGACAGACAATTTATCTTTTCCTTAGAAGTCCGTCTCTTAAAATATAAGAAACAAATTGTTTTTCAATAAAATATTTTCATTGGAAGGGGGTAGGGTAAAATGGAATAGGAAGGTCAGGATAGGTAGATCAACACCCCTTTTTGTATGAGTCCTCCGACATGAGTTGTAGTTAAAAAATTTTTCATTTACTTCTATCCTTTATAGGTCGAGTACGTTGTATTATTCGTTACTCTTTAAAAAAGAACCTTTATATTTTTGGGTGAAAAAAACCTTGATATTTCTGGGTGAATGAAAGGGAAGGGACACATAATCCTATAACAACAATTCATCAACGAGTCAGTACAGGTTGAGACGTTGGGGTACTTGACGTCGGGTGGTCCGAGGAGACAGGTACCCTAAAGAATCCGTTCTTATGACCTCACCCACCGGTAAAGGAGGAAACCCTCTAAAAGGACTGGGTCCCTAGCTTGGACACAGAGGACGTAACCGTCCGTCTAAGAAATGGTGACTCGGTGGTCCTTTCGGGTATAATACTATACATACAACTATTTATGTTGGTTTCAGGAGGAAGAAACCAAATAATATAATTTATCCTGATAGTTAAAGTTCATTGTTTTGGGACTGACCGAATTACTTTTCACTCTAAGTCCGACTTAGGTCCGAGAGGTTAATACAAGAGTCATGAAAGAGAGAGAGTAAAGACGAAAGAAGAGACAACCTAAATAGAAGTCCGTCTAGGAAGGGTATATAACGTTCTCAAATAGAGGTCATTCCGTTAAAACTACTTTGAGTATAGAGGTTATGAAGATGAAGACTTGGACTCACACTTGCCATTGAACTCTTTTTGTATTCGTGTGGTTGACTACAGTTAAATTTAAAAGTACTCCGTGGGAAACGGAGAGAGAAAGGTTGGAGGTCAAGTCGGAGAACTAAATACAGAGTCTGTAGGGTTTCATGTGTCTTTGTTGAGGAGTTCTACAACTCGGTAAAACACAGAGGTCTAAACACTATAGTAAAGAAGTTTGATCTTACAGGGTTATAGATAAGTAGTGGAACCACTGACGTATAAATTAGTCACTCTTAGTGGAAATATTTGGGAGAAAGTGAAGAAGGACAGTTCTAATAATGAGTGTATGAGAATAGTGTACTGGAAGTATGTATGGAGGTAAAATCGTTGTTAAAACGATATGGTGTTAATCCCAAATGTAGAGATTGGGGAAGTGATTTCTCTTTGATGATACTCTTGTCCTTTTATATGAAATCACAAACAAAGACAAACAAACAAATGGTTTACGAATACAGTATCACAGATTGTGTAAGTTTTACTATTAATAAAAACAGTAAAAACTTACCTATTACTCAGTCACTTACTCTTAAAGGAGTTCTTTAGGATACCTTGTAAAAAATTTATTAGTTACACACAAAAAAGAGTCTTAAAAAAGAAATTTATAAAAAAGATTTTTTTCAAAGATTTATTTAGAAAATATTCGGAACACTGTGAACACTAGAGATATGTAAATTAATGTTTAGACGAATGGAGTTTAGTGTGATTGGAAATATAATTTTTCGATATTGGAGTCTACGTATATATACGGACATGACACGACACACGACACGAATTAGCGAGTCAGTACAGGCTGACAAAAGCTGGGCACTTGACATCGGGTGGTCCGAGGAGACAGGTACCCCTAAGAGGTCCGTTCTTATGACCTCACCCGACGGTACGGGAGGAGGTCCCCTAGAAGGGTTCGGTCCCTAGTTTGGGTACAGAGGACGTACCGTCCGTCTAAGAAATGGTAGATTCGGTGGACCCTTCGGGTATACCCGAAGGGACCACCGAGTCTCTACTTTCGTAGACGGAGATTATGCCCTCTGGACCCAAGCTAGGGACACATATATAGACGGATGGCATTACGTTTATGGTTGATAATAATAATACTATGAACAACTTGTCATAAAATTGTATTATGTAAGGTCCAGTCATTAGGTCCCTTAAACACTTTAAATATTCCTTTAAGATAAGCTGTAAACTACCCCAAAAAAAAATTACTATTTTATATATAAAACCCTTGTACTCATAAAGTTAACGTTTCTTTACAATAGTTTCTGGATAGTGTCGAAGGTTATTGATATACTTTATATCTGTTAATGTTTAACTTAAGAACTGTAAATCTTACAATTGTTATCATGGTCCACAAATTTACGGAGATAGAGAAAAGTCACAAGAAACCATGAATAGTGTACTTCGGATGGACATCGTTCCGTACGACTGGTAAATAATTACGTCTGTTTTTAGGGAAATTTTTCTCTTCTGTCTTTCACAAAGTAGTACGACGTGATGGACGAAGACGAAGACGGAGAGGTAGTTCAACATGGTTTGAGTGTAAAAGGTTAATAGGGACATAGTAAACCGTAAAAATAGACTGTTCATTTAATTCCAGTAGTTTTTCTCACTTAGAACTTTAGAAAACACAGGGTTACATCGGTGTCAAACTTCATGACTTAACGTAACAAAGACCTCTTTACTGTCTTGTCACCTCCTTTCATGCATACACTTTATTAAAAGACTTTTTCATATTAGGGTCGATTCCCAGAAATGCAGTTGTCTTTACAAAGTACTCCAAACAAAGGTAAGTCGACTCTTCTCTTAAGTCATTGACCGAGTGATCTGACCTAGTCTCTGAGAATGAGAAGAGAGAGAGAGCATTCAGTTAGAATCCCTATAAAAAGATCAACCATCTACCCTAGTTTACAACTTACTTATATTTTGTTTGTACAATTATGTTACAGTCCGGTTTGGAGAAGACGATTTATCGATGAAGGAAATTTAGGATCCGACCCTATAAACTTACTTCTTTAAATGAGTGTGATAAAATTAAATAAAGTCTTGTATAATTTACGGTTTTATGTTTCCATATTCCCTTAAGAACACAGTGATCTTGTAAAATCCGTAATTGTAATGGTTTGTTTAGTGTATACTTTTAAAAGAAAATCAGTCTCCGATTATAGATCTTTCACAAGAAATAGAGAACAAATACTTTTGTATGTAAATAATTAGAGATATGAGACATTCCGTGATACGATTAAGGTATACTATGTCTTTCCGTTTACTATAACAAAGACGGGAGTTCTTCGAATACTATATAAACTTCACCCGGGTTTTTTTGGTTCTATAGAAGTCTTTTACTTANGATTAAGGTATACTATGTCTTTCCGTTTACTATAACAAAGACGGGAGTTCTTCGAATACTATATAAACTTCACCCGGGTTTTTTTGGGTCTATAGAAGTCTTTTACTTAGTAAAAACTATCAACTTCAAAAGTTTGTGTCCAAACCAGAAATTTAATAAAAATATATTAAAAATTTATATAATTTCCCTTTAAAAAAAAGATTAGTACGTAGGTGTTTGAGGACAGGAAGACATATTTGATAGAATCTGTACAGAGTCATACAAAATCAACTGGAACCGACTGGTATCATTACATAACTCAAGACTGTATGACTCAGGTAACCACGAGGAACTTAAAAAAAAAATTTAAAAATAAAAATGAAATAAAATGAAAAGTTATGACATAACCAAAACGGTATGTAACTGTACTTAGGCGGTGCCCACATGTACTCAAGGGTTAGGACTTGGGGGGAGGGCGGAGGGTGGGGTATAGTAGAGAGACCTAGTAGGGACACGTGGTCGGGGTTCGTAGGACATAGGACATAACTTGTATCTGACCGTTAAGCAAAGAATGTACTATCATATGTACAAAGTCACGGTAAGAGGGTTTAGTGGGGTGGAAGAGGGAGAGGGAGTCTCAGGTTTTCANACATGTACTCAAGGGTTAGGACTTGGGGGGAGGGTGGAGGGTGGGGTATAGTAGAGAGACCTAGTAGGGACACGTGGTCGGGGTTCGTAGGACATAGGACATAACTTGTATCTGACCGTTAAGCAAAGAATGTACTATCATATGTACAAAGTCACGGTAAGAAGGTTTAGTAGGGTGGAAGAGGGAGAGGGAGTCTCAGGTTTTCAGGTAAGATATGTAGACAGAGAGAAAACGACAGAACGTATGTCCCAATAGTAATGGTAGAAAGATTTAAGGTATATATACACAATCATATGACATAACCACAAAAAGAAAGACCGAATGAAGTGAGACATATTAGCCGAGGTCAAAGTAGGTAGAGTAGTCTTGACTAAGTTTACATAAGAAAATTACCGACTCATTATGAGGTAACACATATACATGGTGTCGAAAGAATAGGTAAGTAGACGACTACCTGTAGACCCAACAAGAGGTACTTAAAATATCTCGACAAACTAGGATGTGAGGACGGAGGTCTCATCATACATAAAACCTTAAAATACAGTTTAAAAGTTAAAAGGGTCAACAAGAAAGTCAGTCGGATCATCACACATGAAGGTAAGTTGAGGGAGAGAAATCAATAGAGTACAGACCAGAATTGTGAATTAAATGTGGACGATATGACGATATACTTAAGTCTTTAGTCATTTGTATAGACTTCATTATCACACTCCGTGACTTCGACAAAATACTCATCTGAGAGATAAGAATCATACACTGGTAGACAGTCTACAAAGAAGTCTCCGAGAAATACAGATAGAGTAAACGGTGATGAGGTGACATAAGGTGTATTAACTTCAACGGTAGATCGACTTAAGTTTACGTACACTACTCACAGACTTGATTCTTTTATCGACACCCCTATTCTCTCTTACCCTTACTTAATTTATTAAAATTTTACATCATTACTGTCCTGACTACTAGACGGACGTGATACACTTCCGACTCAAGTTTCAAAATCTGAACTTATAAAGATTGTCACCACATGAATGACACTAAAATGAGAGAATCCGATATCCTTTCAGACTTATAAAATTTTATAAAAAATTTCATATTAAAAGATCAGTGTATTACATCCTACCTAATCCTTCTCTGTGACACCCTTTCGTTAGATTATTTTTTAATATCTTGATCGGATTAGACATTCCGACTTCAAAATCTAATGGTTACCATTATTTATGTTCTACTATAGTTATATTATTACTAAACTGAGACCTTGTCCTCAATATCCCTTTCCGTTTGAGTCTCTACTGGAGTACAAAGTTAAGATCCACTGGTTCTCTTATCGTAGTAAATGTTTTAGTGTTTTAAGAGAAGTAGATCCTCTTGATAAAGAAGTCAAAAGTGAAGACAGAGTGAGAATATAGATGTACTGGTAAATCACCACTAAAATGTCTAACTTCCCAGAGGTAACATATGACGATGTAGAAATATAGATATATATTAAAGTATTATAATTTGGTTATAACTAACGATATATAAGTGACTCTCCCCTAATAAAAAAAGGGACTTTTTTTTTTAACCATTACTAAAGGACATAACTGATAGTTGTTTCGAATGTTAATTGAATGACCCACGAGAGGTAGGTAATGAAACATCTCTGGAGAAACAAATTTTTTGATAAAACCACTTCACTACTCTATTATAGTAAACTTTAAAACTGTAAAGTAAATTTCAACCCTCAGTATTTATTTTGTATACTTGTACTTTGTTTATGTAAGGTGTTACATAAAGTGACCCGTCTTAAAACTCTTTGCGAAATAAGTTTTTTTAGTATAGTCACGACAGTGGGTGTCGAAATTTTTTCAACAAGTTTGTCTTTTCCCAATTGAAATTTTTCATAACGTATCTTTTACTGTGTCTTATGTTTTTTGTCTAAAGTGAAACTTTACATTTATATTTGATCTTATTAGAACTAATGTCTCTCTGTTTTAGTACGGAGGTATCTTCTTTTAAGAAACCAAATTTTACCGGTTTAACGAAAAGGGAGTATGAAAGGATTTCTGTACTTTAGAGAGAAAAAAAANACTTTAGAGAAAAAAAAAAAAACCTGTGGTTCATTTATCGAAGTGAAAAAAAGAGAAATTTATCTTTGTTGATGTCGTTTGGAGTGAATTACAGTAGGACTGAATACGGTTTGTAACCCATCCACGATTCAGGAACGAGTCATTGTCAAAATGTTGAGAAAAGTCTATTAACGAAGGAGAATTCCTTCATACGTAGAAAGGTTTGGTATCTTACTTTATACAGTAAAATTATATGAATAGAAAAAGATTTTTATGTCGGAGTAAGCTAATTCGTTTCCTTGTTAAGGATAGTGGATCAATGTTTGTGTAAAATAAAGAATGGTACCTAAAATAACACAAAGAAGAATTCCTGTTCAAACGAGAGTAACCACAATGAATGTACTCATTTAGAATACAAATATATGTGTAAAGAGCATGTTTTGATTAATCTTTATAGAAGAGTCCTAATTTTTTTTACTTATTCACCTTTATATCTATTCAAAAGTGGTGTCTCCTTAAACATAGAAATAACATAAAATACCTTAAAATACTGTAAGTAAAACATCTGCTAAAATACCAAACAGATTCATAGACCAATAAAAAATTATGTAAATAAAAACCGACACAGTCGTGTATCCTGGCAGGAACACCGTACGACCCAGAGGTCGACGCCGTCCGTTCAAAGAGAGATCAACACCACAAACCCGAATCAACGGGGTTCCGTACACCCTAAAATCAAGAGTCTGGTCCATCGATTGCATGCAGGGGACGAAATTTTCCGTCTAAGATTTGGTGACCTGGTCGTCCCTTCAGGGAGTCACAGACAAATGTAATTACCTCAGAAACTCTGGAGATTGGGTCCTTGTTGAACAGAAGGAGGAGCAGGAAGGGGGAGGAGGGGGAGGAGGATGAAGAGGAGGAGACGAAGGCGAGGAGGAAGAGGGTTATATAGTGTAAAGGTTTGAGGACGAGACGACGTCACTCTATGTCACACCACACCCAAGTCAGCACAGACTGAGAAACGCTACGGTACCTGACATCAGGTGGTCTAAGGAGACAGGTACCTTAAAAGGTCTGTTCTTATGACCTCACCCAACGGTAAAGGATGAGGTCTCATATAAGGTCTGAGTCCCTAGGTTGGTCGTAGAGACCGTGGAGGACGTGACCGTCCGTCTAAGAAATGGTTATCGTGGTTGGACCCTTTGGGGGATGAGACGACTAAGTAGTGGTTTCCGACAAACAAGAGAAGGTCTCGTGGAACGTCATAGAGAAAACATTGTTAAGAATCTGAACATTAATGAACAAACAACAAACAGAAGGGGTGACTTAATATTTAGGTCCTCCTGTCCCAGATAACAAATGGTGACATAGGGGTCATACAGAGTCACGGACGGCATATTATCCACGAGTTATTATATCTCAGATGATCGTGGAGATACGACAGTTAGTAAGAATTGGAACCTGAGCTTAAATTTTCGAATTAGATGAGTTGAACTAAGTTACATTTTCAGATATGAAGGTCATCAGTGACGGAGGGTCCTTCGTAATAGAGGTTCTTATGTCTTATTAACCTAAGATGACTAATTTTATCACAATCTATCTGACTGAAATGTATGTATAACAACGATGGAAGTCCCATTTAGAGATGTATAATTCACTTTCCACTCCTGTACCTATTAGGACCCAATTAGATTGGACAAAATATCGTCTTAGTAGATTATGTAAGTGTATTTGTTTGTAAATAACTCGATGATGGTACATAGTTGGAGACATCCAGGTTATGATTCAGAATATACTGAAGACGAGTTGGTCGGGTACCAAGTGAATGTGGGATGAGTGTACTGATAGGTTGGGAGAATTAATATCCCAAATTAGTCATTGACGGATGTAAGAACGGGGTCGAAGACCAATGGGACTACTGACTACTCGGTTGGACTTCGGTTAAGGGGGATATTTGCCAATGGGATGGAGGTGGGGGTAACACTCCTGGTGATGAGACAGGACCGACGACAGACGGTAGATACTACCCCACAACGAGGTCCTGAAAGTCTGAACATTCTAAGGGATTCATGATTTGACAACAACAAAGAAAGTGACCGAGGACCGAAAGGAAACAGAGAGTCCGCCCGTTGATGTCCCAAATGTTCGGACACCCACATCGGGTTATCAACCGTTTGTACAAGTTCCTTTATCGTTAATGTATTCGTTTTAGGAAATCGAGTGGACGAATAAATTAATACGTTTTAGATGAATTAGAATTTTACTCCCCATGATTCTTGGGTAGACGAAAGAATCATAAAAACATTTTTTTCCTTTCCCAATACCCATCTAATTCAAAGTTAGAAGTCGGGAGTAAAACCTAGACGTAGAATGTACAGTTTATTTCCCGTTTAAACCACCCTAAAAAACCATAAGTAATAACTTAAAAGTCACAGGCTGAGAAATACTGGGGTACGTGACATCGGATGGTCCGAGAAGGTAGGTACCTTAAAAGGTCCGTTCTCATGACCTCACCCAACGGTAAAGGACGAGGTCTCCTAGAAGGGTTGGTTCCCAAGCTTGGGTCCAGAGGACGTAACGTCCGTCTTCGAAATGGTAGACTCGATGATCCCTTCGGGATAAGTAATAACATAAAAGTCCTTATAACTTCAACATTTTGTAAACCATCACTTTCCAGTGGGTCCCTTTACAATTATGGAATAGACACAAAGTCGAAGACTGTACCGCCGCCTTGTTCCCGTCTAAGAACACTATCGGTGGCGTCGGCACCCTCCTAAGTGAGAAGAACAGTAAGAATGAGAGAAGAAGAATTAGTGACCGTCCATTGACTTAATATGGTCTTATAAAGGTCCTAAACACCTCTCGGTAAGAATATGTGACACACAAGTTGCCGAAAATTCGAATTTCTTTACATGGACACTCTTCTTATTCAGTCCCGTCAAAGGTGAGAACTGTTCACGTGGAAATACTTCGTTGTCCAGGGACTTGGACTTTCGTCGACTTCTGGACTCGTTTTGTGAAACTTTGTTACTTACTATTTTAGGCCAAGTTATTCACTGAAGACTCAAAAAGGAAAGGACGTTAGTTTAATATAGTAATTTACCTAAAACGAACCCTTTTTTCATCAAAGTTGTCTCTTTGACTTGTTAAATATATTTTCACGAAAAATTTGAATTATAATATCTTTTTTAAAATAGGTAACTTATGACTTGTATCACTATAATCTTAACGTAATTAAACCAACATATTAGTTCAATTTTGTAAAAGGACACATTCACATTATACCTACTCTTAAAATGTACTGTTATTTAAGTTACATCGTTTTCTGGATCTAGACTTAGGGTTGGTCGACCAGTTTCACGCAGAAGGTGGATTTGGAATCTAAATATAAAAATGTGTCAAACAAGACTGTTTAGTAGTGAGAACGTCGATGATCACAGAGTCTGAAGAAAATTTGTCGTCGCAGTGTAAATAGTAGTCAAAATTTCTTACGAAGATTTAAGTAATACCTTCAAGTGAGTTTAATATAAAATAAATATCAATAAGTTATACATCGTATCAATCAAGTTAAAATTCAATATAACATACATAAACATCTTATACTCAATTTCCGGAATAACGGTGTCTCATAAAGTCGTTTACTAAATTTATATGTGCATCTTTTCATAAAGTAATTTTCTAGTCTTTTATGACGGAACTATGTATTTATACTGTTTGATTTTTCTTCTAGAATGTCAGTAACATCTGATTTATTCTAACCGGATCATTTGGACTCTCTATCCGTACTGACAATATAGATAAACCCTAAGGACTTTGTCTTAAAATCATGGTAAATTTCTTTTTCTAAATTATTACTGTTTTTAACTTTCAACTTTTATTAAATCATGTCAAAGGTACAAACGGTTAAATATACTGTAGTCTTTGAAGGAATTGAAAGATATAATTTTTTTTTTCAAGTCAATGTATTCTATTTTGTAAATAAGACTTCGTACTGAATTCGTGAAACGATCCCTTCGTAAGTAAGTGACCTTTAATAAGATACTTTTAAAATTCTATAAACTTATTTATACGTTAAACAGTATCCTAGACTTCGGTTTAAGTGTAACTTTCTAACCTAACATGTGGTGTCCACATAAAACAAATTGGTAAACCTTAATCGTCAAACTACTTGACAGTCTATTATACCTACAACTACTTAAAAAGTACAATTTCTTCAGTATCCTCTATTCAAGGACTGAGGTAAGAAGTCCTGTACTAAAAAGACTCTCTCTTTTGTCTTGTGTGAAAATGGTGAAGGTTAATTTTTTTTTTTTTCTTTGTGCGACAAGTGGTGACTTTGACCTTATGTCAACAGATTTAAAGACTCAAAGACTTAGTTCTTGTTACAAAGGGAACACTGAAAACTTCGATAAGTAGTTGATATCGATAATCTCCGGTATATTCCTTTCTGTACTAACAGTGACGAACAATAATTCATAAAAGATCCGGAGGGTAGTAAACCTAGTTAGTTAGATGAACTCTCATAAAATAAAAAGAGACCTCGATTATAATTATATAATTTTTCTTTGAAGATACCTCATAAAAGATATTTCTACAAGAATTTTCGATAGAAATACTATTCTTAAAAACGGATACTCACTCCTTATAAAATTAACTACAACCAAGAATAGGTCGTATTAAGGATGTATTCTGAGACAAATGGAGAATATTTCCACAGTTACCATGTATTTCCGGTTTTACTTCAGTCTTCTCTTCTCTTCTTTCCTGAATGTCTTACCCGTAACATTCATCAAGTCACTGAAAAAAGGTACCAAAAGTTCTCAAGTAAAATTTGTACATAGGTACTCAACTCTTTCGGTTTCTTTAAGTCAAGGTTGAAAAGTCGTAACTCTGAAAAGTAGACCAAAGATCCAAAAGATCACTTTTAACGTGGACGAAGAGTAATATACTATAATAGAAAAAGGATTAAGACGAACGACCCTTTGTGTTGACTTATACGATTTTTATATTCTACTGACTAATATAGATCAATAAATGGTGAGTGTTACCGAGGGTTTGTAATCAACCAAAATAAATCACCTAGTAATCGACATCTTTATCATTCCCTAAGAACAACGAAGAATATCCGTGATAGTAAATTGTATGTTGTTTAGTTAAATTTTAAGTAATTGTGATCTTTTAGTAGAGAAATTGAGAATCTTATACATACTTTAGGAACTCGACTGTTGTTCCAATATAAGTAAACTTCCTAGAGAAGACTTCATTCGATATTAATAGTGATATCAACCAAAATATTAACGGTGGTGGTGGTTGGGGGGGGGTGGTTGCGGGTGGAGGTGGAGGTTTAACGTTTGATGAAACAGTTCCGTCAAAGAGACAGCACTCTGTGACTTAACTGTTCTTTCCCTACAAGAGATTAATTAGTATCATATCTCTATTGTACACTTCGTTCAACAAATTGATAAATTTGAGTAGAAGATAAAGTTTAACTCGATTTCATTATTCCCTGAAAAGTTGGGTATAATGGGAAGTCTCTTACCTTTCCTAAATTCACTCTTTTAATATTTGATCTCCCAACGAAATCCCGAGAAAGATTCTAAGTGTACTGAAGAGACTCGTCCCAGACTCCTGGTCGACGGTAGTTTCAAAAGTGGGAATGGGTGGATACAAGTCTGAGTCTTTCAGGTCTCATCCCGATTCCCTATTCGTAAAAATTGTTTGAGAGGATACACCAAAAAAGTGTGTTTCTCAAACTTCTAGTGACGGGACCGTCCCTTCCCTCTTGACTCTGTCGACTATGGTCAGTACCCCACTCGGCTTTTATTACATCTGTCTCCGTCTTTGGACCTAGATCCGTGAACCAGGTCACTGAATTTGACTATTGGAGTTCTAAGTGACGTCCTGTAAATGATGACTTGACGTCTTCTTTTTCAAAAATGGACAAAAGGTTGACCATCGAATCATATTTGACTTGGTCTACCAGGGTCGTTCTTCGTTACTTTTATTGGACTCCTTCGGTCCTTCTATCTTCTTTCTATTGTTTATCTACAAATTCTTCTGTGTTTATTCATCATTGTTCTATAAGTTTTAACTTTGATTCAAACCCAAAAAACGATATGATGTATATAACACATATATTCTTTTTTTTTCACTATGATTGGTTAGTCAAATAAGACATCTATATGTATAGTGAAATTTAATAATTTACCAACTTAACAATTTTGATACGTATTCAATTATTTACCGTACACAATAGACACGTATTTCATTACAATAGTTGTACTGGCATACCTAGATTAGAAGATCATCATCGGTGACCTAAACTTGAATCACATGAGTCAGACTTTAGTGTTGAGGATGATTCAAAGTTTTTATAGTAATTCTCATACTTGATCTTCATGTTTAATAGACAAGAGTAAAAGAGGTTAGATTTCAGTTTAAGAACTCAAACTCTTCAGTTCTTTTCGTATCGTAAAGTCTTAGTCAGTTCAGATAGATCTTTATACGAAATGACCATGTTAAAACCCTTCACGACTAGAAGAGTAACCACGATAAGATCATGGTCTTCAGTCCTCCGTTTTTCTTTACTTTCTTGTCTGTACCTTTTTGACTACTTCGCTTAATGACGAAAATTGGTGGAAGGGATTTGAGCAAAATAGTGGAAAACAAACGAAAACTCAAAAAGAACATTTTTGTACAAAGATTCTGGACCTGTTACGAATTGAGTCCCACGACATACTGAAAGTTTTAGATTCTTCGTTTTTTTGGCTCATATTAAATATACGTTATTTATAGTCAAGTCAAGTCAAGTCAGTGAGTCAGCATAGACTGAGAAACGTTGGGGTCCTTGACGTCGTGCGGTCCGGAGGGACAGGTAGTGGTTGAGTGCCTCAGGTGGGTTTGGGTACAGGTAGCTCAGCCACTACGGTAGGTTGGTAAAGTAAGAGACAACAGGGGAAGAGGAGGACGGAAGTTAGAAAGGGTCGCAGTCCCAGAAAAGTTTACTTAGTCGAGAAGTGTAGTCCACCGGTTTCATAACCTCAAAGTCGAAGTGTAGTCAGGAAGGTTACTTGTGGGTCCTGACTAGAGGAAACCCTACCTGACCAACTTAGAGGAACGTTAGGTTATTTATATCGTGACTAAAAAATTGGGGATGATTAGACATAAGTCATTCCAACTGACACACTAGTAACGGATATTCTGGTATCGATTCCTTTACACATTTCTACATGAGATTCTTTACTAGAGGACAGGAGATCCTTGATTGATAGATTTCACCTTTCGTCTTTGATCACCCGTTTCGTCTCTTTATAGATGACCTCAGACACTGAAGTGTATCTTCAACGTTTAATTATACATTGGTCTGTAGGTTCAAGAGGTCGGTGGAGATAGATAGAAGGATTGACGGGTACCTGATACTTATGGGAGTGGGGGTGGTATCTTTCTCCTCATGGATAAGTCAGTCACTGACCTAAACCCGGAACCTAAGAATAGGGAAGGAGGTCCTATCTTTCACCTAGGAAAGGTCCTTTTACACGTTAAACCGGTATCTTCGTTGATGGTCTAGTGTCCTCTCTAGATACTAGGTATCACATCACCAGGAGAGACAACGACACGGTACGTCAGACACGAAATAACGGATTCTCAAAGACTTTCCCGTCTCCGGTAATCTTATCCTGTACTCAAGTCCTTTTGGATCCCTGTATCTCCTTTTTTCAGGTCTTCCTTGACTATCAAATCTAGTCTGAGCGTCAGTACAGACTGAGAAACACTGGGGTACCTGACTTCGTGTGGTCCGAAGGGACAGATAGTGGTGGGGGACCTCGGACGAGTTTGAGTACAGGTAACTCAGCCACTACGGTAGGTTGATAGAGTAGGAGACAACAAGGGAAGAGGAGGACGGAAGTCAGAAAGGGTCGTAGTCCCAGAAAAGATCACTCAGTCAGGAAGCGTAGTCCACTGGGTTCATGACCTCGAAGTCAAAGTCGTAGTCAGGAAGGTTCTTACAAGTCCCGACTAAAGGAAATCCTACCTGACCAAACTAGAGGAACGTCAGGTTCCCTGAGAGATTCTGGTGTCAAGGAATCCTCCCTGAGATTCCCCGTACAAACTGACCCCTCTTCCAAGTACGAAACAAAGAGGGTACGGAACTCGATGTAATTTTCATTTTATATACGTACGATCACCGATTCACGTCGTGAAAGTGTCGTAGTAGAAAATCCTATACTTTATCGAATTGACCTTAAGATAGTGGAGGTGATCGAAACAAGGATCACTACGAAGGATTCCGGATGAACTGAAGTGTACGGTCCTACAGACCGAGATGTACTCACTAGTGTGGTAGGACTAATAGACCCAGTACTTCTAGAAAAAATATGTCACGAAGACATATAACAACGGGGGAGAAGAATTATAGAAGGCGAAGACAATTCAGGTATGGTAAAGACAGGAAATAACTCGGGTAGAAGCGTACTTCACAAGGGAACCATAGAGATTAGAAGAACTTCTCTAAAGACCAGAAAATGTAAGATAACAAAAGGAGATAAAAAAACGAGACTAGTGACTCCTTTCGAAAGAATAGAGAGGAACGATAAGAAACCTTGAGACGTAAGTTTATCTATATAGAAAGGAAAAGAGGAAACGAAAACCGAAGAAAAGAAAAGTGTCGATAAACATCCGGAGGAGTCTGTCGGTAAAACGTAAAGAAAAAGAACCCTTATCAGAACGAAGGATAGAGGACATGTTACAGGGCTTGGAGTAGGTAACAAGTAATTCGTGGGACAACTAGTCTAGATCAGGGAATTTAAATAAATAGTGAAGGTGACGTACCTGACCTTTTCCAGTCAAAAGTAAGGTTAGGGTTTCTTTTCGTTATGCTTTCTTACGAGTTTGATGGTGTGTCAACATGAGTAGAATGTACGATCATTTCATCACGAGTTTTAAGAGGTTCGGTCCGAATCCTTATGCACTTGGCACTTGAAGGTCTACAAGTTCGACCAAAATCTTTTCCGTCTCCTTGGTCTCTAGTTTAACGGTTGTTGGAAGCCTAGTAACTTTTTCGTTCTCTCAAGGTCTTTTTGTAGATGAAGACGAAATAACTGATACGGTTTGGAAACTGAGACACCTAGTGTTATTTGACCTTTTAAGACTTCCTCTACCCTGATGGTCTGGTGGACTGAACGGAGAACTCTTTAGACATACGTCCAGTCCTTCGTTGTCAATCTTCATCTGTACGTTATTGTCTGACCAGGGTTTATCCTTTTCCTCATGCAGTTCCGACATATAACAGTGGGACGAATAAATTAAATATACGTCTCATGTAGTACTCTTTGCGACCCGACCTTCTTCGTGTTCGACCTTAGTTCTAACGACCCTCTTTATAGTTATTGGAGTCTATACGTCTAATGTGGTGGGAATACCGTCTTTCACTTCTCCTTGATTTTTCGGAGAACTACTCTCACTTTCTCCTCTCACTTTTTCAACCGAATTTCGAGTTGTAAGTCTTTTACTTCTAGTACCGTGACCAGGGTAGTGAAGTACCCTTTATCTACCCCTTTGTCACTTTTGTCACCGACTGAAAAAAAAAAAAAAAAAACCAACCCCCCCCATGAGGTTTTAGTGACGTCTACCATTAACGTCAGTACTTTAATTTTCTGCGAATGAGGAACCTCCTTTCAATACTGGTTGGATCTGTCGTATAATTTTTCGTCTCTACAATGAAACGGTTTTTTCCAGGTAGATCAGTTCCGATACCAAAAGGGTCATCAGTACATACCTACACTGTCAACCTGATATTTCCTTCGACTCACGACTTTCTAACTACGAAAACTTGACACCACAACCTCTTCTGAGAACTCTCAGGGAACCTGACGTTCCTCTAGGTTGGTCAGGTAGGATTTCCTCTAGTCAGGACCCACAAGTAACCTTTCTGACTACAAATTTCGACTTTGAGGTTATGAAACTGGTGGTTTACGCTTCACGACTGAGTAAAATTTCTGGGACTAAGACCCTTTCTAACTTCTGTCCTCCTCTTTCCCTGTTTTCTCCTACTCTACCGACCTACCGTAGTGGTTGAGTTACCTGTACTCAGACTCACTTCAGGTCCTCAATCACTACCTGCCCCTCCGGGTCGCATGACGTCAGGTACCCCAACATTTCTCAGCCTGTTCTAACTCGTTGATTTGACTTGACTCACCGATTCACTCGGTTAATTTGAAAAATATCTTTATATTATTTTTACACAGAATACCTTAAACAGTCGAGTGAGAGAAACTTTGGTGGTCTAGTAAAATATAGTTGTCAATATGTTTATATTAAAACTAAGGTTCATCAATTACCCACCGTACCCCCCCGCGTTTTAATATTTTCTGTTATTAATATTTTCTATTAACTTAAATAATTATTATTACGGATTGTTGAACTAAATTTTTACCCGTCTCCTCGAATTATCTGTAAAAATATTTCTTCCGTATGTCTACCCATAAACTGGGTACCTTTCTACAAGTTGTAGTGATTAGTATTCCTTTATTTTTAGTTTGGGTGTTACTCTATAGTGAAGTATGCACAGTCTTATAAATAATAGTTTTTCTGTTGTTTCTTATTCACACCCGTTCCATATCTCTTCTCCTTTGAGATTACATGAGACCCGTCCTCCCACTTGACCACGTCTGTGATACCTTTTGTCATACCTCCAAGAAGTTTTTCATTTTTATCTTCATAGTATGTTAGATCGTTAAGGTTAAGACCTATAAAAAGACTTCTTTTGTTTTGGTGATTTAACTTTTTACACACACGAGAACTCGAGTTTCGTCATAATAAATGTTATTGATAGTGAACCTTCGTCGGATTCACAGTAGAAATAAGTGGGTAGGTATCCACTCACTTATTTCTTCTACACTACATATACATATTACATTATGATGAACCGATATTTCTTCTTATTTTAGAACGGAGAACACTGTTTTACTTACCTACATCTCGCATAATATACTTCATTTTATCTCGTCTGTCTTTCTGGTATACTAAAGTAAATATACACTTTAGATTTTTTGTTTTGTTTACCTGATCGTATTGTTTTGTCTTTGTTTGAGTATTTATGTCTTTTGTCTGCCCACTAACGGTCTGTCCTCCTCTTACTCCCCTACTCACTTTATTCACTCCCCCTAATTCTCTATGTTTGAAGGTCAATAATTTATTTAGTACCCATACATTATATGTCATGTCCGTGTTATCAAGTATGTTAAAATTATCGAAACATACCACCGTCTACCATCAAGTTGAATAACAACACTAGTAACATATTACATATTTTTATAACATAGTGATATAATATGTGGACTTTGATTATATTATAACACTCAGTAAATATGAAGTTAAATTTTTTTTCTTACTGTTGAAATCATACAGTGAGGAGTAAATTTGATAAGTGTCCTACACACTAAACGATCTTATGAGAATTTGATTAAGTCAGAAAATAAGACAACGTCATGCGAAGGGTCCTTAATTTTGAATGTATCTAGGTCTATGTATACTTCTGGGTAGGGATCGTTAGGTACTTAAACGTTTCCTCTAACTAGGCAGTTCTTATGCGTAACTCTCTCAGTAACCCCGTCCATTTAAAGTTCAGATGTGAAAGCTTTAATACTAAGGAACTACCAAAACATTGACCAAATAGTTGTATTATAAAATTTAGAATCGTCCAAATCAGTCACTTTTTTTTAAATTACGTTTCATTTTAATAGAACATATATACTACAATAACAAAATTTTTCATAACGTTCAAGGGTTTAATTCAAAGGTTTGTTACTCTTTTAAGTGTTTGTAAAAATTGTAGGACAATCTCCTTAAATAAAACATTTACGTTGAAGTCCTCAAAAAAGTATCCAATAACATGAATGAGGGGTCGTAGATGTCTGTATATGATATTAATCATAAGTGTCACTACTGGAACTCCAAGACGTTCTAGGTCTTCAGAAGACTCTGAGTGACTTATATTTTGAACCAATTTATATAAAAATATAGTGAAATTACGTTTGATTACTAACAGGGATACATCTTATAAGTTTACGAGTCTTGTGATATAATAAGGCAATAAGATCTATTTATGTTTAAATAATACTTAGTCAGGTCTTCTTAAAGAAGACATGTCAACCCAATCTCCGGTTCGGCTATATTGTTTCTCTGGAGTCTTATTTTTGCACAAGGAGAAAGTTCAGGAACAGGTTTCCTGTTCTACTTATTAGGCACGACAGTCTCTTCGACAGTAAGTCTTCCAGAAGTTTCCTGGTCTCAAGGAGGATGAAAAACGAAACGGAAGGGGATCGTACAAAAGGAGGAGACTTGCCATTCCCGACTAGTGGTCGTGTCGATGGAAGACTAGAGACTCTTCCTTTTCCTTCCCCAAAACCGAGAAAGTGAAACGGAAATCCTTTTAATCGAAACAGAAATTCCATTATTGGACCTTTATCGTTTGTCTTTAGTTATTAGGTTTATGTTAGTGCACCTATATGGATTTTCGTTCCCTCAAACCTTTATATTAGAGACTGACCCGTCGGTACGTACGTCGATTTTCCCCCTCGTCTTACACGATGACTTATCTCTTTCTGACCTAGGACTTCCTACTACAGTCAGAGGAGATCCACGATCCATAGACACATTAGGAAATCTCTCTCGTCTCGTAGGGTAAGGTCGATTCCGAAAGAAATAAAGTTTTGAGAAGAAGTGGTCCTGACCGATGTATTAAACGTCCCTGGTCACGTTTGTTGTTTACATCAATAACAACAAGTCAATGAGTCAACACAAACTGAGAGATGTTGGGGTACCTGACGTCGTGAGGTCCGAAGGAACGGGATTGTTTCCATCTCAAGAAACAATTTTTCTGATAATTCTTAAAGTTCTGCCACTGTTGTCTCGTAAGTTGTTTGTCGTCCTGGGAAGATTTGAGTTTCAAGACCGACTGATGTGGGTTCTTCGACTGACAACGGGTCTATGTGTCTCTCGATCGTGACATAACTCTTGAGTCCTTATAAACTTCTCTCGGGAAAGAATACAGTAAAGTGAGGGTAACGGAGTACCCAGTATAGAGGAGGTTCCGGACAAGAGTGAGACTTTCGACTGTGTTCCCAGGATATGTGAATTTAGAATTACGAAATATCGGTATCTCCGACAGAATAGTCTTTCTAATTCTTGGACCGTACCTTGGTCTAAGACATAAGAGAAGACGGGTTGTATTTCACATAGCTATCCGTAATTTCCGTATTAACTTTTCTCACTGACTAATATGGGTAAATGAAACCCTCAAGCAAAGGAATTCTGTCGTCTCTTTATCTTTTTTTTCCTCCAACTCACTAAGGTAATTTGGGATATAAACCGAAAGAAGGAGACCGGGGACTTTTTTTCAGCATACTCGAAAATAAACCATAATAAGGTAAGAGTACCCCTAAGTCCTCTTAATAAAGAATATTTGAAAACACGTATCTAATTCGTGGTTACAGACTTTAGTATTACAACTCTCTATTCGCAGTTCATAGACTCCACATTTGACAGTTGACTTTTTTTTTTCGTGTTAAATCTTTGACATTTAACTCAAGTAAGTAACAGAATAATTTTTGACATCGGATCTTCTGTCGGAGAGTTATCGAGACTCTTTGACAATACTTTTTCATTTCCCTCTAAACTGTTTACCCCATGGATGTTGGTCTGTTTGTACAGGATAGAGGGATCTTCCATCGACGGTCAGTACTCCGTGTTAATAGAATCAATTACCAAAATCACGAAAAGATTTAAGCCCTTCTATGTTCTTAGGTCCAAGTATTTTTTAAAGAGGTTTTTTAATTGAGAGACTTCAGAACAAGACGGTCAAAAGGGTCTCGCGTCTCACGGAGTAAGGATTAGAGATGGGACTTTAGGAAAATCCCATATAATTTCCAGTCACCGACGTCACCGAATACTGAGTCAGGAACATCTCGGTCTACCGATCACGTCCACTGTAAGACATCAAACGTTTTGTCTATGTAAGTCAAAAAGAAATAACAAACCCAAAATTGGTTTTATATTAAAATAGGATATTTTTATACTGTCTATGACGGTTTCGTTCGTTATTGATAATTTCTCTGATAAAATTACAGTACTAGAAGGATTGGACAGACTTGAGATGTTCAGTGTTACCCTAAGAAAGATAAACCGTTTCTTTCTTCATATCTATATATCTCAATTGTAGTCATAGAGAATATAAATAAGTAGAAGTTGATAAAGTTGAAAGTTTGTTATCCGATTCACTAGAAAATGACAGATAGAAGTCTTCTCAGTATTTTTATTTTTACAACATACTCTTTTTCGACAACATAATATTGAAGGAAGAAACACGGGGACCGGACATGATGAGATGACAACCAATTGGAGTAATTCAGTGTAAGGATTTTGAGATAAATGAACCCTTTCAGATTGCTTATACACCCGTGAAGGGTGTCGTCGTCATACCTTTTTCGAACGTTACGTCCTCTGGGGTCAAACTAAGGACCCAGTCCTTCTAGGTGACCTCTTCCCTATTTGAGGTCATAAGAACCCGAAGGGATCACCGAGTCGACCATTTCTCAGACGGACGTTACATCCTTTGGATCCAAGCTAGGGACCAAACCCTTCTAGGGGATCTCTTCCCTTTCCGATGGGTGAGGTCATAAGACCGGACTTCTTAAGGTAGCTGACATATCTTGTACCTCAGCGTTTCTCAACCTGTGTTGACTCACTGAAAGTAGTAGTAGTAGTAGTAGTTAGATTCCTTAATTATCAAAAGATTGTAAGTACTGTAACATTCCCTCCTTTTCAAAAGGAGATAGGAAGATCCTAGAAACCGACCAGACAATTGATTTAACCGCATTCTACCCAATTATCCTCTTTTGTTTAGATTAACGCATGATGTTTTTGGGGCGTCTCCTATTACTCTCCGAGGGGGACTGTCCGTCCGTTGACTTCGAACATACCGTAAAACTCGACTCTTCTTCTCCCACCCCAGACCCCAAAGTTTCCTTCCTTCTGATAGGTATCTCCTATCTTTCTCGTCTACAAGTTATTCGTTTGTAAACGGTTCGGAATGTCTCTACTACCCAATGTCTCCTTAAACTAGAGATCCGGGACGGGGGTGAGGGGACGTTCAAATCCGTTGATTGGGAATCAGAAACATCAATAGAAACACAATCGAGAGAAGACCTGGTCCGGGAGGTAGATTCACCCGACTCTGTCAATTTCCTTACCATATTCCTAGAGGAAGTCAGACAACCCGGAACTAATAGGAGTCAAGTTTTATTAGGTATAACGGTCTCACCGTGTATGACCCTACTGGACGGGACTTGGAGTCCTTACATTAACATGTTGAACAATGAACGGGTTACAAAATGACATTTATGAAAGGAGACCAACAAAGTATTAGAAATAAAAAGGGGGTGGATAAACAAAGAAGAGTCTAAGGTAAAGGAGGAGTAGACACACGTAATCCATAGGGATAAGGGCAACCTTCTCATTTAAGTCACTAACTTCCCCTTTACATCTAAGACATCTCTCCCCTCACAACACCCCTCCTACCCTTTCTCTCCACTCTATAGTCTAGAACCGTTAACAGTCCACTTTCTACAATTATAGTCTAGGGTACTTCGGTGACTCTCATCGTCACTCTTCCTATGGATCTAAGTGTTCAGTAACGACTCCTTCTTAGAGGTACTGGACGTACAAAAAACCGTTTCTTTATCAATTCTTACGAAACGTCCAAAGATCCACCCTCTTTGATACATACTAATAATTTTTACTTTCACTTCAACGAGTCAGGACAGGGTGAGAAACGCTGGGGTACCTCAGACGGTCCGAGGAGGTAGGTACCCTAAAGGGTCCGTTCTTATGACCTCGTCTATCACTAAAGGAAGAGGTCGTCTAGAAGGACTGGGTCCCTAGCTTGGCCCCAGAGGGCGTAACTTCCGTCTGAGAAATGACAGACTTGGTGGTCCCTTCGGTACATATAGTTCATAAAGAATTGACACAATAATTTTTCACTTGGGGTTTTATCAGTGTAATTTTAAAATTTTGTCTTTTCTCACACCTTTTATTATGGTGTGGATTGGGTACTGTAAAGAATTGTTCAGATGACCTTTTACAAATAATGTACTGATTATAGATGAATATTTTTCCGTGACACGATTAATCAAATAAGTATAATTCAGTGACACGAATAGTTTCTGTATACATAAGTGGGACGGTAAGTGTTGGAAACAGGACCCAAAAGTTGAAATATTGGTAAGTTTATGATACCCTGTCTAAAATCTTTTAAATTAAATAGGATAAAGATCCGATATGTATAACGGAATACGTATATAAGAATCTTTTTACAAAAAGGACAGTCACATTTAAAATGATAAAAATTTTTATGCAAAAGATCTTGTGAAAAAAAATATAGTGATAATATAAATTATCACCGTCGAATAGAAACAAGTAGTTATGTCCGGACTTAAAGGTACTTTTACGTGTAAAGGTAAATTTACTTCACTCCTCGAGACAACGTCTCCTCTGATAGTTCTAGTAGATAGAGGGGACTGAAAGACGTAGTATTTTACTTTATGACACCCGTCTTCTGACATTTTGTCTTTAAGGGTTCAATTTTCGCGGTTCAGTCTAAAATGTGTATAGAACTCTCTATTACTCTTTTGATCATTAGTTTTAAAATTAGCACTCGACTTTTTCCAGTAACTTTCCGATAAGGAAAAAGTCCCGTCATGACTTGGATTTGATAAGATACTTTGTGACCGTCTCATAGATATTAAAACCTTGTAATAAAGTGACTTTTTTTAGTAAGAACACAGAGATTCAGGTATCCCGTGGGAAGAATATAAACTGAAAGGGAGAAAGGGATCAGAGTTACCTTTACGTGTTAGAGAGAGAAAGGGAGAAAGGGATCAGAGTCACCTTTACATATTAGAGAGGGACAGTAAGTATAAGATAGGGAAATAGATATGTTTTGAGTAATGACGGAGGTGATAGTCGAAAGAGAAGAGGACCGAATGCCAGTGGTATAAAAAAGAAAAGGAACTTTTCAGTCCTTCAAAATTGACAACCAAAGAGTCGTTAGTAGATGTCAATTTTCTTTCAGTTTTCCTGTTTTTTTTTTTCCTATATTTTTCACTCACAGTTTAGTCACTCAAAAAAGCAGGATTATATAACAGGAAGGATAGACTCGAGTATCAGTGTGTACTATTATACGTTCCGTGTGACGAATGACATATACGGAAAGAATTAAGGAGACCGTAAGGGGTCGGTCGGCGGAGTGAGTGGTTTTTAGATAATAAAAATCTAATTTTGAGTACTTAAAATTTAAGAGAGTAGGGGAAAAGACAAAAACAAGGAGAAGATGTCGGTATCATGTAGAAAATATTACTCTTTACATCCGTCATACGGTCGAAACCAAAGTGTTAAGTCAAAAACGTTTTTACCTAAACTTAAATACCGAGTAAAGGAGATATAAATCTACTCTACTAGAATAGTCTATATCTAAAAGAGGAAAAGAAAGTTGAATTTCTCAAACACTCTCTCCAGTCTAAGTAAAAGGAAAAATAAGAACCTTTGAGGAAACGGGTTGGTCATCTGACTTTCATCCTAGTTGTTGTCTAAGACCGTTCTGAAAACACGGAAAATGAGTTATTAAAGTATCAAAAGATTTAGTTTATTACTTTACTTTCTACCCGAAATGTGAAAACCCTGTTTTTTAATTTGATCAGTTAGATTCTTTATTTACCTTTTAAAATAAACTCGGTTTAAACTCCAAAAATTGGACCCTGTTCGTAGAGTCTTTTGCGACTTTTAATAAGATGGACAATCTTTAGTTCCGTGTCAAGATATTCAAAAAACTCCCGACATGTAGTTTAATGTATAATAACTGAAAAACATATAAGGTCTAGATTCGCTGTAGTATCACCCAGTGCACTGAGGAATGTTCGACTTCTTCTTTACAATAGAAAATTTCTCGACAGAAACACGATCCTCTTACAGGGACAATTGCCAACTCGTCATAAAGACGGGTACCCCCGCCCGCCCACCCAGACCAACTATTACGTTTTTGTGTTATGTGTCACCACCCTATCTCCTCCAGTTTTTCCCGTCTTTTGTTAAAAACAAATTTAAAAAGAACAAAACGGTATTATATACCTAAAATAAGATGTTGGGTAAGAGGGATTTGTCATACTATACTTATTTTTTCTGTCTGACTACCGTCCGTCTGGGTCCGAATTTAGAGTCGAAACGACGATTAAGTAAGTCACTGGAAGACGTCAAAGGACTAGGAGTCTTCAGACGAAAGAAGCAGATGTTTTATATACGTATTATTATTATCGATAGAACATCTTAATTACATTCCTAATCTCTATTGTGTATGCCTCCTAGACAGTATAATATCTATAAGTTATTTTCCCACCTTTGTACTTATAATTCAATTTTTTTCTATATTAAAAATATAAGTTAACTATTCCTATTCTTCTTACTGCGATACACGGGTTTAGAGATTTATAAAATGTTATATTTATAGACGAGTACTTTTTAAGTCTTAGGTTACGAAATCCATGGACCTTACTATCGGTACTTTAAACCTCAAACAAATTTTAATCAGTAATTTTTATTTGAAAGTAAAAACAATCGTGTCATTCTTGAAACGGGTTTAGTTGTTTACTAAAAGAAAAAAGAAAAATTTCTCTAGTTTTAAATTAAAAGGACGTAGAGCACTCCGATATTAATAATATATATACAAATAAAAAATAAATTTGGATCATTCGGTATTCTACTTTACTCAGATTGTTTTCTTTAAATAAATTATAGAATTACATTTTATTAACATTTAATCAGTAATTAAATAAGAAGTGTGTAGATTCTCGAATCCAACTAATAGTTACAATTAGTCGAAATTCCATTAAAATAAAATGAATATAAAGTTGTGATATAGAATAAACCCCCCGGTAAATCACATGTACACGACAAAATGTAGTGACCTCTTCCACTACCGTGGGGTGAGGTCATGAGAACGGACCTTTTAGGGTACCTGCCTCTCGGACCATCCGACGTCAGGTACCCCAACGCTTCTCAGTCTATGCTGACTCGTTGAAGTGAAAGGGAAAAGTGAAAGTACGTAACCTCTTCCTTTACCGTTGGGTGAGGTCACAAGAACGGACCTCTTAGGGTCCCTGCCCCCTCGGACCACCCGACGGTAGATACCCCAGCGTGTTTCAGTCTGTGCTGACTTCGCTGTCGTCGTCGTCGTCGACAAAATGTATATAGTTATATTACGGATTAGAATGTTAAACGGAGTAGTATCATCGACAAACTCTTTAAACAACGACAAGTCAGTGAGTCAGTACACAGACTGAAAAACACTGCGGTACCTGACGTCGTACGGTCCGAAGGGACAGGAAGTCATAGTGGGTCTGAAACGAGTTTGAGTACAGGTAACTCAGCTACTACGGTAGGTTGGTAGAGTAGGAGACAGTAGGGGAAGAGGAGGACTGGAGTTAGAAAGGGTCTCAGTCCCACAAAAGGTTACTCAACCGAGAAACGTACTCCACCGGTTTCATAACTTCGAAGTAAAAGTCTTAGTCAGGAAGGTTACTTATAAGTCCCAAATAAAGGAAATCCTAACTGACTAAAGTAGAGAGACGTCAGGTGTTCTGAGACTTCTAAGAAGAGGTCGTGGTGTCAAACTTTCGTAGTCAAGAAGTAACAAGTCGGAGGAAAATACTGAATCTTTTAAATATTGCTGATTTCTTGTCTCTAAAAAAAAAACGAAAATAACCCGTTGATTATTTTTATTTGTATTTTACGGAAAGATTAAGTACTAACAATACTCTTCGTTTACTTTATTTTATTTAAGATTAACTGGTAGGTGGAAAATAGTCTTGTGACGGTTACTTTCAGAAGTGATGGACTGACTCTTCTGACAAGGGAATCCTCGTCAAGGTTATTTAGCTCTTAGAAACACTCATACGAAGGAATATCGGGACATACATTAGAATGTTGTGATGGGTGACCATGAACAAGACGTTTTACCTTGAATATGTGTCATTTGGATTCGGAAGAAGATAAGATGAGGTACTGGGAAGTTTCTAAACTTCGGTTGTACACACTTGGAGTATTTAGTAGGAAAATGGCGGATTTAACAGATTTGGAAAGTTGGTAAAGACAGACTGTACTGAAGACCTATGAAGTAGTAAGACTATTGGAAGGAACCCTCTTGATCTCAAAAAGATATTTAGAAAAGTCTTAACTCGGATTATAAGGTTTATAAAAGATTAGTCGTGTCTCTGGTCTCGATCGTGGAAAGGACGACCCGGAGTTAATTACGTAGGACCCAAACGTAAACGAAAAACTTGTAGACGGTCTGTGACAACCGTGACCTTGTCAAATGGTCGTCGAATAGGGGTGACCAGAGAGAGTTTCCTCAACGAAAATTCGGTCCGGACAAAGACATGAACAGGTTAACTGAAATACTACGACTCACATTCCGACATAAAATAAATATACGGGTATGATACAAAGATATATTCGGTATACGTAATAGATAGGTCTGAACTTATACAAAAGAGTATCAGGATGAAATATTTATAAGGATAATTTAAAATAATCCACATATGTCCACGTAAAAGGATTTAAGAGGTCCGGGAAGAAGTAGAGTCAATCTACTCGGTTATCTGAACAGGAAAGGTTACAATAGGGGTTCAACAACACGGAATTTTAAATCGACACACTTGAGTCTCGAGGGAGACGTCGTTACTGAATCATGTGAAAGATTAAAAAAGAAATAACCCTATCTATTAACACAAACATAACAACCTTAAGACATAGAATATCCATGACTAGCGAGTAAGAAGTATTTTAGAGACTAGTACTTAAACATGGGTTAGGCACCTGTAAAAAATTTGACGGTGAGGCTTCAAATTGTAGATGTTAGTATTTGTTCTGAGAAAGGATCCGATAATACATAGAATTTTAATTTTACTAGTCAAAAAGGGTTCAAGTGTGAAGTCTCCCGAAATAAGTCTTGATTTAGCTTCATTATCAAGGACTACTAAAAACTTTCTACCTTTGTCGTCGTTCCGTCCATAAATACTAGAAATGTCGAGGAGTAAATAGTGAAAGTACTACTTTATTTATTTGAGTGTCCTACCCTTTAAAACAATACATTCCTAACAAATCTTGAACTTCGCACTCCCGAAAGGTCCACCAGATTACGTCAAGAAACAAATTTACCTTTGGAAACTATAAAACAAGGACGGTCTTAGATAGTACAAATTGAGGGAAGGAAGTAGGATAGTTCTTTCCGTCAGAGAGAAACCATTATTATTCGTTCTCAATAATTTTAAATATTCGAACTCCATTCGAAATAAACATAATAGTAGCAAGTCAGGAGGATTACGATTGATAGTGTTCTAACTATTTTCAGGTGAACTGTCTGTTCCTTTAATTCTGTCTAATTTAATAAACCAGTTTTAATTATGGTCTCATAAGACCAAAGTCGTGGATATAAGAATAATTGGTAATGGAATAATATTCATTGAAAAAATACTTAGATATGAAGGAAGTCTTCCATAGAAGAAGGTTGTGAACTTGTTAACGATAAAGAATTTGATAGGACGTAATGGTCAAAGGTGGATAGAATCCACTTAAACCGACAAAGAACGAACATAAAGACGGAAGACAACTAGAAAATAGTCGTCAGTAAAGGGTCGAAGGACTACACTTGTGACGTAGGTTGGACGACTATTTACAAGTACTAGACATCCCCAACAGTGATGATGGTGATGGATCGAGAAACACGTAATTAAGTGGTTTTTTGGTCGACGGAATCACCCTGGTTGTAACTAACCATACCTATAATTGATAACAGTACTTCAGTAAGAAATTCCACGTTAGTGTCTAAAGGGAGTAAATTTCGTACTAAGTGTAAAGAAAGTACGGGGTAGTTAGAAAGTCGTCTGGGATAGTCGAGACGGAACTTTTACATAGTGTCTAACGTCGGTAGAAAATTGTGAAGTGTTGTGATTGGGAACGCGTAGGGTGGTTGTAGAGAGGACCGGAGGAAAGAGGGTGGAATCGGGGTGACATCACACAAAAGATGGGTGTCGAGAACTTCTCGGGAACCTGACAATTGGTCTAACACAGTCAGACGAGTTTTGAGAGATTAGCGAAAAATAAAAACGAGGAGAGGTAGAAACAAGGACGTGTGTCCGAAAGAGATCAACATTACCCATCGCCGACGAGACGATAAAGAATACCACACGTCCGAGATCCGTACCCGAAGTTATCAATCCCATGTACCCGAGTCACCAACACCAAGTCACCGAGACTCCGTACACCCTAGAAGATTCTCGTCCCTAACTTGGGCACATGGGATATAACCGTCTACCTAAGAATTGGTACCATGGTGGTCCCTTGAGGGAAGATTAGGGAAGGCCGGAGTCCCATTTCGAGAGAAGTTGAAGTAGAGGGCGTTTTAGAGGGAACGAATGACGAGAAATCTTGATCACCGAAGGAAGGAGAAAAAGTTTGTACAGTGTACCTGAGGGTAGAGTTGTGAAAACATGAACCACTGGGTGACTCATTGTGAAACTGAGGAAAAAGTAAGGGAGTGAAGGAAGTTGGGGTCCCGTAATAATGAAATAGTCTCTTTTGAGACGACGACGACGACGACGACGACGACGACGACGACGATTCAACGAAGTCAGTACAGGCTGAGACACGATGGGGTATCACAGAACAAAAACAAACAAACACAAAAATCAACTTCTTATAAGTATCATCTAAATGTCAAAACACAAATGACGACATATCGTTTTACTGACCCGAAATATAAATATATGTAAGAAAAAAACATAAGGAAAGGTAATATCAAATAGGGTCCTCCAACTTATGTCAAGGGACCCGAGATGTCATCCTTGGATAACAATAGGTAAGATATATATGGTCAAAGGTAGATGATTAGGGTTTGAGACTTACGTAGAGAGAGGTGGTGGGAGGGGTAATTGTTGGTGGTCACATCAGAGATGAGAACTAAGACAAAGACAAATTAAACACAGTATAAGATCTAAAGTGAATAGTCACTATATATCATAAACAGAAAGAGAAAGACTAAATGAAGTTGATGAAGTGAATTGGCTAGAGATTAACGTAGGTACAACGACCCGTACCGTAAAGTAAGAAAAATACAGACTCATCATAAGGTAACATATATACATAATGTAGAAAGAATAGGTAAGTAAATAGTTACCTGTAAATCCATTAAAGGTACAAAATTGATAACACTTATCACGAAGACACTTGTATCTTCACGTACATAGAAAAACTTAATATCAAACGGACCCATATACGGGTCCTCACCCTAACGAATTAGTATACTACTAAGATAAAAATCAAAGGACTCTTTATAGGTATGATAAAAGGTATCACCGACGTGGTTGAATGCAAGGGAGGTTGTCACATCTTCTCAAGGGAAAAAAGAGCAAGAGAGGTCGAAGACAATAAACATCCGAAAAAAATTACTACCAGTAAGACTGGTTGTACTCCACCATGGAATGACATCAAAACTAAACACAAAGAGAGTATTAATCGATACGACTCGTAGAAAAGTACACAGATAACCGGTAGACATGAAGAAACCTTTTTACAGAGAAATCCAGAAGACGGGTAAAAAATTAACCCGACAAAACCAAAAGAACAACAACTCAATATACTCGACAAACATATAAACCTTATCTGTTAACATATACGTAACATATATGTTACCTTATGACGACGACGACGACGACGATTCAGCGAAGTCAGTACAGACTGGGACACACTGGGGTATCTGCTGTCGGATGGTCCGAGGGGGCAGGAACCCTAAGAGGTCCGTTCTTGTGACCTCACCCAACGGTAAAGGAAGAGGTGTTACCTTATGATGAGTCTGTATTTTTCTTACTTTACGGTACGGGTCGTTGTACCTACGTTAATCTCTAAACGTTAATTCAGGAACAGTCAACGTAGTAAACGTTTATACAAGAGGGTAAGACATCGAAAAGAAACACACACACACAAATATCAAGGGAAACGACACATTTTGAATGTTTAATCCAGGGTAAACAAATAAAAAAACGAAAATAAAGATAACGGAACCCCACCCTCATCGACTGGATTCTTTCGTAACCATACTAAAAACAGTCTCTCACAAAACGGATACAAGAGAAGATCCTCAAAAATACCTCAGTAAAGAATACAAATTTCGAAATTCGGTTACACTCAAATAAAAACATATACCACTCTCCCACACAAGTTTGAAGTAACTAAAAGTACGTCGACAGGTTGAAGGGGTTGTGGTGAAACAACTTCTCTGACAGAAAAATGACCACATATAAGAACGGAGAAAACAGTTTCTACTTAACCCGGTATCTATATACCCAAATAAAGAGTCGATAAAACAAAGTAACTAGGCATACACACAGAAACACAGTCATACTACGACAAAACTAATAATGACAAAACATTATAAGTCATTCTGTGTGTCCCTTTTTTTTTAAGTCCAAGATTAGTCTTACTGATTCTATGTGTTATGTCCTTATAAATTCTCTTTTACACCGGACAACTCTAGTTATACCTTCTTAGGTCATCATCAGTTCCGTTCTTACTTTCACCCGGTAAAAAAGAGAACAAACACTTACGTTAGACTTAGGCGTCAAAATCTCTCATAAGACCCATAAATGTAACATAAATCTACAATAAACTGAAGATGTCTTTCTCTTTACGAGAACTGTATGATTCATTGTAAAAAATATGGGAATTGATATGAACGATACTTTTGTTCTTTACTGGACTCTGTATTTCTCCAATAAACGTCATATCTGGGGACGTCTTACCCTTCGTTTAGGTGTTTTACGTCACGAGTGAAAGATTGACAAGTACTGGTCCTCTCACTTTCCTTTCACTTTTTCCTTAAGAAAAGTTCTCATCCGGTGTTGTAGAACGGAGTATTTCAACATTCATTTCTATTTTTTCGAAATGAGTCGAGGAACAACCCGTCACCTAGGTCAATAACGTCTTTGATTATGGACCGATTCTCTTGTTTACTTCAAAGACGGGTTTGTATAAGTCAAGTCAAGTCAGAGAGTCAACACAGGCTGAGAAACACTGGGGTACTTAGAGTCGTGCGGTCCGGAGGGACAGGTAGTGGTAGAGGGCCTCAAGTGAGTCTGAGTGCAGGTAGCTCAGGCACTACGGTAGGTCGGTAGAGTAGGAGCCAGCAGGGGAAGAGGAGGACGGGGGTTAGGGAGGGTCGCAGTCTCAGAAAAGGTCACTCAGTTGAGAAGCGTACTCCACCGGTTTCATGACCTCGAAGTCGAAATCGTAGTAAGGAAGGTTTCTTTATGGTCCCAACTAGAGGAAGTCGTACCTGACCAACCTAGAGGAATGTCAGGTTCCCTGAGAGTTCTCAGAAGAGGTTGTGGTGTATAATTCTGAGAAGTTATTTTCTCCGGATATCAAATACAAACCTCTTCCGTTACCGTTGGGTGAGGTCATGAGAACGGACCTTTTAGGATACCTACCTCCTCGGACCATCGGACATCAGGTACCCCAACACTTCTCAACCTGTGCTGACTCATTGAAGTGAAAGGGAAAAGCGAAAGTACGTAACCTCTTCCTTTACCGTTGGGTGACGTCACACGAACGGACCTCTTAGGGTCCCTGTCCCCTCGGACAACCCGACGGCAGATACCCCAACGTGTCTCAGCCTGTGTTGACTTCACTGAATCGTCGTCGTCGTATCAGATATAATTGTAATTATAAATAAAACAAACCGTTGGTCCTGTAGTAAGACAAAAAATACTTCAATATTTCATTTTGACTTCACTAATAGTAGAAATTTTTCCCCCTCAATGTAAAAAAAATTTCATTTAACTTTTTTTGTTTACACTGAAAAATAGAATATAAACTACACAATCGGACAATTTTAAGGAAACAACTAACTACCTTGTTTACAAGTATCACGACCTCTTGTCACTACGGAAAATAAAGATGAGGTATGACAAATTGTGATTTCGTTATTAGTTTTGAAAGTTAAAGTTTTGGTTTCACCGAACGTATATAGATTGAAAAAAAATTTTATCGTTCTGAATTATTACTTTTCGTGTTTGTAAGGTAAGAAGGAGATCTGAGAGATAAAGTTGAGGTTCGGGATAAGTAGACTCCGTCATGAATAATTGAGTAGAACAAAAACATTAAGAGTACTAATGAAGGTATAGGTAAAAGTGAAATCTGTAACAGATAACTGAAGGAGAATAGTATCTATTTCTAAATCGAAGGAATCTGTGGGTGGAGAGGAGAGTTATATCAACAATTAGAAACCTTCACGTAAATATTGAAATTTACAATATAAATTTAGAGACATATAATAAGGTTGTTTATATGTACGATAAAAAATATGAATACCATCAAAGAATCGATATTAGTTTCGCTTTTACATTTTCGTCGATTAAAAGTTTAATGATACGTCACAGATATTTTACAAACCCGGGATAAACGAATCTAAAGATTATCTCCACGAGGACCATGACTCTACAGTAAAAAATGTTTCGACTTTTAACTATTTCCTCGGTCCAAATTGGACTGACGACTTAACACATTCAGGAAAAATTACTACGGTGGAAAACGTCTCATCCAAACAAGAACATCCAGGAGAACCATTATGACGACTCTTAAGTATCGACTCGGGGAGGTGTCGTCCAAAATCGTTTGATGTCGGGTGTCCGGTCTAGCGAACAAAATAACCCTGTATCGGGTTATTTATTCTGAACAAATGAATAACAGATGTCGACGTCGTCGTCGTCGTCGGGAACACAAGGTTGACGTCTTAATTCAGTAACGATATCTCAGCCCTACAAGGTGTACGGATTTTATAAATAATAAACCGGGAACTGTCTTTTATTTTTATTTTTAAAAATTTTTCATTATTTAGGACGAAGTCTGACAAGGTTCTGATCGTGTAGTAGGTCACATAAGTCTAAGACGATAAACTCAGGGACGCAAGGATTAGGACAAGAGAACGAAGGTGACCTAACTATGTACTTTGAGTAGGAAATAGGACCAGGGAATTAAGTCAATTTCGGTAACAAAAGAGATAGTGTCTTAGAAGGAAAAAAAGAAAAAAATTAACCTATATGAACGAAATATGACGACATAGTCAAAGACGACATGTCGTTTCACTTAGTCGGTATACTCACATATATACAGGGGAGAAAAGACCTAAAGGAAGGGTCAATCCAGTAGTGTCTGGTGACTTATCTCAAAGGACACGATATGTTATACAAGAGTAATCAATAGACAAAATATCTAACATCACACATATACAGTCATGGTTAGAGGGTCAAGGAGGATGGGGGAAACGGGGAAATCATAGGTATGTATACAAGAGATGTAGTCACAGAGATATAGACGAAACGTTTATTCTAGTTGAGAAGGTAAAAGATCTAAGGTGTATGTACACAATTATATATTATAAATAAAAGAAGAAAGACTGAATGAAGTGAGACATACTGTTAGAGATCAAGGTAGGTGTAGAGACTTTTACTATGTCAAACCAAGGAAAAATACCGACTCACTATAGGTAATATATATACATAATATAGAAGAAATAGATAAGAAGACAACTACCTATAAATACAACGAAGGTGTAGGACCGATCATCATGAAGTTACTTGTAACCCCAAATAATAGAAAAACTTAATACTAAAATAGACCTATATACGGATCCTTACTTGAAAGACCCAGTATGACCTCAAGACAAAAATCATAAAATTCCTTGGAGGTATGACAAGGTGTATCATACATGGTCAAATGTAAGGGTAGTCGTCTCCTCCTCCCAAGGGAAAAGAGGTGTAGGAGAGGTAGTAAGTAATAAACATCTACAGAACTACTACCGGTAACGCCGACCACACTCCATCAAAACAAAATGGAAACGTCAAAACTAAATAGAAAGAGATTATTAATCGCTACAAATCGTAGAAAAGTAAACGGACAAACGCCAACCATACAGAAGAAACCTCTTTACAGAAAAATCCAGAAGACGACTAAAAAAATAAAAAAATATATATAACTCGATTAACAGATAAAATCTCTAATTTGGAAACCGTCAACGAATCAACCGTATATAAAAGAGGGAAAGACTCCGAACAGAAAAACAGATCAAATACTAAAGGAAACGACACATTCTCGAAAATTGAAATTAATACTTCTTAGAAGTAGAAATAAACGGTAGAATTAAAACGACCTTGTTTGGAAGGTAAATGAAGGATTAACTCTCACCTTTGACGTCTACTCAATATAAAAGAAAATATAGACTTATACAGAAAGGTTATTTACGTTATTTATTCATTAGACCCGTAGTATCACATTCCATTTTTTTATAAAAAGGGATACTTAAAATTTCCATAATGAGATGACACGAAGTCGGTTGTCGTGATGAGGACTGGTTAAGGTACAGTCTTCCTAAGATGGAACCTTAATGTACAATTACACGACGTGTGTATGTCCGAGAAAGTCAGACCTCCACAATCAAGAAACTTTTTAGAAATCATCATAAAAACACGTCAAAAGAAGTAAATTCAAGAGAATATGAGAGACCTCAACGAGAATTAATGAATACCTTTGGGACCTAATTCAAAAATGGTAGAATTCGTAATTTGAGTATATAAACCGTAGACCAAACAAGAAACATCTACACCTAAACAAGACAAAAGATCGTCTGAAGGAGTTGATATGGATGGACACAAAGTTCAGAGATGACTCATAAAAAAGTCGATACTAAAATTAAAGGTGACAAGAGAGATTAAAAGAATAAAAGAGTAAGAAAGTTCGTAGCTCTTACAAGAACTACCCACTTCATAGAAGATTGTGTGGTAGTCAAAAATAAGATAAAAGGAACAAATGTGAAATAATACAAATGGAGAGAAAGTATGACCCCTTCAAAGTGTATAGGTCACCACGGACTGAAAGGTAAGTAAAAGTACTCACTTCGTTACTAGTCTTCGAGACTTACCCTCACGTCCACTGTAAAACCCGTCAATCCCTCGACAAAATAACTTCTATGAGTTTACGGTTATACGTCAAACATAGAAGGGGTTCTTAAAAAAAAAAGATCCTTCTTAGAAGAATATAAAATATCCTCAATCACTAGTCAGGAAGGAAAATTTTGAGAGTAAGATACGGGAGTGGGATAAACCTTGGGTACAATGAGGACGGGAAACGGTATTACCCACATGGATTCGATCCTCAGGTAGACACCAAGACGGTACACTTAAAAAGAAGAGATTGGTTTTGGTTTGAAAAGGAAAAATATGAGATGATGAGTATAAAATCCGTTTAAAACCCTATATCACCTGCTGTCCCTCCGGACTATACGACATCAAGCACCCCAACGTTTCTGAACCTGTACTGCATCGTTGGTTTATTGTTGTGTGCAATATGAGGGGTCAGTGAAAGGTACAAATTTTTAAACGTTTTTAGAGTAGGTGACTTCAGGGTAGAGACCAGGAAACAGGAATTCTTGATGTGGATCCTCCCCAAAGGGCACATCGAGTCAGTCATTTCTTAGACGGATCCCAAACTAAGAACCCAATCCTTTTAGAGGACCTCTCCCTTTACCGTTGGGTGAGGTCATAAGAACGGACCACTTAGGGTACCTGTCTCCTTGGACCGTCCGATGTCAGGTACGTCAACGTTCTCAGCCTGTGCTGAATCCCGAGAAAAAAAAAAAAATTCACAAAAAGAAAAGATAAAAATGTCCCCATAGTCTGTCCCTTTCCACTATTCGTGTATAAATACATTAGTCGAAATTTGTCAATGACCTTGATAATACAAAATTTACGTGATGTTTTACTCTACTTGGGACCTCTATGGAGTTTTTATTTATATAAGAAGATTATAGAAGGTTATACATAACTATAGACTGAGAGAATAAAAATTGGGGTTTGAGAAAAGTACACTAAAAAGTGTTATACTTTATTCTCCTAATCTTAAAGAAGGATAAATAGAAGAATGACAATGACGACGATTCAATGAAGTCAGTACAGGCTGAGACACGTTGGGGTATCTGTCGTCGGGTGGTCCGAGGGGGTAGGGACCCTCAGAGGTCCGTTCTTGTGACCTCACCCGACGGTAAAAGAAGAGGTTACGTACTTTCACTTTTCACTTTCACTTTAGTGAGTCAGCACAGGTTGAGAATCACTGGGGTACCTGAAGTCGGGTGGTCCGAGGAGGTAGGTACCCTAAAAGGTCCGTTCTCATGACCTCACCCCACGGTAACGGAAGAGGTAAATAGAAGGATTTATTTGAAATTTATAAATTGTAATTTTTAGTTAATTGTTTGGTATAATTTTTTAGACGAATTTCTTGTACCACTGAATGAAAACTATTTTATTATGTATTTTTGTTTACTACCTAGTGTTTTATCTGACTAGACAAAAATAGATTTCTATCGTCGATCTCACACCTTTATGTGACCGATTTACGTTATATAATGAAAAATCAACAACTATAAAAAAGACAACGAGAAAAGATTAGTTTTCTTTGTCTTAGGTACTGTTCATTGTACGTCGAAAACAAACAAGGTAATTGTACCTGTACTTAATAAGGACCGAGTACTAAAAGACACGTTACCTTAAGTCTCTAGACCGGAAGGTGATAAATTTTTTCTTTATTTGTTACTGTTGTAAAAAAGGAAGAAACAAAAGAAATGTCAATATATGGATCAGTTTTACAAAAAATTCGGAATACTCTTAAGGATCACGAATGATTAGAGTTAAAATTTCACAGTATACTATATACGTGTAATAATATTTACGTAAAAAGAAATGAAGACAGAAGGTAACCGGATAACTCCAAAAAATTAAATGTATTAATTTAAAATAAAATTTTATTTCACGGTAAATTGAATCTTTCATGAACTTTGAATGTTATTACAAAGTCTACAGTTGTTAAAGAAGTCGAAAATTAGATTATTTATTTAGATCTACAGCAAATACACTAAAATCGTCTATGAGAATATCTCGAGTCATCATCTCAACCTGGGTAATAAAAAGGAAAGTTTGTTCTACTGACCTCAGTATATTAGATCCTACCGAGGACAATAAGTACAGATTAGACCCCTGTGACTTTAATTATATATAGAATTTAGTCTCAACGTCAATGGTATGGTTCTCATACCTAATTTTTAGATTTCTAGACGGATTCTTTATAAAAGAATCTTACGATCTAACTATTCTTAAAAGTTCCATATATAAAGTATATGATAAATATAGGAATTCTTTTTGTCCTAAAAGAATGACCCACTCTCGAGATTAGATTGGGTCTTAACTCTCACCATGATCATCTGTAATACCTCTTCTCATACAACAGAGGTAAGTCTAAAGTTTTACACAGCTATAGTAGACCTGTGGGGACTCAATTAATGAAGATAATGATAGTCACCGAATAAATTTGTTTGAATTTCCAGGATGATAGACGATTTAAAGGGATTAAACAATCAAATCATTACATGTAAAAAATTTTACATGTAATCAAACATATTTCTCGAATTTTACGAATCATCTATGTATCAATAATAATAATAAGAAAAGGATATTATCCGTTAATCATTTTCATATAAATCCTTATCATCAAAAAGTATAAAAAAATTCAATAAATAAATAAATAAAAACCGACACGACCTAGAAGTAACGACCTGTATCCGAAAGAGATCAACCGCTGGCCCCCGATGACAGATCAACGCCACATGTCGGAGAGTAACGTTACTGAAGAAAATAACACCTCGTACCCGGGATCGTGTGTACCCGAGTCATCCACGTTACGTCCCTGAATCAACGGGGTACTGTATACCCTAGAATGACTTGGTCCTTAACTTGGACACAGGGGACGTAACCGTCCGTCTAGAATTGGTGACCTGGTGGTCCCTTTAGGGTCAAAAGGGATTAAAATTCTATCGGTACGAGTCCGAGTTTTCCAATGAATAAGACTGTAAAAAATTTGTTATAAAAGTATTAAAGATTCCACAGTAAGCCGAAATCCCTATTGTTGGACTTAAATCAAAGGATTTAGAGAGTTGTTCCTCCATATATTGTTGTCAGGTTTTTACCTTTCGTTTTTAATTGTCATCTTCATTTTAGTTTCAACTATTTAGACGGTTATACCATCCTTAAAAAATATGAAGGAAATTATTAACGATTTCACTTTCACTTTCAGTGAGTCAGTATAGACTGAGACACTGGGGTACCTGACATGTCAGGTACCTTAAGAGGTCCGGTCTTATGACCTCACCCATCGGAAAAGGGTAGGGATCCCTTAGAAGGGTCGGGTCTCTAACTTGGGTGTATAGGGATCCATTTCATCCTTTTTTTTTTAGACTCCGATTTTCCTCACTCCTTATGTTAATGTAAGATAGACAACTTACATATCTATCTTATTATTTGGATTTAAATGATTTAATACAAGGGAAAAAATAAAAATAATGTTCTATAACCGAGATAAGGGGTATAAAATGTTATGTAGGAACATCGGACAAAATATGGATGGATTGAAACATGGAGGCTGAGGGGGTAGGGACACACGGGGAGTAGGAAGGAGAGGGCTGACCATTGGTGATCAAACAAAAGACGTAGACACTTAGACGAAAGAAACAATAACAATATAAGTGATCAAACGACATTAAAAGTCTAAGATGTATATTCACTATAGTATACTATAAACAGAAAGAAACAGAATAAAGTGAGTCGTATTACGGGAGGTTCAGGTAAACACAAAAAGAAAAGAAACACACTATAGTAGTTTACACATACTAGATCACTCCTTAACGATCTAGTATGTGTAAACTACTATTTGATAAAATTTATTATCTTTTTACACTCTGACGTTTCCAGAAATTTTTTTCTCTGTTCAATACGATATACATTATTGTACCTTTGACACATATGATATTATCAATTATTTATCGGAATTAACACATAAACAAGTCGTCGAGTCAGTACAGGTTGAGAAACGTTGGGACACCTGACATCGGGTAGTCCAAGAAGACAGTTGCCCTAAAAGGGTCGTTCTTATAACCTCACACATCGGTAAAAAGGGAGGTCCCTTAGAAGGTCTGGGTCCCTGACTTTGATCCAGGGAGTACAGAGGACGTGACGTCCTTGTAAGAAGTGACGACTCGGTGTCCCCTTCGGGTTTACTCGAAGTCAAGTCAAGTTAAGTCAAGTCAGCGAGTCAGCACAGTCCGAGACGTTGGGGTACTTGGCGTCGTGTGGTCCGAAGGGACAGGCAGTGGTCGAGTGTCTCAGGTCGGTTTGGGTACAGGTAATTCTGCCACTACGGTAGGTTGGTAGATTATGAGACAGTAGGGGAAGAGGAGGCCGGGAGTTAGAAAGGGTCGTAGCCCCAGAAAAGTTCACTCAGTCGAGAGACGTAGTCGACCGGTTTCATAACTTTAAAGTCAAAGTTGTATTCAAGGAGGTCACTTGTGGGTCCTGACTGGAGGAAATCCTACCTGACCAACCTAGAGGAACGTCAGGTTCCCTGAGAGTTCTTAGAAGAGGTTGTGGTGTCAAGTTTTCGTAGTTAAGAAACCGTGAGTCGAAAGAAGTGTCAGGTTGAGAGAATAGGTATGTACTAGTGACCTTTTTGGTATCGGAACTGGTCTGTCTGGAAACAACCGTTACATTACAGAGACGAAAAATTATACGACAGATCCAACCAGTATTGAAGGGAAGGTTCCTCGTTCGTAGAAAATTAAAGTACCGACGTCAATGGTAGACGTCACTAAAACCTCGGGTCTTTTTATTTCAGTCGGTGACAAAGGTGACAAAGGGGTAGATAAACGGTACTTCACTACCCTGGCCTACGGTACTAGAATCAAAAGACTTACAACTCGAAATTCGGTTGAAAAAGTAGAGAGGAGAAAGTGAAAGTAGTTCTCCGAGATTAATATATGTCTTTTTTCATATATAATTTCATAATTATGGTCAAATTCTTATTATGACATTTGAAACTTATATCTAATCTTCATATATGTGGTTTTACTATGACGTAAGTTCAATAAATCGGACTCCCACTAAAGAAGAGAAGAAAGTTTAAAATGAGAACGTTTGTAAGAGTACAATAATAGTCACTTAAATCCATCGTAGGAAATTAACTGTGGAAAGAATCAAATTAACTGTTATCGTAAAGGAAGGAGTCAATCAAGTCAGTGAGTCAACACAGGTTGACAAATGATGGGGTACCCGACCTCGTGTGGTCCGAAGAGACAGGTAGTGGTTGAGGTTCTCGAACGAGTTTGAGTACACCTAATTCAGTCACTACGGTAGGTTGGTAGAGTAGGAGAGGACGGGGAAGAGGAGGACGGAAGTCAGAAAGGGTCGTAGTCCCAGAAAAGTTTACTCAGTCAAGAAGTGTAGTCCATCGGTTTATAACCTCGAAGTCAAAGTCGTAGTCAGTAAAGTTACTTATAAGTCCTGATTAAAGGAAATCCTAACTGACCAAACGAGAGAAACGACAGGTTCCCTGAGAGTTCTCAGAAGAGGTCGTGGTGTCTAGTTTTCGTAGTTAAACAAGTGAGAGTCGAAAGAAATACCAAGTTGAGAGTGTAAGTATGTACTGATGACCTTTTTGGTACCGAAACTGATCTGCCTGGAAACAGTTGTTTCATTATAGAGACGAAAAATTATACGACGGTTCCAAACAGTATCGAAAAGAAGGTTCCTCGTTTACAGAAAATTAAAGTACCGACGTCAGTTGTGGACGTCACTAAAACCTCGGGTCCTTTTGTTTCAGACAGTGAGAAGTAACAAAGATAAACGGTACTTCACTACCCTGACCAACGGTACTAGAAGCAAAAAACTTACAACTCAACACTCGGTCGAAAAAGTAGAGGAGAAAACGAAAGTAGTCCCCAAGAAGACAAGGAGAAGTGAAAGGCAGTATTCCCACCACAGTAGACGTATGGACTCCAATGACTATAAAGAGGTCCGTTACAACTAAGGCCGAACACGAAGTAGGTAGGGTCGTAAAACGTAATACATGAGACGTATATTCAATTTTATGGTCCCACTGTTATCTATCGGGATTGTATGAGGAAAGGGTTAAACCATGGTCAGACAACAAGGTACACACCAAAATTGACAACGAAGAACTGGACGCATGTCTAAAGAGTCCTCCGTCCATTGACGATGGCGATGACGATTCAGTGAAGTCAGTACAGACTGAGACACGCTGGGGTATCTGTCACCGGGTGGTCCGAGGGGGCAGGAACCCTAAGAGGTCCGTTCTTGTGACCTCACCCAACGGTAAAGGAAGAGGTTACGTACTTTCACTTTTCACTTTCCCTTCAGTGAGTCAGCACAGGCTGATCATCGCTGGGGTACCTGACGTCGGATGGTCCGAGGAGACAGGTACCCTAAAAGGTCCGTTCTCATGACCTCACCTCACGGTAACGGAAGAGGCCTCCGTCCATTCCACCAGACCATAAGGGTAGAGAACTTCTTAAAAGGTGTCAAAGGACACTGAGTGTGTCAGTTTCGAAAACCGTATCAGTTATTTCGTCTTCATCTACAAAAAGACCTTGAGGGAACTAAAAAACTACTAAGTTGCCTAAACCGTTAAACTAGAGACCAAGGAGACGGAAAATATTTAGGTCTAACTTGTAGACCTTCAAGAGTCAAGTGTATGATAACTTTGGACCGAACCTCTTAAAAATCGTAATGAAACGATCGTACACTCTACTCACGTTAACACGCCATCACACTTGTAAAGGAAGGATCTTCATATATATTATCACCATATGTAACGGTAGATCTTGAGTCACTTTTATAGAGAACTTATTTATTTTATTAATTGGTATTAAAAAATTTTTCTATTTTATACTTTAGAAGACTTTCTACTATGACTTATTTACACACGGATTTTATTACGAACGTAATCACTTTTATTGTGAAATTACACTTTTTTTACAAAAATTACAAATGAAATAATCTTGTACACGGACAATAATAGGGAGCTCTTATTAGTGTAATTTTACAGATGTTAAGACTTAGTACCAAATTAAACGTTTCCATTATCAATAATAAATACATATAAAAGAAGTCGAATTCTATTTTACTTGATTATAATATCAAAATAATATGTGGAAACAATATATAAATTATATCGACAAGTTTCAGATAACGACAATTTCTTAACACATTATAGGAAAATTTATCATTGAGTCATGAGACCGAAAACATTGTTTTATTAGTAGAGACATAAAAACGTTTCGACGAAAAAGAGAGTAAAAACTTTTGTAAAACTGGTGATGTCGACTGTCAGGTGATTGAAGAGAATCAGTACGAACAGATTTGTGTTCAGGAGGTGACACTTATGACTAGTACAAATAACGGACTGACTTAAGGTTTTACAGAATAAACACGATCACGTCCTTAAGTGTACATGACCACCTTTACTATACTAGAGTTCCAACGGACGAGTTCATTGTGAACTTTTACAAATCACGCATGAAACTGTATTTCCAAAGTTATGATACTTCCACAGAGAGGACGTCTACAGGTAGGTCAATACGTAAGTCATTTACAATCTATGTACAACAAGTGTCACTACCTGTGATCCCTAATTTTACTTCTGTTTTAGGAGCACGAGTCTTAAAAGTGTCACATCACCTCTTTACTTAATTGTCTTTGAATGTCGATTACTCTCTTCACAACAATTATTTTCTTATATTTTTCTCCCGTAACCTCTCATTATTTCTCAGTACAAATTTTCCTCCTATAATAGATCGGATTTGACCTTTGATTATAAACTCTTGAGTGAGATGCGATTTTCAGTAGGTAAATAAGTCAAGCCAAGTGAAGTCAAGTCAACGAGTCAGCACAGGTTGAGAAACGCTGGGGTACTTAGCGTCGTTCGGTCCGGAGGGACAGGTAGTGGTTGAGGGCCTCAAATGAGTTTGAGTACAGGTAATTCAGTCACTACGGTAGGTCGGTAGATTAGGAGACAACAGGGGAAGAGGAGGACGAAAGTAAGAAAGGGTCGTAGTCCCAGAAAAGTTTATTCAGTCGAGAAGAGTAGTCCACCGGTTTTATAACCTCAAAGTCGAAGTCGTAGTTAGGGAGGTTACTTGTGAGTCCTGACTAGAGGAAATCCTACTTGACCAACCTAGAGGAACGTCAGGTTCGCTGAGAGTTCTTAGAAGAGGTTGTGGTGTCAAGTTTTGGAAGTTAAGAAACCGCGAGTCGAAAGAAATATCAGGTTGAGAGCGTAGGAATGTACTGGTGACCTTTATGGTATCGGAACTGATCTGTCTGGAAACAACCGTTTCATTACAGAGACAAACGAAAAATTATACGACAGATCCAACCAGTATTGAAAGGAAGGTTCTTCATTCACAGAAAATTAAAGTACTGACGTCAGTGGTAGATGTCACTAAAACCTCGGGGGGTTTTATTTCAGACGGTGACAAAGGTGACGAAGGAGTAGATAAACGGTACTTCACTACTCTGGTCTACGGTACTAGAAGTAAAAGACTTACAACTCGAAATTCGGTTGAAAAAATGAGAGAAGAAAGTGAAAGTAGTTCTCCGAGAAATCAAAAAGAAGTGAAAGACGGTATTCCCACCACAGAAGATGTATAGACTCCAATAACTATAAAAAGAGGACCGTTAGAACTAAGGTCGAACACGAAGTAGGTCGGGTCACAAAGAGTATTACATGAGACGTATATTCAATAGGTACATAATAGTGTTTAATTACCGAATTATTTTGTGTTTAATTAACAAATTATCGAGACCTCCAGTCTTCAGGTTTTAGACGGAGTTGTCCAATTTGAGTCACTCAACTGTTATAACTAAGTACGATCAGTGTAGTCCCTTCTTAGACGAAGAAACTGAAAAGGTCGAAGATTTCTAGAGGACGAGAGGAACCGAGTACCAGAGAAGAGTAGAACTTTCGGTGTGTCGTAGAAGTTTAGGGACAAACTGAAGAGAATGAAGACAGAAGCAGTAGTGTAGAAGAGACTGAGAGGGAGAATGGAGGGAAACTATTCTTGAGAATACTAATGTAACCTGGGGTCGATTAATAGGTCCTATTAGTGTGGAACAAGGGAAAACGACACAGTCCACTGTATCAGTGTTTAAGAAACCTAATTTTACACTTGTAGAAATTTTGATGATTTACTCAATTCCCTACTTCTGTCCTTTCGTCCAAAATTCTCTATAAGACCTAACTTAACATAGTGACGTTGGTACTTTTACACATACAATTTCCGGATAAGGGAGTTACACTGGTATAAACCTTTGTTCCGAAGATCCAAAATTAATTTCAATTTACTCTGGTATTCCTACCCCAGGATTAGACTATCTTGACCACCGAAATGTCCTTCTCCTTCTCTCTCAAGAGAAGAAGGAGGAATCGGAGTGGTTCCTTTCCTGTACTCCTGAGCCACTCTTCCATCGACAGATGTTCGGTTCTTCTGTTCAGAGTGGTTATTGGGTTAGTAGACCATGGTACTAAACCTAAAGGTTCGGAAGTCTTGACACTCTTTTATTTAAAGACAACAAATTAGATACATTAAACACGATATATAAATTATCATCGGGTTTGGCTGATGGTATCCTCTATTACTATCCCAATGGGAATCCTCTGGAGACGTTCACACGATACAGTGAAGTCAGTACGGGGTGAGAAACGCTGAGATATCAGACATCGGACGGTCCGAGGAGACAGGTACCCTAAGAGGTCGGTTCTTGTGACCTCACCCAACGACGTGGGAAGAGGTACCTAGAAGGACTGGGTCCCTAGTTTGGGTACACAGGACGTCGGGGACGTAATGTCTGTCTAAGAAATGGTGACTCGGTGGTTCCTTACCACAGACGTATAGACATCAAGTTCTCTTTTCAGATTCGATGTTCATATCTAAACGGTCATCGACCACTTTCTATAGCGGGACTCTATTACACACGTGACTTTTCACTTATATCAGCTCTTTTATTGGTACGTAAAGATCATTGGATTATAGGTTCAGAAGGGACCATCGAGTCTACCATTTCGCAGACGGACGTTACGTCCTCTGGACCCAAGTTAGGGACCCAGCCCTTCTAGGGGACCTCTTCCTTTACCATTGGGTGAGGTCATGAGAACGGAACTTTTAAGGTACCTACCTCCTCAGACCACCCGACACCAGGTACCCAACGTTTCTCAGCTTGTGCTGACTCGTTGAAGTGACCAACCTATTGGTTCCGTCTCACGAGTCGTCGGACTAATACCCTCCTCTACCGTCTACCAACTTAACCAGGATCCCAAGTAAACGTCTCTTCCCAACCGGAGTCCCGATCATCTTTATACATCATTGTCATCCTCGAAGGTTTCCGTTCAACATTCCATGGAAATACAGAATATTAAGACCTTTAGTCAATCCGTACAAAATATCTATTCCTTTGACTTTGAGCTTCTGTAACTCATTGAAAGAAACCCAGTGTTTCTAAAAAAATCAATCTAAAATAACGGTTTTACCAAGAAGATTACTATCGAATCTCTTAGTTAAAACTATCTCGTAGTCCGTCTCAAAACTTTACGTTTATAAAAAATCGGATTTCTCCTCGAGAAAGTTAGACCGAACTCCCTTCTTTCGTCCACCATACTCTACGGACACTATCCTCGACTATATGACCTAATTTTTTCACAAGACCCTCATTTCATGGTATCTCAAACTTTTCAGTTTTATATACTTATTCTTATAAGCTATTCATTCATTATATGACCTGAAGTACTACAGTCTTTATCTTTTTTGAAATTGGAAGAACTCCTGTCTAAGAATAAGTACTTACACGAAATCGTCTTTTCTTATTTTTGAACGAGATTTTCTTTTTGTCCGATAGACTACAAACCTTACACACACTCTTTTTTACCTATTACACAACGACTTGAATAAGTGATTTCTTTAGGAATGGGTAACAAACTATTCCTTCGGTAAGAGGACAGAACGTCTTTAGAACGAGGGACCGGATCCGAAATTCTTGGGTTATCACTTCCTATGAATCTCACTGTATAAATTGTACGGGAGATACCATAGTCACATTGAAGTCTTCTGAGTCACCAATGGACCTTGAAAAGAATCTGAGTTTTTAGAAACGTTTTTAAACGAGTAAATAGAAATAGAGAGTTCCTCATCTATCCACCATCTATAAATTGGATAGGTGTTACTATTACTTCGTCCTTTTTCATTATACTGAAGGAGATTACGGTGTTTTGTTTAATCACCACCCCGGTCTTTATCTTCGGGACTGAACATTCTCGGACAGGAGAAGACACAGAGAAGGACAACTGTTCGTAACAATTCTGTGCTCTTTAGAACGAAACACAACTTGGAAGGATACTTCAACTTTGTCTTTGTAAGTTTATAGTAAAGTTGACCACACTCTAATACAAAAATTTTGTTACATCAAGAGAAAGTATACATCTTCCACACGATACATAGTCCTTCTTTAGTCTGTCTTAATCAGTATTCCTAATACTATAAAATAGAAACTTACTGTCTGTCACTCATGTTAACCTATCCACTGGGACGACTACTGTAATTATTATTTCCTTAAATGGAATTCTGGAGTTCTCTGATTATTTAGGGAGATCTTGACTTAATTTTTAAACAAAATACAAAAAGGAGATGTGGAAAAAATTGAGAAACATATTGTGAAGTTTTATAAGAAGGACAACGGAAATATGAGTCTTTACTTTGACCTAACAAACGTCAATTCAATTTTTTTTTCTTTTTCTTTCTAGAGAATCGACATATGTTACTTTCTTTTCGTTTTCTGCGATACGTGTAAAATTTTCAATTGTATGACCCTGTAAAAATGACAGAGATTCTATAGGATTGAAATTTAGATCTCAATATCCAAGGGGAGTAAGTAAGTAAAGTAAGTACGTTGTTCATAATTTATTCACGAATAATACATGATTCGTGAGTCTCATGTTATCCTTTATCTCTGTTAATTCCGGGCACGGTAGTACTGAATCTAATGTCAACTGTCTTACCCCAATTCCCTTCGACATGTTTACCTCTCTATCAATCATCTACTCATTTGATTAATTTTTACTTAAAGTTTCTATTTAGGTGTAACAGTTTTCACGATATGTCATTTATACAATGTGATTATGAGAGTTCAGTTTCTGGGGTCCTTGTGTGAGATCAACCTTTTCGACATAAATAACGAGTAAAGTCGTTCCCTCTTGTGTGCGGTACGCCTTGATATCACACAGTAATTCTCCCACAATCTTGGATAATCTCGTTAACCCGAAACCAACCCACTAAACCCTCTCTCAGATTCCTTCGTCCTCAAGTGAGATCTAATTTACGATAGTCTTTAACTGTTCAGACGTTAATTTATAGACACGAGGAACGGAGGACAAGTGGGACTCTACAGGTTTTAGTGACACAGAATGTGACTTATCCATTCTAGTTTTCTGTGAATAAGTAAGGTATATGAGTGTCGGACCCTTCCCCCCTGTCGTGTACGACGTATCCCCGTGTGTCTGTCCCCAATGTGAACCCTTGGGTCACCTGTTGACACCCACACCCTCAAACCGAAATATCACTGTTCTCCCATCCCCTGGGGAGGTGATAGGAGTCCTCCTACACTAACCGAACGAGCTTAGTAAGGTGTCCGGCCGTATTCTCATTTCGTGCGGTGAGTCTCCACTCCTCCTTGACGTAGACTTTACAAACTATTCCGTCCAACGAACTGGAATAGACACCCTCGTCTCACTTTTCCTTTTTAGTACCATCTCGGTAAACTCCGGGATGGACAAAGGGGGTCCACAATCTATCGTGTATTAAAGTTCTGTATATCGTACATTCACTTAGAATAGATGTCCCTTCCCTCTACTCTTGTTCTTTTTTCAATGTAACAAGAAGTCAGTGGTTCAATACAGGTTGGGAAACGTCGGGGTAACTGACATCGTGTGGTCCGAAGGGACACGAAATGATAGAGGGTCTCAAACGAGTTTGAGTACAGGTAACTCAACCACTACGGTAGGTTGGTAGAGTTGGAGACGACGGGTGAAGAGGAGGACGGGAGTTAGAAAAAATTATAGTTCCAGAAAAGGTCACTCAGTCGAGAAGGGTACTCCACCGGTTTCATAACCTCGAAGTCGAAGTCAGGAAGGTTACTTATAAGTCTTAACTAAAGGAAATCCTAACTCACCAAACTAGAGGACCGACAGGTTCCCTGAGAGTTCCAAGAAGAGGTCGTGATGTTAAACTTTCGTAATTGAGAAGTTGTGAGTCGAAAGAAACTCCAGGTTGAGAGTGTAGACATGTACTGATGACCCTTTTGGTATCAAAACGAACACTACCAGTTTCACTACGGAGACGAAAAAATCATTCGACAGATCGAAATGAAGGTTCCTCATTTGTAGAAAATTAAAGTACCGACGTCAGTGACAGGTACCACTAAAACCTCGGGTTTCTTTATTTTATACAGTGATGAAGATGAAAAAGGGGTAGATATACGGTATTTCACTACCCTGACCTACGGCACTAGAATTAAAAGACATATAACTCAAAATTCGGTCGAAAAAAAAAATTAAAATAAAAATGAAATAAAATGAAATGTTATGACATAACCAAAACGGCATGTAACTGTACTTAGGTAGTGTCCACATATGCTCGAGGGTTAAAATGAGAGGAAAAAATGGGAGTCGTTCTCCAAGAAATCAAGGAAAAGTAAAAGACGGTAATCTCACCATAGTAGACATATAGACTCCAACAACCATAGAGAGGGTCGTTAGAACTAAACAAACACTCAGTGGGTCGGACCGTAAAACGTACTACATGAGATGTAAATACGATTTATTCATTTCACTGTTGTATATCGGAACTATATGAAGAAAGGGTTAAAACTTGGTCAAGTAAAAAGGTACAGACCAAGATTGACAACGAAGAATCGGACGCATGTCCAAAACGTCCTCCGTCCATTCCACTAGACCATAAGAGTAGAGAAATTCTGAAAAGGTGTCAAACAACACTAGGTGTGTCAGTTTCAAAAATCACATCGGTCACTTCGTCGTCATAAACCAACCACGTTTTCATTAAAGTCAAAGTCTGGGACTTAAACTTTAGTAGAATTGATCCGGGTCTGTGTAGAAATAATTGGTTTAATCCTTGGTACTTTTCGTACGTAAAAGACGGAGGACGACCAACACCTTCGTGTTGGCCACGAAGTTTTCAACTTGCTTAACCTGATGGTTCAGAACGGAGTTGGTGGTATAAGTGAACTGGAGAGTGGTTGACTTATGGTGAAGAAATTCGTAAACCGTTGAAAAAAGTCCCCTTTACGAAGGTGTTGGTCGTCCTCCGTCTTTTACGAAAGGTTCTCAAGTGACTTAGGACTTCGTACCTAAAAATACGATGTTCTTGTTTGTTTGAATAAAGAGTAACAGTTTCAACACAAGTAACATTACCAAGGATAAAACTAATTATTTCTACACAGACCCGGATCAATTCTACTAAAGTGTAAGTCTCAGACTTTGACTTTAATGAATCAGTGGAAGGTTACTGACCGGTGATACGAGGAGTAGAAGTTCCGGGGATAGAGGAAACGTTTTGAAGAACTTGGTGGTGACGTGACATGTAGGCAATCGTCAAGGACCCGGTCTACGTAACGACTACAACGGTCAACAGAGACGAAGAAAACACTGGGTAAAACCTGAGTTTTTTTTGTCCTTTCTTTAGTGAGTTTAAACGAAAAACAGATTGTAACAAAGGTATCAGATTTTATGTATATTTTATTTATTGTGCATTATTCAGTAATCGTTTTTTGTATTTCGTTCTTTATACGTAATTTTACTACATATTGTATCGATATAAATAAATTCTTACATAGGGTTATAGTTTACTGTTTAAAGTTGTTACGTTTTGGCGTTAATGATGGTTGGATTATCTCGACTTCTTAACTACGAAAACTTGACACCACAACCTTTTCTGAGAACTCTCAGGGAACCTGTCGTTCCTCTAGGTTGTTCAGGTAGACGTCCCATTAGTCAGGACTTATAAGTAACCTTCCTGATTACGACTTCGACTTTGAGGTTATGAAACCAGTGGACTACATTTCTTGACTGAGTATATTTTTCTGGGACTACGACCCTTTCTAACTTCGACCCTCCTCTTCCCCTGTTGTCTCCTTTTCTACCAACCTACCGTAGTGGCTGAGCTACCTGTACTCAAACTCATTTGAGGTCCTCAACCACTACCTGTTTCTCCTGACCGTACAACGTCAGGTACCCCAGCGTCTCAGCCTGTGCTGACTCACTGACTTGACTTGATTTATCTATAAAAAAGTTTTCAAGTAAACCCAAAAAAGTATTATACATCACTTTTTGGACACCTTTGAAAAACCGGTTGGCTTATTAACCATCTCTTCATCGTTAGTGAGTAAAATCGGTACTCTCATCCTCTACAAATCATAAAACCCGTTATACTGGAACACAAAAAAAGACACGAATCCGTTTTACTACGTAATCGGAACGAGTCAGAGTAATATAACACAGAGTCTCATTGGAACTACTTCAACCTTCCTACAGACTATCCTCTTATTGTCGGGTCGAGACTCTTACTCCGACCGAAGAATAACGTCTCGACGATAAAAAAAAAAAGAAAGAATAAACCTCCCTGGACGATACCCACCCCTTCTAGGGGACCTCCTCCTTTATTGTTGAGTCAGGTCATAAGAACGGACTTTTTAGGGTACTTGTCTCCTTGGACTACCCGATGTCAGGTACTCCAGTGTTTCGTATCCTACGTTGACTCGTACGTACGTACTATAAACCCTTTAATTTAGTCTACTCAATTAGTCTTTTTTAAAAGACTCCTCCCCTTTCGAACCGTAAATGACGAATATACATCGGTAGTGTATCTCTTCTTGACTCCTCTTACCTCTGTTCCCCTTTTCCCCCTGTTTAACACCTTCCGTAAGGATAGTCTCCCTTTGTCGTTCACACTTCTTTGTAGAGTAATATGGACTCTCCATTACAAACTTTTTTTATGTAGTCTTCACACTGAGAAACAAGGTCACTAAGAGTTCCCCAACCTCCATTCCCTCAAGGTCTTAGAGTTTTGTCCCCCTCATTTTAGAGTCTTTCAGAGGTCCCCTACCACTATACTGTCAAGAGGTTCTGTCTAACAGGGAACAACTGAGATGGGAGGAGGTGTCAAAATCAATCTGGTAGATCCGAAATACACCTTTTAAGTTAACTATTAACTAGTAAATCAAACCGGGATATATAGTGTGTTATTTTAACGAACAGGTCTTTCCAAAATGGTGGTAGGTCCCCTTATCTACCCTAACAATCGTTTACGTACCCGACAGTCACCGTCTAGTTAATAGGATCTATATAAAAAGAAATGAGAGAACTTTGATCTATCTGACATCACTAAAAATGTTATGAAGATTATATGTCTCACAAATTCACTCCAGAGATGAAGGTAAAATATCACTTCTTAAGGATTATTACACCAAAATAGTAAGGTAGATGGACACGTATAGGTCAACTACACAAATTTGTGATAAATTATCAGTCAAACTTCTGTAGTAATAATTGTTTACGTTTAAATCGTATGATCGTGTTTTATATAAATGGTACTATTTATACTGGTTGTCGTCTCTTACAATTAATATTGGTAAGTGAGACTTCGGTCTAAAGGACCCAAGTTTAATGTCGAGATGGTGAAACATCAATACAATGGTACTTGTTCAATGAATCGAGTATACGGAGTCAAAGAAGATATTACACTTCTATTATTACCATGGGTGGAGTTTCCAAACAACAGTTTTAATTTTATATAAAATTCAAAAATCTGACGGAGCGAGTACTATTCGCAAAGTATTCACGATCGAGACACCATTACTACTACTGTAACATAACCATTTACTTTTTTCATAAACTGTTGTATAAAGATATGAAATACACAATTAATACTTGATTGGTCATATATATTTTCAAGTGTCTAGAATAATTCCTTACTTAGTAAAAGGGACACTATTATATATCCCGGAGATGAGAACGAAATTCTCTTTAGTATCTTACCTAATCAAAACCCGTTATAGAATTTTATACGAAAATTAAATGTTATTAAAAAGGAGAAACTGAATAAACAGACTAAGTAGGTCCGGATGGTGTTTATTACCAAAATAATGTAAGATATTAACTTACAAAACCCGAAACGGATTTCTTACGTAATCCTCAGAGTCGAGAAATTAACTCCGTCGGTATAAATCACAGTGACTTTATTCACACTATTGTCGAACTAGTGTGCTTCGAACTGCACTTCTTTTATGGACGTAACACAATTATTCTATAAACTTAAAGTCTGTTGTCTTCTGGTTTCTTTTAACGGTGAGACGGACAGAACTATTTTATGGTTGTCTTGAACGATAAGTAAAGTCATATACGTTTTCAAATAAACTTAATGACACTTTACAATTGTCTTTTAGTGAACGTCAGACCCGAGTACCGTCCACTCTCCATAATTTTATAACAACTTACAAATATATATGATTGTTCAAATAATTAGTTTTATTTTCCTTCTTCTTTTGGTATAAACAAACAGGAAGCATAAGTAATTTTGTTTGGTCTCACTAGACTCCTCTTTAAAGTTCATAAAATCATCTGGACCTATATAGTCTGTAATTAAATTTGTGTATGGAAATGAGAGTTTCAAGTGTCGGAGTTATCTTTTCACATCTTTTAAAGATAGTTATTGGTTAAAAAATACAGGTTCTCTTTTAGAAAATTTTTAATTTTTGTAATAATGTTTGTTTTGACCCTTAATACCGAAGAAAAAGGACACTTGTACGTGTGTGCGCGAGTCAGTACAGGTCGAGAAACGCTGACGGTCCGCGGAGACAGGTACCTTAAAGGGATTCTTATTACCTTAAAGGTCGATTCTTATGACGTCACCCAACGGTAAAGGAAGAAGTCCCCTAGCAGGTTTAACTCCCTGACTTCGGTACACAGAACACAGAAACCGTAACTGTCCACCTAAGAAATGGTGACCGTGGTGGACCCTTCGGGGTCACTTGTATTTCTTATAAATTGAAGGTTACACAACTCTCGTAGTAATTCATTTTGTTTGTTTGTTTGTTTTGATAAGAACAAAATTACAGTTTAATACATTCTAAATGGGCTATAGTGAACGTGACTTAAATCCCTGGTGTAAGATCAGTCAAAAAACAAACGAATAATTAAATAAAAAGTATATATATTTTTTAAGAACGATCTGACGAAAGCTGAAGATTACTTGTACAAACGTGTATTAAATCCTTCGTTTCAAAACCGAAAAGGAAAAGTCAAAAAGTGAATCTTTTTTAGAATCGTAGATATGGATTTCTATCAATTATAAGTACTTATCAGTTACAAGTTAACTGATATTACTTAACCAGGTTTCTTTTATACCTATTGACTTTAGATACCACGACATTTTTAATTTAAAAAAGGAGATGTGAATTTGAATGTATCGTAGTTCGAGGACAGGTCTTGACGATCGATTATTTGGTTGACTTCTATAAAATTAAAAGTAAAAATTGGAAAGGAAAGTAAAAGAAAGCGGAAATTTTAAATATATTGAATTTAGTGTACTTATTATGAAATGTCAAATATTCGTGAAAATGTATATAACGATCAAAACTAGAAAAGTCAAAGGAATACCTCTTCCCTGTAAATATCTTAATGTCCAAAATAATATAAATGAAATATCTATCTATTTGACAACTAGTTTGTAGTATGAGAAACAATTATGTCCCTTAACTAGTATCTTTTTACCAGATCTTACAGTTCGAAATAACTTAAATAACGTAACGTACTGTTTCGGAGACTGGAGGGAAGGATGTTATTGAGGACATCAGTCGGAACAGAGGACGGCGGGACATAGGTATAGTGACAAATGACAAAGACTAGAAACTTAGAAACAGAAGTAAAGGGAGAGAGGTATATGGGGACAGACTTTAAACCGACGAAAAGAACTTATATGTTTAGGATGGTTAGTCAGTTCCAGGTCGTTTTCAAGGTAGAGGAACTTGTTCAGAAGGTCGAGGATAACAAGAATGACTTTATTATGTCGTAAACACCCGTAACCAAGAATCCAAGGGTTCGCAAAGTAATAAGTCACAAAGTAGATTTAAGAGGATTGTCTAATATTCGACGTTTCTTGTCTGTAGTTGAGAATATGTAGAAACTTTGGGTGTCTCGAGATCGTAATCTATGTAAACATCACTTAAGTACCATTTATAAACAGACAAAAAAATTAGACAGGTAACCTCGGTAACGACTTGATATCTACTAGAATGACGTGAATATAAGTTTGGTACGCTACATGTTAAATCGGAGACATCAGTGAGTAATATCAACTCAAGTCACACTAGAAAAGTTATACATACATACGGTCAACTGGGATCGTAACTAAAGATTATCGTCATTTCGGGTCTGTATACCGAACACCTTAGTTTAGTTGATGTATACGGACTTCCTAAGAGACTTATCTCGTTCGTAAACCGGGTATATAGTCATAACTCTTGTCCTTGTCCTTTACAATACGTCACTAACGAAAAGATCTCTTAATGTAATCGTAGTGCGTAAGACGATCAGTATTAAAGAGTCGTCTAGTCCCGATAGATAGTTACCATGAAGGACACCATGTCGTATACTTTTACGTAAGGTAATAAGTAATATTTACCACGACTAGTCCGTATACAGTAATGTTTAATTTAAAAATTTCTTCTCTAGAGATACATTTTTACCGTGTGAACTCTCAGTGATAAAATTTTTTTGTACTTGTACCATGAAACACCGTTAAACCAAAAAGACCTTATATTCATAAGACAACTTTCTTTCTTGATGAAAACAAGTATAAAAGTCCACTTAAACCTCTTCAGACATCACCCGCAAACTTTTGTGGTCCCTTTTCTCTCTAGGGTCAACGGTAGTTTTGAAACTTTCCACCGGTGTACCTAGCCGTTTCTTCCCTAAAGAATGCTCTTCGTTCATAGTACCCAGTCAAACTGGTAGGTTTGTAGTAAGCGAATCTTCCACAACAGTGTTTTTCATTCATGACTAAAAGAAAATATGTAGATAGAGTTAACAAAAATTTTTTACAAATTATCGTTATAGTGTCGATAATGTTCCTATTGAGTCAAGTCTACAGTACAAGTCTATAGTGGGGAGTCTCAGAACCATAATCCGATACTGTTATAGTCTCAAACGTAACCAACGGTTTGTCGAAACTTTACGAAAAATAATGGACACTTCGTAAACGATTAAATCGAACTTCATTATATAGTTCCATTTCCCAATATATACAAAAAGATTAAAGATATTCGTTAAGTGAAGAAGATTTTGACGCATTTAAATTTATATCCTCTTCGTAAATTTTATGAACCCCAGTAATTCAATCAAGATAAACCTTTATCTACAGTATATGTTTATATCTTACGTAATAGATTTCATTTCGAAAATTTATTTTTCAAGAAATACGTTGGGTAGAAATATTTACGGTAATCTTGATATAATAAAATTAAATATGTTTTAGTTCTTTACTTAATGTCAAAGACTTTATTTTTAGGACAAAAATGTCTTTATTCTAGTTTTTGGTAAGGAAACCCTTTTTTTTAAAGAATTTTTAGGGTTTAATTAGTATATGAGGTTCTTTGTCTAATGTTATATAAGTGAAAATAAACTTATTACTGTTCTACAGTTCGAATTATAAAGAGGAATAAAATAAGTGATTACTCAATATTATATATTTTGAGTTATGTCTTACCGCATTTTTTGAGTATTTTTAATAACTTTAGAAACTCTCCGTAAAAAGAAAGTATTTTGACTTAAAAAATTTTGATACATTTACTTTAACTTTAAAGTACAATATAAACCTCCTTCTTTCCACATTTTCGAATGATTTTTGTACATTAACACGGACCTTGAGTTTTCAGGAAAAGTGTCCGGAACCGATTGTACGATGGGTTCCTCTCGTCTAACGACTATCGGTACCATCGAACCTCCTGTGATTTCTTACGAAAACTAAAGTTGACAACGGCACCAGACTTAAGAATCACCGGAATGATCTTGGAGGGTCATAAGTACGGGAACACAACAAGAGAAGGTGTAACTAAGACCCGAACAAGCACACTGATCGGAGCCGGACACCATGTAATTGTTCACACTACGTTCACCTTCGCAGAATGTACAGACAGGTCACCTCGAACAGGAAACCTTTGTGAGACTGTGTACTGAGTCAGATTTCCCGATTCGTTTCGGTCAGGTATACCTCCCCGGTGTACGTCGTCTGACGTTCCTGCTCGTGACTCCGTAAAATCAGTGTTCTCGAGGGTCGTCCATCAGGACTCACCGTCCAAACAATTCTTGGTAGAGTCTGTAACGTCAGGGATGATGTTGGTGGTCTACCGACGTCGACGTTGACTATAAAACACCTCGTTTCCTTAGTGGATCAAATTAGGTCAGTTGGATATTTTAGTACTCTCAATTATTTTACCGACAAAATTAAAAGAGTAAAACCTATCAAATAATGTGTCGTTACATATTGTTTTGGTTTGTGGTCAATCTTAAGGTGAGGACGGTGACTTCTAAACATGTCACATACCTACACTCTCAACCTGACACTTCTTTCGACTCGCGGTTTCTTAACTACGAAAGCTTGACACCACAACCTCTTCTGAGAACTCTCAGGAAACCTGACGTTCCTCTAGGTTGGTCAGGTAAAATTTCCTCTAGTCGGGACCCTAAAGAAACCTTCCTTACTACGATTTCGACTTTGAGGTCATGAAACCGGTGGAGTACACTTCTCAACTGAGTAACCTTTCTGGTACTACGACCCTCCCTAATCCCCGTCCTCCTCTTCCCCTGCTGTCTCCTACTCTACCGACCTACCGTAGTGACTGAGCTACCTACACTTAGACTCACTTGAGGCCCTCAACCACTACCTGTCCCTCCGGACCGCACGACATTAAGTACCCCAGCGTTTCTCAGCCTGTGCTGACTCGCTGACTTGACTTGACTTGACTTATATTATAATATATATTAAACCGGAATACTTCATCCTTATAAAATAAGATTTAGTTGACTTATCCAAATTATCCTATTAGATTCCGTGAACAGACGATCAAACTTTATTAGTTAAATAAAGTGGTTTTGTAGGTTTGTTAATCGGGTCACTAACGAAATGTGGAGATTGTTAGAACATATTTCAATTCTGGTCACTGGAAATGTATCGGATTAAACACACTAAGGATTCACTTCCAGGAATAAAGTATAGTTCTTTTTCTGTTCGTTTATATATATATATATATATATATATATATATATATTTCTTTCTACTTTTCTTTCTGATTAACTCTTTCCTATCTAAGTCATCCGAAAACTCACCGTTATTAGTAATATTAAAAGCGAACATTCGTACCCTGAGACACACCCAGACACCGTCACACCACTATGACTCCACCTACCACCTCTACGTCTTTCCTTATTAACGGCGTCTCTATTCACCCGTACAAATATGACAATAGAAGAACTGAGTTTACGATACCCTAAAAATCCTCTTTCTGTTATTTATTTACTTACGGAGTAAGGGTATTTATGTACCATTAACGAGGTTCTAACGGGAATTCGTCGATTCTCTATCGATCGTTAATTACAAGGGATTTCTGATGGTTAACGTATTTTCTATTATGACTGTTTCAATTTCTACGTCGTATCCAAATATACCGGTACAATCATCACAGGACCCCAAGACTCTTTATTACGTGTCTGAGAGTCAACTTTCATTACGTTTTAATGTCTAGTTTTAGAAGTAGTCTAGGAAGAATTATACGTATTAAAAATAGAATATAATTCAAAATAGTGACTCCCTACGTATAATATTTCAAGAACCCTTGTGAAAACGATAAAGTATGAACATGTATATTGATGAAAATATGAAGTTTCAATTTACGAATTTTCGACATAATGTATTTCTTCACACGGACTATTTTCGACTTGGATAAACAAACTATGCGTAATATTAAAAAATTGGACGATTCTACGTTGATTATATTTTTTCTCAAATTAGGTCAATTTAGTAGACGAATCGTGTATGAAAACGAGGTTCTTCGTTTACCTTCGGTAGTCAATCTCGTGTCTGAATAACGATAATCATGGTACCTATCATGGTTAAATATTGTTAAATATTGTCCACTACATATGTGGTCACAGTAATTGATATATAGGTTTTCTCTTTCAAGATGGGAAGAGATTTTTCTATTCTTCTCACTAATTTATTAGTCAGAAGTTTTCTGACCAGGAAGGTAAACTTAAGTACTACTATACCTTTTGGTTTTCCTCTCTCTTACTTCGTGGATGGGGGGTCGAATCCATTATCGATTTACATTTACATTTTTGACATAGAGTTAATTTAGTATTTAGGTCACTCCTTATTATCTTCAGTTAGTCGTGTAGTTTGTCTAAGGGTTTGTATTTAAATAAAGTAGTACCCTACAACGATGTCTGAGACCTTGTCGGACCTACGATATTGTCTTTCATGACCCGGAGGTGTTTGGTAGAAATTTGTAAGGTCTTTTGACACCACCACCAAATCAGTGGTTCAGCACAGATTGAGAACGTTGGGGTACCTGACATCGGTCGGTCCGAGGAGACAGGTACCCTAAGAGATCTGTTCCTATGACCTCACCAAACGTCAAAGGAAGAGGTCCCCTAGAAGGGTTGGGACCCTAGCTTGGACTCAGAGGAAGTGATGCCCGTCTAAGAAATGACTGACTCATCTGAGGAAGGTTCATTAAAACTACCCAGGTGTACCTACAATTTAGTCTCCCATCTAGTTCCATCAGTTCATCATTTATGTGTTTTTGACGAAGAGACGAGGGTTTTAACGTAAAATGAACAGTTCATTATGTAAGAACTTCTAAAACTGATACTGACAACGGGTCATACTATCGACGGAGAGGTGGAACAACATATAAGACGATGATCTGTGACCTAGAACATGTTCAGTGAGTTATGGAAAGTCAAGTCAGGTCAAGTCAGTGAGTCAGTACAGACTGAGAAACACTGGGGTACTTAATGTCGTGCGGTCCGGAGGGACAGGTAGTGGTTGAGGGCCTCAAGTGAGTCTGAGTGCAGGTAGCTCAGTCACTACGGTAGGTCGGTAGAGTAGGAAACAGCAGGGGAAGAGGAGGACGGGGGTTAGGGAGGTTCGTAGTCTTAGAAAAGGTCACTCAGTTGAGAAGTGTACTCTACCGGTTTCATGACCTAAAAGTCGAAATCGTAGTCAGGAAGGTTTCTTGTGGGTCCCGACTAGAGAAAATCTTACCTGACCAACCTACAGGAACGTCAGGTTCCCTGAGAGTTCTCAGAAGAGGTTGTGGTGTCAAGTTTTCGTAGTTAAGAAGCCACGAGTCGAAAGAAGTGCCAAGTTAAGAGTGTAGGTATGTACTGGTTATGGAAATCCGGAGTCATAAAAGGAGACGTGTTTTCTAAGTTTTCAAGTCTAACCTAATGTTTTGTTCTTTCCAGTATAGATTGGGATTTTAAACACACAAAGTAAGGAAAAGGTTTCCTTCTCAGTACTCTACAATCACTCCTTTCGAACACTGTCATTATTCAATGGTGGGGTGGAGGTTGAAATAATATTGTAGTCCGACCATAACGACTAGTCCTTCTTTGTTTTTCACGGATATTATTTCACAAATAGAATCTTAGACATTCCATCTTTTCATATCCACTCTAAAAACGATATTCGTTTTAGTTCCAAACTTATATACCTTATATACAACCTTCCCTCATTTTATAAGAACCTTTGACTAAGATTACTTTTTTTAATCCGTAAAAACACTTTAAGTTGATGAGTCGATCGAGTCGTTCTAATTCTCTAAACAAAATGAAACAAAACAAAAACTTCTTTGTAAATGACTCGTGGTGGTTCAACAGTCTGTGCTAACCTTGTGCACATTCTTAATTTCTAAAATTTTAAATTTTTTTTTTTTTTTGATTTTTTTTTTTTTGGGTGGTAATTTGGTATTCGCTTTTCTTATCCTTTTCAAGAATATGTATATGTCACATGTCAATATATGTATATTGACTCAGTGAAACGATATGTCTTCTGTACTTGTGTAACCTTTAGTTGATATGAATTCATTTCAAAAATTTTTAAATTTTTAATTCGTTAGTTTTTTTTTTTTTTTGGATTTCTGTCTCTTTTTTCCAGAGCCATGAGAACTCTTCGAGATCAGGTGACCCTCGTTACTTGTTCATCCGGTGATAAAGGGTCAAGACACACCGTACACGATAAAACCTATGTTAATCAGTAATTGAATAAGTAATAAAATAAGTCTCTGATAACGAACCCACGGTTGAGAAGATCAGTGACTACTATCTCATCACGTTTTTTTCGAAATTGGTCGACCTCCTTTGTTTTTCCTTAGATTTGTACAGTTGTATTAAAAATAACCTCATATCAACGAAACGTTACGACACCATCAAAGACGAAATGTTACTTCACTTAGACGACATCTATATGCATATACGGGAGGGAGACCATCAAAGACGACATGTTACTTCACTTAGACGGCATCCATACGCATATACGGGAGGGAGACCCTGGAGGGAGGGTGGGTAACTACAGTAGTGTCTCGTGTCTCGCCTCAAAGGACACGAAGTATCGTCCAAGGGTGATGGATTGATAAGATGTCTGTCATCACATACACCGCGAAGTAAAGGGTTAAACAAGGTGTGAGGGGAAGGGGGTGTCCTGGCACGAGGTATAGACGTAGAGATAAAGACGGAACCTTTATCCAAGAAGACATGGTAAAAAGATCTAAGGTGTAAATACTCAATTATATGCTATAAACAAAAAGAGAAAGGCTGAAGTGACACATCATGTCTGAGACCAACGTTGATGTAGTGATGTTTATTGGGTCAAAACAATGAAATTTATTTCTCCTTTTTTGGACTCACTTCGTTCGATACGGTCCCAAACCAGAAGATCCTCTCATAAGATCCGTCTCCTTTGTCATTCAAGATTTGAGAACACCATTCTTTCTTACATCGTATAACCCCCTCGTAGCTTTTGTCGACCTCGTTTCATTATTGTCGTGTCTGATATATAACTTTCTTTTTTCATCTCCGTCCATTTTGTCATTCCTCCGATCGTGTCACTAGGTTCACTTTTTACTTGAACCTAATGATTTTATTCGAGCCTTTGTTACTTGAGGTTAAACCTTTACTAACCAACCTTTACAGAACCTACAAACTTCTGGAGGTCCTTCAGAGACTTCGGAACCACCCTAAGACCGTATGTCCACGTGTATTACACGTCATTCCCGTGTTTTGCCGTTGGGTGAGGTCATAAGAACGGACCTTTTAGGGTGCCTGTCTCTTCGGACCGTCGGATGTCAGGTACCCCGGCGTTTCTCAACCTGTCCTGACTCACTGATTGTGTGTGTGGGCTCCCGTGTTTTCTTGGACCTCTTATTCTGTCTTCGGTGTCGGAGTTTCTTGTGACAACTGTTACCTCTTTTTTTATCAACTATCGCACTTTCACCCTTCTCTATGTTGGGTTCTTTTTTTCTTTCTACTCTCTGGTGTTTTTCTTAGTTTACTCTAACAGACATAAAAGAGAGGAGAGGATTGTAAGAATTATAACTGATAAATGACCTTTATCACTACCTAATAATAACATGTCAAAGACCTCAGAGTCACCTTAGAGTCCTCTAAATGACGTTTCATAAACTGTAAACCTTAATATTACATATGTATAACGTTTTGTCTTTTACTCGGTTCACAACTGATATTGTCATTGTTCGACTGTATCAGACCACCGGGACACGTAGTGTGACAAGTTCGACGTAACCCCGATTAACCCTAGTGGTCGAATGAAAGAAAGACGGTCTCACATACAGGGACAAATGCTCTGTCCTATTTGAAGAAGACATAAGTCTTCCTTAAATAGGAACAGAGAAGTCACAAATTCACAGACTCAAAAGAGTTCCAGTAAGTGAGATTAGTGAAGGGATCTAGATGTTTGCATGATAGAGGAGAGACACCAAGAAAGGGAAAGGATTTGGTCGGTCGATTAATAACCCATCTCAAATCATTCTTCATAGTCGAATTTTTAAGATCATTGTCCAACGAGTCGAACTTCTTTTGTGACATTCTTGATCTTCTCTTTTCTCTTATATTTATTTGAAGTACGAATGTATTACAACGGAAAATTTCGTAGATTTATTGCAACTTATCTCGGTGGATCTCCCATTTTAGCATGAGTAAAAGTTTTTACTTTCAAGAAAGGTTTATTGAATAATATGTCAAACAAGACCATTTCTCAAACTACCGAGGATTAAACTCTTCTTGATATATTTGGGGCCTCTTCCGTTACCGTGGGGTGAGGTCATGAGAACGGACCTTTTAGGGTACCTACCTCCTCGGACCATCCGACGCCAGGTACCCCAGCGATTCTCAGTCTGTGCTGACTCGCTGAAGTGAAAGTGAAAAGTGAAAGTACGTGACCTCTTCCTTTACCGTTGGGTGGGGTTACAAGAACGGACCTCTTAGGGTCCCTGCCCCTGGGACCACCCGACGGTAGATACCACAGCGTATCTCAGCCTGTGCTGACTTCGTTGAATCATCATCATCATCATCATATCTATTTGGGTACAGTATCCATAATTAAACGTAGGTATTTAAGTCCTCTTACTCTTGGTCGAAAGGTCAGACGTTCCATTTCATTGGTGAGTAATGAACCCCCGAAAAAGTGACTCAAGCTACCAGAATACATTCTCACTTATTTCTGGTCATCTTTTGTATTAGTGACTTTTACTATCCGGGGAACATATACGCTGACGATTAAAATTTTTTAATAGAGACTTTAATTACTTACCTTTAGATCGTTTCAGGAATAAATTAGGAAACTACTTATAAAAATTACGAATCAAACAAAGACACCCTTATATTATTACATTGAAAAGAATTGAAATGTAGAACTATATTAAAGTCTTAATGTCCTTTTCAATAAGTTTATTATATCAAGGGTATATTGAAAATAAATCAAAGGGGACTACATAAAATGTATTAGTATCCTGACAACAGTTTCGGTTCTTTGTCTGTAGACATGTCATGAAAAATGACTTGACATCTGAAACTAAGTAAAATGATCGAAAAGGTGATCTCAGGAAAAAGAGTAGATTTTGAAGTAGGTCCCAGGGTTTAACGTAATCAATGGTGTAGAATCAGGTCAGATACAAATTAGACACGTCAAGAAGTCAGAAGAGAACAGAAAGTACTGGAACTGTGAAACGTTCTCATGATCAATCACTAAAACATTTCACAGGTTATCAAACCCATACCGGTAACTAACGAAAAAGTACTAAGTTAAACACCGATACGTAAAAACGTCCTTATATTGTTTTCAATGTATAGGAGAAATTACGTACCGTAGCCCCTCGAATGTACAACAGGTGTATGAAATAAAGACTCCTACAATTGTACCTGGTGTACCAATTCCACCACAGTAGGTCTAACGAGGTGACTTTACAATGAAAAGGGAAAAACATCAATTACATATAAGTCTTCCTCTAGAAAAGTTGATATGTTTATAGGACAAAAAGGAGTTTGAAAAAGGGTAATTAAAAAATTATATTTAAATAAATCAAATTAACCTCCGATTAATGAAATGTCATAACATAACCAAAACGGTATGTAACTGTACTTAGGCGGTACCCCCATGTGCACAAGGGGTAGGACTTGGGGGGAGGGTGGAGGGAGGGGTATGGTAGGGAGACCCAGTAGAGTCACGTGGTCGGGGCTCGTAGGACATAGTACATAACTTGGACGTGACCTCTAAGTAAAGTGTATACTATTATATATACAAAGTTACGGTAAGAGGGTTTAGTAGCGTGGGAACGGGAGAGGGTGTCTCAGGTTTTCTGACAAGATATGTAGACACAGAGAAAACGACAGAGTGTATGTCCCAATAGCAATGGTAGAAAGATTTAAGGAATATATACGTAATCATATGACAAGACCACAAAAAGAAAGACCGAATGAAGTGAGACATATTATCCGAGGTCAAAGTAGGTGGAGTAATCTTGACTAAGTTTACATAATAAAAATTACCGACTCATTATGAGGCAATACATATACATGGTGTCGAAAGAATAGGTAAACAGACGACTACCTGTAGATCCAACGAAGGTACAGGACCGATAATATTTGTCACGACACTACTTGTGACCCCATGTGCACAGAGAAAGTTAAGACCAAAGGAGCCACACATACGGGTCGTCACCCTAACGACCCAGTAAAATAGTAAGTATCAGTTGGAACGGACGTTGTTAATGATGACAAGATAAAAATAAATAAAAAATTTTAAATAAATAAATAAATAAATAAAAATACTTGGGGGGAGGGTGGAGGGAGGGGTATTGTAGAGAGACCCAGTAGGGGTACGTGGTCGGGGTTCGTACGACATAGGACGCAGTCTGTATCTGACCGCTAAGTTAAGAATGTACTATCATATGTACAATCTTACGGTAAATTACCACTACAAAGATGAAACAAAGGAAGACATAATTAGTCTTGTAAAGAAATTCCTTCTTGACATGAAATTTACAAGAAATCTCTTACAAGAAATTTACCTTAATATGTCCTTCGGAAAGTCTCGACCGAAGAAAGAGAATCTTCTTCCATGAACTCTAAGTACGGAAATAACAACGACTCGTCATAAGGAAACACACTACATAGTAGTAAACCAAGACGTAAGTCACCAACTTCCTGTAGACCTAACAAAGGTCAAACCTACTAATAAATATTTTGACGACATTTGTAAGTACATGTTCAGAGAAACATTCGTGTATAAAAAGAAATAGAATTTCTTTATGGATCGGATCCACACCCTACTGGTTTAGTTTTCTATTTATACAAATTAAAAAATTCTTTGACGGTTTGATAAAAGGTTTGGACTACATGGTAAAATGTAAGGTCATCATTCATTACTCTCAAACACAATGAGAGTAATTACGAACTATGAAAAAAAAATTAATCGGTAGAATCACTCATATATAACCACAGAATGACACTGAAATTAAACGTATAGGGATACTGATAACTTAAACTAGTCGAAAGGTATACAAAAAAGTGATAGGTATATAGAAGAAACCACTTCATACAAAAGTCTAAAAATGGATATAAGAAAGTAACCCAACAAAAAAGAATTACAACTCAAAATTTTAAAAAAAAATTATATATAAAAACCTATGTCACGAAACAGATTTTACACACAAATTTTACACTAAACATCTATAAAAAGGTCAAAAATAGAACAAAAAGGTAAGTCACTTGTAACAGAAATTGTTGCATTGACAATAAAATAAAACTATTTCAGATTAAGTAATAAGGAAAAGAAAATGCCTAACACGAAACACCACACTACAGTCTTTTGAGAAATAGAGTTGGTTCCAGTGTTTCTGAAAAAGAAAATAATCGAAGATCTTCAAAATGTACCCGAAAGGACCATCGAGTCTACCATTTATTAGACGGACGAGTACGTCCTCTGGATCCACACTAGGGACCCAATCCTTCTAGAGTACCTCTTCCGTTACCGTTGGGTGAGGTCATAAGAACGGACCTCTTAAGGAACCCGTCTACTCGGACCACCCGGTGTCGGGTACGTCAGTGTTTCTCAGTCTGTGTTGACTTACTGATTGTCAAAGAGTCTTCTAAATGTATCTCCAGATTCTAGGTAAAACTCAATTAAAAATGTATTTCACACTCCATACTCGGTTCCAAGAAGAAGAAAAAAAAAAAAAAAAAAAAACGTATACCTATTAAAGTCGTGGTAAACAACTTAACAATATAAAAAATTCTATCTTTTGAAAAAAGGGAGTAAAAATTGTATGAAAGAAACGAATTTTAGGAAGTTCCAGAAAGGAAGTGGATGTCCTGTTTTAAGTACGGGAACCTATATCTTTAAGTTCCAAGACTTGTTGAGCGAAGGTGAGTCGTAAAGAAAATAGAGGACGGAAGAGATGGAGAATCAAATGTAAGACAATTGTCATTTAGTAATAAAGTAAGTATAAAGTTTACTTTATAAGTTTAACTAGGGTACAAAATAGTATGAACCGGAAGAAGAACTTTTATGAAGAAAAAGGGGGTGGGAGTAGTGAGGATTGAGTAGGTCGTTCGAACTGAATACTTCCTATTGAGTCGAAATACTTAGACGAAAAGAAATAGAAAAATGACCATCTATAGATATAGTGTGAATTGCACAATACGATATTAATGAAAATACACATACCCGGACTTCAAACAAAAGAATTGAGAATGTGGTATTACAATCCTGGAGACGGGGTAAACCGTCACTGGGACTCAGAAAAAGACCCTGTGAGGGTGACGAGACCATCGACGTCGTTACGCAGACACGACAGAAGACAGGGACAACCCCAAGGGAGAATGGAAGTGTGAAGGAGGGTGTCGGGAACAGTCCCGAGGCCGTGGGGTCGGTGACGGGTAGTTATCCTTTTTTGATAGTACGGTGATTAAACGAAAGACTATTGAGAATTAAATGACAATTATTTCCCAATTTGATTCACATGACCGGTGAGGTATAAGAGGTGAATTACAAGATAGGATCGAACTTAAGAGGAGAGTTTGAGGGAAAACGGTTTAGCGGTTATATATGGGGGTTATATATAAAATTTAATGAAAATCTATCTTCCCCTTAGGATACAATATAACCTTACCCCTAAACCCTTCAGTTATCAGAGGATTCCTATTGGAAGTAAAATAAATAACACCACGGATTGTACCATAACTCGTATACCCTTTATGACTCATGTGGGGTCCACCACGATCAACATTTTTTGGACGGACTGTCACGTCCTCTGTATTCTCTGTCCCCAGGTTAGGGACCCAACCCTTCTAGGGGACCTCTTCCTTTACCGTTGGGTGAGGTCATAAGAACGGACCCTTTAGGGTACCTGCCTCCTCGGACCACCCGATGACAGGTATCCCAGTGTTTCTAAACCTGTCCTGACTTCGTTGAATCATGTATGCATGAATACCTACTTCCTCATAACATTTTTCCTCCTTTTCCTTCGTTTCCTATCCCGATTTTATTTTTCTTCTTTTTTCCTTCTGTCGTTTCTTCCTTGGATTAAAAAGTTCCTGAAGTTCGGGTCAAGATTTAAACTTGCGAGCGACTACAGTCAATATAAATATACTGTAACCGTCGAAAAGAGTATTAACACAGAGAGACATGAAACCGTTAAAAAGGAAGACTTGTCGTTAGTATAAAATCAACAAAAAGAGGATAATGTAAAATTTTTATATACATATATATTGTAATATCAATAAATCCTAGTACAGAAAAAGATGATAAGATCTTAGTTGAAGTTTCATCCTGGTGTAATGGACCAGATATAGAATATACAATATTGTAAGTTAGAATTGAAACCTTACTCAATTCTTTATGTCATCACACAAAGGAGTCGGACTCTCTATTTTCATCCGTATTGAATTGGTGAGTACTAACTCTATATCGGTGTCTTAATACACTTAAATAACTGTAAAAATAATCCAATGTAGTTAGTGACACTCACTTAAATAAGTAAAAGGTTAGGAGTGTTTACAGTCGGTTTCTGTAGTCACTAAAAAAAAATAGGAAAAGTAAGTCTACGTTACTGACAAAATCCTAAGAATCCGGACTTTTATTACGTAACTGGAAAGGGGATTTGTAATTACCGTACTAAGAAAACTTTATTCCAGTCAAAAGTAAAACCGTATCGGTATATAATATACCCGGTACGATAACATAAACCATGTCTTTAGGTATTTAAGTTTTTCGATATCGTGGAAACACTGAAACAGTGATAAAGTATATGAATTAATGACTTCATAAGGTAATGTGACTTACTTTCATATTTTTTTACGGAAGGTAATCGATCTCAAAGACACTACATTACTAAAGAAAGTATATCTAATTTAGAGTGACGTTGCTTAAGGTCCTATGAGGGATCTCTTTCGTTGAGACCTATGTTTCATATTCCCTCGACCTCTTTTAGTTCCTTTTTTTCCCCCGACGAATTTTTCTCCTTCTAAATTCCCACTCCGGATCGCCTTAAAGACTTAAACAAGGTCCTTTTCTTCTATTAATGAAGGGATTTTCTCCTAAATTTTAATTATATTAATAAAGAATGTACAATCGATTTATTTAAATGTTTTGTTTTTGTTTTCGGAGGGAATACAGTTGAGACCAAAAGGTTTTAAAAGACGGAGACTCTGTCATAGAGATCAGTATGTTCGGTAACCATTGTCTGAGTCTTTGATAAAGTGTATTCATGGAGATTGATTTTTTCTGTTTTGTCTTTTTCACCTTCTGACGTAAACAGTCACTACTTTCAAAATTAATATGTTAAACATTTCGAAATTTAATCACAAAAATGATTCTACCGGGTTTACCTTGTTGACGATTTTGACTTTATTACGATGGTCAAGAAACTATGTCAAGGGTCTAAAATCGATGTTCCCTTTAAGAATTAACGATTCCTCCGGGTGGGAAATCAGATTAATGTCCTTGGATAAGAATGATTCATCTTACAACTCATACCCGATCCTTTCGACTTCCTTTTTTTTAACTATCTCTGACTATACCTATCTTGTTTGGGGAAAAATTCAGTTTAAAATTAGGTAAGTTGGATGGACTATTTCTGAAGTTTCATTACTAAAATTCTACGAGTAACTAAAGTCTTCTTACCTACTTGTGTCATTCTTAAAGTTGTGTCCAATATTTTACATTTCTTGGTTTATTCGATTTCTTATGTTATTGACTTTAAAATTTTATACGATCTTCTTTATTTGATCAAATTTACTATGTCTCTTTACCTAGTCGTCAGACCTTCTACCTAATCACCTTTAGTGGGTTCGACTTGTTCCCTTTTTTAAAAATTCGTTCCTATTAAATTCCCCGGAGACCCTTTAAAAGTTCGTATCTTTTAAAAGTAATATCCTCGATCCTTTCCTTCTCTCTTACCTCGTCTCTTGATTAGACTTCTCTATTATCGACTTTTGTAGAGATTTGACCCCTTCCCTTGTCTGTAGGTTCAACGCTTCGTGTTTCTCCGAGTTATTCTACTTATATTATTCCAGATGTGGTTCTATGCAATATTTATTTTACCGTTTTTAATTTCCATTTCTCTCTTAGAATTTTCCTCGTTCTCCTTTCTATGACCAATGTATGTTCTCTTGAGAGTACCCTGATAGTTGACTGAATCGTCGTCTTTGAAACATCCGGTCATTTCAAATAACGACCGTTCCATATAATTTCACGTACGTCACTAGAGGTTGAGGAACATTGGGGAAAAGGTCCGAGAAGACAGGTACCTTAAAAGGTCCTTTTTATGACCTCACCCAATGGTAAAGGAAGAGGTGTCCCAAAAGGGTTGGGTTATTAACTTGGGTATAGAGAGAACAGAGGACGTAACCGTCCGTCTAAGAAATGGTGACGTGGTCGACCCTTCGGGTATATAATTTCATCACATTCTATTTTGGATGTTGGTTCTTATAAGACGGACCGGTCCGATACTAAGTCTAAACTCCTCTTTATTTCTCAAAATGTCTTTTCGTTTTCGATTTTCAATAAAGTCCTTTACAATTTCACTGAATAAATTTACCTTTTCTCTTCTTGTGTCGATCTTTATACTTTTAACGTTTTCCTATTTTGAGTAACCATTTCCTTTTATAGGTCATCTAACTGGTGAATACTCCAATAATCCTTCCAATTTTTTACTTTCATCATTTTAATAAAGATATGTGTTATTCATCAAATGACTATTGTGTTTTGTTTTTCAACATTTTATACTACAGTTTTCGTAGTTCGCATCTGTTCCCGTATTTTTATATACCGTCAGTCTTAAGTAATGTGGAATTTCCCGGTAGTGAATTTTATTAGTACATCCATATATCCATACATATATACATCCATTTTTTGGTTCTAGTACCGTAGACCAGGGTAGTGAAGTACCGTTTGTCAACCCTTTTGTTACCTTTGTCACTGTCTGAAATAAAAGAACCTGAGGTTTTAGTAACGTCTACCACTGACTTCAGTACTTTAATTTTCTACGAACGAGGAACCTTCTTTTCGACACTGGTTGGATCTGTCGTATAATCTTTCGTCTCCATAAACGACTGTTTACAGGTAGATCAGTTTCGATACCAAAAAGGTCATCAGTACATACTTATACTCTCAACCTGGTTTTTCTTCCGACTCGTCACTTCTTTACTGCGATAACTTGACACCATGACCTCTCCTGAGAACTCTCAGGGAACCTGATGTTCCTCTAGGTTGGTCAGGTAGGATTTCCTTTAGTCAGGACTTATAAGTAACCTTCCGGACTACGACTTCGACGTTATGAAACCGGTGGACTACGTTTTTTGACTGAGCAAACTTTTCTGGGACTACGACCCTTTCTAACTTCCGTCCTCCTCTTCCCCTGCTGTCTCCTAATCTACCCATCTACCGTAATGGCTGACCTACCTGTACTCAAACTCGTTCGAGGTCCTCAACCACTACCTGTCCCTTCGGACAACACGATGTCAGGTATACCAGAGTTTCTCAGTCTGTGTTGACTCGCTGACTTGACTGACTATAGATATCCAACAATATATACTTGGAAATCCATTGGTGTTTGGTTTTTGGATATAATCTATCTGTGTGTGTTTCCTCACGTTCGTACTGTGATTTCTATTGTAGGATGTTCTACCTTTATTAATGTTAGTGTCTCCAAGAGGGGTTCCTTGTTCCTCAGACTCAATTGGAGTCCAAGGGGACGGACCCCCTGGACGAGGTCCTTCTCCTAGGATTTCTTGTGATCTGACACTTACAAAACTTCAGGTTACCTCAAATGGAAGTCCTCAAAGTCTCTCGACACCTTTATTCTGACATGATAATTTCCCATGTGTGTTTTATAGTGTCCGAGGACCTGGGTCCCTCTTTCACTATTAAACTTTTCTTATCTCTAGTCTAGGAGGACGACTAGAATCGCTCAGAGGGTGACCTGCATCAGGACGGGTGGTCTCCCGGGTCCTGAACTGTGGTTATGGTCACTCTCCTACATTCTGAGTCCTTGGGGGTCTGACAACGTCAGTCTCTGAGACCCTATGTCCAGATGGAAGATCGACCGTCTGTGGACGGGGTCCTATCGGTATCGGGACGTCGGACGGTACCGTCTTGGATAAGGTGGGTAGTCGTCTACTCGTACTCGAAACCTGTGGAGCCAGGAGTTTCGGTCGACACACTTCTTGTTCCGGGTAGGTGGTCGTTCGGTTGTCGTCGAGACTAGGGACCCTGGACGTCGGTGTGGGGTTTTAAGGTGAAAAAAGTGGGTACCCGATCCGGAAGGTCCCAGGGTATTGGTCGACGAAGTACTGGGTCGGGATGATTAGAGGTTTCTGACTTGGTTCTTCATTATCTTTTATACTTGTCTGGTTAATGTTCATCACTTTAACTTAGTCATTATTATTAAAAATTTTTAAGGTTGTTCGTCTTCAAATCCTGGTCTATCTAAGTGTCCACTTAGGATGGTTTATATATCTCTACTCAATTGTAGATAGAAAGAGTTTGACAAGGTTTTAAACGTCTCCTTCTTTACGAAGGTTTGAGTAGACGTGTTGGGAGTATAGTTTTGGTCTGTTTTCTATGGTGTTTTTTCTTTGAATGTCCGATTATATTGACTACTTTTATGTACGTTTTTAGGAGTTATTTTATAATCGTTTGGTTTAGATTGTTATTTAGTTTTCCTAGGACTAGTTCAGTCTAAGTTGGGTCCCTACGTTCCTAAAAAGTTATAGTCGTGTAATTAGTAACACTACGTAATATGATTATTTGACTACTTATTTACGTATTTTAAAAAACTTTTATAAGTCGTAGGTGAATACTATTTTTCGAAAGGTCTTTTACCCATAGCTCCTTTATCCGTAGTTGTGTTATTTCCAATAAATATTATTTGGGTGTCGATTGTAATATGAGTTTCAACTTTTCGTCTTTTGTAAAGGACATTCTAGTCCTTGTTATATTCCTACGGGCAAGAATTGTAAAATGAGTTGTATCATAATCTTCAGGATCGGTGACGCTAGGTTTTTAGACGTTCGTTATTCACGACCTCTCCCACACCTCTTTTCCCTTGGGAGGATGTGACAACCACCCTTACGTTTGATCATGTCGGTGATACCTCTTGTCACACCTCTAAGGAATTTTTTAACGTTTATCTTGATGGAATACTGGGTCGTTAGGGTGACGACCCGTATGTGTGGCTCCTTTGGTCTTAACTTTCTCTGTGTACATGGGGTTACAAGTAGCGTCGTGTCAAATATTATCGGTCCTGTACCTTTGTTGGATCTACAGGTAGTCGTCTACTTACCTATTCGTTCGACACCATGTATATGTGTGACCTCATAATGAGTCGGCAATTTTTCTTAAGTAAACTTAGTCAAGACTACTCTACCTACTTTGACCTCGGCTAATATGTCTCACTTCATTCGGTCTTTCTTTTTGTGGTTATGTCATATGATTGTGTATATATACCTTAAATCTTTCTACCGTTACTGCTGGGACATACGTTCTGTCCTTTTTTCTGTGTCGACACATATTACCTGAAAACCTGAGTCTCTCTCTCCCTCTCCCACCCTACTAAACCCTCTTACCGTAAGATTGTACATATGAGAGTACATTCTTAACTTAGCGGTCAGATACAGACTGCGTCCTATGTCGTACGAACCCCGACCACGTACCCCTACTGGGTCTCTCTACAATACCCCTCCCTCCACCCTCCCCCCAAGTACAAACCCTTACGTACATTCTTAATGTCTAAAATTTTAATTTTTTTAAATTTTTAAATTTTTAATTTTTTTATCTTCAGGATCGGTGTTATTAGTCTACTCATTTTCTTTACTTTCGTTTGGCTTAACCTTTCCTTCTTCATTTTGACAATGACAAACGTCTACTACACTACGGTACATGTCTTTTAGGATTTCTCCGGTACTTTTTACATGACCTCGAGTAACCACTTAAGCCATTTCATCGTCCTACGTTTTAATTATACGTCTTTATATAAAGTGAAAATATATAATTGTCACTTGATAGTTTTTCTCTTTAATTCCTTCGTTAAGGTAAAATGTTAGTGTAGTTTTTATTATTATTTTTTTTGATGACTACCTTTATTTTCTGTACATGAGTTTCCTGATATTCTGTGACTACTTTCTTTAACTTCCACTGTGGTTACCTTTCTATATTACACAATAACCTGACCTTCTTAATTATAACTATTTTATGGGTACCACGAGTTTTTCCAGACATCAAAATAAAAAATAAAAAAAAATCCAGACATCAAAATTACGTTAGGGATTTTGTTTATTAAAAGTTTATACAATAACTTTGTGTCTTCTGAGGTTTATCGGTTTTGTTAGAACTCTTCTAGACTTATGTGTAAAAAGGTTTCTGTAAGTCTACCAGTTATTCGTATACCTTTTTACGAATTGTACCAATTAACAATCTTTTTACGTTTATTTTGGTGTTACTCTATGGTTGGATGTGGACAGTCTTACAGATAGTTAGTGGTTTTTTTTTTTTTTCTTTCTTTCTTTTTCTGAACGCTTATTGTTTGCAACCGTTCCTACACCTCCTTTTCCTTGGAAACATATGGTAACAATGACAACTACCCTTACATTTAACCACGTCGGTAACACCTTTTGTTATACCTCCAAAGAGTCTTTCGATTTTTATCTTGATGGTATACTAGATCGTCATGGTGTGGACCCATTCACATAAATGTTTGTTTTTCTTTTTTTGTGATTAAACTTTTCTATTGTACGTGGGGTTACAAGTATCGTCATAATAAATATTATTAGTTCTACACCTTCGTTTGATTCACAGATAGTTGTCTACTTACCTATTTCTTCTGTACAAAAGATGTTACCTTATTATAAGTGAATAAAAAAAATTACTTTAAAACGAAAAACGTTGTTGTACTTACCCGGATTACTTGACTCAGTCTGGTTCTTTCTGTTTGTGACATAGTGAATATACACATTAGATTTTTTATTTTGTTTTATCACTGACTTCACTGAATCGTCGTCGTCGTCTTCGCTTGTATTGCTCTTTCTTTATCTGCGTGTCAATATCTCTTGTTTGATCAACGATTTCACCCCTTCCCGTTCTCACCTTTCAGTTCTATCATCATCCCATGTTTGATGATACAAATTTTATTTAAGGTTCCTATATAATTTATCACGTCTCTTATATCGGTCATAATTATCATCGATATTTACCTTATATTAGATATACTATAAATTAATGACATAACATTGTCTGACCAAGGTTTATCCTTTTCCTCATGCAGTTCCGACATATAACAGTGGGACGAATAAATTGAATATACGTCTCATGTAGTACTCTTTGCGACGCGACCTTCTTTGTGTTCGACCTTAGTTCTAACGGCTCTCTTTATAGTTATTGGAGTCTATACGTCTACTGTGGTGGGAATACCGTCTTTCACTTCTCCTTGATTTTTCGGAGAACTACTTTCACTTTCACCTCTCATTCTGTCAACCGAATTTCGTATTGTAAGTCTTTTACTTCTAGTACCGTAGACAAGGGTAGTGAAGTACCCTTTATCTACCTCTTTGTCACCTTTGTCACAGTCTGAAATGAAAGACCCCGAGGTTTTAGTGGCGTCCACCACTGACGTCGGTACTTTAATCTGCGAATGAGGAACCTTCTTTTCAATACTGATTGGATCTATCGCATAACTTTTCGTCTCTTTTATTATCGTTTACTTCGTTGACTGTTTGTTGATTAGAGTTTTTATATGTTCGTTGAAGACGTCGAGTTAAGGTCTTTTTATTTGCTGGGTTAGTTTTTTACCCGGTTTCTTGATTTATCTGTAAAGAGGTTTCTTCTGTATGCCTACCGATTGTTTGTGTACTTTTCTACGAGTTGTAGTGAGTAATAATCTCTTTACGTTTAGTTTTGGTGTTACTCCATGGTGAAGTGTGGTCAGTCTTACCGACGCTAGGTTTTTAGACGTTCGTTATTTACGACCTCTCCCACACCTCTTTTCCCTTGGGAGGATGTGACAACCACCCTTACGTTTGATCATGTCGGTGATACCTCTTGTCACACCTCTAAGGAATTTTTTAACGTTTATCTTGATGGAATACTGGGTCGTTAGGGTGACGACCCGTATGTGTGGCTCCTTTGGTCTTAACTTTCTCTGTGTACATGGGGTTACAAGTAGCGTCGTGACAAATATTATCGGTCCTGTACCTTTGTTGGATCTACAGGTAGTCGTCTACTTACCTATTCTTTCGACACCATGTATATGTGTTACCTCATAATGAGTCGGCAATTTTTCTTAAGTAAACTTAGTCAAGACTACTCTACCTACTTTGACCTCGGTTAATATGTCTCACTTCATTCGGTCTTTCTTTTTGTGGTTATGTCATATGATTGTGTATATATACCTTAAATCCTTCTACCGTTACTGCTGGGACATACGTTCTGTCCTTTTTTCTGTGTCTACACATATTGCCTGAAAACCTGAGTCTCCCTCTCCCTCTCCCACCCTACTAAACCCTCTTACCCTTAAGATTGTACATATGACAGTACATTCTTAACTTAGCGGTCAGGTACAGACTGCATCCCACGTCGTACGAACCCCGACCACGTACCCCTACTGGGTCTCTCTACAACACCCCTCCCTCCACCCTCCCCCCAAGTACAAACCCTTGCGTACATTCTTAATTTCTAAAATTTTAATTTTTTTTTTTTTCTATGTTGTCGTTTACTTGTAATTAACATAGATTTTATTTATTTATTTATTTTCAGACGTCTTGATTTTTTTTTTTCTTTTCGTCTCTGTAATGAAACGGCTGATTCCAGGCAGATCAGTTCCGATACCAAAAAGGACACCAGTACATACCTACACTCTCAACCTGACACTTCTTTCGACTCGTGGCTTCTTAACTACGAAAACTTGACACCACAACCTCTTCTGAGAACTCTCCGAGAACCTGACGTTCCTCTAGGTTGGTCAGGTAAGACTTCCTCTAGTCACGACCCTAAAGAAACCTCCCTTACTACGACTTCGACTTTCAGGTCATGAAACCAGTGGAGTACGCTTCTCAACTGAGTGACCTTTTCTGACACTACGACCCTCCCTAACCCCCGTCCTCCTCTTCCCCTGCTGTCTCCTACTCTACCGACCTATCGTAGTGACTGAGTTACTTGCACTCAAACTCACTTGAGGTCCTCAACCACTACCTGTCCCTCCGGACCGCACGCCGCTAAGTACCCCAGTGTTTCTCAGCCTGTGCTGACTCGCTGACTTGACTTGACTTAACTATGGACTTCGAATACATTATACCAATTAATATAAATTTATTTTTCAGTTAATGAAAATTTTTATTTAAATTTTTTTTCTTATTTTATAGATCTTTTTTTAAACTCCATTTTCTATATAAGAACTTTATAAGTCTTCAACTACTTTTTTAAATTTTCACTACGTTTGTGTGCCGTTCTACATATTACGAGTATCTGACCTTCTTAATTATAACAATTTTATGGGTACCATGGGTTCCGTTAGATGTCTAAATTACGTTAGAGATAGTTTTACGGTTACAGTGAAAAGTGTCATGATCCTGTTTATTAAGACTTTAAACACACCTTGGTGTTTTCAGGCGTTTATCGGTTTCGTTAGGACTCCTTCTAGTCGTTTCAACCGCCACAGTCCGTAAGCCTAAGGTTTGATATGACGTTTCGATATTATAGTTTTGTCACATTATGACCCCCTTTTTGTCTGTGTATCTAGTTTCCTTACCTTATCTTTCGGGTCTTTATTTGGACATGAATGTACCAGTTAATTATATATTGTTTCTTCCACTCTGATATGTTACCCCTCTTCTGTTGAAGAAAAGATTTAATACAATCTTTTTGAGTTGTAGATGTACGTTTTGTTAGTTTGACCTACTGATAGTATGTTATATGGTTTTTTTTTTTTTTGGGAGGTTTACCTAATGACTGAACACAGGTATCTACCTACTTACCTACTTCTACAATATATATGTCACATTATAATAAGTCTGTAAATTTATAACTTTAGACCGGTAAATATTGTTGTACTTACCAGATTTTCCATAATAAACTTTATTCAGTATGTGTCTTTCTGTTTCCGGTATACTAAGTGAATATACACTTTAGATTTTTCATTATTTTACTTTATCCTAAGTGTCAACATCTCTTCTTTACTTACCAACGGTCTCCCTTCCCCACCTCTTATCTCTGTCTATTCGCTTCTAATTTTTCACGATTAAAGGTGAATGTATCATTCATTCCCTGAAGGGACCACCAGGTCACCAATTCGGTGGTGTAAAGGTGAAATTCCCAGGACCCAAGCTAGGGACCAATCTCTCGATTATCGGGTATACGACACACCAGTTTATTTTTTTTATTATTATTCACAACCAGACGATTCCGTATTTTTATTTATCATTTATCAAGTGTCTCCACATAAGTGTCGTATTACTTATGTCAGTCATTGTAGAATTTTTCGAAATAATGACCTGAATAGTACCACTAGTAAAGCATTATGACTTACACGTTCACAGTTTAATAATACATCATGTGAACTTTGATTGTATTGTGACATGAAGTTAATATAAAGTTAATTGGAATTTGGAGTTTTTTTAACAAATCTTTGTACTCTTTTTGTGTGACGTTAAATCTTAGAACCGTTTAGTTAAGACCTTTCTGTTTTATTTGGATGAAGTCAGTAATCGGAGTTACCCATTGTAATCTCGATCAACAACGTCATTTATAATAAAGACATCAAAAGTTTATAATAGGGGTTTCGTGAAGAAGTCACAACGTCTTTATTCTTTTGTTATTAAAACACAGACACACGAGTCAACGAGTCAGTAAAGGTTGAGAAACGCTTTGGTACCTGACATGGGGTGAACCGAAGAGACAGGTACCTTAAAGGGTCCGTTCTTAAGACCTCACCTCACGGTAAAGGATGAGATCCTCTAGAAGGGTTGGGTCCCTAGTTTAGGGTACAGAGAACGCAGAGGACGTAACCGTTCGTCTAAGACTAAACAAAAAAATTGAAAATTGAAAAAGAACAACAACAAGAAAATTACAGAGTGTTGTAAAAACGAAGGGAGTCAATTTTAGAACAGGATGTTTTGTAACGGGTGTCACTAGTTCAATCGATGTGAAATTACTTGTGTAATCTCTTGGTCAATTACAGTAAAATACTGAGAGACCGTAGGATTTAATTAATCTAAAAACGATCTGATTCCGGCCTCTTCCGTTACCGTGGGGTGAGGTCATGAGAACGGACCTTTTAGGGTACCTGCCTCCTCGGACCTTCCGACGTCAGGTACCCCAGCGACTCCCAGTCTGTGTTGACTCGTTGAAGTGAAAGTGAAAAGTGAAAGTACGTAACCTCTTCCTTTACCGTTGGGTGAGGTCACAAGAACGGACCTCTTAGGGTCCCTGCCCCCTCGGACCACCCGACGGCAAATACCTCAGCGTGTCTTAGCTTGTGCTAACTTCGTTGAATCGTCGTCGTCGTCGTCGTCTGATTCCGTTAACGTAGTATTTACGAGAAGGTCGACAGTGACAACTCACTAGAAACATTTTCCTTTAAACATCTGATATGAGTCCTGTCCCTAAGATTTCAGAAAGAATGAAATCTAATTAGGATGCTCCAGAACTTTCTAAACCTAGGACGAAGGAAGAGTATACGAAAGAAGAAGGAGAACGAGGAAGATTAGGTGACACAAAGTCTTGTCGACACACGACCCTTGTGTGCTTCTAGTAACGACGAGTCTCGAGAAGTATAAGGGTAAATGACGGTGGTGGAAGGGTTTATGGTCATGTTCTGATCAAAGACTTTTGGGACGGATTTAGATTTTAAAACAGGAGGAGTGTGAATCTACCAGAAATAGCACATAGAAACAAGACAAAAGAAGGGAACGTATGTATTAAGACACTTTAGTCTATCCGAAAAAGGATACACAAGTCTTATAAGCGAAGTTCCTTACAAGATCATATATACCTTCATTCGTGAGTTGTCTCTCAACGAAATATTTACTTACTTGGTAAAAGTCGTTGTCATAGTGATTTTACTATAGTATGATCTAAAAGACCTTGAAGGTTAAAATGAATACAGAAATACAACCGTGAAATGGTTTATATCTAATAAATCTGGTTTATTTAATAAGTTTAAAATTTAATTTTTCATCTTATCTTGTCTTGATATAGAGACATTGTATAAAAATATCATGGAGTTTAACCTACAATCATCCTAAGAAAAATATTAATAAATACTCGATCCGTATATTAATGAGATTTATGGGATTTTTCACCTAATACATCATTTATTACCTTAATAGTTTGTAACGTATACAACTTTTAATATATCTTTCAGGAAGGTTAAATCTATCCAATCGAACAAACGTTTAATCAATTAATTTTTATTTTGAAATTTCGAATTTCGTCCTGTAAAAATTTTTCATTCGATTAAAATGTTTCGTACAAACAACCTTTCGTTGTATAAATTAAAAAAATTAATCTATATAAGAGTTTTATTGTTTAAACAGTAATTGAACAATAATCAAATGATTTTAATAAAAGATTTGGCTCAAATAATAAACCTGTTCCTATATGGTTTTATATTATCACAAGTAAAAACATAATATCAAAACCTTATTAAACAAAAGTAGAAACATAAAAACGTTTAACGGACACAAAAGATGTTATTTTTATATAACACAACCATAAAACAAAGATTAGGTCTAGTTTTTACAGGAATATCTTTTGTCTTGTTGGAACACTTCAATGGTGAAAACATCTAGTTTTAAAAAACTTACATCCTTAAAAGTATAACAATATGGATACTTCTTGGTAAAGATCATTTGAGTTAAACGTTCAACCGGTTGAATGTTTACTCTACAATGTACATACATGTTATAAAAAAATTTTTGACTTGGGAAGTTTGTTAACTCCTTTTATAGAACGGTTTATTTTTTCATTTGGTTGGTTACTGTAATTGGGTTGAATATGATTAAATTCCTTTTATTTTCATTGAAGAACCCAGTGTATTGATTTTTCAAGTTGTTCTTAGGTCTCTGTCGAGTTAGGTCCCGAGTCTGCTGGCACTTTAGTATTTGTCTTCTTTTACCGGAGATGAAAAAGAGATGAAAGAGAGGAACCGAAGGGAATCCGTTTAATAAAGGTGAACTACCCTTTCTACTAAGGACGTATAGATCACTGATTCAACATGGATCAACCCAGTGTACGTGTAGAAACTACATAGTAACACAGGAACACCTATCCTATGAGACCGGTCTGACAGTGTGTCGTAGGGGAGACCTTCCCTTCCGACTGTTCTTATCGAACATTAAACGTTCCCTATAAAGGGATTTTTATTTTGTTGTTTCTTCACTAACCATAGACAATATACCCAAGATTTTATAAAAATCTTTTCATTAAACAAACCAAAACTATCAATGTTCGTATTGACAAAGATACATATTCATTAGTTATCTATTGTTATTTTATGTTATAGTCTGAGTTTCCCACTTAGTATTTTATTATCTTATCCTTCATGTAGTCTATAAAATCCTTTTGTTTATGTAATAATTGTCGTTGTTAAAAATCACATTGGTACTAACTCAATAAGTAATATTAAATACAAAAGAAAGTTATAGACGAATTGTTTTCTTCAATTCTGTTATTTTGTCTGAAAAATTTTAAACATAAACTTACTTTGACTTTTATATTTCTCATTTTTTCTCATATTTTACGGTAAAATTTTTAATAAAAATTTGTTCATTAGACTAATAGGAAGACGGTACGATAGAATTAGGGATCTCAATTGGTGATAATTATTAGGTTTATATCCGAAGGATTTAAAGGATATTTAAACATATCCACCCGAAGGGACCACCGAGTCTACCATTTTTCAGACGGACGTTACGTCCTCTAGACCCAAGCTAGGGACTCAGCCCTTCTAGGGGTCCTTTTCCTTTACTGTTGGGTGAGGTCATAAGCACGGACCTTTTAGGGTACCTGTTTCCTCGGACCCTCCAATGTCAGGTATCCCAACGTTTCTCAGTCTTCGCTGACTCGCTGATTGTGAAGTGAAGCGAAGAGATAGATATGGAGAGATACATAACAAATTACTCGTCTTGACTTTAGTACGAAACGTTCAATCAACGTCAAACAAACAAACAAAGATTAAATCGTTAATATAATGAATCCTAATACTGATTTACTAATACAAACTGATTTAAGATCGATTTACTGATCTTAGTACCACCGAATTTTATTCTATTTTAATTAAAGAAGGGGTGCAATATCAAGATACTAGTAATCCATCAGTCTAAGGAAGATAGAGTAAAAAGGTGAGGGGAGGAACTCTAAAGTTGGAGCATCCGGTTCTACAACGGGAACAAGATAGATAGGACAGATGGGAGAGATCGGTCGTCCTCTCTCTTGTGTCGAACGACCAGTGTAACCCTTGTGACGTACTTTCAACACGGATCCTGTCGACCCCTGTACACGTTCTCTCAGACCCCTGTACATCAAGAATGGAACCACTAGTACAATAGGGACAATTAGTATGGAAAATTAAAAGACATAAAAGACTATAAAAAATGAATACCCGGATTGACTAGAACCTTTCTGACTAGGAAGGTCCCGATCGGTGAAGGAGTTCTATCACTTCCTGAGTGAACGTTCACCTGGAAAGTAGATGTTTGGTTGGTCAGATTTCGGGTGTGAGAGGTGAAGGAAATAACTCGTCAGTATCGGGTTCGACAATAAATGGTAGGAGTAGTGGTGTCCCGGTTCATAGTCTATAGCTCCTCGTAGGGGATATGGGATCTCGGACTTCCTAATAAATTTCATCAGTAAGAATTTAAACGAATCGACGAATGTGACGGAGTGGGTAAGGAAGGACGGTCTTAGGGTTGTTTCCAAGAACCGGTGTAAAAGGGGAAGGAGGAAGAACCATGTCTGGTTGGGACCAAGAGGGGCGTACACCGGGAAACAACACGGGATACGGAGGACAAAGATCTCTAGAAACTCACATTTTTGCAGATGGAAGTAATGACAGTAAAGACTAGACATGCAGAATGGTGTGACCAGTTTTGTTTGGGACCCATGTAAAAATTCGTAGAGGTCTATTACCATTACCAAACGTGTAGAGAGACACTTATATGATTTTAGTGTCTTAATTTTTGGTAAATTTCGTCACTTAAAATATCATACACTTAATATAGATTTAAAATTCAATTTATTTTATTATTTTGTTTACCCGAAACAATGTCATCTTTTTACTTTATTATAACCCCCTCTATCGATACGACGTTGTTATAGTATATAGTCTAATCTTGTATTTTTATAGAGAGTAAAAATACAGACAGGATATAATAAGTCACATGATATAAAATAAATTGGAAAGTGAATTGTTATTTACAAATCTAACGAAGGACGAAGGAAAAAAAGGACAATATTTGATAAGACATTAAATGTTGGTCTAGTACGAGAATGATAGTATTCTATCAATCTTTATATTAAGAATTTGATTTCCTATACACTAAAAAAAAATTTGATACATGACGTTTAATGAAAGGTTTTATAACATGACTAAATCCTCCTAAGAGAATTTCCTAACTCACGGGTAATTAAAAAAATGAATCGTGATGGACAATAAATAGAAAAATTAAAAATTGTTAGATTAACCAACATTCTTGTCTAGTCAAGTCAGTGAGTAAGTACAGGTTGAGAAACACTGGGGTACTTGACGTCGTACGGTCCGGAGGGACAGGTAGTGGTTGAGGACCTCAAATGGGTTTGAGTACAGGTAACTCAGCCACTACGGTAGGTTGGTAGAGTAGGAGACAGTAGTGGAAGAGGATGATGAAAGTTAGAAAGGGTTGTAGTCCCAGAAAAGTTTACTCAGTCGAGAAGTATAGTTCACCGGTTTTATAACCTCAAAGTCGAAGTCGTAGTCAGGAAGGTTACTTGTAGGTCCTGACTAAAGGAAATCCTACCTGACCAACATAGAGGAACGTCAGGTTCCCTGAGAACTCAGAAGAGGTTGTGGTGTCAAGTTTTTGTAGTTAAGAAACCGTGAGTCGACAGAAATATCAGGTTGAGAGTGCAGGTATGTACTGAAGACCTTTTTGGTATCGGAACTGATCTGCCTGGAAACTGTTTCATTACAGAGACGAAAAATTATACGACAGATCCAACCAGTATTGAAAGGAAGGTTCCTCGTTCGTAGAATTAAAGTACCGACGTTAGTGGTAGACGGTACTAAAACCTCGGGGTTTTTTATTTCAGTCGGTGACAAAGGTGACAAAGGGGCAGGTCAACGGTACTTCACTACCCTTGCCTACAGTACTAGAACCAAAAGACTTACAACTCGAAATTCGGTTGAAAAAGTGAGAGGCGAAAGTCAAAGTAGTTCTCCGAGAAATCGAGAAGAAGTGAAAGACGGTATTCCCATCACAGTAGACGTATAGACTATCAGAAAATTTGAACACATTGAAACTTATATACCCAATAAATCGTAATAAAAATACAACTAATCGGAAAAAGATAAGAAAGAGTCTGTTAACGGATAAGTACTGTAATTGAGAAATAATTCGATCCCATATATTGGTAAATAATTGGTCCCTGTAACTATAATTAGACGAAACGACACGACACGAATCAGTGAGTCAGCACAGGTTGAGAAACACGGGGATACCTGAAATCGGGTGGTCCAAGGAGACAGGTACCCCTAAAAGGTCCAATCTTATGACCTCACCCAACAGTACGGGAGGAGATCTCCTAGAAGGGTTGGGTTCCGAGTTTGGATACAGAGGACGTAACATCCACCTAAGAAATGGTAGACACGGTGACAGACCTTTATGTATTCTAGTAGAGTAATATACAGATTCTTACACAGAAGAAAAGTGATTAAGACTGATCGAGAGTCACAAAGGAACTCCTTTTGAGTAAAAAATAGGTAAGGTCCCATGAAAAGAAGTCAACAAAGAAACCTTTAAAGAGGAGGAGTTAAAAAATGAGGACGATCTTGAGTGTCTCATACGCGAGATCTATAGGACTTAGTTAGGAGGAAATGTAAAATATAGAAGTGAACTCTCAAAGGTAAAGGAACACTAAAATTCTATCCAGAAGGTATAAAAATTTCTACTCGTGACTCAAAAGTCACAACGGGAAGGACAAAAATTAAAGGGATGGCACAAAAGGAAAAGAAAGTGTTATAGAATAACACAGTGGAATTTTTAAGACTCACGTGTAAAAATTAATGAGAAGGTAAAGTAGTTTATATAGACGGAATTTTCACTTTCACAATTATCGAGTCAGTACAGACTGACAAACGTTGGCGGACCTGCCATCGGGCGGTCCGAGGAGACAGGTACCCGAAAAAGGACCGTTCTTATAATGTCACCCATCGGTAAGGGACGAAGTCCCCTAGAAAGGTTGGGTCCCTGGCTTCGACCCAGAGGGTGTAACGTTCGTTCGTCCAAGAAATGACAGACTAGGTCCCTTCGCATAGACGGAATCCTCTCGGTAGAAGACACCACTAAGTTGAACCAGAGGAAAAATTTGAGATGAAAACCCGAAGGGACTATCGAGTCAACCATTTCTTAGGTGAACGTTACGTCCTCTGGGACCATACTAGGGACCGAACCCTTCTAGGGGACCTCTTCCCTTTCCGACGGGTGAGGTCATAAGACCGGACCTCTTAAGGTACCTGACATATCAGGTACCCCAGTGTTTCTCAGCCTGTGCTGACTTGTTGAAAGTGGAAGTGAATTAATAAAAAATGACTAAGTACAGCCTCATAATCAACGGAATTGTGTCCACGATTTATTCATTATTATCTACACCGGTGATTAGTTTATAATTAGTCTAAAGGAAAAGGTCACATCTCGAATAGATGGTTTCACATTCTCCCCCATCTCCTTCTCTCGGGTGAATTAAGAGTCCCAAGACGTGGACCCTACCGTCCAGGAAAAGGACGACTGACTTCCGTGCAAGTAGCATTCATCCTTCCCGTCAAAAAGGGTATTGGTGTCCGTCGATTGACGTCGCCTTACAGACGAGAATACTATTCTTGTAGGAGAACCGAGGACCTGTGGGTTTCTGTCAAAGTCCTAACCGGTTGAAGTGGAGTCAAAGACGTTCTCTCCAATCGCAAATGATCCGGTGATCGATGGAGACAAGTTATTCATTTAGAATCTGAATTGACAAAAGGGGAGTGTAAATGAACAAAGGACAGAGAGGGTTACGGTACCGATAAGACAGAGGACAGAAGAAAGAGGGAAAAGTACCCGAAAGACGATGTGAAGATGGGAGATGTATGTAATTCATATATAGGTACGACGACGACGATTCAGCGAAGTCAGCATAGACTGACACGCTGGGGTGTCTGTCGTCGGGTGGGCCGAGAGGGTAGGGACCCTAAGAGGTCCGTTCTTATGACCTCACCCAACGGTAAAGGAAGAGGATACGTACTTTCACTTTTTACTTTCACTTTTTACTTTCACTTCAGCACAGGCTAAGGATCGCTAGGGCACCTGACGCCGGATGGTCCGAGGAGGTAGGTACCCTGGAAGGGTCGTTCTCATGACCTCAGCCAACAGTAACGGAAGAGGTATATAGGTATTCGTATATGTACATATTCCGTCACAATCACATGGAATCTTTTCCTTTTACCTACATTCGAAAATTAAGTTCACGAAAAAAAAATCCTTCGTCAAGTTGAAAAATTATAACACCCGTCGTATGTACATTATAAACCATGTACAATTTACTTTTATTAATAGTGTTGCAGTAGAGACCTGAACGTTCCTTATAATTTTCAATCTTATACTTATAAAAACAATCTGACTTGGAAAGACGAATCTGATTACTACTCTGTTTTATACTATTAAATATGTGATTTTATAAAAACAATTCTTAGTAAACGATATAAATAACTATCGAACATCTTTAACCATTATTTGATTATCCATGTTCCCTACGTGTCTAAATTAAATCCTGATTTTATATATAGTATGAGAATTTATAGAAATTACGTACCAAATGTATATTTCTATGTCTAAGACTCCCGAAGTCTTATTTACCATATATCTTCCAACTGTTTTCTCTAGTCGAGTCTCCTCTATTTTAATTTGTTTGATGGTCATAAAGTATTATGTATACTGGTTATAGACCCGAAGGGTCGACCGTGTCACCATTTCTTAGAAGGACGGTTACGTCCTCTGTGTCCAAGTTAGGGACCCAACCCTTCTTGGGGACCTCCTCCTTTACCGTTGGGTGAGGTCATAAGATAGGACCTTTTAGGGTACCTTTCTCCTCGGATCAACTTATGTCAGGTCCACCAACGTTTCTCAGTCTGTGCTGACTCGCTGACTTGTACGTATTGGTCATAGTGCTCATAATGTGTTATGTGTATCGGTAATTATTCTCGTTCTACTTTGGAACGAAATTGAAACGGAACGGGACTTTTACCGGACTTTAACATTACTGTCACGTGTTTTTTCCTTTGTTTAGACTTAATTAGAGTTTTTATTCTCATATTTAGAGACCTCTAAAACTACTTATAAGAGTTTACTTTGGTAGTTTATCCACTAAAACTTATCTATCTAATCATTAGTCTCTCCGTCCCATATGTCGAGGTTTATGGGTGTTCATTTTGACAGTCTCGGTAAGAAAATAATTGTTACTTCAAGGTTTAGTCGTCTCTCCGACGTCCACACCCTTTCGTGAGTCTTGAGTCTCACTGATTACTTTAAAGATAGTTTAACGACAATGGGAAGGATAGATGAATGAAGGAAAGGGATGAAGTTACATTAACTTCGGTGACTTTTACCACCGTGTGTGGAGGTCCCAACTCTCTTCTCCGACCGAAAGATTTCTTCATTTCGTCATACGGACTTCTCGTTGTCTCGAGAATACACCCACGACTTTTGGTCACAGTTCGAAGGAATAAAAAACGAACCTTGACATTTACCCATCTAAACGGATAAGGAGAGGTAATCACGTAGGATCTCAATTTTGGACGATCAGTCATCGAAGGTATTCCGAGAATAGGTATAGGTAGTCTCCCGTCTTTCTTACTTTTGGTATTAGTGTCTTTTAATTAGTTTGACTAGCGTACCTGGTGTCGGAACAGATTGATTTACTTTGATACTCCGTACGACACACCCCGGTGAGTTCTACCTTCCCTGCACCACCTCTCAAGACTGTTTTACACCAGGTGACCTCTCCTTTACCGTTTGGTGAAGTCATAAGAACGGAACTCTTGGGATACTTGTATACTTTTTCGTTTTTCTATCCTGTGACTTTCTACTTGAGGGGTCCAGTCATCCACGGGTTATACGATGACCTCTTGTTACCTCTTTATTTAAGTCTTTCTTACTTCTCTACCTCGGTTTCGTTTTTGTTGTGGGTCAACACCTACACTGACTACTACCTTCATTTCAGGTTACGATTTCTTGTTATAACGTACCCTTGGACCTTACAATCCAGGTACTTAGTTCCGTTTAACCTTCACCAGTTTGTCCTCTACCGTTCTCATTTGTAGCTGTAAAATCCTTAGTCACTTGATTTTACCTGACCTTACCCACTTAAATTGCGTTTACTGGTAATATAGATGATGATACCCGTTCTTAGGGAACCTTCTTTATGTCATCGGGAGTATCAATTGTCTTCTCAGGTTTTACGTCATGAACCCACGTTAGAGTTTTTACTGTCTTACCAGAGACAAACAAAGGTTCCAGTTGGTAAGTCATAGTGTCATTAGGTTCAGATACGGGGTTGGTCATTACGACTTTTTCTACTTCAACTTGTCAAGATACTTCTGGATGTTCTGGAAAAGTAATATCCCCTGACTTTACGTTTTCATCCTTCAGTTCTCTATGGACCTCATTGTCCGTCTAAACCGGAACCTCATGTCTTACTTCGTCCCGTTTCTGATTGTCTCAAAACGACTCTCTTATGTGACAGGGTTGTTGTGGGAGAGGGTTGTTGTGTTCTCTTCTGAGATGTGTACCTGTAGTGGTCTACCAGTTGTGGTTATAGTCTAGCTAATATAAGAAACGTCGGTTTCTACCTCTTCGAGATATGGCAGTCGTGTTTGTTCTGGTCCTCGTCTGAAACCGAGTCTTGTACTTGAGGAATACGGTTTTAAGTCTCAATTTAACTTCTTTCATTCCTTTTGGTGATCTGGTAGGTCCATACTGGATTTAGTTTAGGGAATACTAATATGTCATCTCCACTGTTTATCTAAGTTCCCTAATCTGGACTATTTTACGGACTTCTTGATACCTGTCTCCAAGTACTGTGACATATCACAGTCACTAGTTCTAGCAGGGGTTCTCTTTCTTTACGTTTTTCCGTTTTACCAATAGACGTCTCCGGAATGTTTATCGACACTTTTCTTCTCTTTGATTTCCGTTTCCTCTTTTCCTTTCTATATGTCTAAACTTACGTCTCAAGGTTTCTTATCGTTCCTCGCTATTCTTTCGGAAGGAGTCTCTAGTTACGTTTCTTTATCTCCTTTTGTTATCTTACCCTTTCTGATTTCTAGAGAAGTTCTTTTAATCTCTGTTGTTCCCTTGTAAAGTACGTTTCTACCCGTGTCATTTCCTGTCTTTACCATACCTGGATTCTCTTCGTCTTCTATAATTCTTCTCCACCGTTCTTATGTGTTTTCTTGACATGGTTTTTAAAATTTTTGGAATTAATGAGTCTATTGGTGTCACCACACTAGTGAGTGGATCTCGTCTGTAGGACCTTACACTTCAGTTCATCCGGAATCCTTCGTAGTGATGCTTGTTTCGATCACCTGCACTACCTTAAGGTCAACTCGATAAAGTTTAGGATTTTCTACTACGACACTTTCACGAGGTGGGTCATACGGTCGTTTAAACCTTTTGAGTCGTCACCGGTGTCCCGACCTTTTCCAGTCAAAAGTAAGGTTAGGGTTTCTTTCCGTCACGATTTCTTACAAGTCTGATGGTGTGTTAACGTGCGTAGAGTGTGTGATCGGTTCATTACGAGTTTTAAGAGATTCGGTCCGAAGTTGTCATGTACTTGGTACTTAAAGGTCTACAAGTTCGACCTAAATCTTTTCCGTCTCCTTGTTCTCTAATTTAACAGTTGTAGACAACTTAGTAGCTTTTTCGTTCACTCAAGGTTTTTTGTAGATGAAGACGAAATAACTGATACGGTTTCGGAAACTGAGACACCTAGTGTTGTTTGACACCTTTCAAGAAGTTCTCTACACTTATGGTCTGGTATAATGTACGGAGGACTCTTTAGACACACGTCCAGTTCTTCGTTGTCAATCTTGATCTGTACCTTGTTGTCTGACCAAGGTTTAACCCTTCCTCATGTCTCTCTCATCTTTTATGTAACGGAGGTATTGTATTCTTGTCAGACGGTAACGGTCTCCACACTCCCTCCCCATCACAACACCACCCCTCGACGTCTCCAGGTCGGTTTGATAAACATCTCCCAGTCTTTGTTTCTTAACAAGCTGTACGTTTCTTATTCTTTGAGAAAGAAAGATTTTAGCAAAAACTTTAAATTTTATGTATGTGTACTATATCTAAGATTTTTGTACCATGTACTCGAGTTTCCTTTCTTTAGGGTACTCCTGTCGACACGTTTTTAAGGGACTCTTGTTAATCTGATTTAATCTTTTCATCAGGATTTAAAGGTTTTCTTACAGGAATTTATGTTTTTACCATACCCACAACAACTTGTCACACTAACACTTCGATCGTTTAGATCAGTGATCACTGATCGATGATCGGTGTGTACGGGTAAACGTAAACTTAAATTCAAAACAAAGGAAACGGTGTGATGGGTGTAAAGGTCCCGAATTGTCGGTGTACGTTGATCACCGATGATCTGACGTGTCGTGTATATTTTTTATAAAAGTAGTAGTCACTATTCAGACAATTTCTATAAACTAGAACCACCATACCACTCGCATTTAGTATGTAAGTAAAAAGTCGTTTATAGGTAACTCATCGAAGAAAGACTTCTTATCTTTTCCGACTCTGATATCGTAGGTGTTGTTATATCGTTTCCGGAAGAGTACCCTGGAATCATACATTGTCTGTCTATTATTTGTTTTTTACATATCATATTACTTTTCCTAACTGTCGACGATTCTCTTGATTCCGTCATATTTCACTATCTTCTCTAACTCTCGTTCCCGGTAAACTTAAACCCATTGTCACCTCCGTGACTACGACTTCGACTTTGAGGTTATGAAACCGGTAGACTACCTTTCTCGACTGAGTAAACTCTTCGGGTACTACGACCCTTTCTCACTTCCACCCTCCTCTTCCCCTGCAGTCTCCTACTCTACCAACCTACCGTAGTGGTTGAGTTACCTGTACTCAAACTTATTTGAAACCCTCAACCACTACCTGTCCCTCCGGACCGTACGACGTCAGGTACCCCAGCGTTTCTAAACCTGTACTGACTCGTTGACTTGACTTGACTTGACTACTTACCTCCGAAGAGACTTTTATACTACACAGTCCCTTGACCCAATTTTTTCAGTGTACTTTTGGACATCCTTCGTTTAAGGTCCATTTCTCCTTTTGTTCACTTTTCTGGGACTACACTTTTGAAAAAAGAATCAACTTTACATCAACGAAATGGTACAACCGGTTATAAACGATATATCTTTTCAATGAGTGAAACTGTGTATATATCTAAGAAAAATTATAATAAAGGGTAAAACTAAATAGACTCCTCTAACTTATATCAAGGGACACGATATGTCATCCTGGAACAACAAATATTTAAGGTTTACATTATCAAACGTAGATGGTTGGGTTTAAGGGTCAGACAGGTATAGGGAGAGGGTATGGGGAACCGTTGGTATTCAGAACAGAGATACAGACACTTAGAGAAAGACAAAACATCTATCCAAGTAAACATAGTATAAAATTTAAGATGTATACACTATAGTATAGTACCATAAACAGAAAGATTGAATGAAGTGAATCATACTATTAGAGATCAACGTAGGTATAACGACGTTTACCGTAATAATAAAAATTACCGACTTAGAAGAAATAAGTAAGTAGACAACTACCTGTAAATTTAACAAAGGTACAAGACCAAGACCACTTATCACGATGATACTTGTATCCCCACGTGAATAGAATTCAATGTTAAAACAGACCATATACGGGTCCTTACCCCAACGACCTAGTATTCCATTAAGATAAAAATCAAAAGACTCCTTGTAGGTATGACAGAAGGTATCACCGAGGTGGTTGAATGTAAGGGTAGTTGTGACACCTTCCCAAGGAAAAGAGGTCAGGAGAGCCGTAAACAATAAACCTCTGAAAAATTACCACCGGTAAAACTCACCACACTCTACCATGAAGAAACATCAAAACTAAACGAAAAGAGATTATTAATTACTACAACCCCTAGAAAAGTACACGGATGACCGGTAGACATACAGAAGAAACCTCTTAACAGATAATTTCAGAACACAAAATTAACTCAATTGAAAAAACAAAACTAAACAAAACAAAACTCAACATACTCGACAAACATATAAAACCGTTGATTCGGAAACAGTAAGGGTAGTAAACGTTCATAAAAGAGGCTAAGGGATCCAATAGAAGTTTTCTACCATTCAAACTAATCTAGGGAAAACAAATAAAAACGGAAATAAAGATAACGGAACCCTCTGACTGGATTCTTTTGTGATCAAGTTGCATGTATTCTCTTACGAAACGGATACGACAGGAGATTCTCAAAATTCCATAACACAGAATCCAAATTTAGAAATTTGGTAAAACTCAAATAAAAACACGTATAAGACTCCCATACAAGATTGTAAATAAATGTACACTGACAGGTTGAAAGGGTCCCCGAGGGCCCATTGATCACCATTTATTAGGTAGACCGTTACGTCCTCGGTGTTGTTTACACTCAAAGTAGGGTCACAGTCCTTCTAGGGGACTTCCTCCTTTACTGTTGGGCGTGGTCATAAGAACGACTCTATTAGGGTCCTTCTCTCCTCGGACCGTCCGGTGTCAGGTCCCCCAACGTTTCTCAGTTGTTCACTCGTGTAGATTGACAGGGTCGTGGTGAACGACTTCTGTGACATAAAAATGGAAACAGTTTCCAATTAACTGGTATTCACACACCTAAACAAAGACCTGAGATAAACCAAGACAAATAGGTATACAGACAGAAACATGGTCATGGTGTGACAAAACTAATGACATCGAAACATCATAACAGACTTCAGAGTCTCAGAATATGGAGGACGAAACAAAAACAATGAGTGATACCGAAACCGTTGAGACCTAGAAAATACCAAGGTATATTTAAAAACTTAATGAACAAGATACGACACAAATCAGTCAGTACAGACTGAGAAACGTTGGGGAACCTGACATCGGGTGGTCAAAGGAGACAGGTACCGCTAAGAGGTCCGTTCTTATGACCTCACCCAAAAGTATGGGAAGAGGTTCCTTAGAAGGGTTCTGTCCCTAACTTGGGTCCAGAGGTCGTAACGTCCGTCTAGGAAATGGTAGACTCGGTGGTCTCCAGTACCCATTAAACGAACCCCAGTATAACTTAGACATCTAATGAAACCTATCATAACAGTAGAATTATTACCATTAAGAAGGTTATTTTCTCATACCCTATAGAAAGGTAAAGAAACTTAAGAGAGATTAAAGAAAATAGTTATCTTCTTGAAACAACTAGGAGTTGTAAACACTGTCTTACCATTCCCCAAATACTTTGTCGTTTGTACCTCCCGTCATCTTCCTTTCTTACAGTATCTTCATTCGTCTTCCGTATGATAAGTCCTTTAGTGTCCGTTCTCAGTCCCACATCTCAAAACAGGACCCTCATTACCCTTTAAACACGTATCCCCTCCGATTGTACTAGTTTAAATACAAAATTTTGGTAGGGAAATCGACAAAACCATAGCTTAATTACTGTCTTTAAGTCCACATCTTCGATTTAAAATAGATTTTTGAAATATATTTCATTTACGTAGATGTTCTTTCAAGGACTAAGTATATTCTACGTTTACCTTGATCCTTTACTAGATAGGTTACTTACCTCGAATTCTTAATTCGAAAGTAAATTGGAACTCTAGACTTTGTAAGAGGAAGTTTCCTGTCCAAATCACTATTTCAATATGAAGGACAGATGTTTAATTAAAGTTATCACCCAAAATGTTTCTTATTAATACACTCGTTTGATAATACAGAATAAATAATGTTTGTTTACAAGTATTATTTAGATATTCGTTTCTTACTTTATTTTAGTATAATTAACAATGTCTAAACTCTAATATGTTTAAATTTTCTTATTATATTGACTGTTAAGTCTTCCACCTCTGATCGTTTTTAAAAAAGTACAGTGTATCACTTTACAACTACCTTATTAATTATCTTCAAATTTACAATTTAGTAATAAATTGTCGTAACTCAATTGACCTTATTCCGATTTTTATTTATTGTTTTCATTGTTTTAAGTCCTCCTCCAGTCATATAATCTTCCCTCAGTCAACTAGATAAATTTAGTCAACTTAGTTCTTTATGGTCATTTTTATATAATGAGTATTAATAATATTAGGGGTCCTATTATTTAGTCTTTACACATTTCACGCCAATAGAGATTCCTCGTTTTCTCAATTCTCTCGAAGAAACACCAGTAAATTATGGTAAATCTTCGTAAACTCAAAAATTGGTACACGAACAGTACGAAGTATTATTATTATTAAGATGTATTCTATATTTTATAATGACTATAATATATAATGTGAATTAAAGAAGTTTGTTTTAAATATACCTAATCGTTTTTGTTTAAATCTACGACTGATTTACAATGGGAAAAAAAAGAACTACATATAAAACAAACGATATTCATTGGTGTCGTTTGTAATCTTTATCGAATAAGTTTTTTACCCGGTATGTCGGTCAAGTCCATGTTATTTTTGTTTAAATTTTTTAACAAGAGTTACGAAGGTCCGGACAACAACTTTTTATGTACTAACTTTAAATTCTTATTTACCCATTTTTAACGTTCAGTATAACTCATAATTTTCGGTACTATGTATCCAGTACTGTTTTTAACGGTAGGTTGTAAAAGAAAGAGGTTTTCCATTTATTAAGTATGTATTACTTAATACATGTTCCCCTTTTTTCCTTCTTCTCTTATCATTGTAAAACAACATAAACTAGTTATATCTCTAAATTTACGTGTTTCTAGAGACTCCAATTACGGTTTGGACTTTTTCAACAACCGTCGAAAATATGGGAAATTCTGGTTAACGACGTATTAGTCTCCAGTATTCTCTACCTTCGAATACACACAAGGTTCATTTACAGACCGTATATGTCGTGGAGTCTCCGTCTTTTTTTTGAACTTTTTATGGTAAGGGTTACAGTCTTTTCTGTCATCTTTCACTTTCTGTCTCCACTGAGAGTAGTCGTGTCTCTACTATGGGTACTACAGGTTAAGTGTACGGTTCTCTTCAACAAATGTCTTTCATTTTATCTAGTCCTCACTCGGATTCCTCAGGGGACGGTTTTAAGTAAAAAATTTTTTTCTGCCAAAAGAAAGTCTTCGTGTATTTCTTTAGTTAACTTATTTATAGTTTTCCTTAGACTCGTCAGTTCTAGTCGAGGAACTTTGGAGGATGTAATTGGTATACGGTACTTAATATTTCGTATAAAATTGATAAATTCCTTTTCTTTTTTTAGTGTAACACTTCAACTTCATTATAATTGTCAAAACAACGATACCTACTAGTAATATTAGACATTAATGTCGAAAACTTCTTTCTTCTTAGACACAACTTTATTGATGTACATACTAATGTTTAGGATTTTCCTTTCAAAATTTAAGGAAAATTTATTAAGATATAAACTGTTCAATATTATTTATTCGAGACTACAATTGGTTTATTGTCTTGCATGAGACTTATCTAATCTATAATATAATTGTATTATTTTATAGTCTCGGATGTTTAATATTTATGTTTATAATATGAGTGTATAAATAGTTCTAAAAATTTAAAAATCCAAGAACGGTGATCTCCTGGGGTCTTTTTTTCACAGAAATATCTTAAATGGTTCATTTGTCCCCTTCCCTCAGAGTCATACTTTCGATAGATCGGTCTAAGAAAGTGAAATCACTCTTGGAACTCTAACATTTCTTAATAAGATGATTTCAAATATATGAATTGATACCGACTCCGATCCTAATATATTTATTGTGACTGTACTTTATATAAAACCTATTAATAATGAACTTCAGTCAAAATATATAATAAGTCCAAATAAATACTTTACATAAACAGTCCCTTGAAAACTATTCAGTATAACAGAATTAGGTCTTTCTCAAATAACTGAGAACATTGATCTTTAACTCGTAATAAATAGACGTTCATACCGACCTGCACTCGAAAGGTCCATCGTGTCACCATTCTTAGGTGGACTGTTACGTCTTCTGCGTTACCTCCGTCCAAGTTAGGGACCCAGTCTTCTAGGGGACCTCATCCTTTACCGTTGGGCGAGGTCATAAAAATGGACCCTTTAAGGTACGTGTCTCTTCGACCTGATCGATGTCATGTACCCCAACGTTTCTTAGCCTGTGTTGTCTCACTGACTTGTATGTGTGTGTACTGACCTAGATCCTAAAAAAAATTCAACGAAGACCAGAGAACCGGTACGAAATAGGATCTTACCGGAGTATGACGAATTCACCGTAAGGGACATGGATTTCCAATTGAGGGATTGACGAAGTAAAGACCATTTATTATCGGAAATAAGGAATTATAAACATTGCTTTAGGACCTTAACCCGAAATAACCGGACCGCATCGTCTGAATCGTCGTCGGTATCCGAGTGACGACCTCGAGTTGTCCTTACTTTCTTATCTAAATTTGGGGTGGTGATGGTTTTTCTTTGGTGTACTTTACTCTTTTCCCGTTCCACCAAAAATTCCTTTTAATTACACAAGAAGGTTCTGGTCTCCTTTTACTTGACGGTAATTCGTTTTCGTCCTCTATAGGTGATAAAAGTTAACCCAAGTAAAAAAGAATAATTCTACTGTAGTATACACTGTGGGAATTATAGTATCACAACATCTTTCTGGTAGCCTTTACCTCCGTCCCTCTAGATTGACACTGGAACTCATTCGACTGTCGGAAAGACTCAGATGAAAGAAGGATGTATTTAACAAAATTTTCGTATAAGTAGAAACGTTAAGATACTTACTAAACTACTTCCTTTTTTCTTGAACCATTTATTTCCGAGTATTCGGTCCTTATTTTTATCCGAAAGATATAATGAGTTGAAGTCTCCCGTAGTAAGTATATCTTATATGATCTTCTTTAGGTCGTTAAAATTAGATATTTTACCCTGATTATTGTGGAAGAAATGTCTCACGATACCTCTAAAATATACTATTATACCTTTCACAAGTCACATCCCAACTGGTGATAATACCTAACTTAACACAGGGGGGTTTTCTATATAGTTACAGGAAGGACGATCATGAAGTCTTACACTGGGATAAACCTTTATCTCACTAATGTCTACATTAATCAATTCTACTCCAGTATGACGTTATCCCACTCGGAAATTATATTGACCACAGGAATATTCGTCTCCTCTCTTTGTGTGTCCCTCCTCCTGCAGTCCATTTCTGTTTATCCTTTCTTTAGTCGGGACACTTTTACCTTCTCTTTTAATCTCGGGATTCTGTTGACCTCACTGATCAATATGTGGTTCCATTTCTAACGTTCGGTAGAGGTCTTCGCTTCTCTCAGTACCTTGGTCTAATAACGAATTTTGAGAGTCCTCCTTAGTCGTAATGGTTATCGGACTAAAATCCGAAGGTCTGAAGTTTCGACACTCTCTTATACAAAGACACCAAAACAACCCGTCCTTCCCCTTGGGGAAGGTCCCCGGTTCTCACCCGAGAATAGATCGTGAGCCTTAACTTAACAGACTCCTCTGTGTGTACAATTGTTTCGTTCTCTGAAAAAACCCTTCCCGACAGGACCACCTCTCGTCATCCGATTCCCTTGGGTCCTCTTAACGAGAAGGTACATCGAACGTCAGAGTCCAAAATACTACCCTAATCAAAGATCCAAAAGACACTGATTAGTAAGATTAGTAAGTTCAGGGAGGACCACCATGTGCGTAACGAGTCGATTCTACCTACGGTCACTCTTCTTAAGACCCTCCACCATCCTGTGCACCACAGAGGAAAACTGGAAAGGGTCTGGGAAGACTAACCACCACCGAACAATCAAGGCACAAGGAATGATCCTGGAGGACAGTGTCATATTGAGTGTGTTTATCAATGATACCACGGACCGGTTCCACCCACCAAAGTCAGTCACACGAAGGGGATTGTCAAAATTCGGTGGGTTAAGTATGAAAGAACATCGTAGAGATCCTTTAATTACGTTGGTGATTTCTTCAGTCTCAATCAATTTAAACTTTCATAAATTACACAAGATTTATATCGTGATGAGTATAAAATTCAGTCAACTGTAAAGTTTTTATTCTTATAAGTGGTCAGAAACTTGAACATAACCAGTAGAACTCATAGAAATATTGTGAACGGTGAACACGGATAAGGGAAGATCTTTCGGAAAACATAAAACGAACTATGGAAAGAAAAGGTCGAGAAGTAGATAAGGAGACTGATCGATAAAAGACAGAAACAGTACAGAAGGGAAAAACTATCACCCACGGAGTCTACAACCCATCGAAAGACTATGACCCACCGGAGTCGGATGTCACTGAACTTCGTCCTAAAGGCAAACGGTTGGTCTCTATTTCAGACTGGGGTCGTCACTCTCGTTGACTTAGGATTGGTGATCTGGTGTACCCGGTCATCGGTCACTGTTCACAAATAATCCTTCTTTTTCTCATACACACTTATCTGAGTACGCCCACCTGAATCTCTTTTTCAACTTGAAAGTACCATCAACCTCAATGAATATACCTTATAAAGAAGGTCCAAAGGCACCAGTTAGTAGAACGAAAAGACCGAGACTCAGACATAAACCAAATAAAGTCCTGAAAGGGTACACACACACATGTAGAGAATCGGTTCTACCTAAGATCCCTTTTCCGGACACCCATCTGACTGTAGTGGATGATACCCACTACGGGGAGGGAAACACTGGGGATTTCTCTGAAATACGTGTACATATCAACCCTTCCAGAGGAACTGGAGTTTTTACTCTTTATACATCAGAGAAATAGAGAACAGACCCGTCCAGAGTCGAGAAGAGACCGGGGACGGTAATGACAAAAGATTTTCACAGGTGGTCTCCGTTTCAGGTCGATAAATGGGAGAAGTATAATAATAAAAATACACCTTAACATTAGTCCTCCGACCGACATTTACAGATTGGAGATCGGGTAGATAGAGGACACACACGATTCAACGAAGTCTGCACAGGTTGAGAACCACTGGGACACCTAACATCGGGTGGTCCGAGGAGACAGGTACCCTAAGAGGTCCGTTCTTATGACCTCACCCAACGGTACGGGAAGAGGTCTCCTTAGAGGGTCTGTGTCCCTAGTTTGGGTATAGATAATACAGAGGACGTAACCGTCTACCCAAGAAATGATGGTCGTGGTGGACCCTTCGGGATAGATAGAGGACGGAGTGAAGTTAGGACCCTCTCGCGTCATAAGTTGTCAGTTGGGAGAGAAGAATGACACCCGTAGTCACTGGTAAGTACCTAATGGTTTAGGTACCATTATCGGTCATAGTGAGAATACTCAAGGTTTATACATGATCGACCAACGAGTATATGTAAATCTATATTTTTAGTGTCGAGTTTCCTTAATACAGGTTTTGTCTTCAGTGTCAGAAAAAAGGTTTTATACGAAAAAGGGGTCCTAATTGAGGTCCCAATCGTGTCTAACGAAGAAAGGGAATGAGAAGTGTACTTTAGGTCCTGGTCAGGCATAAGAGAGATGGGAGGAGTGAGAGTATAGATAGAGGAGGAAAAGTAGAGGCAATGATTGAACCAATTTAGAGAGTAGAGAAAGGACTTAATATCTCTTAGTGTATCGAACATAGGGACGGAGTCGAAAACGACAGGAGGTTAAGTAGGATGGGTGACGACATCATTAATGGAAATAGTTCACTTTTTATCTATTTTAATGTGGGGACGAAGTTTTAGAAGTTTAAAAAAGTGTCCAACTACTTCTCTCAGGTTCAAGAAACCGTTTCATAAGTTCCGGGGTAACTAGACCGTGAACGGAGAAAAGATCCTAGTCAAAACGATTAACGATACGTATGAAGTCAAGATCAGTTGGTGAATTGGAGAGGTCTCGTTGAGGAAGACGGATCTTACAAGGAGAGAGAGACTCCGGTTATGAAAGACAAAAATCCAAGTTTAGTTCCGAAGGGAGGAGGTGTATCATAATATGGAGGGAGGGGGGGGGGGTGAGTCTAAATAAAATAACTAATGTTTAATATAAGGAGAATAAAGATAAGTTTACAGATTGTATTGTGTATTTTATACTACAACGGGAATAACAGAAGATGTGTAAACAGAGGGGCTTATGGAGTATTTCTCTCCCCAAGAGATAATACATAGAGTTGTATACCGCGTATTGTTCACGAGTTATTCACAGACGATTTAATTATTTGTTTTCTTTTTTATTACCCTATTGACCTACTCGTTTACATTAACAGTTATAACTTACTAGGGATTTCTGGGGGTCGCTTCATAAAGCATTTATTTACGAACTAAGATATATGTAACTGTCATTAATTTTCGTATCTGAGAGGTCAGTTCAACGAACCTAAGAGACGAACCAGTGAATAAATCCACTGAAACCCTTTCAATGAAGTAAAGATACGTTTCTTTAACCTTACATTATCAAGAAAGAAGTGACACAAGAATCCTTCTAATCGACTTGTACGAATACAATAATTCTGAATACTCCTACTTTACTCTTGTATCATTTACAATGTATGTAACAATTTTTACGAGAATTTCTCCCGAAGGAAACACCGAGTCACCATTTCTTCGACGGACCCCAAGGCGGCAACGGGCATCGGGCTCCTGAAGAGACCTTGACAACCTTCGTCGACGTCGTTTTTGAAGACGTCTCGGCTGGTCCAAAAGGGTCAGGAGGTGACCCTGGTCGCAATCGTCAGGTTCCAGGTCGATATAAAAGTCTTGGTTGTTTACTATGGTCACCTTCATGTCTCTGCAGGTCGGAAAACCTATTATATAAAACCTACCGTCGAGGATTTTTGTCCGCGTCGTAACTTCACTTGGCCACATCCTCTTCTTTGGGAGTATTCGAATAATTTCAATTCTTGTTATATCTGAAAACAGGACTTACACCAGTGGACTTTGTCTTTGTACAGGAGACACCGATAACGATACTCTTCCACACGTTCCTCTGTCGTCTTTAGTCTTCTGTCTATCCCTTCGTTCTCCCCCCGGGAAAGTTCCGAGGACGACACCTCTGGCACCACGACATGAGCCCCCTCTGTGGGAGGCTCGTGCTAGTTCCGTTCTCCTAGTAACTCGCTCTCTCCTTCGCCGGCAGGACCAAGGGGGTCTCGACTGTAGTTTGCACAAAGTTCTCCTATCGAAGTGTATTCTGAAAAGAGGACTTTTTCCTTCTAAGAAACGAAAATGTAACCAACACACGAATAAAAATTCAGTAGCTACATCGAAGTTTGTAGGATATATTCGTCAATCAAAAAACGTCCATTAAACGTGTCCTCATTTCAGCTTTACAAAGACGTCTCCGAGTTATCTAAAGACACAGACAAAGATAATATATTACTTCAAAGTCATTTCTATTGTAAAAGTCCTGACTCTCTATTTTGTATTAAATTTTAAGTATCGGTTTTAATCCTCAGACCCAAGATCAAAATAAACAAACGCTGACCAAAAAGAATGAATTCTTATGAATGTACATACGAAAACAAATTCATTGTGGACCTTTATCCAATACATTTAAGAGTCATAGTAAAAAAAATTCTACCATCTACATCGTCATTCTTTTTCCAACAAGACAAAGAACAAAAAGAAAACAGAATCGTTTAATTTTAACGGAAACATACCGTGAACCATGTTCTGTATCCTACAATGAAAAAATTCTACTTTGTCAAGAACTGTAAAATGTAATTTAGTGTCATTATAAGTCTTAATTTTTTTTTTTTTTTTCTTCGACGGACGGTAACGTCCTCTGTATTCAAGTTGGGGACCAGATCCTTCTAGGGTGTGCGTTACTTCGTTTATTCGGGTACACGATGTTGCTAACTCGGACACGAGATCTCGGGTTCTCCGTGTTGATGACTCGGGTATATGACATTGGCGACTTCGGGTACTCGCGATCTCGGACGTGAGGTGTTGTTCTCTTTGGTGACGTTACTCTTCGGGTATGTGGTGTGACCTCCCATCGGGGGTGAACGGTGTTGATCCCTTTCAGACGTGCCGTTGTTTCTGGGTCGTGTCGGCTTTTACTTATTTATTTATTTTATTATTTTATACTTGTTTATTTCTGTAAATTTAAGAATTTCTATATTCTAATCTCCGTTCTTAAACTTTCTTATAAGAAAGACAAACATATATAACCTTTTGAGACTTCAATTTAACAATATTTGTTATAAAGACATCAAGGACTATTAAAAGTCGTATGTCCATTTTTATATGGATAAATAACTTTTATCGTTTCAAGAAAGAACGAACAAACTCGTTTACGAACGATAATAGTCAAAAATGAAGGATTACTCAAAAGAGATATGACCCTACGTCCTGATCTCTCCCTAATACATTCAGTGACACCGAAAACAACTTAGTTTGGGACAACTTAAGTTGTATTTTTATACAATGAAATTATATGTCTTAGGTAACCATGACCACCCGGTGTGATGACTAAAAATAAAACGGGATTGACGGTGGTTGTTGAAATACTAAATTCAGGTATTATTCATCTTTAAAATTTCAATTTTATTTAGACACTAACAACAACAAGTCAGTGATTCAGTACAGGTTGAGAAACGTTGGGGTACGTGACGTTATTTGATTCTAAAGGTCAGGAAGTGATAGAGGCTCAAACGAGTTTAAGTACAGGTAACTCAACTACTACAATAGGTTGGTAGAGTAGGAGACGAAGGGAGAAGAGGAAAACGGAAACTAGAAGGGGTCGTAGTCCCAGAAAAGGTCACTCAGTCGAGAAGTATCAGTTTCATAACCTCGAAGTCGTAATCACGAAGGTTACTTATAAGTCCCAACTAAAGGAAATCTTAACTGACCAAACTAGAGGAGTGTCAGGTTCCCTGAGAGTCCTCAGAAGAAGTCGTGGTGTTAAGTTTTCTTAGACAAGAAACCGTGAGTTCTTCAATCTGAAAGAAACGTCAGATTGAGAGTGTAGGTATGTACTATGACTTTTTTTGGTATCGAAACCAATATACCTGGAAACAACCGTTTCACTATATAGACGAAAAATTATGTGACAGACCCAAACAGTGTCGAAAGGAAGGTTCTTCGTTCGTAGAAAAGAAAGGAGTCGACGTCAGTGACAGGGGACACTAAACCCTTAGGTTCCTTTTTTTAGACACTATGTTTATGTTTATATTCCCTAAGTATCCACACGTACAAGTCCTTTTTGGAATACCTCTTTTTCTAGACAACCTCAATTTTCTATAGACCCTAAACTTCTCCGTTCCTCTGTCATACCTTTCGTAAACCCACCCTCTTCGTCACACCCGTTTCTGTAAGGACATAAAACTTCTACTCTCTTAAAGTCAGACGGAATTCGTAACCCAAATCCACCCCTCTTACGTTTAAACTTTCTACACCATCTGGTACGATACCTTTCGAAATTTACGATTTGGTACTATAAAATTGGGATAGGTTTTATATTATCTTTCAAAACTTCTTACCTATCAACTATCAAGAAGGACTTCCTCTACCACACGTTTTAACGACCTTATGTGATCTCCAGTTTAAGTCCGGTCTGAAGTTCCTTTATTAAAGAAAGATGGTCGTTAACATCTCAGATCTTCGGTCCTATACCGTCGGCTCTTCAGTACAAGTCTAAGACAATTCTTGATTTACCAGTCGGTCTTTTTCCAGTCTGATTTTATCAAGTGGACATTTTAGTACCTTTTTCTCAAACTTTAACTTTCGGATTTAAGTCCCCATCTGAGACCCTACTTGTCTTGACTGTGTTTAGACTTGGGACGAATCTAATACAATAGTATATTATGTATAGTGTTATCCTCCGACAGTAAACCACGTCATCAGAGTAAACAAGGTTTAAAACGGTGGTCCCACCGACCTCTTGAGTGATTTGGGATTATACTTTTGTCATCTTCGATTTCCGTCACTACTTTAATTTTCTAAGAACGAGGAACCTTCTTTTTGATACTGTTTAGATCTATCGTACAATTTCTCGTCTCTGTAATGAAACGGATGTTTCCAGGTACATCGGTTTCGATACCAAAAAGGTCATCAGCACATGCCTACACTCTCAACCTGATATTTCTTCCGACTCACGACTTCTTAACTACAAAAACTTAACATCACAACCTCTTCTGAGAACTCTCAGGGAACCTGACGTTCCTCTAGTTTGGTCAGTCAGGATGTATCCCTTGTCTGAATACCTGTGTCACCCCCACCGTCCCTTTTTCTCCCACCGTACATACCTCTCTCATTGTACCTTTGTATATGTAATGGTACACATTTTATCTATCAGTTACCCTTAAACAACACACTGAGTTCCCTGAGTTTGGTCTCGAGAGGTTGTTGGATCTCCTCACCCTTCCCCTCCCTCCACTCTCTCTCTCTCTCTCCCTGTATTCATATGGATATTGACTAAGTACAATTAAAAACCGTCTTTGGTTACGTTATAACATCTCGTAAATAGAATGTTAATTTTTAATTACTTAAATTAAAAATTTTTTAGAAGTCCATTATATGTCGATTTTTTTTTTTTTCAGTTGGTATTTGTAATTAACCTTCCTGAGTAAGACTTCGAGGTTTCAAAACAGGTGGATTACACTTCTAGACTGAGTAACCTTTTCTGGGACTACGACCCTTTGTAACTTCCGTTTTCCTCTTCCCCCACTGTCTCCTACTCTACCAACCTATCGTAGTGATTGAGTCACCTGTACTTAAACTCGTTTGAGGACCTCTACCACTTCCTGTCCCTTCGGAACACACGACATCATGTACCCCAGTGCTTCTCAGTTTGTGTTGAATCGTTGACTTGTTGTAGTTGTTCTTCGATTTCCTGATTAATCGTCGGAAACCGTTATCAGTTTTAATTCCCATCATTCTCGGTCTTCATTCTACCGTCTTTACCCTAATGTCCCCATCCGTGTTTCCTCTAAGTCCTCTTTTGGTAATGAAAAAATAAAAAAATTCAAGATTTCAATCAGAAAACACTTGACTTTTAAGTGAAGATAACATCTTAAGTGAAAAAAGAAAAGGTTTTCTTTATGAAGAAAACTTCATTAACATATACAGTCTATTAAAGAGGTTTTAAATTCATGATCAACTATCTAAGATTTTGACTGAACGTTCGATTTAAGAACGTGAAAATCTTTTTAGTAGGAGAACCACTGGACCGATGACGTAATAGTAGAGTTTACAGTAAAAAAGAAAAATAAAGTAATACTACATTGGAGGTTTCCTGTTTTTAATGTATATTCGGTATTTAGAATAAAGGGATCCCAGTTTTTTACAGGTGGTACTTTGAACTTTATTTTGAGAAAGGAGACAAACTATGATATTTTGTCTGTATGTCTGTCTGATGTGTTGTCTGTCTCCTACTCTGACAACCTCCCGTAGTAACTGAGTTACCTGTATTCAAACTCGTTTGAGGTCCTCTATCACTTCCTGTCCCTTCGGATCACTCGATTTCAAGTACAGTGTTTCTTAACCTGTGCTGACTTACTGATTTGTTGTCGTCGTCTGCATGTAATCTGGGGTTGAAAAGACAATGAGGTTGAGTGGTACAATTTACCAAAAATTAACTCTAACGTATAATTCTTAGATGTTTTTTTTTACTTAAGAGTCAAGTTTTTTCTGATTAACGGTTCGGGACGTCGTAAATATTTCGTAATCAGTCACACTTTACATCCAGTCACTTTGAACGAACGTTTTAACGAGACCAGAGTCTTGGTGGTAACGTTACGTATCGTGTCAGCGTCGAAAGTCCATATGGAGACAATGGTGAAAGACAAGTATCTTGACACTGCAATAAAACTTGGTCAAAACGAAAAAAGAAGACAGTCGTTTAATACATATATACGTTCGATATGAAAATTAGAACCGTTAAATAGACTTCATCTTCGGAAAAAACCTGGGTTTTAGACATACCAAGAATAGTTGCGAAGACAGTGAAATTTGTGATTAGGGAATCAACAAGGAAGAAGGAGAAATGACTGAAACAAAATATGACTATGAAAGTACACGAATAACCCAATATTCCGTTAGTACTATTATATTCTGAAATCGGTTCATTGTCTCATATTAGTATCATTTACTATGGGGTGTATCAAGGACCGAAAGATTAAGGGTCTATAGTTCAGAAGTCAAGTCAAGTCAAGTCAAGTCAGTGAGTCAATACAGGTTGAGAAACACTGGGGTACTTAGCGTCGTGCGGTCTGGAGGGACAGGTAGCGTTGGAGGACCTCAAGTGAGTCGGTATATAGGTAGCTCAGTCACTACGGTAGATCGGTAGAGTAGGAGACAGCAGCGGAAGAGGAGGACGGGAGTTAGGGAGGGTCGTAGTCTCAGAAAAGGTTACTCAGTTGAGAAGAGTGCTCCACCGGTTTCATGACCTCAAAGTCGAAATCGTAGTAAGGGAGGTTTCTTTAGGGTCCCGACTAGAGGAAGTGTTACCTGACCAACCTAGAGGAACGTCAGGTTCCCCGAGAGTTCTCAGAAGAGGTTGTGGTGTCAAGTTTTCGTAGTTAAGAAACCGTGAGTCGAAAGAAGTGTCAGGTTGAGAGTGTAGGTATGTACTGGTGATCTTTTTGGTATCGGAACTGATCTATCTGGAAACAACCGTTTCATTACAGAGACGAAAACTTATACGATAGATCCAACTAGTATTGAAAAGAAGGTTCCTCATTCGTAGAAAATTAAAGTACCGACGTCAGTGGTAGACGTCACTAAAACCTCAGGGGTTTTTATTTCAGACTGTGACAAAGGTGACAAAGAGGTAGATAAAGGGTACTTCACTACCCTGGCCTGCGGTACTAGAAGTAAAAGACTTACAACTCGAAATTCGGTTGAAAAAGTGAGAGGTGAAAGTGAAAGTAGGTCTCCGAAAAATCAAGGAGAAGTGAAAGACGGTATTCCCACCACAGTAGACGTATAGACTCCAATAACGATAAAGAGGGCCTATACTTCAGAATTCTCTCATATTTGTATACTCTATTAAAAATAAAATCCTAAGGAGACACAACAACAAATCGATCAAGTACTTTCTTGTCGAAACGACCATACTAAAGGAAGATTAACCGGACACATATGGATGATACATGTTCTATGACGTAACACGTAAAAAGTTTACATCAAAACAATTACAAGTGTTTGTGATGTCTTGATGAATAATAATAAAGGGTAGAGGGTTTATTCCTTAAATTAAGTCTCTACAATTCATTAAACAAGTTATAGTATATCGAATATCCATCGTATAAGTTCTACATTTAGGTACAGACAAATTGAAATTTCGAGTATGAGAAATTAATCGAATTTAAAAGATAAAAGAAGGATGTATAAGTATTGTTTTAGGAGATAGACATACTGTGAGGGCTCAACATATATTCCATTCTTTTGTCAGTTCAAAGAATGATTTCCTATTACGGTTTAAGAATGATATATAAAAACGATTGTTCACACGGAGACAATTTATTAACATGGAGAGTTACTGAACCAAACTTTTAACGACCTGATAAATTTCGTATCTCGTACGACCACTCGAAGAATTAGAAGAGTATACACATGTCCCTTGAGTCATACTCAGTCTTCCCGTTCTTCTTGAATTTTTTTATTTATATTTCGTCATACGAAAATCTAGTATAATTTATCCCCTTCCGAAAGTACGTCCAGTTGATTTTTTATGGTCACCTAAAGTCAACCGGTGTCAAGTTATCGATCTGTTGTCACCTCGTACCAATAATGTTTTTTCGGTTCATGTAAAATCAAAGGTGACTATGTTCTTTTCCTAGTATAAATTCCTTAACTTCCTTGGGAAAATATCAGATGTAGAACATATGGCACTATCAAGGTCTACTGCGTAAAATTTTAATTGTTACTGTTTCATATAAAAAAGGTTGTCAGCCCATTGATCCTACCACTTTAAAATTTTATTAACGTATTATCTAGTTCTATACAAATAGGATACCAGTTTTTACATCTTTCTTTTACCTTCCCTTTTATTATCTAGAGAGGTCCATAGTAAATACAACAGTGTACATTGAAATTCTGGTGACCTACCTTCGACGTACTCCTACTTGAAATATAACTAAAATATAATTAATCCTTTCGGGTCGTCACTTTATCTGACTGTGTATCATTCAGTGTTTTTACGTTACTCTTATCGTTTCTTACAGGACCTACGGGTCCGAGACGTGTTAAGATTCTAGGGAACGGACTTACTATAGTCCCACTCCATAAAAATAAAGTAAAATAAATAATTAGATAGTACATTACACCTGATTCGGTGGAAAGAGGGAGTAAAATAAATACGTTGAAACTTCTTTCATGAATTAATGACACTCTTTCTTAACACCTAAAGAGAGTCTCCTTTAAAGAGTCTCTTTAGGTTTAAAGTAATACATTATCTCCCTGTCAAGATTGTCAGATTAGGATCTTCAACTTAAACATGTCATTCAGTTGGTTGTCCGTATATAATTCGTCGATAACCCTATGGTTTCGTCTTTCAGAGTCAGACATGAGGGTTCTTCAGACATTCAGATCATCGTCACCATGTTTTCAACTTCTAGTTATGGACTCACATCATTTCACACTATCTACTCTCTTACTCGTTTAATCTATATAGATTTCTTCTAATTCTTACTTCCTTTCAAAGGATCTCTTTCATTGGAATTCGTCTCAGAACTTCTTACTGATCTCCATTGAACTAATCTGTCAGCTCCTTTCGTAAATAACCATCGTCTTTTTCGTACATCCTTCTTCACACTTTGTTTGGATGTTCGTAAAAGAATAACACCCTCGGTTCCCATATAATTTCGTTACAACCATCCACACAGTTCTCTCTAGTTCAACTTTTCATTGTCCATCTTTTAAACGTTATAAACAATTTGTTTTCCAATTATACTTTTAATATACTACTTAAGGATGTTTGGTAAAATTCTAGGGTAATATATACTACCCCGTTTTTATATTTATCAGGTAACCGTATTTTCGTTTATACTAGTTATTTTTATTCTTTTATATAAGGTAAAGCGATCATCGGTCATTGCCCGAAGGGTCCACCACGATCACCATTTCTTGGGAGGACGTTACGTCCTCTGTATTCTCTACGTCTAAGCTAGAGATCTAGTCCTTCTAGGGTACCTCTTCCCGTACTGTTGGGTGAGGTCATAAGAAAAAAAAAAAAAATTTCCCCCGTGTAAATAACAGTGACAAGGTTTACATGTCTTTTTTAATCTTTTATTGGGGGGTTGAGTTAAGGGGGGTGGGGGGTGAGGTCGTAAGAACGGACATCTTAGGGCACCTGTCTCCTCGGACCGGTCGATGTCAGACATATCACAACGTTTCTCAGTCTGTACTGACTTCACGGAATCGCGTGTGTATGTGTGTGTGTGTGTGTGTCATAGGTCATTATATGTTTAATTTTGGTCTTAATTTATTAAAACGGATAATTTTATCGTTACTACCTATAACTATTATAATCACGAACCCTCCCAGACCCTTTTATTCTTACATGAACAGTAAGTGATAACTATCCTCATATCTAACCATGTCTGAAGACCACCTGGTAAACTTTCATGAGATGTTGATACATCGATAATATCTATATGTGTGTTATTGGATTTAATAGTCGATCTTCCTTCACCAATCTATTTGATATCATACATACATGGTCACTTATAATACTACGTCAATTTTTTTTTTTTTCTACCTCCATCCAGTTATAGTGTTATAGAGGTTTTGTTTACTAGTTCAAATTTGTATTCTTTCGTTCAATTCTTGGTCTATATAACATATTAGAGTAAACAAATTTTTTCACTAGTTTTACTTTGACAATTAAAAGGATACGTTACATTTGTATGTAACGTATGTTTTTATAGACTCTTCCGTGTGTAGTTTTACTATCGTCATCCCCGACCCTAATTCCCTTAAAAGTAAAGAGATTTAACAAATTTAAAATTGTTCTTATATAAACACGTAATGTCACGTTAAATTTAATATTCTTAATAAGAATTTAGACACCCCTCGGGAATATTTTGGAAAATTCCCTTTAGCGTATTTGTGTAAACTTAGAATCAATATAGGAAGACGGACGACTAATACTTTCCCCTGACCGATCTTCAATTTGAACCTCAATTCAGTTAATTTTTCACTACCGTCGTTAGTTCTTATGGTTTATTACAACCTGAATTGATTCCAATATGTCAAAGTCACTCCTACCTCTCTTCCTCTATTGGTTCTTTCTATAAATGATGTATCTGAAGTATCCTGTGACGGAGAATCTTATCTTTCCACCAACATTCTATCCTCAGATTTACTGGGAGTCGAAAGGGTGATCTTTAATAGACTTACCAGTTCAGATAAGTGACTCAATTCCTTATGTTTCTCCACACACACACACATATACACACACACACACACACACACACAACCCCTATTTATATCCTTAACATTAAGAATCTAGGAACAATAGAACTCTTTAAACCCCAAAACTTATGAAACCGACAAACTTTCCAAAAAAAAGACAGTGAAGAAAAAAGGTTCTATGTTTGATGTGTAAGAGATATTTTCGTCAGTTATCGTTTACCCAAGGTAGATTTATAGTATCTAAAGATACTGTAAAGTTATTTATAAATTTAAGGTGTGTTTAAAAAAGTCACCTAGAAAGAGAAACATTCGGTCCCTCATCGATGCAGATGGACACCATCCCTACCATATAGTAACACCCTCTTTTACTCAGTTAGAATAGAAGGTTTCTTGACATGGGGAGGGTGGAAGGGAGGTAGGTGGGTGGTTGATCGGATTGGTCGATTGTAAGTCCATTTTCGGGTTTGAAACTCCTTACACAAGACAGTCTTGCCAGATTCATCTGAGACTGAATAGTCAGAACTATTCAAACATAAGACACCCAGTCTTTGTAAAAAACGGAGTTCAACTAGGGTTTCAATATCTTGAAATCACTTTCTTCTTAAGTTAAGTTCTTCTGATGAACAAAAAGATTTGAGTTTCGTATGGTAGAAATAAAACGAAACAAAAGAACGAATTTTTACTTTTATTTTACGTAAGTACACATTTTGACAATGTAATTCTAATCTAATCTTTACTGGAAACCCTATAAACGTAAATAGTTAGTCTTAGGTAGTTTTCATTTTACAAATATAGATTTATTACTACCTTTCATATTCTTTCTCAGTAAGTCAGTAAGTAGTCAAAAATCACGATCCCTATGTCACTTGTTCAAGTGTAGTATAACCTGAGTGTCTTTAATGTCAGATCACCATCCTATATATCTGATTATCAGGTCTTATCCGTTTTACTGCAAACAAAGTCCAACTTTTACAGTCTACTTTTTAGTAGTGTCTTATAACTACGTCTTAGTTCCCTGGTTGTGTGATTTCCTCCTGTTTAATAGTCAAATACCCATCTAAGATAACCCTCACTGTATTTTAGGGTTTATTATCATCCAGTTTTGTCATTTTTAATAAAGAAGTGTGTATATGTTGTACCTGTCCATCCGGTAGTCACTGACCCTAACGGAAGTACTAAGAGTTTCTGAGTCGTGAAAGGAACTCACCGGTAGAAGTCGTATGACAGGTCCTACCAATGTATTTGAGTCACGAAGTTTTTCGTCCTTTCCCATTGGTGTCAGTATAAAGGAGGTAAATCCCTGTTAAGGAGAATGAGAGCTACTAGTCTTGAATTGTCTCGGAGTAGACCTACGTATTCCTTCTACTTTTTTATAAAGTAAATATATTATTTCATGTCTTTTATGGTCGAGTTTGAGTTCCTAGGACTTTGATTCTTCCCTTATCTGTGACTGTTCGATGACAGTCAGAAACAGTGGTCCTCGAGTCTATTACTGATCTACACTCTATAAGTAAGGAATTAGTGGTTGACACCCAACTTCAACAGGGAAAACACCCTATGGACCGTACACGACCTTCGTACAATCAGAAGTTTCAACAAAGTCCACCTATAACAATGTCTCACCTCTAATAAATATTCAAAAAAGTATTCTATGTATAACATTTAGTTTCCTTTTTTTTAGAGTCTTTTTATACAACAAAGTAAGTTCTGACTTACAAGCCTTTTCAGAAAATGTAAACAAATAACACACTCTAACACATTTTTCAAATTACTCAGTTACGAAGAAACGGTGGGTACCTGACATCGGGTGGTTCGAGGAGGCAGGTACCCTAAGAGGTCCGTTCTCATGACCTCACCCAACGGTAAAGGAAGAGGTCCCCTAGAAGGGTTGGGTCCCTAACTTGGGTCCAGAGGGTGTGACGTCCGTCTACGAAATTGGAGACGTGGTGGTCCCTTCGGGAAGTATTTGTATGTCTGTGTGTATTTATATCTTGAAATACGCTGGTAAAAAGGAACTAGATATATACAGCAAATGAGGTTTTAGGTAGAGAAGAAGTAACAAGTAAAGAACTGTTCGGATAAGGTGATAAGTCATAAATAGAAACGGTGGTGAAGAAAAGATATTTATCAAACGATCTAATATCAATTTAGATATGCATTTTATGTTTGAAAGACCCTGAGAGAGGTTTGAGTCTCCAACACTAATGTCAATTCTTTACTATAACAGTGAAGGAAAAAGGAAGGGACTTTTATGAAATAGAAGAATCCAGTGACGGTAAGTCACGACACTTTACATTAAACTTTGCGTTCAAATTTACGTCGAAAGATTAATCCGGTGTGTAAAAATAAAAGGGTTGGGATATGGGTCCAATGGGACCTCAATATACGTGGGTTAATTTCTTGTAAGTCACACTCTAGATATACGGAAACTCATACTTACCCATTACGAGTTACTAACTCAGACTAGGTTGACGAGTAAGTTGACGTCACTTAATTCAGAAGATCCCGTGGTCCCACGGTAAATCATTTAATGGAGTAGGACGTGTGATTTAAACGGAGTGTACCCACTTGTCGAAAGAAGGTTCTTCATCAAAATAGTGGGGTCAAGAGGTGACCGGGTTGAAATAACTACGATTTCCCACTAAGTATACTGTGTTATAAATGGGTGTCAGAGTTTGTTATTCTGTCATATTACTAGACAAGGTAAATTATCGTGTACACGGTTATAAGTTTCCCATTTACTCTCTCGACCAAAAAAATTTTAAAAAATATTTAGTTTATATTCGGTTTGACGTAGTAACAAGAGATTTGAGACTTTGATATTTTAAACCAATATATAAGTGGTGACATATTATTTTACTGAACCGGGGAATTTTCATAGTTATTTGTCGTAGAAAAAGAAAACCACAATTCCGTCGTTGTACATGTGTTTTACTCGAATAAATTTATCGTCATTTCAGCTTACATTATGAAACTTTCGTCACTCGAAAAAGGCGAACGTTTATTTTTGTAAGAGATTTAAAATTGAGCCAGGACAAGAAGAGAAACTATCATTGAGGTCTGTAAATAACCAAGAGAAAAACTTTTGATTGTAGGTCTCGTATTTTATAAAAAAACACCACGGTATTAAACAATTTATTACGAAACTATCACCGACCCACGGGTTTCTCGGTTACGTCTTTATTTTACGTGAGTCTGACGAAGGTTTACAAAAGGAGAGGTGTATATAGCACAATCTTCGACGTCAAAGAGTGTGTAACAGTGATATAGGTTCTTCGATATTAGTAAGTGGTGGTCGTCGTCTTATAAAAACGTTCGATGGGTTTAAATGTAGGTTCGGTCTTACATTATTTTTCGTACATACAATTCACTTGGTCATTAGATTACTGTACTCTCAGACTTTAACAGAACCTTGATCGAGACTTCTTATGTAAATACCCCCACAAAAACTGTGACTCGTTGTGGACGGTCGAGAGAAAGAGAGTGAAGAAGAGACATTTTTTAGGTACTTAGAGGAAGTTGTCAAGAGTGGTTTGTTCTTCATGAACCTAGGAGTAAAACTCGAGTCAGATTACCGGATGGTTCCTCTCGGTTTACCATTTGTCAACTCTTTCACCATCACATCTCTCTCCGATAAAGTCAGTTAGGGCTGTATACGACAAGTACACCGGATTCTCATTATGTTAATCCGAAGAAACTCAGATAAAGGTAAAAGAGGGAATAATAGTCCTTACTTACAATCTAGTCTGGACTTTCAATTATATCTGGAGTTTCCGTAGTTTGAATTTTCCTTGTCGTAGTTATTTTTAAATTTTTATGTATTTTGACCTATTACGGACTGAGAAAAGTTCGAGTAAAGTGTAAATTCTAGAGGTAACTTTTATCTCGGGTTGTGTCAATGATCAAACAAGTCCGACATCAAATTGAACGAGTGAACAAAGACTCTCTCTTCCCGAGGGTCACTTACCTACGTCTTAGTCGGACAAGGAAGTCTCTTACAGTAGAGATCGAGGTACGGAGTGAGAAAACCTGGGTTTGTCAAGTCTAACGAGACGGGAGTTCTCGAAGTGAGAGAAACTAGGAAGTCAGTATTTACTCTCCGGTATATCCGTTTTGACTTTCTTCACTTACCATCCTGTGTACACCTCTGGGGGAAGAGACCGACAATCTCTGTAAGGTACAGTTAGACACACAGACGGTCATTTCTTGTATCCTCGATCACTCTCATCGAAATGTGTAGTGTAAAAATACTGAGATTACTGTAAAAGTGAGTGGACGATTTGGTTAACGTTGTTTCGGTTGTTATTGTAACAGTACTTATTCCTTTAACTTCTATACGAAACATTATTCTCAAGGACAAAAAAATAGTCAATAGTAGTGTTTACTGAGGATATATATTATATTCCATGGTCCAAGACAACTTTTATATTTTTATTCTTTGAGAAATTCTTTAAATCATATTCTGTACAGTACTTATCTTTATGTATTTGATATTCCCTTTTTACACTATCACAATATACACTTTCTTCCTTTTCTTGGTTCTTTCCACCCATCCCTTCAGAAGGAACTGGCAGACGAAACACGTTCCGAAAATTATTCGAAGGAACATGTTGACAGAAGTATTGACTGATAAAGGTGTACAATGGATTTACCCTCGACTCGGAGTCCTCAACTTCACTGACGAAACTGTGTACTCTAAACTGTGACCTAGGGAGATGAAGTTGTGAACACGGGACGGACCGATTGTCGGAACGATGGAGGACTCCCTCGTGGTTACTCCCGTTCTAATAAGGACGTCACTGTTTTCCCTTTAAGAGAGTTTTCTACACCGTGAATTCGTCCCGTACATCTTGTCGTGTCTGTTATTTGTTTGGACGTTACGTCCTCTGGGTCCAAATGAGGGAACCAATCCTTCTAGGGGACCTTTTCCCATACCGTTGGGTCAGTTCATAAGAACGGACCTCTTAAGGTACCAGTCTCCACGACCCATCCAATGTCAGGCACCCTAGAGTTTCCCATTTAGTGCTGACGCGCTGATTGTGAAAGTGAAATCTTACCTAATCCGGTATTACCCGGAACGAGTGAAGCATGATCGTCACTCGTTGCGTAATTTCATTGTCACCTATAGGATCACATAAACTTGATTCTTCATTTCCTAAAACTTCGGTTAGAAAATAGAACCCAAAAACGAGTCGTAATTCCTCTAAAACTCTTAAAAATTCGACTTCTCACTGTTCGGGACTTGACCTTACTGGGTCCCTCCACAAGAGGATTCACAAAGAAAGAAGGTACATACCAACGTCCGTCACTGTACCTGTCTTCAGGGTGTACAAAGGGAGTTCGTTATTCATGGAAGGATCTTTTCACTGACACAGAAACGGTTGTGGTAAGGATAATACCACGGTAGGGTCAGTATGGAACACTATAGTCTTAACTGTATTTTAGTAAACCCTGAACTTGTCAAAACAAAAGACAACCGAAGAGAGTCAATAAAAGTTCTGATTAACACAAAGGACTAATAAGGTTCTGGTTAGGTTAAAAGTCTTACCATTAATTATTTGGTTTTAGTAGGGCCGTAGATAAGGTGTGGTATATCAATCGTTTTACCCATACTAAGACTGGACTTTTTCGGTTGTTTTAAAACTTTCCTTAAATTTATAGAATCGGAATTAACACCTCTTCCTCCACCGTTGGGTAAGGTCATAAGAACGGCCCTTTTAGGGTACCTGTCTCCTCCGACCTCCGGACGTCAGGTACCCTGACGTTTCTCAGTCTGTGTTGGCTCGCTGATTCGTACGTCGTGTCGGTATTGACTCTTTACGGGCCATACATAATCGTGTAAAAAACATCTATTGTAACGGTTTCTACAAAAGTAGTCATGGACCGTCACTTTAATTTGAGTATGAAACATGACCTCTTTCGTTGTCACACTACATGGACTGTGTGTGATCTTCCTATGTGTGATCGTTGATCACCGGTCAGACTAGTCATCCGTCGGGACCTTTTAATGTTTTTCCGTCTACGACGGAAAGAACACTGGAGAAATAGTCTACACGATTTCCACGTTGGGAGGGAAATTATTCCATTGTATGTGGGTCTCAAGTATTCGTAGTTTATGTATCGTGTGAAACCGACACTCGATTTGTCTAGATCGAAAAATATGTGTGACTATTTACGAAGAATCGTAAGAATTGTCGAGAAATCGACTGAGGAACCGTGGACTTCACATTTTCGTAAAAAATCTCTTACTTATCACATTTTCAGACCGGGTTCTTTCTTTTCCCACCCATCCATAGACGGGTGTTTCCGTGAGTCAGTCCTCCTGTGTGAAAAGTTAAAGTCAAGTGAGGAAGTGGTGAAGAATCTATTTTCTTAACATCTTAGAATTAGACAGGACCAAGGTTTTGTGACCGAGACGTAGTCGTAAATTTCACGAGTCAATATTTAGAGTAACTTGAACTTATTAAGATATGTCAAAACTGTTATAAATATAATAATAAAAAGTAAGTGAACGATTCTACACAAGTTGAGCAACACTGGGGTTACTGACACCGTACGGTCCGAAGGGACAGGAAGTGGTAGAGGCCTCAAACGAGTTTAAATACGGGTAACTCAGTCGCTACGATGGATTGGTAGAGTAGGAGACAGTGGGAGAAGAGGAAAACGGAAGTTAGAAAGGGTCGTAACAAAATTTTCGAGACTGTAGTCAGGTTAAGATATAAGTAGGTCTATTTAAGTTCGAAACTCGAGAAGCAGATTCTACTAAATTTAAGATAAGTTATTGATAATGTAACCCGAGGACGGTACGTGTTCGAGACCCTTACCTGTATGTCCTCTCTTACGAACTGAGTAGGTATAAGACTCCCTTAGTGTTGGACCACTCCTTCTGTTTGTACAGTAGGTGACTGGTCGTCCGTCGAGTGTCCGACTTCAGTCGGACCTCCACACAAAATAAACTAAAGATGTCGTAAGAAATTTTGTAAACTTAAGTGACAGAAATCGGTCTTGAAAGTGGGATGTCGACCTGAGTCACGGAAACAGTGGTTACTATTTACAACTTGAACTGACAAGGGATTTCAGTAAACTAAAACCATAGTATTGTGACATTTGTTTATTTATGACAGGGATACTATCGTAAGATGGAAATAATATCATCGATTGTAATACGTCCCCATGACTTCTTCCTTATCACTCTAGAATGGTCCATACATTCCGTACAAAGGTATCCCCGGTCTTCCGGAAGGTCCTCTCCCTTTATAGTAATTCCACACCTCTGTACTCTAACATCCAGTTCAAATTCCCTAATTTCTCTTCTTTATATACAGGGAGTAAATAGTGAATGGTAGCCGGTGATTATCCGTGAAGGATTTACTAGGTGTTATTTGGTTATATTCACTATAAATGATAATCGAGGTAAAATTTTACCTCTCTGATTCATAGTCTCTTCCATTCATTGATTTGGTTCTAAATCAATGAATGGAAATCAATGAATACCACTTACCAACTCAGTTTCAAGACAAACCGGAGTTCGGATCCACAAAAGTGATAATTTGGACTATCTACATAACCGTCTAACATATAAATGAATCTGTGACAAAACAATTAATTCTAAGATCCGGGATGACTTATATTTATATCCATTCTGGTGACCTGCATTGGGTATAAACCCCTTTTACATTATAATTAAATTACATCGTTACCTTATTTTTAATCCATTTGTCTGAAAACCTTTTCCGTCACCGTTGGGTGAGGTCATGAGAACGGACCTTTTAGGGTACCTGTCTCCTCGGACCATCCGACGTCAGGTACCCCAGCGATTCTCAGCCCGTGTTGACTCGCTGAAGTGAAAGTGAAAAGTGAAAGTACGTAACCTCTTCCGTTACCGTTGGGTGAGGTCACAAGAACGGACCTCTTAGGGTCCCCGCCGCCTCGGATGACCCGACGGTAGATACCCCAGTGTGTCCCAGTCTGTGTTGACTTCGTTGAATCGTCGTCGTCGTCGTTTGTCTGAAAATTCGAATTTCCTTCAAATCTCTTCAAGATGAGGTTCAATTAAAAGGCATAATTCTTTGATCCATGGAAAATTCATAAACAAAAAATTTTCAGTTTCTTGAAAACATAATGTATAATTAATTTTACATGAAAAGTTATTTATAAGAGTTACTCGAACTTTTATAAAATTAAGAGGAACAATTACGATATCAGAATTTTTATTAAATATCGTTGTTAAAATAGTATGTATAGAACTTTCAAATTTTTTCACTTTTGACTTTTAAAGAAAAATTCTCTTGACTTCTAATTGAGTATTTTTAAATCGGTACTTTGACGAGAAAAATGAAGTTATTAAAATAACACTGGATAGCTTGTTATCCTACTTTTTTTAGAAATTTTGAGTATATCGTTACTAGACTTCCCATTTTTTTTCTTCGGTTTTGTTTCGTCATTAATAACGCACGAGAAATCAACACAAACCATGATTTCTTATACGTACCTGTAATCGATACGATTTTCCTTTTATAATTAAATTAATATCCGTATAAAGGTAAATATTCTTAAATCCTTTACCCGTTTTTAAACATTAACCTAGAAACCGAATCGAATCTATCTTAGTAAAGGACTTTTTATTATTACACTATAGTTGTTAATAAACTAAAGGAGAAGAACATGATCTTTACACAGTATCATGGTCGATTTTTTCTCCACGAAGTTATTTATAAATGACTTATTTATTTATTCAGGTATTTACCTATTTTCCTATTTACTTACTCAATAAGTACTTGTCTGACTAAGGGAAGGTGTAAGATTCGGATTAATTTTTATCGAGAACCGATCAGTAATCTTTCAACGGTGACCGGATCCTTCGTTCACTCGTCCGTCTGATAAAGGAATCTAGAATCGTTCTATAAACGGACTCCTTGTTAAACAGTGAAAAGTAAGTAGTAAATGTATAGGTGAATAAGTTGAACGTAAATAACTTTGGGAGGGGACACGCAGAAGAGTAGTCGAATCTTCTCTGGTTCGATCCGAGGGTCGACCGAGTAGAGTTCGTAATATTATTCCCTCCTTATAAAAGACATGGTTTACTCTGTCTCGTCGAATCAAAAAAGAATTGACGTACGACAATACTTTCTCTGGGGTTCATTTTAGAGTCACTTCATTGTCTCTGTAACAAGGTCACGAAATGTACTTTTACCGAGAAGAATGACAACGACCAGAAGGAGTGACCAAAACATTGACAATTCTCATAACTAGAAGAAGGTGGTAGTTTTGATCTTTCGGACGTGAGTTTGTTTGGATTACTAGAACACTAAAAGAAAATGTAGAGAGTCCCTTTTCATGTACTCATTACGACATTTAATAACATTGTCTTCTCTGTGTATGTACTCTATGTGTACCTCACCTCCCTTTGTGTTTGTTAGTCTGTTCCTTCCCTGTTGACTTTAGTCCACTACCTATGCACCTATCTATCGTCTGTCTGTCCCTTTCCCCGTCTCTTAGAAACTTTCGAGTCTTCACCCGTAAAGAGTTCTTTTTGTTAGGAACTGTATCGTAAACAAAATTGTCTGAAACAACAGTAACTTGAAACTTTAATAAGTATGACATCGAGTCTGCATGGTAGTAATTGGATTTTGTGTGTGAATACCTCTCCGATGCTACATAGTCAATATCTTTAGATATGACCTGTGGATTTCAACTTCTTTCTTAGAGATGAGATTTATCTATGTATAAGTTAAGAATCGAGAGGTATAAAAATCAGGGAGACATAGTCCTTTGTAAAAACTTGGGGTTTAGAGTTTATATACTTATGATTAAATAGAGTACATATAGATATCAAAATGACACAAATAATATAAAAATACAAATGATATTTGGTCTTTTTAGTCTTTCTCTTTAATTCCTTTGCTAGGGTAAGTGGTACCGTTGTTCTTCTTATTTTATGAATCATTTTTTAAATGAATTTCTCTGTTTTCTGGACATACGTCTTTTGATATTCTGAGACTACTTTAGTTTCTACTGTGTTTGTCTACCTTTCTATATGGTACAAGAACCTAACCTTATTAGGTATACCACTTTTACTATATGATGAGTTTCAATATACATCTAAATTACGTTAGGGATAGTTTGATGGTTGTCATAAAAAGTGTCTCGATCTTGTTTATTAAAGTGTTAAACATACCTTTGAGTTTTCTGGGACTAATCGGTTTCGTCAGAACTCTTTCTTCCTACCTTGACCTCCTTAGTTGGAAGGACTGAAGTCCAATATGATGTTTCGATGTCAGTAGTTCTATCATACCATGACCGTGTTTTTGTCTTTGTATCCAGTTACCTTGTTCTATCTTTTGGGTCTCTATTTAGGTGTGTGGATACCCGTGTAATAGAAACTGTTTCCTTCGTTTTTATATGTTACCTCTTTTCTGTCAGAGAAGTTGTTCACCACGACCCTTCTGACCAGTTGATACACATTTTCTTACTTTAATCTTGTTGAGGTGTGGTATATGTTTTTATTTGAGTTTTACCTAATTTTTGGATTTACATTCCGATCTTCGATATCTTGAGAGTCTCCTTTTGTATCCGTCAAACAAAAGAGAGATTGTATTTGGTGTCTTTCTAGGAGATACTGGGTGGAGGAACCTATTACCTTTATTTCTGTTTTATTTGTTCACCTTGGATTAATTTGATTTTTCGAAAACGTGTTACTTCCTTTGATATTTGTCCCACTTTTCTGTTGGGAGTCTTACCCTCTTTAACTATCGTTTGATTTATTGACTACTCCTTAATTAGAGGTTTTATATGTTCATCGAGTACTTCGAGTTATAGTCTTTTTTTGTTCGTTGGGTTAGTTTTTCACCCGTCTTCTGGATTTGTAAAGAGGTTTTTTTTTTCTACCGATTACTTGTTATTTTCTACGAGTTGTAACGAGTAATAATCTCTTTACGTTTAGTTTTTATGTTACTCTATAGTAGAGTGTGTTCAGTCTTACCGGTAGTAAATTTTTAAGATGTTTATTATTTACGATCTCTCCCACACCTTTTTTCTCTTGGGAGAATGTGACAACCACCCTTACGTTTAACTAAGTGGGTGATACCTCTTACCATACCTCTAAGGAATTTTTTGATCCTTATTTTGATGGTATGTTAGGTCGTTAGGGTGATGACCAGTTTATGGGACTCCTTTTGTCTTCACTTTTTATATGTACATGGGGTTACAAGTAACGTCGTTGATAAATGTTATTGATCCTGTGTCTTCGTTGAATATATAGGTAGTTGTCTACTTACCCATCCTTTCAACACATATACAAACCTTATAATGAGTCGATATTTTTCCTTGTGTAAACTCAGCCAAGATTACTCCACCTACTTGGATCTCGACCTATATGTCTCACTTCATTCAGTCTTTCTCTTTCTGTATATAGTATATAGTTGTGTATATATACCTTAGACCTTTCTATCATAACTACTAGGATGAACGTCCCGTCGTTTCCTCTGTGTCTGTAAAACCTGAGTCACCCCCTTTCCTCTCCCACCCTACTATACTATCTTATCGTAATTTTGTATATGTAATGATATACAATTTATCTATTGGTCACCATCAAACTTCATACTGTCGTCCCTTGGGTTTGGGTCACGAGACACTGTTTGATCTACCTACCCTGTCCCTCCCTCCATATGGATTACGGATGAGTACAACTACAAACCGTTTTTGGTAGTGACATAACATTTCATTAATCGGAGATTAAATTTTATATGTATATATTATATTTTTTATAATCCCGAAAGATTATTACAACAGAATACGAATACCATTAAATGAGAGTAAATTTGGATGTTTGTCAGGGTAATCCATCTCAATAAAAGTAAAGTATTTACTTTAACTTTATGTCTTTCAAATTCCAGTATCAAACAATAGAAAATGTGTTTAAGAATTATTATAGATTAAAGATTGTTTCAATAAAGTCTCTCTAACGACGATATAGTTTAATTTTACCCTAAACAAAGTAACTCAAACACGATTTATATAAAATAATACTAAGCAACTTTCGACGAATGAGATGTCCGGTCTAATGAGAGTCTACTAGACTAGTCAGGAAGTAATTAACTAGTTCGGTTTACAGTCTTATATTCGACTAAATTGAAGAAGTGTGACAAAGACCTGGTGTAATATACTGGATAAGTAATCGTTGGTAAAAAAAAAAAAATCCTAAGAAATAAGAGTCTGTCACAAAAAGTCACCCACGGTGGTCGTAAAACTCTCTCTTAAGGATAATCCGTTCCTCATAAGGTGAATGATATTACGGAATTTGTACGTAGGACTGTGTTTGTGGGGGTGTGTATGTGATTTCTGGTCATTACAGAAGGGGGTCAGTATTAAACGTTCCGAGGGATTTACGTGTCTCTTGATGACTTGATTACTTTCCATCTTTTTTGGGGACGTCGGTCACTGTACAAGTAAATGGAATGTGGTCATCAATTTACAGAGAATCAATAGGCTATAGGCACAAACTTTAGTATAATCTAATCCCAATAGTCTAAATTGTTTCTTTTGATGTCTTGTGGGTCAATGACAATTGAGATAATGTCTGTTATATTACGATTACAGTGTACAACTAGAGAAAAATTGGGTGGTTGAGTTCTAGTGATTGTTTGATCTTTGAGTTCTTAAACTCTAAATCTTTTCGTATACACTCTTTGTCTGTATCTCTTATTTTAACACCTGTACCTCTCTCCCCTTCTCTCCCACTCTACATACCTTTCTCATTGTACCTTCGAATTGTAATGGTATACATTTTGTCTATCGGTTGTTCTTAAACGACATACCGATTCTTTGAGTGTGTCCCCGAGACATAGTTGTATCTCCCCACCCTACCCCTCTCTCTACCCTCCCCTCAAGTTTTCCTTTTCCTATATACATATGGATACCGACTAAGTCCAACTTCAAACTGTCTTTTGTTGTTTTAAGACATTTCGTTAATAGGAAGTTATTTTTTTTCGTACACACTTTCCTGTGTAAAATGTAAAGTTTGAACATTACCACTCTCTTTATAAGAGTAGTGTATTTTTAGATTAAATATAATTGTTTATCAGATGACTTTCACTGATCTTAGTCTTATGAATATCTTTAAATATAAAGAGGACCATGTCTATTATCTAAAAAAATAATAACTCGACGTTACATTAAATAATTATTTAAGGTGGTAATTAGATTTTTTTTTTCTCCCAGTCGTTGAATGTTTTATCTCGTTTAGTCTGATTTTAATAAAATATAGTTTAAGATTTTCCAAGTACTTGAATTAAAGAATACCTAATTCACTATTTCCTTAATATTGTTCCTATTGAAATCAAAAGGACTAACTTGACACTTTTGTATCTCAACACAAAACACGTCAGACATAACTGTACTGACTAGAATTCTTCTTTTTAATATTCCGTCACAGTAGTGTATTACACTTATTACACCGTATTATACTATAGAGTTGCCTTATACATAAGTACACGTGGTCGTAAAGACAAAATAACAGAGTCTATAAATTTTTTTACTGTCAATGACTTCTCTACGATGTTATTTACTTTCTAGAAAATTTGGTGTCATTTATTTGTATTGTTTCGGTAATACTTACTACCTCGTTCAAATCCTTTTACTTTCGACGATAATTTCTACCGTCCGACAGTGTTGTTGTTTTCATCGTTAGTCACATTAGTTTCGTTATTTTATTATGAACGTAAATCAAAGAAAGTTCCTCAATTATATTACCTGTAGAAAAGTTTCAATTTTCAAAACTTATCACAACCTATTATATTTAACCTTTTGAGTCTATTTTTAGAGATTTACACTTCGTCTAATTGTAATAAATCTCAGTGGTGAGATGTACGAAAAAAAGGAGTCTAAAAAGAATTTCTATTATAGGAAATACAGGAAAAATGAAAGGACATGTACCACTAAAAAAATTTTACTAGATCATAATAACTTGGTCCAAATAACAAGGAACTAAAGTTATTTAGATATTAGTTTATTTTACCCTAGTAAAAATAAAAAGTGTCGTATACTATTTTAGACTTAAAGAACATTAATAAAGGGGACAACATTTTAGTGATAAAGAAAACATTGAAATTTATTCTTTCGAAATATTTACATACTATATTAATAGAGGTGGACCATAAGTCACTTCGAGACATACAATTATTTACAAAAGAGTCTACCACTACTTTGTAACGTTACACCTTTTATGGAATAAAACCGTCATGGTGTGTGTCCGAGTGCAAATGAAATAAGAGTTACTACTTATAGAGTATATTCTTGTTTTCTCATTAATTAAACTAACAAACACCTTCCAATGGAGTGTCGTGAAATACCGAATATAATCGTAAAAACGGTGTGGAAAAAAAAAAAGTAACTTCCTATTAACGAAATGTCTTAAAACAACAAAAGAGAGTTTGGAGGTGTATTTATTCGATATCCATATGTGTATAGGGGAAGGAAAACTTGGAGGGAGGGTAGAGGGAGGGGTAGTTTGGAAAGATCCAACTATCTCTCGGAGACAAACTCAAAGGACTTGGTATGTCGTTTAAGGGTAACCGATAGATAAAATGTGTACCATTACATTCAAAGGTATAATGAGAAAGGTATGTAGAGTGGGAGAGGAGGGGAGAGGGGTACAGGTCTTCAGATAAGAGATACAGACAAAGAGGTGACGACGGGACATTTATTTAAGAAGTCATGGTAAAAAGATCTAAGGTATATATACGTAATCTTATACTATAAATAGAAAGAGAAAGTCTGAGTGAAGTGACACATATTGTCCAAGATCCAAGTAGGTGGAATAACCTTGACCTAGTTTACACAAGGAAAAATACCGACTCATTATAAGGTAACACATATATACATGGTGTTGAAGCAATACGTTATGTCAGTAGACAGTTACCTTTAGATGTAACACAGGTACAAGATCGATAATATTTATCACACTATTACTTGTCACTCTATTTGTACAGAGAAAGTAAAACCAAAGGAGTCCCAAACCAGAGGAGGGGGATTCTCACCCTAACAACCCAGTATAGCACCAAAATAAGGATCAAAAAATTCCTCAGAGGTATGGCAGAAGGTATGACCGACATAGTTAAATGTAAGGGTGGTTGTCACGTTTTCGTAAGGGAAAAGAGGTGTGGGAGAGGTCCTAAATAACAAACATCTCCAAAACTACTACCGGTAAGACTGGTCACACTCCACTATAGAGTAACATCAAAACTAAACGTAAAGAGATTATTACTCGCCATAACTCGTAGAAAAGTTCACAGACAATCGGCAGACATACTGAAGAACCCTCTTTACAGACAAATCCAGAAAAAGGGTGAAAAACTACCCTAAAAAACAAAAGGATAATAACTCAACATACTCTCCGAACCTTTATATAAAACCTTTAATTAGGAAACAGTCAACAAAATAAACGACAATAAAAGAGGGTAAGACTCCCAACAGAAAAGTGGAATACCAAAGGAGACGACACGTTTTCGAAAATTCAAATTAGTGCAGGGTGAACAAATAAAAACCAAAATAAAGATAATGAGGTCCTCCACCTAGTATCTCCTATAACGAAACTAAACACAGTAGTTCACAAGACGGATACAAAAAGAGATTCTCAAAATATCAAAGACCAGAATGTAGATCCAGAAATTAGGTAAAACTCAAATAGAAACACATGCCACAATCCTTCACAAGATTAAAGTAAGAAAACGTACATCGACAGGTCAAAAGGGTCGTGGTAAATAACTTCTCCGACATATAAGATATAAGAAAGGAGGAAACAGTTTTTATTTCATGGGTATCCACGTACCTAAATAAAGACTTGAAAGATAGAACAAGGTAACCAGATATAAAGACAAAAACACGGTCATGGTATGACAGAATTACTGACATCGAAACATCATATTGGATCACAGTCCTTCGAACTAAGGAGGTCGAGGTAAGAAGAAAGAGTTCTGACGAAACCGATGAGACCCAGAAAACACAAAGGTATACTTAACAATTTAAAAAACAAGATCAAGACACTTTTTACAGTAACCATTAAACTATCCCTAGGGTGACTTAAACATCTGACGTAAACCATCATATCAATAAAAGTGTTATAACTATGAAGGATGGGTTCTTGTACCTTATAGAAAGGTAGACAAATACAGTAGAAACTAAAGACAGTAGTCAAAGAATATTTAGTATTTACCCTCTATTTAAAACAGTTTCCGAAAAAGACGGAGACTCTAATAGTATACCAAAAGTATAAAGTTAAACAATTATACCAGATAGTGTAACTAACTAAAAGTATTTAACTTCTTAGGAACATAACGACCTTATTCGGGTTGAACTACTATCACACACTCGTGAAACTACACAACGACTTAAGACAAACGATTTTAAACCAACTCTTAAAAACGTCGATACAAGTAGTCACAATAACCGGACATCAAAAGAAAAACACACAACAGAAACAGACCAAAACCACTACCATCGGAGTAGTTCACTCAAACCTTCACAAGTAAGAAGACGTTAAAACACTTTCTCAAAATCTTCCTATTTGTAATCGAGAAGAGTTTTACAAACTATCTTAAGAGGACACTTCGGTAGACCAGGACCCGAAAACAAAAAACACTCTGAAAAAAAAATATATAGTGTCGAAGTTAAAGTCACGAACATTAACCCAACAAGTGTTAAAGATAAAGAAGGACCAAGTCAGAACCTTCTAACTTGAAAAGATTCTTAGACAGGTCAAGAAGGTCCAATAGGTAAAATAACGGTATATTAACAAGTATTATGAGAGAATATTAGGAAACATAAAGACGTAACAGACAACAGGAGAGGAAAAGGTAAAGATTAAAACAACTAAACTAAGAAGAAAGAAAAAAAGAGCTACTCAGACCGATTTCTAAACAGTCAAAATAGAAGAGTTTCTTGGTCGAAAGTAATGTCAAAATAATGTTTTCTTTGTCGAAAAGTAATGATAACAAAGAAAGTAAATAAAGACGAGCCTAGAAATACCAAAGAAAGGAAGATGATTAAAACCCCCCCAAAACAAGAAAAAGGTCAACGAAATCCATATTTCAATTCAACAGATAAACGACAAAAAGAACAAAGAACTCCATCCTAATATAGCGATATTTGAAGGGAGAATCTTGACGAAAACGACGTAGGGTATCCAAAACTCTTAGACACAAGTAACAGTAATCAAAGATCTTTAAAAGCTAAAGGGAAAACTAAAGTAGTCATTGGACAACCAATAAAACTTTGCATAACAAATTAGAGATACACAAACACAAAGAATGTCAAAAAAAAGGAACATTAACTATAGATCATAGTAACGTAACACCAACCTCTTTTACGAACTATACTAAAGTTAAAAGAATTTAAATGACTCCAAACTAAACACTGGGTTCTACACCAGATAGGACTTCTTACAAGGTACACGTGAACTCTTCTTCCACATAAGAAGACGTAAACCTACCTTATAGGACTTCTATAGTCACTTTAGACAGAATAGATTACATAGTAAATTATGACACAAAATATGATTAAAAGACAAAACTACTGGACAGGTAACCACACTCATCCCACAATTTCAGAGGATGATAATAACATAATGACAGTTAAAGAGGAAAATACAGACAATCACAAACAGAATACATAACTCCACAAGTATACAATCCACGTATCTATAAATGTTAACAATACAGAAGAGGACCTAACTAGGGAACTAGTACTACACCACAGGAAGGAATAGAGGACATTAGAAGAAATAAAATTCCAGATAAAACAGACTATACTCCTAACGATGAGGTCGAAAGAAAACGAAGGGTTAACATACCTTATATAAAAAGGTAGGAGAGTGAAAGTCAGATATTCACAGAAACCCAGACTTCACCCAAAGAACATCTGTCGTAAATATACCCATAACAAAAAAATTAGGTAAGTCGGTCAGAGATAGAAAACCAACCTCGTAAATTAGGTAAATTTCATTAATAACTATATATACAAGGATAACGGTAAAAGAAGTAACAAACCCCAACTAAAACGTCTAGAAAAAAGAAGAGAATATAAAAAACTGATATATTCAGGGAAATTGTAAACAACCTTTCGACCAAATCACCATGACTTAAGAAATTGAAAACGATGAGACTTTTCGAAAAATAAAAAGGTAGTCAAAACTTACTCTAGGAACGACTCATAACATTGGAACCAACATTTAAGGGAAAGGGAAAGGGAAAGTAAAGTTTTCCTTTACATCGAAAGGAAAGTTATGAAATTTTTATAAGACGGTAAGGGAAGACGGACGTCTCAAAGACGACTTTCTAGTCGACAATTCGTATACCCTAAAGGGAACACACAATGAACAACGAAGAGGGAACGACGAAAATTATAAGAAAGAAACACAAATCAGAAACAATCAAACTAATCATACACAGAACCGCATAAAGAGAAATCTAAATAGGACACACCCCGAGAAACACGGAGTACCTGAAGTAACTGATAAAGGAAAGTCGATAAAAGTTGATATTAGAGAAGTTTTTTAAAGAGTATGGGAAAGCAAAAGGAAAGAAGAAGACCTTGAGGATATTTACCTTACAACCACGTAAACTATAACAGGGTCTCCAGAGACTCTGATAGTAGTCAAGAAAAGTAAGAAAAATAAAATAAGACGAGAAGTCTTTAATAAAAGTGGTAAAATAGAAGGTCGAGTGACTAAGCAAGACGATATCTATAAGACGATAACTAATGAAGATCTCATGAAAATTAAAGTCATTAACATAAAATAGAGACTTACAAATGAGAAATTAAGAAGAGGAAGAAACAAATAACTAAGAACGTAAAAGAGGTAAAACAAAAGTTCCAAAACTAGTAGAAATGATAGTAATAAGACTTAGGAAAAAGCCCATCAAACAGATAAAGGAGAAGTAAATAAACCTGAAGGCACAAAGATCAAACAAGGAAGGATACACATCATAAAGAGACAGAACAGAAAAAAAAAAATTGAATAACACAAACTCCAGAGGAAAAGCGTCCGAAGTTCCTTTCAACTTAAGAAAGGAACTTCTTCTAACTTAAGAAAGAAGGAAAACCAAAGACGGAAGGATTCAAACCGGGTCACCAAACACATTCGAAGGATATCTCACTCTAAACACGACACAAAAACAAACAAAAAGGAGACTACCCGTTCCGACTCACTCCACCATTAGGACAGACGACTACTAACCCAAACACAAAACAAACAAACAAACAACAAATCTACTCCGCAGGACATGTCCCACGGTGACCACCAACCCACTACGGTCCAGAACATAACTTCACGAAAGGAATGTCACTCAAGAGTGATAAACTATAAGGGATCCCAATCAAGAGACCATCAGATCCCAGAACCTCAGTCACGAGGGTGAGGTCTCCGAGACCCGAACTAGTGACAAGTTCTTTCTTCTAAGGTGTTCACCAAACAATACCGTAAGTCACTCTAATTTTGTTTATAGGTTTTTGTTCTTTGGTTTCTACTTGGGGTCTGTTTATCATCAATGTTTTAGTCCGTTTATTATCGATTTTATTACCTTATATGTGTATATGTATATGTGGGTACTCGTTTCAGTTTTGTTAGGTTGTTTTTATTTCATGTTATCTAACTGGTCCACTTGTTTCCTTTAGTTTTTAACATAAATGGTCAATTCTTGTTTTGATTGATTTCGTGTTTGACCTTTTGTTTTGATTTCGTTCCACGGTTCACCCCTTATTTCGTTACTTTTGTTTTGATTGTTTATACAACTCTCCTTTCCTTTCCTTCTTTACTTTCTTCCTTATTTATCCGTTTCAATTTATCTCCATCTATTTCTTCTAAATATATGTAATTTCTAATTGACGTTCCCCTTTTCATGTCATCCTTTCCGTTTGTCCTTATTTACATCTTTTTTAAATTATCCAAATTTTGTAATTTTTAATTTTAATAAAATTTTTAATAATTTTTTCTTTTACCTTCTTCTTTCTTTTTCCCCCTTTTTTTTCCATATGTGGGTATTCATTTTATTTTTGTCGGGTTGTTTTTATTTCATGGTATCCAACTGGACCACTTCTTTTTTTTTTGTTTTTAATATAGATGGTCTTGTTGTGATTGATTTCATGTTTGACCTTTTACTTTAATTTCGTTCCACGGTTGACCCCTAATTTCGTTACTTTTATTTTGATTGTTTATACAACTCTCCTTTCCTTTCTTTTCTTTCTTATCTATACGTTTTAATTTATCTCCATCTACTTCTTATAAATATGTGTAATTTCTAATTGATGTTCCCCTTTTCTTATCATCCTTTTCGTTTGTTACCTTATTCACATCTCTTTTATTATTATCTAAAATTTTTAATTTTTCTTTTCTTTTTCCCTTTTGAGGTGTCTTGACGTTTTCGGGTTGCGTCTCCGTCTCCAAATATTTTTATTTTTTACATTGACTCTTTCTTTTTTTTTCGAGTTTTCGAATGAATCTAAAATATCACAGTTATTGCCTCTTCCACTACCGTGAGTGAGGTCATGAGAACGGATTTTTTAGGGTACCTACCTCCTCGGACCATCCGACGTCAGGTACCCCAGCGACTCCCAACCTGTGTTGACTCGTTGAAGTGAAAGCGAAAAGTGAAAGTACGTAACCTCTTCCTTTACCGTTGGGTGAGGTCACAAGAACGGACCTCTTAGGGTCCCTGCCCCTTCGGACTTCCCGACGACAGATACCCCAGCGTGTCTCAGCCTGTGCTGACTTCGCTGAATCGTCACGGTTATTTTAGTTGTTGATGTTGTCTCCCCCTTTTCCCCCTTGTTTTTCCTTTTTGCTAGGTTTTCTTAGATGTCTTGTTCAGTTTTGTATTCTTATTATTTACAAAAAGAACTCAGTGACGACAGTTTCAGGAAAGGGAGAGACCCTCAGTGTCAGGTGGAGTGGAGAGAACCTGCGCGAGGTTGTGACATAACTAGAGACCTGGACGACACCCCCGTCGAGTCTAAGATTGGACCAAGATAAGGACACACAAGAACGGAGGTAACAGGTGTCGATAGTTTTGATCACGTAAAATAAAACACCCTCGAAAGTCACTGGAAAATATATAAGGTATCTGTGTCTCAGACGGATCAACTAACACACCTAAATTAGACGTCGAACATGTCGACCACCCTTCCAAAATCCAGAAGAAGGAATAGGTGTGACAGGTACCCAAAGTTAACACCAAAATAAAGGTGGAGATGCATACCCAGTAGGTGACCCCAAACGAGGACTCTGACGGGACCTCCCGAACACTTCTGGGACACTTCCGGTCCACACCTCTGCCGCGTCGACGAACCCAGCGTCCCTAAGACCGTCGTAGTCCATGAGTTCCCTCAATCGTCGATCCCGTCGTCCTTTATCACGAAATCTTTCCATACCGTTGGTCATAACCGGTTTTGTGAGGTCATAAGAATGGATCTTTTGGGAGGACAGAGGGACTGTCTCTTCGGACCGTCCGGTGTCAGATGTCCCAGCGTTTCTCAGTTTGTGATGTCTTCACTGGGACACGCGTGTCTACGTTCTGTAAAAAACAGACACCGTCGAGACGAGGTCACTCTCAACTCGTACTTCCGCCGTACCGATGAACCGAACACCCCTGGGACCTCCGTCGTTCACATGTTCCTGAACCCGACGGAGGTACCGTGCTCAATACCGGGATAGTCTCAGAAAAAAAAAAAAAAGTCGGAGAACATTGACCACTAATCTTCCGGAGAAACCGGTCAGAAAGAGACATCGAGGCGGAAGTCCGTGAATCTCCCGATGGAACGACCCTAGGAAGAGACAACAAGTCGTACAGTCCGTGTATCTCCCCGGGGGGACAAACCCCAGGATGAGAATCTAGTGGCGTAGTCCGTGAATTTCCCCGTGGAACCCACCCCAGGATAAGACATCAAGTCACACCATCCGTAAACTACCCGGTCGGAGAGATAACAAGTTGGTCGTTACGACCACACACCCCTCTCTTTCTGATACCACTACCGAGGTGGGGAAGGCACACTGAGTCGTCATAACGGAACGAAGGTACCGACGGACCGAAAGGAGGTGTCCGTAAAGGGTGGCGTCACAGGAGGGAGTGTAGGGGAGCTAGGTAGAGAGACGTTAGTTGTCGTCGGGAGTGGGACCCTAATAAGGTGTTAGGGACTTGAGGTGGAGGGTCGTCGACGTGGAAGGTCCCTTGGACGCAGGGACAGGACTCAAACATACCGACACCGTTCCTGACAGACTAAGAGTAAGGTAAATGCGACGGTGTCTAGTCGACAAAGTGAGAGTCAGAGTTTACAAAAGAGGATACTGAGTCTGTTAACGGACCTACTCCCTTAGCCTGAAGACGAAATCAAGGGGGTGGGCGGCTCCCGTCCAGGTTAGAATGATTGTGAGGATGAAAAGGGGGATCAAGGAAGTAGGATGGTTCTAAATGTACCAAGATATACAAGAAAAGGTGACCAGTCCATGAGGACAGGCGAGAGTTGACCACAAGACGTACGTGAAGACACAGACTTCCACATAAGGACTACATAGGTACCTCTCTCTACATGAGGTGCAGGTGGATGAGGAGACGGTAAAACAAGAGAAAACGGTGTGGAAAATTACAAATTCTCTGAGGTCGAGACGACCCAGTAAAATGATTTTGAGGTATCTTAGGTGTTGTTTTGTTTAAATAAGTGTCATATACTATGAGAGAGATCCGAAAGAAATTAGGTTACGTGTTATATATCCGGAGTTGGTAATTGAAAGTAATATTGAAACAAGAAAACATTTTGTTTGTTTGTTTGAGATTTCTAGACTCTTTACGACGAAAAAGAAATCGTTGTTGAAGGAGGCGTCATCGTTCTATATATCTCACACCATATGGTCTAGGGACATTAGGATCAATTTCAATTTTCTTCTTAGTTTTAAAATTGAATAAAATCCCCATTTCAAACATATTTTCTTGTCTCACTTCAGAAAAGTTTTTACACACGGGATTCAGGTAAGACAGAACAGACTGACACACTGGGGTACCTGATATCGGGTGGTCCGAGGAGACGGGTACCCTAAAGGGTCCGTTCTCATGACCTCACCCAACGGTAAAGGAGGAGGTTCCCTAGAAGGCCTGGGACCCTAGTTTGTGCGTATAAAATACAGAGGCAGAAACAGTCCGTCCAAGAAATGGTGATCCCGGTGAACCCTCCAGGAAAAGTTTTTATACCGTGAAAGATTTAAACTTGAACACCTTCCTCCCTAGGTATCCTTTTGACGACAAGGACTACTCCCAAAGTCTCCAGAGCTTACTCTACACAAAGAATGTTGGTAGTCCCATTGAACTAAAATCCCATAATAACACTAAATTTGAATGTACATGGTATAGTCAATGGTTACGTCATTATAACGTAAATACAATATGAAAGAAGACTTACTAAAATCACAAGAAATCCAGGAACTCTGTGGTTTAACATTACGGTGATAAGGTTTCACGTTCCAAAGATTAAGTGTTAGTCCTCTAGTACTAGAAGGTTTATCCTTCACCGAGTAATAAATAAAAATTAGAAATCACATTTCTGACAGGACCCTCAGGTGGTCGACACACTATAGTGAAAGGGTGGGGTCAGGAGTCAAGAACTAGACATTTTGTACCTCAAAAACTGACCTACTAGAGACTTCAGGAAACATCGAGACTGTAAGAAAAGCAGGCACTAAGTAATATAATATAAAAACAAAACTGAACGAAAATGAAAAAAAAAAAAAATCAAAAAATAAAAAATTTAAAATTTTAGAAATTAAGAATGTACGCAAGGGTTTGTACTTGGGGGGAGGGTGGAGGGAGGGGTATTGTAGAGAGACCCAGTAGGGGTACGTGGTCGGGGTTCGTACGACATAGGACGCAGTCTGTATCTGACCGCTAAGTTAAGAATGTACTATCATATGTACAATCTTACGGTAAGAGGGTTAATATAAATAAAATACTTATTTGAAGGTTTATCAAATGAAAAAGAACAAAGAAAGAGTTATCGTAAGAATCTTCACTTTTTCGTACACCAAGATGGAAACGTTTGAGAATACAGACCAGGGATTAATTCGTTTAATTCTTACTTCGTTTAATTCTTTACACATACAACAAAAAGGATGGTGACAAAGTTTCTACACACATCAATAACATACCATATCTTCAGAAGAATTAAAATCCGAAAGTAGGACCATGTCGACTTCATTCCGTGGTGAAGAGTATCACGTCGTGTGTAGAGTCTAGGATGACACCGATAAAAGACGTATAAAGATAGCGTACACCTCCACTTAAGACATTTGTCCGTTGTAGTTATTGTAAATATAGGGGAAACAGTTTACATCCAAATCTTTCAATAGAATCATAAGACCACGAAGATTGGGAGAAATTAACATTGATCTATTCTCATTGAAAGAAAAGTTTTTTGATCTAAATAAAGTATTTAAATACTTATTTTTACGTAAGGTAAGGAACATTAATGTATTGAAGGAACATGCCAAACTACAGAAACAACTAACATCCAAAACAAGGTCAATTTACTAGTTGTCGAAAAGGTGTTTCTAAAAAACTAATTGCAGGTAAAAATAGAGAATTTTCCTAGGAAGGGCCGGTAACCCCACCTTTGCAAGACGGGGTCGAAGGACTCCCGTCCCAAAAATTTATCGGAGGTTCGGGGCGTAGGTCGCGGTCCCCCTCCTAGAAACGGGGGGTCCTAAGGACGACCATCCATAAAGTCCACTTCAAAAGACGGTGGTCTATGTCGTCATCTTGACACGAATGTTAACTGTTTGGGTGTTATGTCTTTATTCATAAAGACTTTATATAACAACTTGTCTTCACGTTCACCGAAAAACTAATTATCTACGTCTTTGGTGTAAACACTATGTACTACGAGGTTCTTATTACATTTCCTTCACCTTCTTCTTAGACATTTGACTCGTAGAGTCACATCACGACGGAGAAAGAAGATCCCTTCTAAAAAGTGTTTATTTTTGTTTTCTAAGTCCAGGGTTTAAACATTGAGTTCTTATTTTGTTCCAGCTTAAATTCTGTGAAATGGTGAACCTTAACCGATCTTTTCTCTTAAATTTTGACTCAAAATAATTGACTTTTTATTAAGAAATAAATATCAAATGTCTCTAAATTTATTTCAAGGTAAAGTGATTTCTTTTTACTAAACTTTTTTCACTCTTTCATCGTTTACACTGTAAATTGTAATCGTTTTTCTGTTAAGACTCCTTCTTTTAATTACGTGTGAAGGGATCTTTATAGTTAGACTGGTTTTGGTATAAAATATTTACTTCTTGTTATTTTATATCCTATAAGTTGGAAATTTTTATATTAAAGTTTTAAATCATTTAGTGAAAAATATAATAGGAATCATAATACTATTAGTATTTAACAGAATAATAACAATAAAACATTTTATAGGTCGAAAGAAGGAGGGAAAATGTACTTCGTACGTTTAGGTAAAATGTACACAAATCTTTTTACCTTAATTCTATAACTAGGAACTTAAAAATAGTATTAAGAACACCAAAAATATAGTATCTATTATGATACGATGTTTATTACCATTACTAGGATATAAAAGTGCTCCCACTGGGTCGGTCGGTTTATTACTCTCGTAAACTTTTTGATCCCTTATTTTACCTTTTTTTTAAAGTAGTACGTTTAAAGAATAAAAAGAATTGTTTTAATACGGTAGTTTCGGATTTTAATAATGTGACTGTAAAAAGTAAACGGAAAGTTAATGGGAACGGATGAAAGTCAATGAGAACGGATGTTTTTCATTGTTTGGTATTCATACGAAGGTACAGTAAACCAAAATAGTAATCTATTTATTAATGATTTCACCGGTTGTTACGGTACCTATTTCATCCCTGGTTTTAATATACTTTATTTTTAATCGTTAAAAATAAGAGTACTCACACTACGGTGGGAAAAAAAGAGAGATCTTGTTTCACCATAGTCAACGTATCTTTAAAATAACAACAACAACCACCACCACCACCATCACTACCATTACAACGTTTTTTAATCTTTATCTTCAGATATATTTGACTCGAGAGTCTCAATTGTCGTTTATATTTTTTACATCGAAATTATATATAATAATTCTAAAGTGGTTAACCTTAACCTCTCTACTTGCCTACTAAACATAAAACTATTAAATTAGAAATTGAGAATTACTGTTTAGAACCACCTAAATCCATACAAACCGTCTTTACTGTTATACTTGAAGTCATCTCTGAACTTAATAAGTGGTAATGACCATTTTCACTATTGGGAACAGTAAATCGGTGACTCTTACTATCTTCGTTCTATCACAAAGATATTGTGTATGTGTTTTTGTTGAAAGGTCTCTCCTTAGATTTTCTTGTGACCGTGAGACGAGTAGATTCGAAAGTCGGTTCAAGCGGAGGTCGGAAGTACCCTCCCTTTTGAGTCAAGTCAAAAGTAATGAATGTATGTTTAGTCCATATTGTTTTAACGAAGTATTTTTATAATATCTAGATTTGAACAAGGATAAGGGAGTTTCACTTTAATTGACTTGACTGAAAAAGACCGAATATAGTGAAACTATTTACTAGGGACATATGAAAGAGACTATAAAAAGTCATTAGTGACGATACTAAAGTTTCCATTAAGAATAGGAGAAAGTAAGTCGATATCAAATAAAGGGTTCTTAAACGACATATTAAAACACATTTCTTCCCATTTCGTTACTAGTACTCTTCAAAAATAACAAAGTACAATTTTTTGATTTGATAAATAAACATGGATGTTTGACTCACTGAGAATCCCCAAATTCTGTAGTAAACTCCTGTGTTTCGTGAGGAAAGAAATTGGACATAGTACCATGAAAATTTTTCGACCGGTCTCGTACTACCGATGACTCGTCTTTAATTAAACGAAAGATGGTTAACCAGTATACAACGTCTTGAAAATCCCAGAGTATCTATAAGTGATACAGTCAGTTTCTTAGTCTTTTAGACAAGATTAATACCATGATTAAATCAAGGGTAAATGAAGGAATTAGTTTAAATTTACTCTATGTACTAATACGGGATATATTTTATCCAATAAACGTAAGTACAGTGTGACAAGATGATTCCTTGTTATAAAAACGTTACAAAAATGTGATTATTGTTTTCTTAGTGACTTAGTACTCTTGGTCTTTCGTTTGTTCAGACTTTAGACATAAATACATTACAGTTAACAAAGATACTGGAAAGAGTAAAGATCTTCCTAACATCATTTCCCAATAATAAGAAGCAAAGTTTATCTCTTTTTATGGTCCTTCACTACCCGATTTTTAACTTATGGTTTATATAAGTATATAATAACGTCACGAAAAGTTTATCATCAGTGAGTCACTTCATTCTTTTAGGGTCCTCTCTTCCGTCCTTCTCATCCCTCCCCTCTATTCTGTTCGTTTCACCTACCCCTTTCTTTCCTTTTTATTAATATTTTTCTGTATTCACTTGAATATAAAAAAATTAGTTTGAGAAGGGGTAACATAAGGAGGGATAATTTAAGTTTAAGATAGAGGAACTTAATTACCGGGAGAACCTTTATACAGTAGGTACATATTAGATGTCACTATTTCAACCAGAGAAACGAGGTGGATCAATAAGGAAACTAAATAAAGACATCAGTTTGTCACAAACTTTCACTCTATCTTGTAAAACATACGGCATCACATAACTAATATGTATCCCAGAATCTGACTACTGAGTGGAATCCTGTCTGAGATGGAAATGTGAAAACTACCAAAGTATACGACTGTTATTTGTTTCTTTTAGTCTCATTACCGCAACAACTCTTTATCTTAATAAATGTTATTACTACTACGTTATTATAAACCTTCTGCGTGACCAGGTTAAAAGGGTCTCAATGTCGTTATTGAGACTGTAGTACACTGTAGAATTTAAATATATTCTAGGTTTGTAATATTACATAGAACTTTTGAATAAATATTTTAAATTTCCGTATAAGTAATACGAGTCTACCATTACGGAATCCAACTCCAACTCATACTAATCGAGTTTTTTAGACGGATTGTGAAAAGATTGTCACAATAACACCTTCTGAACTACGATAAAAAGTAATTACTCTATTAAGTATATATATCTAATCTAAGATCCGGTTTGGATCTATATATGGAATTTGATTCTTCGAAAAATTTAATACTCATTTCAGGTCTTTTGTCGTTAGTGTCTTTCGTCAGATTACACCTTAAATCTTTATCTATTTAAGATTTTCTTTTTTTAGTTACAACTTTCAGAAGGATTATGAAGGAAACACCAATCAAACCTTCGAGAAATTAACAACTCCCCTATCAGAAGACTTTGTGGTAGAGTCAAACAGATGGATACGAAATTTATATTACGATATATATTTTGTGGAAAAAACTCTAAAAATGGACCAACCTACCGTAGTGGCTGAGTTACCTGTACCCAAACCCACCTGAGGTCCTCAACCACTACCTGTCCCTCCGGACCGCACGACGTCAAGTACCCCAGTGTTTCTTAGTCAGCTTGTGCTGACTTACTTACTTGACTTGACTTGACCTCAAAAAGAGGTAACGTACGGTATGCAATCTACTCCATTTATCGAAAGAAGTGGAACGAAACGGTTAAAACACTCTGAAGGACAGACAAATGAGACTCAGTCAAATCTTTTGTTGACACTTGTGTACTCCTGAGTTTGTGGTCTGAACGTTAATAATCCATATAGTCAAGTCAAGTCAGTGAGCAAGCACAGACTGAGAAACGTTGGGGTACCTGACGTCGGACGGTCCGAAGGGACAGGTAGTGGTTGAGGGTCTCGAACGAGTTTGACTACAGGTAACTCATTCACTACGGTAGGTTTGTAGAGTAGGACAGGAGGGGAAGAGGAGGACGGAAGTTTGAAAGGGTCGTAGTCCCAGAAAAGGTCGCTCAGTTAAGAAGTGTAGTCCACCGGTTTCATAACTTCGAAGTCGAAGTAGTAGTAGGGAAGGTTACTTATAAGTCCTGACTAAAGGAAATCCAAACTAACCAACCTAGAGGAACGACGGGTTCCCTGAGAGTTTTCAGAAGAGGTTGTGGCGTCAAGTTTTCGTAGTTCAAAAACCACGAATCGAAAGAAATATCAGGTTGAGAGTGTAGGTTCGTACTGATGACCTTTTTGTTATGGAAACTGATCTGTCTCGAAACAACCATTCCATTACACAGACGAAAAATTATATGACAGATCTAAACAGTAACGAAAAGAAGGTTCCTCGTTCACAGAAAAATTAAAGTACCGACACCAGTGGTAGACGTCACTAAAACCTCGAGGGGTTTTTATTTTAGACAGTGACAAAGGTAACAAAGGGTTAGATGAACGGTACTTCACTACCCTGGTCTACGGTACTAGAAGCAAAAAACTTACAACTCAAAATTCGGTGGAAAAAGTGAGAGGACAAAGTGAAAGTAGTTCTCCCAGAGATCAAAGAGAAGAGAAAGACTGTACTCCCACCACAGTAGACATATAGACTCCAATTAGTAATCCATATACTAATTATCATTATAAATTGTAGTAAATAAAAAATGGAAACCTTTCTCCAAACCTACTCGGAATATGAGTTCATTGGTCTGAAAAAGTATAGGAGTGACGACAGAGGACTGATCATTAACAATTCTGTACTTAAGTGTCAAGTTCAAAGATATTTGGTTATTGTCTAAGTTGATCTGGTAAAGATATCGTTTTCTGAATGTCACGGTTCGGTTATAATTTTACAGAAGCTTCATACAATCGTTGCTAATAGTCATAAAAGGAAAGGTATAAAGTACACTTTAGGATACATCTCAGTCCCGTTTATAGCGTACGTGATAATAGGACAGTTTTTTAAAAATAACTCTTCCGTATATCAAATCTATAATCTGTATTCGGTCCTTTTTATTCATTCCAACTTCACCGTCTCTGAGATCCTAGATCACTTATAATATAATAGTCCAAAACTACGTCTATCTCATGATGTCTTTTCGTAATTACATTTATATACTGACCTACCGTCTGAAGCTTCCTTATATGTCACTTAATTCTTTTTAACCATACTTGAGTCAAACAGTTCCCTTGAGTTGTTACCTTTTCATATATATAAAATTCATGTTAGTTTGACGTCAAATCTTTTTAGTTTCATTTGACAAGGTAAAGAAATATACAAGTCCGTAGGATTTTTTCTTTTAGTCATGAAAACAAAAGTCAGATGTTAACCTATAAATTTTGAATTGGTGAAAACTGTTTTAAAGATGAACAATTTCAAGAGGACACTTACTAATAAGAAAAATATAAAAAAACCATCATAAATACTGTTTAAAGAAACAGAAATTGTTTATGACAACATTATTTATATGCATTTTCTATTCTCTACCACCAAATGTGAAGTTCATTCAGAAGCCCGCCCCGCCCCCCCTTGTTTAAGAAAAAACCAATTTCCCACACATAAAATATATAAAGACACCGATTTTTACAACGGTTAATGGGACTTATTCAACATACACTTACTCACAAAAACAAACATGGATGAATTTGGTTCTCGATTAATATTATCCTTATTTAATTTAATCTAATTTACACGTTTCATTTTAGGACTTATTTACCAAGTTTCACGTTTAAAACTTAAACACACACCATTCTCTTTGGAAGTAGACCTAAGGATTGAGGATTAAAGAAATAAGGAACAGTACACAGACTAAAGTTCGGGGTCCTTCGGGATGAGTTATGAGAAGACGTGTCAACATAGAGGATCTGTTGCGAGGAGGAACTTTCAAATAAGCCGAGGTCTGAAATTTTCCTTTAAGACATTTGACGTTGATAAACTTTGATCCTATCCCTGAGACTCCATCCTAGTCCCTTTTCTGGTTCTAATAAGATAAAGACTAAACTCCTTTCCATATCTCTTCTCTTCCAGTGACTAATTTACTGTTTCTCTTGTGTGGGTCGACTGTCTTCGTGTTCTTTCCACTGTACTCACTGACATAAATATCAATTTGTATACATTTGTTGGGGGAATTTGTTGTCACAAACGTTGTGACAATAACGATCCAATCTTAATAAATTTTTGTGAAAAACCGTACATAACTATTCTATACAGTCCTCTCACACATTAAAGGAGTCAAGACAGAGTGACGTTGTTTCTAAATTTTACCACCTGGTCACAATGTCGAAGTAATGTTGAGTCTCAAAATAAACCATTTCTTTCAGGTAGGGGTGCGTACTTCCACTCGACTGGAACGTCCTCTCCGGAGTCGGTCAGAACCGAGGGAGAAAAATACACAAAACCGAAGAGGGTGGACCGGACGGGATACGTTTGATCCCGATCGGTCCTTCCCCTGGACAAACAAAGTGGACTCCAAGAGTGAGACCAGGTGCTTAAAAAGGAAACAAGGGAAAAGTACCCGAAACGGGGAAAGAAACAGATAGAAAGTCGGTGACGGTAAAACCTGAGGAAAAAGATAAGATTGATAAGGTTTTGGTCACATTCTTTCCAATCGGTCTATTGTAATTCTAAACACAAACCAGACGAAGGAGACAACGAATTCCAGTCACTCAAGGTTTCTCATACATACAGTAGAAAACCAAGAAACCGAAAGGACTCCTCTTTATGTGTTTTCCAATCTTTTACTAAATTTTAAATACTACTGTTGAACTTCTATAGTAAACCTGTTTCTTTTCAGTCCTACCCCTTATATATATTTCACTTCCATGTTAAGTTTGGCAGTTCATAGTAAGTCAGATAATTTTGAAATTAGACAACGTGTCAGACACCCAAATTCCTGAGGATAACAATCTACTAGGACTACAACACCATGTCAAGTGTCTGAGTCTAAGAAATACCTCATATGAAACAAAAGACAGGTTTTTATTGTCTGAGAGAAAAGGTTCTTTTACCTATATATGAGTATATTTATTTACAAACATATATTAAAATCCTTCAGAAACCGAGGGGAACTTCAGTAGTTACTTCTTAAAGTCTAATAATTTTTGAATTATAAGATATATATTCAAGACAAAGTAACTGTAGTACTCGTTGTCGTAGAAGTACATTCTAACTGTCCCGTAAATTTTCTTTTCTTTGTTTCGGGTCCCACGTAAACTATAGTTTGAGCTTGTAAATGTCCGAAGGGAACACCGAGTCGACCATTTCTTAGGTGGACGACACACCCTCTGGACCCAAACTAGAGACCAAACCCTTCGAGGGGACCTCTTCCCTTTCCGATGGGTGAGGTCATAAGACGGACCTCTTAAGATACCTGACATATCAGGTACCCTACCATAAAGTCTGTGCTGACTCGGTGAAAATGAAGGTGAAAGACACCTTGTAAAAGTGTCTATCAAAGTTAACAAAAAAGGAGGTCTTTCTGCACTTTTTAGAATTTCCTCGGAAATTCATTAGAGGTCTAAATAAAATGATCAACAAAAATGAAAAGATAAGAGTCTAAGGAATTTATCAAAATCGGAAATTGAAATCGAGAAGAAAGATTAATCGGATTCACGAAAAAGAAGAGATTTATGGTAAACTTATTTAAAGTCAGAATTTTTAGGTCTGAAATATATATACTGTCAAATTTAAGAGTCAACTCTTGTATATAGCTGTGGGATCTCTGTAAGTACAAAATAATAATGTTTGACATGGTAGATAAAACCAGGTTAAGTTTCTGTGATAGTTGTGAGAGTTTTCTAAGTAGGTTCTTGGTAAAAGAAAAGTCTTTCTTTGTAAGACTTTTTAAAACGTGTCAGACGATTTCGAATTAGAGGTACACTCAGTCACAAATTAGAAACACAAAACCAATCCTAATAACACAACCACAAAAGTGGAATTACCCTTTATTTTCTTTGGCTCGACGCATTTACGAAGAACGGAACGGTGTCTCGTGGTACGAACGAGAGGACCCGACGACCCGGTGAAACCTTGTATCTTTCCATCCCTTTCTGGTCGGGACAACATTTTGTGTAAAGTAGAGTCGAAAACAAGAGAACGTAATATCCTGTTTCGTGTCACCTTCAACGGGACACCGTGTCACAATCGAGAAATATCAAGATATGTGTCTCCAGAATGTTTTAACACAAATTGTTTTAACTTGTAATTTTGTTAATTTAATAAACATTCTCAACGTCTTTTATAATTTTTCATTCATCATTGAAAGGACTCCCACTTTTTTATTTTCATCGACCATCAAATTAAATGTAGTATATATACTCAGTAAACCTAAAAGGACCACTGGGTCACCACTTCTTGGGTAGACGTTACGTCTTCGGAGTCCTCTACTTTCAAGCTAGGAACCCAGTCCTTCAAGGGGACCTCACCCCGTACCGTAAGGTGAGGTCATAAGAACGGTCCTCTTAGGGTACCTGTATCCTCGGACTGATGTCAGGTATTCCAACGTTTTTTAGCCTGTGATGACTCGTTCGTTCGTAACTAAGTAAATTGTTACAAAAGAGGTAATCTTAATTTTAGAGTGGTATTTATTGGTTATGTCAATTCTAATTTATATAGGACACGTCTTCAAACAAGCTAAAAATTTAAAAGACAACTAAAAGAAAACTAATCACTTAGTATATTTTCTGGTTTTCTGACTTATAAACTAGTAAATATATTAGTATTGTGTGAAAACTTCGGTCTCATCTCGTGCTGAAAACTTTGTGATGACCTTTTATACTGTAGAAAAAGAGTCTCGAAGTCCTGAGAAAGAATTTCGTAAGGAAACATTTAATTTGAATTCTAGTAATAGTATTTGACTACAAATCCTCTACCCTCTTCGTTTTAGATGTCCGATAGGGTTGCTCAAAGGAATCGGGCGTGAAGGAAACATATCTGATAGTATTCCGAAATACCCCGAAATTTTAGGATCTTGAAGAGTTCCTGTTTTGTAGAAACCGTCGTTATGTCACTTATCAGGTATTACCTAAAGGTCCTACACAAAGATTCTACTCCGTGTCTCTCTAAACCCCGTTACAAAGTACAAAAGATTTAATGATTATCTCTGGGTTTATAGTAAACCCCCATACCGTTCTACCGGTCCGTAAGTCTGAGACTTCGGTCTAACAGACCGACGTTCGGGACCGAGGCGGTCAAAGAGTCACACATAGGAACCTGTCCAAGGAAGTTGAGAGTCACTTAGGCATTAGTATAGACAATCTAACTTGATCACTAATGTGAGTGACGTCCAGGACCGTACTCCTAATTTACTCAATTGTGTACATGTTGAGAGTCTCGTTGTAGGTCGTGCAACTTTTTGAATAAACAATTCAGTCAACAATAATGTATACAAGACTAAATCTACATCATAGATAAAAATTTAATATGTGTCCTTTTCAAAAATGTCTTTCTTTGGTTCTTGTTTTCACTATACTTTAATAAATAATGTTCGTCAAATCAAAACAAAACTTGAATCGTATTCAAAGTAAAAGTACAAAACTTGTGAAGTGTCATAATGCTCAAATATTCCTAAGAGACCACACAAAACAAGTAACGACGGATTACAGTACAGACTGAGAACGGGGGGTACCTGACATTGGGTGGTCCGAGGAGACAGGTACCCTAAGAGGTCTGTTCTTATGACCTCACCCAACGGTAAAGGAAGTGCTCCCCTGGAAGGACTAGGTTCCTAATTTGAACCCAGAGAATACAGAGGATGTGACGTCCACCTAAGAAATGGTTGACTCGGTGTTTCCTTTGGGGTTATAATTAATTTGATAACTAATAATATATTAGTTAATAAAGAAAGTGTCATCTCCCTTTATATTTTCAGTATTTAGTTGATTAAAGTTACATATAAGAAAATTCAACTAATAATATTGTAATGAAAATATACACGACTACATGATTTTTTAGTTCTTTCGGTAAGAATTAAATTTACAATGATTTTAGAATATTATACCAATCACAGAATGAAACCTTTGGTGTTAGATTTAGTCTGAAGAAACCATCATTGATTGAAAGTAACAGTTGTTCTGTGAAGATCAATTTCTCTGTAGAAAAACGGGTATACATTAAAGGTCACCTTTCTTTCTTTCATGACTTATAATGACTTCAATTAACTACGTCTACCATATGGTGACGAAAGACCTTGACAGTTCCTTTAATATAAAGTAAAGAAATCGGAGTATAGAAACTGAATGAGAGTTAGGTCTTCACTATGATAAAAGTATTTACGTCTTTTGGGGGGATTAAAGACGAGTTGACAAAATAGTGTCTTATTTTATTAAATAAGAAGTCATAATTAGGTTTCCATAAACCTAGTGAAGACTTAAAATTTTTGTTTCATTTCGTTAATTCTCTTTCGTAACTTAATTTAATTACTATTAATAATATGTATAAATCTTCAAAGTTTGTCAAGACTCTAATTTTAGTTAAGGTCTCATTGGATTCTATATAACCATGCCCGTCTTTAGACGTTTATCTCATGTCTTCTGTGTCTACCGAAAAATCTATCCTCATTCTTAGATGAAGTACGTCTATGAGATATAATATCTTACTATAAATTTATACATGTAATATGGTGGGAATACCGTCTTTCGTTTTTTTCTTGATTTCTTGGAGAAGTACTTTCACTTTCTCCTCTTCCTTTTTCAACGGAATTTTGAGTTATAAGTCTTTTGATTCTAGTACCGTAGACCAGGGTAGTGAAGTACCCTTTATCTACCCGTTTGTCACCTTTGTCACCGACTGAAATAAAAAGACCCGAGGTTTTAGAGACGGTTACCACTGATGTCGGTACTTTAATTTTCTGTGAATGAGGGACCTTCTTTTCAATATTGGTTGGATCTGTCGTATAATTTTTCGTCTGTGTAATGAAACAGTTGTTTCCAGGTAGATCAGTTTCGATACCAAAAAGGTCACCAGTACATACCTACACTCTCAACGTGATATTTATTTCAACTCGTGGTTTCATAACTACGAAAACTTGACACCACAACCTCTTCTAGAACTTTCAGGGAACCTGACGTTCTTCTAGGTTGGTCAGGTAGGATTTCCTTTAGTCAGGACTTATAAGTAACCTTCCTGACTACGACTTTGACTTTGAGGATATAGAACCGGTGAACTACACTTCTTGACTGAGTGACCTTTTCTGGGACTACGACCCTTTCTAACTTCCGTCCTCCTCTTCCCCTACTGTCTCCTACTCTACCACCTTACCGTAGTGGCTGAGCTACCTGTGCTCAAACTCATTTGAGGTCCTCGACCACTACCTGTCCCTCCGGACCGTACGACGTCAGGTAACCCAGTGTTTCTCAGCTTGTACTGACTCGTTGACTTGATTTGAGGAGGTAATACTAAATTAGTTAGAGTACACTGACTTGTACCTCCTCCACAATTATAATACATATTTATATGTTTACTCCTTACATATATCACATGTTTACTCCTGAGACTTCGTCACTCTATTCACTCAATACTATCCCGTGAACGGGTTTCACTTTCAGAAGTCGTCGTACTCGAGACTGAGATTAGAGTATAGAAGACGGACGTGATGTGATCATGTATTCCACATTCCATTATTTGGTAGTGTCAAACGGACCCTGTGTTCCTGATGGTACTATTTTGGTCCTTAATTGACATAGTATATTTTGTACATTGACAGTTCAACCCAATTTCTAAATGACTCGTCCCGATGCGGGTAGTCTTGTCTTGGGTCAAAGGGGGAGTGAGTCAGAGAGGGTAGTCCTTTGAAGTATTCAGAGAATAGGAATAGGTAGTCTTCCGTCTGTCTTACTTTTGGTATTAGTGTCTTTTAATTAGTTTGACTATTGTACCTGGTGTCGTAACAGATTGAGTTACTTTGATACTCGGCGCGACACATCCCGCTCGGTTTTGTCTGTCAAGAACCACCTCTCAAAGTGGTTTTACCCCAGGTGACCTCTTCCTTGGTGAAGTCACAAGAACGGAACTCTTGAGGTACTTGTCATACTTTTTCGTTTTCTGTCCTGTGACTTTCTACTTGAGAGGTCCGACCATCCACGGGTCATACGATGACCTCTTGTCACCTCTTTATTTAGGTCTTTCTTACTTCTCTACCTCGGTTCCGTTTTTAATGTGGGTCAACACCTACACTGACCAATACCTTCATTACAGGTTACGATTTCTTGTTATAACGTACCCTTGGACCTTACAATCCAGGTACGACGACGACGACGATTCAGTGAAGTCAGTACAGGTTGAAACACACTGGAGTATCTGCCGTCGGGTGTTCCGAGAGGACAGGTACTTAGTTCCATTTAACCTTCACCGGTTTGTCCTCTACCGTTCCCACTTGTAGTTGTAAAATCTTTAGTCACTTGATTTTGCCGATTTAAATTGAGTCTACTGGTAATATAGATGGTGACACCCGTTCTTAGGGAATCTTCTTTACCTCGTCGGAAGTGTCAGTTGTTCTCTCAGACTTTACGTCATGAACCGACGTTAGAGTTTTTTGATGTCTTACTAGAGACAAGCAAAGGTTCCGTTTGGTAAGTCATAGTGTCATTAGGAACGGGGTTGATCATTACGACTTCCTCGACTTCAACTTATTAAGATACTTCTGTATGTTCTAGAAGATTTTGATTGTGGGTTTTTTCCACAGGAAAAGTAATATCCCCTGACCTCACGTTTTCATCCTTCAGTTCACTATGGACCTCATTGTCCGTTTAAACCGGAACCTCATGTCTTACTTCGTCTAGTTTCCAATTGTCAAAACGGTTCTCTTGTGTGACCAGTATAGTTTGTGGGAGAAGGTTGTTGTGTTCTCTTCTGAGATGTGTACCTGTAGTGGTCTACCAGTTATGGTTTTAGTCTAATTAATATAAGAAAAGTCGGTTTCTACCTCCTTGAGATATGTCAGTCTTTTTTTTGTTCTGACCCTCGACTGAAACCGAGTCTTGTACTTGAGGAATACAGTTTTAAGTCTCAATTTAACTTCTTTCATTCCTTTTGGTGATCTGGTAGGTCCATACTGGATTTATTTTAGGGAATACTAATATGTCACCCCCACTGTGTGTCTAAGTTCCTTAATCTAGACTATCTGTCTTACGGACTTCTTGATACCTGTCTCCAAGTACTATGACATGTCTTCCGTCACTAACTGTGGTAGGGGTTCTTTTTCATTACGTCTTTCCGTTTTACTAACAGACTCCTTCCGAATGTTTATCGACTCCTTTCTTCTCTTCGTTTTCCGTTTCCTCTTTTCCGTTCTATATCGGTAGATTTACGTCTCAACGTTTATCGTTCCCCTCTATTCTGTCGGAAGGAGTCACTAGTTACGTTTCTTTATCTCCTTTTGTTATCTTACCCTTTCCGATCTCTAGAGAACTTCTTTTAATCTCTGTGGTTCCCTTGTATAGTACGTTTCTACCCGTGTTATTTCCTACCTTTACCATACCTGGATTGTGTCTTCGTTTTCTACATTTCTTCTCCCCTGTTCTTATGTGTCTTCTTAATATGTCATTTCTAGAAGAACTGGGTCTATTGGTACTACCAAACTAGTGAGTGGATCTCGGTCTGTAGGATCTTACGTTTCAGTCCACCCGGAATCCTTCGTAGTGACGTTTGTTTCGATCACCTTACTACCTTAAGGTCAACTCGAAAGTTTAGGATTTTCCACTACGACAGTTTCACGATATGAGTCATACGGTCGTTTAAACCTTTTGAGTCGTCACCGGTTTCCTGACCTTTTTCAGTCAAAAGTAAGGTTAGGGTTTCTTTCCGTTACGGTTTATTACGAGTTTGATGGTGTGTTAACGACAGTAGAGTGTGTGACCATTTCATTACGAATTTTAAGAGGTTCAGTCCGAAGTTGTCATGTACTTGACACTCGAAGGTCTACAAGTTCGACCAAAATCTTCTCCGTCTTCTTGGTCTCTAGTTTAACGGTCGTAGGTAACCTAGTAGTTATTTCGTTCTCTCAAGGTCTTTTTATAGATGAAGACGAAATGACTGATACGGTTTCGGAAACTGACACACCTAGTGTTGTTTGACACCTTTTAAGAATTTCTGTACCATTATGGTCTGGTGGAATGGATGGAGAATTCTTTAACATACGTCCAGTTCTTCGTTGGTAATCTTGACCTGTACCTTGTTGTCTGACCAAGGTTTAACCCTTTCCCCACACAGTTCCGACATATAGCAGTGGGTCGAATAAATTGAATATACGTTTCATGTATTACTCTTTACGACCCAACATACTTCGTTTTCGACCTTAGTTCTAACGACCCTCTTTGTAATTATTACAGTCTATACGTCTATTAGGGTGGGAATACTATCTTTCGCTTCTTCTTGATTTCTGGGAGAATTACTTTCACTTTCTCCTCTCACTTTTACAACCGAATTTTGAGTTGTAAGCTTTTTGATTCTAGTACCGTAGACCAGGGTAGTGAACTACCGTTTATCTACCCCTTTGTTACTCTCTGAAATAAAACCCCCGAGGTTTTAGTGACGTCTACCACTGACGTCGGTACTTTAATTTTCTGTGAACGAGGAACCTTCTTTTCGATACTGTTTGTATCGGTCATACAATTTTTCGTCTCTGCAATGAAACGGTTGTTTCCAGGTAGATCAGGTTCGATACCCAAAAGGCCATCAGTACATACCTATATACCTACACTCTCTACCTGATATTTCTTTCAGCTCGTGGTTTCTTAACTACGAAAACTTGACATCACAACCTTTTCTCAGAACTCTCAGGGAACTGCCGGTCCTCTAGGTTGGTCAGGTAGGATTTCCTTTAGTCAGGACTTATAAGTAACTTTCCTGACTACGACTTCGAGGTTATGAAACCGGTGGACTATACTTCTTGACTGTGGAATCTTCTCTGGGACTACCACCCTTTTTAACTTCTGTCCTCTTCTCCTACTGTTTCCTACTCTACCAACCTACGTAGTGGTTGGACTACCTGTACTCAAACTCGTACAAGGTCCTCACCACTACCTGTCCTTTACACCGTACGACGTCAGGTGCCCCAGCGTTTCTCAGTCTGTACTGACTCGTTGACTTGACTTGACTTGATAGTCAACAAAAATGAAACGACATCCTATAGTTTCTTAAAAATATAGTTGTGGTTTCATGTCATTTTATACCTTTACCAGGGAAAAATATTTTGATGAAAAAGAACGGATTACATGTTAATACTATTATTCCCCTTTAGTCATTGGTATGGGTTTTCCTTTTTTTTTTATTTCCAAGTGGTGGTAAAAACTCACCGTCGATAACGGTCTGAGACACAGTTAACATAAAAAAAAAGTAGATGAGGAAACTTTTTCATATATACTATACATTATAATAGGAGTAACATATCTACGTTTTCGATTTCTTGATTTTATAGAACGGGTTCTAGTACTTTCATCGATCGACTTTAACCTTAATACGAAAAAAAGACAAGTTTTGGTATAAAAGTATTACGTTTCAGTCAAGTCAAGTCAACGAGTCAGGACAGGTTAAGAAACGGCGGGACATCTGACGTCGTGCGGTCGGAAGGGACAGGTAGTGGTTGAAGGCCTCGAACGAGTTTGAGTACAGGTAGCTCAACCACACGGTAGGACGGTAGAGTAGGAGACAACAGGGGAATTATGTTTATTAAATCTTAATTTCACGTAACTAAACGGTAAGACAATAAAGTCATTGACGAGATCCAGATCTTAATAAGAATCTTTTGTAGAAATAAACACACAAGGAAAACTGTAAGGACAGTTTTTTTCTTTTTAACTCATGGAACATCCCTGACGTGAGACACGATTTACATCTGTCACTTGAATGTCTGTGTTTAATTCGTGGTCAGGACTGGAGTCACCGTAAAATTTCTTCCTCCGTCTGTGGATACATCAATCATAGTTTCAGTATGGATCATTCACAATATATTTAAGAACTAATTTACATTTGTCTTCTTTTTCATTTGTTATTTAGAAGGATTTTGTTTTTCACTAAGTGTCCTCTTAACTGTCACCTCTACCATAAATGCAAAGACAAAAAAAAAAAAAAAATTATTTATTCATATACTGAAATGGTTTACTTCTCTCATTCTGCCGTCAGAAGGTTCCTCTTCTCCTTCCATGTTCATTTCAGTAAGAATCTCTTAATACTCAGGGGATCTCTTAAACTTTTTGTCCTCCATTGTCTTGATTCCACCATTTTCTACTGTTTCCTTTGTTTCCATCTCCTCTCTGACTCTTCCTTACATCAACGGTTCGTCAAACCTGAAATTAGGACTTCTTTGTTACGTTATCCATTTTGTTAGAAATCGGGAAATATCGTTAAGAAATGAATAAAGATAGACGGAAAGGTGATATGTGAGGAACTCTCGACTTAGAACATAACTAACCTCTACAAAGAGGCCTTTGGTCTTCTCAATGAACTACGTATCATCCGTGAATTTATACATATATACGATATAACGACTTACAAATTTTATTTATAATACATGGACATTTCATGTTGGTTATTTGCTAATAACGTTATCCAGTTCGTTCTCTTTTGTTTACGTCTTACACTTGTCACTATTATCTAAAACATATCTTAGTCGTGGTGAATTATTGCATATCTGATTCTTCCCAAACTATTTCATCTCTTAGGTTATAATGTTGTCTCAAAGTTTGGACCCAATAATCTACGTACCACTATAGAATCGGTTTTGTCCTTATCTTCTCCTTTTCTTTCAAGTTCTCTTTAAAAAATTGAAACAATAAACTTAAGTGACTCTTGTGCTAAGTAAACCCTGTACTAGACTATGAGTAGTCCGTTGTCACAATTCTTTTGTCAGAAGGTTAAAATCAAGAACACTTACTTTTATTAATAAATTATATATTACAAGTTTAAATACAGTAGACGTAGGAAACTTTCGGAAGTCAAGTCAAGTCAAGTCAAGTCAGCGAGTCAGTACAGACGGAGAAACACTGGGGCACTTAGCGTCGTGCGGTCCGGAGGGACAGTAGTGGTTGAGGGCCTCAAGTGAGTCTGAGTGTAGGTAGCTCAGCCACTACGGTAGGTCGGAATCTCCCTATTCTTTTGGTAAAGTAAACAATAGTTTAGGTAAACTCTAATATTAATATTAAGTAATAATCATGTCGTTTTTGTCCCTCCATCTTTATTTATTGTCCGAGTTTTTCAGGACTTAATGTTGAACCCTCCTTTTTTATGTTCGTCAGATCAACATTTAGGTTTAATAATAGTGTTGAAAACAATAGATAATCTGTTTTACACCTACGATATATTACGATTTATTTGATGGTAACTAAATTTAGACATTATCAAAATCCCAACAATTCTAAACAATCTAAGAATTATTATGACTCTTTAATATGTACTCTTTAACGGTTCGACTATGTTTTGTAATGTAGGTCGTTTTTGAGTAATAAATATACTTTTACAACTTAGATATTAGAGGAAAGTCTCAGAAGAGACTCAGGATTTTTTCCCCCTGTGAAAGTGAGGGTTTTATAAACGGGGGTGTAAAGGGACTTTGTAAATTTCTTATGGAGAGAAAACAAAGGAAATTGTTATCAGAATAGTAACATACCAAAGAGTTATGGAGGAAATATTTTTAGTAGTATATATAATTCGACGTTTAAACTTTTTCTAAGTAATCAATTAGTAGATATTTTCAGGACCAATTTCTTTTAATAACAAGAGATATTGTCTTTTTCTACTGTAACCTAAAACACTAAGTAACACAAGTCTTATATTCACTAAAGAATATCTTAGAACTAAGATTACGTCAAGTTTTATAGACATTGTTATAGACCCGAGAAGTACTTCCTTTTGGTTTCTTTAAGTGAAAAACACACTGAACATCTTTACAAATGCTTCTCGAGAAATTGACCATTCCGAAGATTTTTTTCCTAGACCCTTAAAACTGTACTGATTGAAAGTTCTTGGTACCTCGAACAGGCAAGTAAAGTCACGTTACACTTATGATTCAATTAGGACGTTGCACTCCGTGAATCCCATTGACTATGACCCTTCTGGGTCCCCCTACCTTACCCCTTCCTCGCCCCTCCTCCCAAGTCCTACCCCCTGTGTACATGTGGGTACCGACTAAGTACAGTTATATACCGTTTTTTGGTGGTGTTAAAACATTTCATTAATCGGAGGTTAATTTCATTTATTTATAAAAAAATTTGACATTTTTCCCTTTATTCGACTTTATAAAACTTTTATAAATTATGTTTTTTCTTAGTGTAGGTTTACATAAAAGATTCTCGTTTTTACGTTGTATATTAAAGATGTATAAATTGTTATTGTGACTAATTCCTTCAGTCAGGACTTATAAGTAACCTTCCTGACTACGACCTCGACTTTGAGGTTATGAAACAGGTGGACAACACTTCTTGACTGAGTAAACTTTCCTGGGACTACGATCCTTAACTTCCATCCTCCTCTTCCCCTAGTGTCTCCTACTCTACCAACCTACCGTAGTGGCTGAGTTACCTGTACTCAAACTCAATTGAGGACCTCAACCACTACCTGACCCTCCGGACCGCACGACGTCTGGTACCCCAGCGTTTCTCAGTCTGTACTGATTCGTTGACTTGACTTGTTATTGTGTCCTTTTCGTGACATTGGTTATCTGAAGAGAGTGGATTGGAGTAGAAACTTCGTATGGTAGGATTGAAACTATTAAAGGTAATATGAATAGTTAAAAGAACTAATATTTTCCATTAGTACCTGACATTTGAACATTAGAAGTGTCACATTGATTGAAGGATATCTTTTGGTGATCCTTCGTTTAATGTCCAATCTATGGTAGTCATAAGATTTTTTTTTTTACAGAATCAAATTATTGTGTACGAAAGTTAACTACGATGACTTGTTTTATGTTTTCTGCGTCGTGAGTCCACACTTTGAAAATTAAATATTCTTTGACCTCCTCAGAAGTAAACTATGAAATAATAGAAATTACTCTTCTACTTTGAACAGTGACTACTTAAAACTCTAACATATTTCCATAGAGGGTTCTTCAATATCTATCTTAAGGTTTCGTGAAACATAAGTGTATCTAATCTTAGAACGACTTTATGAAGTCACAATCAGAGAATCCTTAACACTTTTACTACTCTTTTTAGTGAAACAAAGATACTTCGTGGATGAGACGAATCGAGATACCCTCCACTGGAACTCTTTAGGTCATTTATCTCTATGTTTCGTAGATACCCTTCCACCTCCTTTTTATTGGATGATGTTTTGGTCCTTGTGAAAAGGATTACGTCTGTTATCTACACTACCCTTACGTTGATAATCCTTTACAGTGGTACCCTCTGAAAGTTCCATCCCATGTCAAATATTTAAGATCCCTCTACACTACATACTAATCCCTTCCTTTGTTCAACCCTCTATTAGGACCGTCCTCTTATGGTTTTTCTTTCCCTCTTCCTTTGTCCTGACTTGTTTATATCCACTCTTGCTGTCGACTACCCGGTCATTTACTTTTCTGACCAATCCTCGTTATGTCAGGTGGGGACCTCTCCTAACCGACTGTCCTACCCGGGATGTCAAGACTAGATATTTTGTGTGGACTCTCCATGGAAACCGTGTCTTCATTCTCGAATTCGAGAGTCTGTCTGACGAACTATGACGGTGAAGGGTCGACAACCTAAAACCTGTTTATTAAATTAAAAGATACGGAGTTAAAGAGACCCATTATCCCTTACAGTCAAAAAATTTTATATAAAAATAAACAAAATTTTATATAAAAATCTTTTATTTATACAAAGAGACTGTCGTCACCAGTTCTATCTATCTTTTCACGCTGATACTTTTCTTGAACCCGTCAGTAACGTTATTGGGTCTAAAACAGAATTGTAGGTATTAGATAATAGTAAGTTTGACCTTATAACTCAAGTATTAAAAATATAAATTCAGACTTTTCTTTGAAAATAAGAGGGGTGGAACGGTTGGTTCACAAACGTAGGTCGAGGACAGAAGTTCGAGGGACCTTAGTTACCGGTTTATTTCCTAAAGTACTGTCTAAGAGTCTAAATTTCGGACTTAGAAGATCTAGGGAAGTCATCACGACTGTTAAGCAAACTGGAGTTATAAAAGACTAAAAAAATTATACATAAACCCATTTTAATTACTGAAATTCCTTGTAATATCTTTAAACGGTTTTACCCTTTGAAGAAACCTAAGATTAAGATACGTACTATTTACCCCTAGAAATAATGATGCAAATTGGAAATCGTGTAAAGAGAGATTTTATGTCTAAGTTTACATTTTAGATCGTAAACGTCTGTAACATGATTAAACAAGGTCAGTGGGAAATATCGGGAATTCCGAAACTCAAGTATTTTCCCTGTACTTAATGTTATACTCTAGATTATAAAGGTAGTGACCATGTGTATTAAAGAAAGGTCTAGAAGAAACACGAGGACTCCTTTTTGAGACACGTATCATGTCTAACTGAACGATTTTTAGGGTCACTCTTTACTCTCTATGTCTTCATTTTTCGTTTATACAGTATGTACAAATAAAGTCTATTTATATTAAAAGGGAGGGATTTCACTCAAATAGAAAATTTGATCCCGTTAACCCGTCTTGTTTATCTAAGAGAAGAAACTTTTTCTTTTGTCGATAAATACAACTTACAAGATAGATTATCTCCATATAATCCTTGACATTGTTAACGTTTATCTATACTATTTTTTCTTTATTTACTACAAGTCGAAGACTAAAATCGAAGACGTGATCTGATACTTTAGTCTCAATAAATGAAAAGTACATGACGGTAGTATCAAGACAACTAGATTAGATACAGGTTATTTCTGTACTAGTTCTTGATAATATTTAGGGTGGTTGAAACATCGTAAGTAGTTAGATGACCGCAAAAAGATGAATTTTCTGGAATTTTCATCTGATACTGACTACTGAATATGAAAGAATTTCTCTTAAATACTTAAAGAAGAAAGACGAAACGAAAATCCTCATAAAACCTTTCCGATTCAGATTACATTAAGACGGTATTAATGACGTAGTGACCTACTCTTCAACATGGTGTCGACGGTCTCGTCAAGGTCATTGACGAATTTGAGACTGAAGTCGAACGACTAACAGAAAATTCCTTTTCGAGTCCTGTTGTATTAGATTTGTTCACTAACGTCCCGGAATCTTTTCCTGTACGAATTAAAGAATCATTAAGTATAACATTAAGTACAAGAAAAATACTTGAGTTTCCTTTATTACGATATTTTTACCTCTTGACACATACAAATTATAAATATCTTCGTACAACCTTTTACTTCAAGGATGATTATTTTATGTTTATTAAATCGACGGTGTCGACCTTTAGAGATTCACATCGTGTATAAAGACATTAACGAGATTAGGAATATATAAGAGAACGAGAAAACCGTCCGTCTGGTCATTACTAACACCACCTTATATACCTCTTACCTAGGGATCTGAGGAAAAACGCCCACTCCATAAGAAAAGACTACCGTAAATTTACTCGATAAAACTCAAGATCTAAATTTTGTAAATAGTATTTAATTAAAAAGGTATTACAATAAGTACCTAAGAAGGTATTTTTTACCGTCGTTAAAGAGATCCCACGTAAAGAGACTATGACACTATGCAATCTCGATGACTCTACCCCTTCATATATGTGTACTATTAGACTAAAGAGGATATTTAACTGAACGGTATAGTTTATATGTATAAAGTTTACTACAATATTTCTTTCTCTAATTTACTTTGAGTCAACGAAGTGTATCAGAAAGTAAAACGAACTAATATAAATTGATAAATCGTTTTATAACATACGGAACATATATCACGACTTGGGAAATTTAACTACATATGAATGGTTATTACTGAGTTCAAGTATACTCTTCTACCTAAAATAGTAGAAACAAGTAGAATTCAAGTAAACCGATAAATCTTTTGTTTTACTCTTTCTTAATTGGAGACCGACTATAAATAAAATCTTGTTTTTTCAAAATTCGTGAGAAAAATTTCACTGAATAGGAACTGTCATACCGTATATGTTTTGAGTAAACAAAATACACCATCATGTCTTATCGTGTCGATTCTTCTGTGGTACTTCAATATAAAGTTTTACATAAATACTATATAAACCATAAATTTCTCGGTAGTATACGATATTTTTATAAATAACTACCCTTTTTATGTTTATATTTTTTATTAGTGATCCGATTTATAAAAAGTGGGGTCGTATCCAGTGTATACACGTACAGTGACATAGGGAATTATATATAAATAGATGTCTCTGTATCGGTTAAAAGAGTACATTTTTTCTGACTGAAAACGATAAACTTAACATAATATACAAAAAGAGGTAAAAAATACACTTATTTACTAGAGTTCGTAAGAAAGAAGTGAAGGTAAAAAACGTGTCACAATAAACCTCTTTAAGACACACATAGAATGGAGAGAGAGAACTAGGGTAAAAGTAAATAAAAAGAAATAAGGTAAGGAAGAAGAAGGTTGACTAGAGTTATAATTGTCACTGCTATATAAATGTGACTGATATAAACTACAGGTCTAAGTTACGGTCTTCGACTTAAGTCGTTTTAGCAGATTAATAATATCTCGTTATGAGAAGTGTTTTACGTATGAGAGTTCGTTCATACGAGAAATTCCGTTTTACTTTGAGTATCCGTAAATCCCTGGATTTGTTAAACAAGAAAAGACATCGGTAAGAGTCTTATATAAAATATCGAACATAGGTAAAGAGGACATTTACACGCTTTAATGAAATCATATTAAATAGTCCTGGAGGATGCCATAAACTTTACGTATATATGAAAACGGGAAGGTAATACAAATAGGTCTTTACGTAAAAATAGTCTATGTATAGTTTTACTGAACAATAGATTACTACGAACTCTAAAAAATAGATGATATAGGATCTCGACTTATATTACCGTTCATTACATTGTCTATGAGTAGATTTAACGACGACTTTTAACCTAGTTTACTGACGGTGTTCGTTTAATCCTCTCTTTACAATCAAAGTCTACAATTCAAAACAGGACGACTTAGTACTTAATTAATTTTGTACAACATTTCTTTTATATATAACATTTTATAAATAAGTATTTGTATGTTGTACAAATCTTCACCATTCAAAGTACTAAATTTAAAATTTTTGATTATAAAAAGTCGAGATACACGTTAACCCATCTGTGTTATGTTAGACCCTTTCTTATTTACAAGTTTATTACACCGATAAAAATAACTATGATATTCTTGGAATTGTAAATGACAGAGTCAAGTAGAACCGAGACGGTGAATGACCAATACACTGGAACACTGAACTCGTTCACTGATTGAAAAGACACGGAGACAAATGAATAGATATTTTACCCTTATAATGAACATAGATGAAGTACGTCAACAACATTCCTAACTCAACTAATAACATTTCGTATATCTTATTGCGGACTGTAAAACATTACCCATGAAGGGACCACCGAGTCTACCAATTCGCAGACAGATGTTACACCCTCTGGGCCCAAGCTAGGGACCCAGCCCTTCTAGGGGACCTCTTCCTTTACCGTTAGGTGAGGTAATGATAACGGACCTTTTAGGGTACCTGTCTCCTCAGACCATCCGATGTCGGGTACCCCAGCGTCTCAGGCTGTGCTGACTCGCTGAAATGGAATGGAATCTCGTTCCTAACTTTAAGTTCAGAGACTTAGGTTTTCGGTACTAAAGTATGTGTAATTTAAGAAAATAGAATTTAATGAATAATGAAGAAGAATATTCAAGTGATGGTAGAAGGGTACCCCAGAACACAGGGGAGGAGTGTTCTTAATCATAATTTTATTTTTAGTATACTTATCCTATTTTTTTGTATCCCAGTCAACGACGACGACGATTCAACGAAGTCAGTACAAGCTGAGACACGCTGGGGTATCTGCCGTCGGGTGGTCCGAGGGGTCAGGGACCCTAAGAGGTCCGTTCTTGTGACCTCACCCAACGGTAAAGGAAGAGGTTACGTACTTTCACTTTTCACTTTCACTTCAAAGAGTAAGCACAGGTTGATCATCGCTGGGGTACCTGACGTCGGAAGGTCCGAGGAGACAGGTACCCTAAAAGGTCCGTTCTCATGACCTCACCCCACGGTAACGGAAGAGGCTATCCCAGTCATGAGGGAAAAATGAGAAAAAATTCTAAGAAAGAAACATTAGTATAGACAAAATAGAGTCTTCAAGTTTCACGAAGTATTTGAAATACAGTTATCGTCTATGAGTCGAGGGGTACCGTTCGTCTCTAATATATATATATATAGGGTGTATCAGAGTTTTCGGTTCAGTAAAAAGTTTGATGACGAAATCTTAAACTATTAGTGTCGAAGATGTTAGTGTCTCTCCTCCTTCATCGATTCACGTACAGTCATCATCCCCTCGGTAGGTGCCGAGTAATTATCGTAAGACACGAATGACCTCCATTTTTTCTAAAGGGAAACCAGAGGGTGTGATAAACTTTTAGTGAAGTTAAGGGACAAAATATACTTCCTTACCATCGTTTGGTTCACGTTCTAATGTCAGACCACCGTCACCGACCGACCCAAACTATGAGGTGACTTACGTATTTGGATGATAAACCTAGGAACGTCTATAAAGAGTTCTTTATATAATCGTCTACTGCCACACCAATTCATTCGTACAAACACACATTCACACATACACGTACATTTACGCCTTTTCCTCTCCACCCATCCATATATTCTTATACACACACAATGGAAAATTTTATTTTACGTAAAACTGAGTCGTTTCACCTCGTAGTCGGACTGACGGGTCTTCTATACTGAAGTGACCATACATTCAAGAGGATCGAAAAGGTTCCTTTACGAGATCACATTTACTCCGTGTCGGGACTTCGAATAAGGACGTGTCAGATTGATATGTATATGTAAAGTATTTGTGAAAATAACCGCGAATGGACCGTTGACAAATAGGGATTTAGAAACCTCGAAGAAAAGAATATCGTTATAATCGATCGTTAGGTTTATTTTTATCAATATTTTATGAAATTTTTAAACTCCATAGTATACAGTTCGTATTTCTTTAATGAAGAAATAAATTATCGTAAAAAAATATTTTATTTTATTAGACTAATACAAAATTTTGTTAACGAGACCAACAACATGACTCTGCTCTGATATCACTCCATGTCTACCTATGTCCCTTTAGTCCTCCGAAAAGTTATTAGGTCCATTCCTCTACTACCTCCGAATCTAATCCTATCAACGTCAACTCAACTACCTTTTACCATCTGAGAGACTATGTAAAACTTGTAACTCAGTTATCGTAAGTGGTCCCCTAACCTAGTCCACAATTTCGTTTTTTCTTATAAGTCACTACTACCGTAGGTGTTTTATTCTAATTCTTATCCGTGATTGAAGAAAGATATCGATAATACTGAAATAACATTACCTATAGAATATCTGGTTTTTGAGGTTCTTTTACAAACCGTATATCATTACAGAGGTATTAAAATAGATAATAATAATATAAAGTCTTCTACAGTAATCAAAACTCCAAAATTTTTTATAAATAAACGACGTAACCCAGGAGCAACTAAATAGACCCGAAAGAGATGAACACCTCTCGTCCTCGATGAGAAATAACGTTATGTACCTGAAAAGTAACGTAATCGAAGAGGACAACGTCTCATACCCGGGATCGTACGTGTCCGAAGTCCTCGACACCGAGCGTCCGAGATGTCGGACCCGAGTCACCAACACCGTGTGTCCGAATCAACGGAGTGTCGTACCCCTTAGAAGGATCTGGTCCCTACTTTGTGGGTATAGGGAGGTAACCGTCCACCTGACTAAGAATTGGTGACCTAGTGGTCCTTTCGGCTGACTCATAAAATTTTAACAAAAGGACAGTGAAGAACCAGATGAAAAAGATCACCGATTTTTATAAGAATTACAAGTGGTAAAAAATTTTAGACCAATATGGAGTGTTTACACTCATAAATTTATTATGTATATTCACGTATAGTCGTAAGGTTTTCGTTACACTCTGTAAACTTCTAAAAGGAACTTGTTTACGTTTCGTTTATAATTAAATTTTTTAATTTCCCTAGAAAATTTATAAATACATGAGTTTAATATTTAGATCATTTCTATCGTAAAATGGAATACGATCAACATATAATTATTACTCTCGACACAAAATAATCGTGTGAAAAAGAACATTTAACACAAAACACCTCAATATAAACACGACCCCATGTTCTCGTATTAATTAGGTGTAGTGTAAGTAAAATATAAGTTGTCATCTTTTTTTCACTTAATGTGAATAGGTGGTTATAGACAGAAATTTGAGATTTTCAATGTCAACTTAATGTATGGAAATTAATGTAAAAAAGTCTTCTTTTAGACACTTTGAAGTACAGTCACTTATAATAATGCGGACACGGTCAAATTACGGTTACTGATAAGATTTTTATACACTGTTATTCGTAGGTTTATATACTTTCGTATCATATGAACCTTGTTTCGCATAGTGACTGACTTGAAAAAAAGAATTTAATCCTCAATCTCGTAGTTATATGTTATCGGACTTAACTAGAGAAATTTGTAAAATCATGATATTTCCATAACACAGTAAACATCATAGACCATGGTACAACATAAAAGATTATAAGGATAATTAAGAGTAAAACGTATGTCCTGAAATATAATTTCAAAAATTAACTATCTATTAAATATGATATCACTATATATCTCTTTAACTTATGTCAAAGGACTTGAGAAGATATCAGTAAGGATTGGGGAGTAAACTTGGTATGTCCTCTCAAAAAATAAATGTTTTGACTTATAATCTGAGTTTTGAACACCAAGAGTTGGTACGGACCTTTAGTCTTAGAGGTAGGATGACTCTAAAATGTTTTATGTGTACGTCATAGGTTTGTCTATATAAAACGTTTTTAAAAGCGTCATTAAGACTACGTGAGACCACTACGAAGGAGTCCTAGAACCGTGACACAATGTGGGAGGGGATCTACGATTTGTTTTTTCAAATTTAAAATAACCGAAATAAATTCACGTCGTACGTCATTGATAACATCAAATGGAAACATGTTTAGATTCGTTTTTTTTTTAATTAAAGTTATCTTTCGAGGAATTCAATTTCTATGTAATATATAAGTCTAAGTGAAATTTCATAATTTTCTATTAGACTTTAGGTTGACAGTACAAAGTGTTTAGATGAGAAGAAGGATCTAAAAAATGTACATAATCTCTACTGTAAAAATCAAAGGAATACTAACTTTAAAGGCTAAAGTAAGAACCACCGGAAAGGGAAGATATTGATTTTTATGTCGAACCGGATCGAAGTCAGGTTTAAGTGTTAATGATGTTTTATTATTTCGGAACTTCCTAAATCGTTTATAAGATATTCTTTAATATTTTTCTAAAAGTCGACCCCACCAGTGTTTTTGGTTCCGAACTCAATTTTCCTCTATAACTGATAATAAACAAGTCACCAATAAAATTTGTTCTTACTAGACCAGAAAAGTCTGGATATTTATTGGAATCGGTGAAGAAAAAGATTAAGTTCTTGTAAAATTTTTCAGTATCGTACCAGTTGAAGGACTAAATCTTTGTATATTTTTGACTTAAAATTGAAATTTGAATTCAATATCTTCATTGGGAGGTTCCTGACAAAAGACGTTTCAGTGAATATTTAGTTAACAACTCTTGAGTCCTGCGTAAAAGGGTATTTATAAAGAAAATTTCGAAGACGAATTCAGGGATCCGTCTAGGTATTTTCGGAGAAATTGTGTCTTATGTCGAGTTCCTACATTGAAAGTTATGTTTCTTCTGGACATCAAAGGAAGTTTGTTTTTTTTTAACTTTTCTAAAAACACGGAATAAACCCCCCCCGCCCCTTACAGGTAAAAATACGTCGTAGGCGGGGAAAGAATTATAGGAGAAGAGTCTAGGAGTCTACAAATTAAAAAAGACAAAATTTAGGGTATACCATCGTGTGAGAAGGATAGGAAGAGTAGTGGTCCAATCCGAAAAAAGATGAAGTGTCTTAATGGACATTGAACCTGGAAATGGGGTAGGACTAACAGGAGTAAGAAAGTAACGAGGGTAAGAAAGTAACAGTGTCTAGAATCGACCAATATTTTGATCTAATTAAGTATGATTATACACTAAGTGTTTATGATAAAATTAAGAGGGTCTATTGAAACGTAAAAATGTACTTGAACATTTAGGTTTATTAAAGAAAGTAACATGTAATAAGACCACTATTATGAATTATACTCTAGATGAGAGAACTGTTTTCAAATTCATATGTTATACCATAATAAGTACTGTCCATATAATAACATGTCTTCGAGAGATCTCAAATAAGTAGAACGAATTTATCGGGAAATACGGGTAACTTTCAACAAGTCAACACAGACAAACACTGGAGTACCTGATGTCTCAGGTGCCTCAAGAGGTCCGACCTTATTACCTCACCTATCGGTAAGGGAAAAAGTCTCCTAGAAGGGTTGGGTCCCTAACTTGGGTCCAGAGGGAGTGACGTCCGCCTAAGAAATGGTCGACTCGGTGTTACTACTCATTGAGAAATATAGGGGGAGTGGGCCAGGGACTTTGGTGGTAAAGTGAAAAACTAAGACACTTAAACCGGGTTTGTCTTAGAATTATTACTTTAAAGTCAATCCTTCTTTTTTTTTTCTTCACTCTTGTAAGTATGTCATACCTACTCTTATAAAACCCCGATTCCCTGTTAATCTTTGTACCTTAAGTAGAGAAGAGACAACACTGAGAAGTCTCTAAGAGTAGTAGTCACGGAATCTTTTGGTAACACAAAGAAAGTTATAGATCAAAAGAGTCTTACAGGAGTTCGTTGTGTCTTCATCCCTCTGTTCTCCAATTGTCACAGTGACAAACACATGGAGTTAGAGAACATTTGGTGAATCATTTCATGTAAAAGACGCATCGGTAAAACATCAAGTTCAGTCGTAAAAACCTTCATTATTAAAATGTTGAGAGGTCGAGTGGGAAGATAAAAACAGTGAGACAAAACTTTCCGACCACGGTAAAAAAATATTGAGTACCAACCATTTGGTTTTTTCAGAAAACTGTATGTATAATTGGTTTACAAGTAAGTCAAGTCAAGTCAAGTCGGCGAGTCAACACAGGTTGAGAAACACTGGGGTACTTAGAGTCGTACGGTCCGGAGGGACAGGTAGTGCTTGAGGGTCTCAAGTGAGTTTGAATACAGATAGCTCAGTCAGTACGGTAGGTCGGTAGAGTAGGAGACAGTGAAGTAAAATTTAGTATTTAACAGTAATAGATTGTCATAAATAAAATGATGAAAACATTCTTTAGGAACGTTGAACTAAATAAATAACATCGATTGGTTCTGTGTCGTATCACTTAACTTAAGAACCGTTTATAAACCATTTACTACTGTACGTTAAAAATAATTAAGAGGAGATCTTATCATCAAATAATAGATGATCCATATAACAATAGTGAGTACAAATTACAAAAATCCTATGACTCAGTGATATTGTTAATAAATGAGACAAGTTTCCTCATAACGTGTAAAAAGTTGTTCTTACAAACTACTGTCACTATATATAATACTAGGTGTCTAGAAACTATCAAACATTCCGATAAGACAACTACCCGAGTTGTAATGATATTAAGAGATCACTTCTGGATCTTTGTCTATGACGTCTGTAGACATATTGTACAAATAAGGGGAAAAGGAGTGAAAGATCGTTTTTCTGTTTTAAGACCTCCAACATGAGTCTTCACTTCTACGAATGTTCATATCAGTCATAAACAGTAAATGAGTACTAAAAGAGTCTCTTAGAGAACATCATTTAGATTGAAAGGTATTTTTTTATAAAGTTCTTTTATAAGATAATAACTGATTTTCGGTCTTCATGAATCAGGTAATTCTCTTTTTATTTAAGTCAAGTCAAATTAGGTCACTCATAGACAATGTATAGACGACTCATGGTCCGTACCACGATCCAGGACTCTAAATTCACTCTAATACCAGTTCGATCACCCTCTCGGTCTGTGTGTGTGTGTGTGTGTGTGTGCGCGCGCGCGCGTGTGCCGAAATCGATTACAATCATATCTGTTCTACGAAACTCTCGTTATTTTTCTTTATACAAGGTTGAAATAAGGAGGTGAAAGGACTGGTTAAGGGATGAGGAACGTTCAGGACGATCGACACAGAGATTTCATCTAGAGTTTGAAGTAAGTCAAAACTCAAAATTAGGGGTCAAAGAGATAGGACACAATGAGAAACAACAACAACAAGTCATCGATTTAACAGAGACTGAGCAACTCTGGGGTACTTGACGTCGTACGGTCCTAAGGGACAGGGAGAGATAGAGAGACTCACACGAGTTTGAGTACAGGCAACTCAGTCACTACGGTAGGTTGGTAGAGTAGGAGACAGTGAAGGAAGAAGAGGACGGGAGTTAGAAAGACTCGTAGTCTCAGAAAAGGTTAATCAGTCGAGAAACGTAGTCCACCGGTTTCATAGCCGTGAAGTCGTAGTCAGGAAGTTTACTTATAAGTCCCAACTAAAGGAAGTCCTAACTGACCAAACTAGAGGAACGTCAGGTTCCCTGAGAGTTCTCAGAAGAGGTAGTGGTGTCAAACTTTCGTAGTTAAGAAACCGCGAGTCGGAGGAAATTATAAAAGGATTAACTAAAGAGGTGAAGACAAGAGATATGTGTTCAGTCACAAAGTACGGGGTCAAATTTAAAATAAAAGACAAAAGGACGAAAGTTCATTTATATCCATTTTACCTCCTCCATGGAAAGAGAAAACGAAGAATGAGACTAATGTCATTAATCGTGTTATTGACCAGACGTCTTCTCCAATTTACTCAGAACAAACTTTCTTACTTGAACCCTAAAATAATTCCTGGAGGGTTTTCTATACTACGAATAGTACTTTTAGAACCAACGGGTTTCTGATCTTCCATAAGGATCTTCTTCCTTGGTATATTCGTTTCGTGTAATCTATTGTATTGTACAACACCACCACTTAATTTTGTGGTTTTTTGACTTAGTCTTATCCTACACTTTGATCTCTGTGTCCGTTTCGGTATAGAAACATAGCTTATGATATGAAACAAGATAGAAACTTTTCGTTTACTAACGGTCTCACTATAAACATAAAAGTTTTTTGGGACAAAAAAAAAATTCAACAATCTATTATTGTACTACTCAAATCCTGTTGTACCGTGAGTTTGGGATGTAAACACGATTCGTGTTTCATGAACTCGAATTGGATCCTACTTACCTGTGACTCTCCGAAATGTCACAGACACCCCGTGTTGGGAGTTCTAACCCGTCACTTTTGGTAGTTGTTCTCTAACATAAAGACACCTCTGTTACACTGCACGGTCACTGACGAGGCTAACCCTTTACAACACGAGGTCTCAGACTCTCCTCCAACATACCTCGAGACGCCAAAAGTCTTCATTGTCTATAATATACGTCGAAAGTCTTTGGTGGAAGATTAGTCCGAGTGGGAGAGACAGTGAATCTCCAATTCGAGGCACAAAGAGTTGTCAGTCCGACTCTCTCGTTTCCTTTTCTTCTTACTTCTGTTTGACTTAAGGTCGATGATTCGAGACTCTACGTCACACATTTATACGGTGTAAGCGAGAGAAAGTAAACTTAGACAGAAGGACCCCTTTTTTGGATATACAGTATTTTTTTAAGTATCAAAGAAAAACTAATTAGAGATCTTCCGTCGGGTTTCTATAATTTAGAGTCGTGAGAGTGTAAAAAGAGGAGGGGAGTATTTGTTAAGTTAAGTTAAACTTAATTATAAATGACTCACGACTGTGTTCCGTGCCGTATATCACCTACGACACTATCTTGACGACGTATTTTCCTTCTTTTGGTGACAGGATGGAATTTTTTTTATTGAAAAAAAATACGTTCCGTTATCCTTATTACATCGTTATCGTTGGTCACATGATGATCTACCATAGTTTCCAATAAATTAAGTCAATAAATAAGTCTACCAACAAACAATTGGTACATGGAATAAGTTCTTTTGGTGATATAGGATTTGGTACGAACTCTTCCGAATACAATTGTTCCTGATCTTTTTCCTTATATCTAAAAGAACTTCCTCTCTCAACATCTCTTTATCTAAGAACGGTATGGAGTACATACTTATTCACTCGGATAAGGAAAGTTGATGTGTATCTATTTATCTAGGAATAAACAACCAAAGTAGACCTCACGACAAACAAATAACACATGGAACTAAATGACTCGATTCAATTCGACGGATTTGATCGGGTCTGACCCACTAAGACCGTGTGAACCCCAGTTGTCAAAAAGTCTATTGAGGTTAATTATCATCTTCCAAACCTTAAGTGTATATATTCGAGATCTTAATATTAATACATTCGACACGGACCTAAGTTTAGGACTGAAGTGGTAGATGATCCAATAATTTAGAGAAACGGGAATACAAACTAGTAGATCTTCTATCTCTGTCATTGATGATAATATAGTCTCAACAAAGTTCCTAATTTACTCTATTATGAAGATTACTCGAATATTGACACTAACCACACATTATAAATCCCTTACAATCTATAAAAAAGACATATTTTATACCATTATTAACTACAAACACTTAAGGGTCTTCTTATATGTCGATAAAACTCTCGAAGGGAAATTAGTCCGTATGTAAAATATTTATCGTCTATCTATCTGTTTATCTATCTATCTATAACAATGTTCCACCCAAGGGACCTTTTCTCTAAGAATTTTCTAAACATACTTCCTCGAAATAACCCCTCTTGAGAGTCCTAGTTGAGGGAATAAGGATTAGTCGAGAAAAGATACGGGGTGTCTATAACTAGGACTCTATGTATTAGTTCTTAGTTATAAATTGTTTTACTCAAAATAACAAAGTGGTTCATGTAAGAATATATTTTAGTAGAAAGAACAACGACAAGCACATCGTCTCTTGTTATTCTCTTATGATCATATCCACAATGGAACTAAGTACAATTCTGAGGACTTGAAAATACGTGGTCTCAACACATGGTGATCACTTTTGTAGTTTTTCACTTTTTATCCGTCGACGTATAGAATCAAGTGAATATTTTCATGAAAATTGGAATACCTACAGTACTTTTTAGAACCGGTACATTTTATCTTTATTTGTATGATGTAACATATCTGGGTAGTATCTTGTACCTTTTTCATCAAATATAAGAAAAGTTTGTGGTTTTAGAGTAAAAATTACTACGGAACACATCAATAATCTTGATACTAACGAGACTATGACTATATTTTCGTCAATTAAGTTCAGAAAAGTTTACAACCACTATTCTTATCAATTTTATTAAAATTCCATTGAATACGTTTTATCTTTTCCCTCTTACGGATCTAAGTAACATGTTTCGGTCGTAACAGCACTATCATTGTTTTTTTTAGGTTAAAAATTTACCTGTCAAAAATTTAGGTATAAAAAGGTTTCTTCTGTATGTTTATCGGTAGTCTATCTACATTTCTACGAGTTGTAGTGTTTAGTAGTCCCTTTACGTCTGGCGTTACTTTATAGTGGAGTGTCGACATTCCTACAAACAATAGTCTTTCTGTTTTCATTTTTAGGACCGTTCCAACACCTCTTTTCTTTTGGGAACATGTTACAACCACCCTTATATTTAACCATGATGATGATACTTTTTGTCATACCTCTAAGGAGTTCTTTAATATGTATCTTGACGGTATATCAGATAGAGTGAAGACATATATATAGGTTTCCTTTGATTTGATAATAGAACTTCTATATAGATGAGGGTACAAGTATCTTCGCAATAAGTGTTGTCGGTCTTATACCTTTGTCGGTTTCATAGACAGTTACCTACTTACCTAAGTCTTTTAAACCTCATATTATATCACTTTATGATAAGTCGGAATTTTTTTTCTTCTTTCTGGACGGTAAACCGTGTTACACCCACTCGAACCTCCTGTAATACGGCTCACTTTATTCAGTCTCTTTCCATTTATGACATACCATAGTAAATATACACCGTAGTTTTTCCTTTTTCAACTTAAGTATCTTTGTCTCTCATCTTTTGACCAAAAGTCCCCAAACACCCCTACCTTTTATCCTTTTCCAAACATTTTCCAGTGTTTGATAGTCCATATACTACTTATTCAAGACTCCTAGATTACATACTGTACCACTGATATCAACGATTATGACATAACATATTGACCTTAGACGATTCTCCCATTTTGAATTTAAAGAATTTTTTTTTTTTCACACTTTCATATTGTTTTTTTATAGAACGTACTATTGGTTTATCACCTTCACTGAGATTACAGGTGGTGACTACTTATTTATTTGTTTTAATTATATTATAATCAGAAGTAATTTTTACTACTTTATGTTGGGTGAGGTCACAACAACGGACCTCTTAGGGTCCCTGCCCCCTCGGACCACCCGACGGCAGATACCCCAGTGTGTCTCAGCCTGTGCTGACTGCGCTGAATCGTCGTCGTCGTCGATGTTATGTTTACCTGGAACTTTGCAATTTGATTCACTTTCTTCTGACGGTTTTTTCTGGTGTATAACACACTTTGGTAAATATACTTTATGGACTTTATCTGTTTAGATTTCTCTATCTTTCAAATTCTCATCAACGGATACTGACCACCTTCCTCAACCCCCTCTACCTTTCATTCACGATCACTTATACCCCAAACCCCCTCTTTACTACTTTTTCAAGATTTTACTACTACCAATGTGCGAGATACTTATTTGATTTTCTCTTCACATAACATATGAAATTTTCGTATTTAATATACCAAACACTTAATACAAAGTTATTTCGACAATTCTTTTTGAATCTTGTTTTAAAATCGTTTAATATCGGTTGTGACATTTATTTAATGTGTTGGTTCACCCTAAATGGAGTTATACGTACTGACCAAATTGAGAGTTTTTAGTGAACAATGAGTAGTGTCGTTTACCCATTTTGTTTCTTTTTAGTGCACTAGTATTGTTGTCTATTTATTTTTCGTAAACCGTGTTAGATTACGGTTGAGTACTATTTTTGAGTCATTTCATCCTTATTTCCTCTGGTAGGATTTGAACTATTTCTGATAAATGGTTTTTTGGGTTGTCGATCGTAGTATGACTTAACATTTTTTGAATTTCGACGGGGATCACCCACGTAGTCCTTGTACGTTCCTACCGGTGAGGGTGATGACTAAAAGTCACAGTATGATCTTCACGATGGATTACGTTCTTCTGTTCTTCACACTCCCACCCTATATCAGAAATAAGTGTCTACTGTACAATAGATGTATCTTTTAGACTTTCTTAACTGGTTTTTTGGATCTGATTATTCGAAAAAAAAAAGAAGTGTACATATGCAGGTTAACGGTAAAAAACTTTTCTGACAAAAAAGAGATACCATAAAGAAAACGAAGATACAGTTCCTGGTTAGTCGACACAAGTACCTTCCGAGAGATAAGACAAGGTCACTAGTTAAACCTAGTTAAGAAAGTAGGTAAGGTGGGATATCGTCTATTCCTACATTTTTCCTAAAGGTGTAATATACTACAATCTCTTTTTTTTAATTTTAGTCTATGGTGACACGAGGATAATGTTACCGGTTTAAATCAGTGTGATTGTTGTGGTTTACAACCACTCCTATACATCGTCGTCCTTTTCGGCAAACAACCACCCTACGTTTTACCATGTCGGTGCACCCTTCTGTCAAACCGTCAAAGAATGTTTCGATTGGTATGCGAATGGTATGTTAGGTCCATAACAGGAGGATCTATAAGTTACTTTCCTCCACTTTTGAATACAGGTATATTTTTGGACGTCGACATAATTGATGAGTCCAGTCAGTCAAGTCAGCGAGTCAACATAGGCTGAGAAACTCTGGAGTACCTGTCGTCGTACCGTCCGAAGGAACAGGTAGTGGTTGAGGGTCTCGAACAAGATTGAGTACAGGTAGCTCAACCACTACGGTAGGTTGGTAGAGGAAGAGACAGAAGGTGAAGAGGAGGACGGAAGTTAGTAAGGGTCGTAGTCCCAGAAAAGTTTACTGAGTTAAAAATCGTAGTCCACCGGTTTTATAACCTTAAAGCCGAAATCGTAGTCAGGAAGGTTACTTATAGGTCCTGACTAAAGGAAATCCTATCTGACCAACCTAGAGGAACGTCAGGTTCCTTGAGAGTTCTCAGAAAGGTTGTGGTGTCAAGTTTTCGTAGTCAAGAATCCGTGAGTCGAAAGAAATACCAGGTTGAGAGTGTAGGTATGTACTGATGATCTTTTTAGCATCGAAACTGATCTATCTGGAAACGTTTCATTACAGAGACGAAAAATTATACGACAGATCTAACCAGTATCGAAAAGAAGGTTTCTCGTTCGCAGAAAATTAAAGTACCGACGTCAGTGGTAGCCGTCACTAAAACCTCAGGGTTTTTTATTTCAGACAGTGACAAAGGTGACAAAGGGGTAGATAAACGGTATTTTACTATCCTGGTCTACGGTACTAGAAACAAAAGACTTACAACTCAAAATTCGGTTCAAAAAGTGAGAGGAGAAAGTGAAAGTAGTTCTCCGAGAAATCAAGAAGTGAAAGACGGTATTCACACCACAGTAGACGCATAGACTCCAATAACTATAAAGAGGGTCGTTAGAATTAAGGTCAAAAACGAAGTACGTGGGGTCTTAAAGAGTACTACATGAGACGTATATTCAATATATTCGTCCCACTGTTATATGTCGGAACTGTATGAGGAAAGGGTTAAACCTTGGTCAAACAACAAGGTACACATCAAGATTGGCAACTAAGAACTGGACGTATTTGTCAGTTATTTATTTTGACGATATTTGTCAATTATTTACCTTTACAAATATAGTCGAAACAAATATTAACGGTTTTGAATTTTCATAAGTTCTACAGGAAGTCATTCATATACCCATTTATTTGACGTATAGGTCTGTTACTTTATAATGGGTGGTGATTTTTATTACTCTAGAGTTCGATACTTTTCTGTACGTCTTTAGTTGCATATAATGATTCAATTTCTTAGACTTTCCAATGTATGATTAAGGTTTACATACTGTAGACCTTTTCTGTTTTGATATTTTGGTACTTTTTTATTCACAACCGCTCCCTCCCTCACCGTCCTCATTACTTGTCTACCTTGTGTCTCTCAAAAATCTCGTCACTTTTATGACAATAACTATGTACAATGATATGTATTTGTAATACACTATAACATTGTCACTCATGTACAGAAATATTGAAACAGGTTTGGATATCTTACACGTTGTGGTTCTTACTTAGGATTACAAGCTTGGTACCTGAAGCCCACTAATACCAAACAACAACCTCCAAGTAAGTAACATTGTTTACATGGTAAGACCATTTCCTACAACTATTGGTACACACCCTTCTAGTACACACACAACTTCCTCTTCCATATACCCTTTAGAGACATAGTAGGAGAATTAAAACGAAACTTGAATTTTCACGAGATTTTTTCAGAAAAAAAAAATTCTTTATTAAACTATGAAACACGGTGGGAGTCTTGTTCTATCCCTTAATTTAAAGTTGGATCGTGACTCATCGAGAGAGAGGAATACTACATCCTCAAAGAAAACGGAACTAAAAAGTCCTGTCACTCACCTCTCAAAAGACTTAAAATAATTTTAATGTTTTTGATGTACACTAAAATACAAAAAAATTATGGTCCATAATAACTTTATTCACTACTCGACACAACGAAACAAAAAGAGTGATGTTGAGAATCAATCTAATATCATAAGAGTAACATCCCGAAGTCACCGCCGAGTTTGTTATTTCTTAAAGGGACGTCACGTCTTCAGAACCCATACTAGGGACCCAACCCTTCTACGGAACCGTATCTTTTACCGTTGGGGGAGGTCATAAGAACGGATCTCTTGGGGTGCCTGTCTCCTCAGACCACCCGATGTCAGGTACCTCAGTGTTTCTCAACCTGTGCTGACTCGTTGATTCGTGCGCACGTAAGAATAATATGTCTATTCCTTTGATTGTGTGTGAGATCAGAAGTCTAGTAGATAATAATTGTAAAGGATGATATGTCTTTAAGACGGAGCTGTTCTTGACACTATGGTCCGTTAACTGACTATACATTTTTTTGGTAGAGAAATTTTAATCACATTAGGAAAGATCCGGTTTTCTTACTTACGAAAGTTTCCGAAACTCTAAGGATTACCTCCTCTCCATTCATTCCATGTACTGTCTTCTCCGTCTAAAGTAGATTAACACGTGACAGATTCTTCTACCTAGTCTTCGTATTTCTGGATTATTGTCGTTTCTGAAAGAAACAATCCAATAGAAAATATGTAATTAATATGTCTTCGAGGACGAATTTACCCTATATGAACGACATCTGGTAAAGAAAATACTTTCCCACAAAAAGGAATGAGAGGTGAACTAAAGCCTCTATAATAGTATCTTGATAGTCCCTACATTCAACAACATCATCCTACTTCAAATAAAACAAACAACACATTCAAATAAGTGAATTGACCGGTTACTTAGTAGTAACATCGTCTCTGGTGTAGTGACACTATACCAGTTAAGTAGGGTTACAAATTGGATGAGATGTCAAATTTAGTGTATAGGTACTTTCTAAGAAATTGAAACGTTTAAAACTCTATAACAATACATACGGAGATGGTGGAACATATTCCATTATATCAGGAGACCAGTGAATTATTTATAATTAAAATCATAGTAAGTATTTATTTACAATAGACTATATATTTTGGTTAAACTCTTAGAGTGAAGAGATATTGGGGTAATTACTGTTGTTAGAGGTTTATTAATTCATCTTGTCATACGTAATTAATTAATTAATTTTGTCATACGTTATAAAATTAATTTGAATTTTATAAAAATATAAGTAAAAGAGATGTAAACATGGTATCATAAACATAGTCCAGAATGACCACGTGTGTCGAATGTACTTACTGTCAACTTAAAACAAATAAAATTTTTTTAATAAAGTTTTTGAACAAACACCAATAGTTTCCCTTCTCAATCACGTCCCCGTTTCCCTGTTTAATCTCCATACCCTAATTATATATGTTTGATGATAAATATTCTATGTATTCGTTGTTCTTATATGACATATGGGAAGTAGAACGTTATTGGATATCACTTCATATTTCCACTTTCTTTCACTTTTAGTGGGTCAACACAGGCTGAGAAACGTTGGGATATCCGATATGTCAGGTACGTTAAGAGGTCCTGTCTTATGACCTCATCCATCGGAAAGGGCAGAGGTCCCCTAGAAGAGTTTGGTCCCTAGCTTGTTCCAGAGAACGTTACGTCCGTCTAAGAAAAGGTCGACTCGGTGTTCCCTTCGGGTATCACCTCATATTAAACGTTTTTATGATCTAGTAATAGGATATGATGACTCTGCTTGTGTTATAATATTTAGTTAATGTGAAGTCAATTTTATATCAAAATTTAGTTCCACTCTCCGTATCAATCAGTCTCTTAACTAATGATATATGGTGACGACACGAACCGAAAAATAAGCATAAAGAAAATTAAAAGGACTCTTGATTTTATCAGGACAAAAGTCAGTTGACGGTTGAAAAGAAAGGTAAACGAGACATTTCAACAGGGACCTATAGGTGTCCTTTGACCAAGGTTCTGGGTGGAGTCTATGTTTTTATATGTCTACGACTTCAAGGTATCAGTCGGGAAAGATAGTCTCTTAAGACACAGAAGACTATGTTAGTTGGGCTTTGGTATTTGTATCATGACATGTGTTAGACGTTCGGCTACCTTGAACGTCTACGTCTCCCGGTTGATCCATAAACGACTTTTTTCATATCCATATTCACCTTGACACGTCAGGTGTGGAAACAAATTCCCAGTTGAGACATTCCTTTCTAACCCTTTTAGTTCAATAAAAGATAAACGTACACCAAAAGTAACAGGATGTTGAAAGGATTTGAACAAATACGTTAGTTACAAATAAAAAGAAACTAGTATAAAGTGTTAAAGGTCGTTAGCGTATTGAAAGTAGGTTAGGGTCTAAAACGACGGGACATGTCAGGTATCCCAGTGTGTCTCAGTCTGTACTGACCCGTGTGTGTGTGTGTGTGTGTGTGTGTGTGTGTCTCGACCAATCCTCGATTGATGGTACCTTTCACTTAAGAAAAAAGAATCTTCAGCAACGATACTAGAATAAATTTAAATCAAGGGAAAACAATGAATCTCAAAAACTTTAGTAGAAAAGACCTTCAATTAAACCTACTAAAAGAAGAGAGGAAACAAAAAGGGGGAAATAGTGAAGTTGGATCCAAAAGGAAAGGAAATTTAGAGTTTGTCTAAAATTGAAAACAATACTTGTTTTACTAGTCGTCTGAACCACGAATGTAATTTAACCTAGGTCATTTTATTTTAGTTCCTAAAGTAAATTATGTGGTGTGTGTGTGTGTGGGGATGTGTTTGTCCTTGTGTCCTTGCGCACGTACGTGGGTGTGATACTATTTTATTTGATTGTATTTATTGACACTAAGAGAAAGTCTTTGTACTACCAGTGAAGTGTCAGTAGGTCAACCAGCCATACGAGGCTCCGTAACGTAGTCCTTACTTCATAGAAAGACTATACCCAATACAAGTGGCTCTAGATCGTCGATCCTTATATAACCAGTTGTCGTTGAATCATACGTTTCAAAGACTAAAGCCAGAGAGGGCTCACGACCTTCTACTAGGTCTTCGACGAATATGTTGTTGACATTCAAATAGGTAGGAAAAGTTTATATCAAACAAATGAAAATATAAAACGTTACAATAATCTCATTAAGGTCAAACATAATACCAGATTTCTGTCTTCCTTTTTCACGGGGTTTTATCCTAGATCTGTTCTTGACTCTCTGTAACCAAAACGTACGGTCAAGATATTTCTCGGATGGTCCGTGAAGTACTCCTCTCCAACCGTCCCTACTAATACCTTGTATGGATTACTATGTATACGTTAATCGCTAAACATCTATTAAATTAGACGTGTTTTAAATGACTCAAATCTAACGAGAGTAAACTGATGTACCAGAGTATAGACCAATATGAATCCACGATTCTTTAGAGAAGGAAGTGACTTAGACTGTGTGTAAATGTACCTGTTGACAAAATATGGGTGAAGATCTCCTCCCTGAGCGAGAATAAACTTATAACGATTCGTTGGACAGAATTTGAATGTATCTTTTACAATACGGAGAGACGAGAGTTAATACCTTTACTCCAGTTTAAATGGATTTTTCTTGTAATTCTCTATATAATACCGAGTGTGAACAGACAAAATTCACTATACAAAATAAATTCTATACCTTATTACCGGCAACCAGAAGGGTCTAACGAGTCATTATTTCTTAGACGTACGGTAATGTCCCCTACATCCAAACTAGGGACCCGCCCCTTCTAGGGAACCTCTTCCTTTACCGTTGGGTAAGGTCATAAGAACGGGTCAGGTACTCTAACGTTTCTCAGTTTGTGTTGAATAGTTGATTTGTTGTTGTTACTGTTATCACCGTCAATGATAAGTCTCCACAAAAAAAAAAAGAAAATTAATCTTACTCATCGAGGTAAAGAAGATAAAATTTCTGGTTTTGTTTTACCTTTTTAGTAAAATAGTGTCATAGACATTTTGAATATTTTAAGGAACTAAGACTGAAAGTGAACACAAGTGAAACATAGTAGGTTCTGTTTGAAATGAGAAGAGGAACTATCACAATAAAGGATTATTCCTGAAAGGATCAACTTGATAACTCAGAGTGATAACTGTTATGTATTGGACGTATTAGTGTCAAGAAAATTATAGAATTAAGATAAATGAAACGTAATCATTTTAGAGAGATTCGAGGTTGAGAATTGGAGGGGATAAGACGTATTATATACTTTTTTCAGTGAGGCACGGTTGTACCTTAATTAATTTCTTCTGTACGAGATATGTGTTGTACCTCTATAAATTTCGTTTATTACCTCCTCGTACTCCTCGTACATAAAGTATATCAACAAAGTATATCGACCCCCCTCTAGATTCTTAGGAAGGAGGAAATGGAGTAAGTTCACAAAGATTCAACTGAAAAACTACACTTAAAAATTTAGAATTCTGTACAAGTCGAAACTCACCTATAAAAATTACTTTCACTCTATTTTCATAAAATCTAGTAAGTGATAAGACGGAAATTTGTGAAATCGTATTTATTAACTCTAAACGGACCTCTACTACGACCGACGATTCGACGATTCAGTGAAGTCAGTACAGTTTGAGACACACTGGGGTATCTGCCGTCGGGTGGTCCGAGGGGACAGGGACCTTAAGAGGTCCGTTCTTGTGGTTTCACCTAACGGTAAAGGAAGAGGTTACGTACTTTCACTTTTCACTTTCACTTCAGCGAGTCAACACAGGTCATTACGAATGGACGATCATTTTGTATTATACTTAAAAGTGAGTGAAGAAAAAATTTATTTTCTCAACGAAAATTCAATACGTGATTTTAGAAAATTTGTGAAAGTAAATTTTAGTATACTATAGGTTACGTGATCTATTTTCTTGGACACCGCTCTTTATAAAAACTAAAAAAATAAAACTTTTTATCACAATAAGAAACTCTCGGATAGTGTTTTAAGAGACAGGTAGTTCAGTAGTTACCATCTTTACTCTGACACGATTCTATAATTATGGTACACCATTTTACGTTTAACATGATTCAGACACATCCACTTGGTCCGGTTGGACTTCTTATTGAACATGAAGTTAACAAGGAATTCTAAATTGCTTCGTTTCTTACCTTCGCTATACTGTCGAAGTCCGTGTTTCAGTGAGAACCCATGACCTGGTACTTTGGATGATCGAGGGTGGTTCGATGTATAATAATCGTATTTCTCTTTATTCCTGTCCAAAGACGTGTCTTAAAATTACTTTTTGAGTTCTTTTCTTTTACTGTCAAAGGAGATCCATTTACATTAAGTCGTCGTATTTATATTTCTTTTTGTCCTCTTTTTGTCGATATAATAGTCTTCTGATATTACACTTCTAAATTTATTGAAAAAGTTGTTTTTCCACCACTTGTTTATTTGGAATCTTCTTACTTTTTGTTATTTTAGGACCGAACTATTCGTTTAAATAGTGATTCTTTCCTTGAAACGGTAAACCCTGTTTATTATTTGACTGAGAAGGTCTTTTTGTTAAGAATGAGCTGTCTATAATACTATCGTCAGTCAAATTTAGTCAGTCTATATGTCTTGAAACATTAAGTCAAGTCAAGTCAGTGAGTCAGGACAGACTGAGAAACACTGGGGCACCTGACGTCGTACGGTCCGAAGGGACAGGTAGTAGTTTAGGACCTCGTACGTGTTTGAGTACAGGTAGCTCAGTCACTACCTGTGGTGGTATAGTAGGACACACCAGGTGAAGAGGAGGACTGTAGTTAAAAAGGGTCGTAGTCCCAGAAAAGGGTCGTAGTGTCAGAAAAGAAGTGTAGTCCACCGGTTTCATAACCTTAAAGTCGAAGTCGTAGTCAGGAAGGTTACTTATAAGTCCTGACTAAAGGAAATCCTAATTGACCAACCTAGAGGAACTTCAGGTTCCCTGAGAGTTCTCAGAAGAGGTTGTTGTGTCAAGTTTTCGTAGTTAAGAAGCTGTGAGTCGAAAGAAATACGAGGTTGAGAGTGTAGACTATGTATTGATGATCTTTTTGGTAATGAAACTGATCTGTCTGAAAACAGTTTTCATTACAGAGATGAAAAATTATGCGATAGATCCAAACAGTATCGAAAAGAAGGTTCCTCGTTCACAGAAAATGAAAGTACCGACATCAGTGGTAGGTGTCACTAAAACCTCGAATTCAGACAGTGACAAAGGTAACAAAGGGGTAGATAAACGGTACTTCACTACCCTGGTCTACGGTATTAGAATCAAAAAACTTACAACCCAAAATTCGGTTGAAAAAGTGAGACGAGAAAGTGAAAGTAGTTCTCCAAGAAATCAAGGAGAAACGAAAGACGGTATTCTCACCATAGTAGACGTATAGACTCCAATAACTATACTCAAAGGGTCCTTTGAGCTAAGGTTGAACACTAAGTAGGTCGGACCGTAAAGCGTACAACATGAGACGTATATTCAATTTATTCGACTCACTGTTATATATCGGAACATATAGGAACATTTCCTGTTATATATTAGGAAAGGGTCAAACTTTGATCAAGTAACAAGGTACACACCAAGATTGACAACGAAGAACTGGACGTATGTCTAAAGAGTCCTCCGTCCATTCCACCAGACCATAATTGTAGAGAACTTCTTAAAAGGTCAAACAACACTAGGTGTGTCACTTTCCTAAACTACATCAGTTATTTCGTCTTCATCTACAAAAAGACCTTGAGAACATAAAAGTTACTAGGTTACCTATAACCGTTAAACTAGAGACCAAGGAGACGGAAAAGATTTAGGTCGAACTTGTAGACCTTAAAGAGTCAAGTGTATGATAACTTCGGATCGAACCTCTTAAAACTCGTAATGAAACGATCGTACACTTTACTCACGTTAACACACCAGTAAACTCGTAAGAAACCGTAACGGAAAGAAACCCTATCCTTACTTTGGACAACAAAAGGTCAGAACACCGGTGACGACTCAAAAGGTTTAGACGACCGTACAACTCACGTCGTGAAAGTGTCGTAATAGAAATCCTAAACTTTATCGAGTTTACTTTAAGGTAGTGGAGGTGATCGAAACAAGTATCACAACGAAGGTTTCTGGGTGAACTGAAACGTAAGGTCCTACAGACCGAGATCCACTCACTAGTGTGATAGTACAATTCTAGGAATTCTAGAATTCTAGAAAAAACATGTCAAGAAGACACATAAGAACGGTGGAGAAGAATGTTAGAAGACGAAGACAATCCAGGTATGGTAAAGACAGGAAATAACTCGAGTAGGAACGTACTTTTCAAGGGAACCAATGAGATTAAAAGAACTTCTCAAGAGATCAGAAAGGGTAAGATAACAAAAGGAGACAAAGAAACGTAACTAGTGTCTCCTTCCAAAAGAATAGAGAGGACGACAAGAAACCTTGAGAGTAAGTCTACCTATATAGAAAGGAAAAGAGGAACCGAAAGTAAAGAGAAGAAAAGAGTCAATAAACATTCCGGAGAAGTCTGTTGGTAAAACGGAAAACCGTAAAGAAAAAACCCCCCAACCAAAAACTAGTGACGGAGGACATGTTACTATACTTGGAGGTAGGTATCAAGAAGTCTATGAGATAGATAGTCTAGATTAGGAAACTTAGACAAACAGTGAAGGTGACATATTAGATTCCGTAAACTAAATATTAAGTATATACTAAATAAATATTGGGACCAGTATGGACTTACCAGGTCACCAAAAGGGATGAAAGAAGTAAAATTCAGACTTAAAACGTTTTCCTTAAGTACTAGACTCGGTGTCAGTCGAGGACAAAATGAAAACGACTAACATATCTCGAAGAGGTAGAAACCGACGTTTATTATATTAGTTTTATATAAGTCATATAGTTATATATAACTTATATATAATATTAGTCAGGTATATTAGTTAGACTAAAGTGACATCTGAATAGACCACTACAGGTATACATCTTAGTAGAGAACACAACAACCTTCTTCCACAAAAGATACTGGTTTCGTAAGAGAACCGTTTTGAGACAATCGGAAATGGGACGAAGTAAAACATGAGGTTCCGGTTTAAACGGACGATGAGGTCCATAGAGAACTCAGGATGAAAAAGTAAGGTCAGGGGACACTATTTTTCCTGTAGAAAACAAAATACAATCAAGATTTTCCAGAACATCCAGAATCTTGGCAAGCTGAAGTCGAAGAAGTCATAATGACCGACCCTGTATCTGATCCTAACGACACTATGACTTACCTTTACTTGTCTCTAAGAAGACAGTAAAAACTCTAACGTGCGTTCATGACGTAAAACCCGAGAAAACAACTGATACTCCCTATGAGGTAAAGAAGATTCGCTAAGACCGGGTGCCATCATTTACATTACCAGCAGACTTAATTTAAACGGGAAAGGTCAGGTAAACTCAAATGACAAAGGATTTTACCACTACAAGTGAGAACGGTAGGGGACAAACTTGAGAAGGTTAAACGGAACTAAGTACCTGGATTGTTAGGTTCAAGGATACGTTATAACAAGAAATGTCGTAGCCTGAAACGAAGGTAGTGGTCAGTATAGGTGTCGACACGTGACAAAAACGAAACCGAGGTAGTAAGAAAGACCTCGATAAAGAGGTGCGAAGAGGTCATCGTATAACCCACCGATGGTTGGACCCCTCAAATAGAAAGTCACAGTATAGAAAAACGGAAAAGTATGACAAGTACCCTAAGAGTTCCGTTCTTATGACTTCACCAAACGGTAAGGGAAGAGGTCACCTGGTGTAAAACAGTCTTGAGAGGTGGTACTGGACAGGGAGAACCCAGCGGGATGTATCGTACCCAGTATCAAAGTGACTCAATCTGTTTCGACACTAGGTACACTAGTCAAACCTATCAAAAGACACTAACACCGAAAGTAAGACAGATGGGAGACTACCTATTCTTATAATACTATCTTCAGTCAGCTTTAATCAGTTTATACGTCTGGTAACATTAATCGTCTTCTCTTTCTTTAGTTATACGGTTAAAATCCAAAGGAATTAAGTTACCCTCTTTTCACGGGAACTCGGTTGGTCACAAATATACTACCTGATTAAGTATCAGTCTTTAAGACTGTCAAAAATAATTAAAAACAGTCATATTCGAAAATATTTCCCATGAGATTACTAGATTACAAATTTTTAATATAAGAAGTCTTAATCATATAGGTCTGAAACTCAGGTTTACGGTCTTTCGTTTAGGTGTTGTCTTTACTTTCCCGTTGTTTCGAAATGTGATTTGGTCTCTCTTGTACTCGATTCACGTCTCGGTGTTATAGGTTATTATGGGTTATTGACAACTTCTTCACTTGTAGTATGTATGACCGAACCTAGTTCCGACTCTCTGGTTTTTAGAATTGCCATCAAAAGACCATGTCAAGACGGTCCTCCGCATGTGAAGAAACCTACTTAACTGTTATAGTCTGAATTCGTAATTAACTACGAAAGTTTAACACCACGACTTCTTCTGAGAACTCTCAAGGAACCCGATGTTCCTCTAGTTTAGTTAGTTGGTATTTCCTTTAGTCAGGACTTATAAGTGACCTTCCTGACTACGACTTCGACTTCGAGGTCATGAAACCGGTGGACTACACTTCTCGGTCGAGTAACCTTTTCTAGGACTATGACCTTTTCTAACTCCCGTTTTCTTCTCCTCTCGTCGTCTCTTACTCTACCAATCTATCGTAGTGGTTGAGTCACTAATACTTAAACTCGTTTGAGACCCTCTATCACCCCCTGTGTCCTCGGACCTGATGATGTCAGGTATCCCAGAATTTCTCAGTCTGTGCTGAATCGCTGACTTGTTGTTCCGTAATCTACCTTTATCCTTAGTTGTTATCGTGTCTATTATAGATTTCTTAATAAAGGATTTTCAGAATAGAAACCTCGAATCCTTTATTCCTAAACACTAGTAATGTCTCCAGAACCATCACTTTGTGTACCTTTTCCAAACTTCTAATAGTATGTGTCTTATCTTTTCTGGACACGTTTGTCGAGATATTCTTTAGAACTTCGGTCTCTCCTGGTAGAACAGGCAAGTGCGTATGGTAATTCTTCGGTTCGGTGTGACACCCTTTTGGAGGTAGACAGTAAACACGTTTCGTACGTGTCTTCGTTGGGGAAACATCTACAGTCGGGATACAGAGAGGTTATACGTAAAATTTCTTTCCTGAGCTTCCGGAATCTGGAACCTTCCGTAATAACTTCTGTTCTCTGGTGACTCTTTGACTATAACGACTAGTCAAGAGTCCAAACCCCACTCAATATTCATCATTAATATTCATCATTACTTAGGGAAATCGAAAAATATTTTGGAATCTCTCGTCCTATAAATAGAAAATGTACAAAATTGTGAAATTTGTCGTTCTAATTATATGATGAATCACAGACGAAACAATTAACGACTTATTCTTTTACCATCCTTCTTTCACTAACTTTGATATTCGTGTAACAAAAGTCATTTTAATGTAATCAAAGAAGAGACTATACTGACAATTAGTGTTGGGTGGTTTACTCATTTGGATTTTGTTAGGAATTACATAGTATTCTTCTCCTTTTTTAATGTTACCTTTCGTCTTTTACAATGTCTGTAATTTCGTCAATAATGTTACTCAGTCCCATAATTGTCTTCCCTTTTAAGATGTTCTGGGTTCTGTTTAACAGATATTTTCGTGTCTCATGTATCATAAAATTATGGATGTTTGTAGACTTTATATAGGTCGGGAAGATCACATTTACGATTAGTTACTCCTTATTAGCTTCCGGTCAGTGTTTAGACTTCTGCAAACCGGATGTAGAACTACTAATTGGTATTTAACATCCTTTATGGTTCATGACGAACAAAAACAAAACCGTTGTAGGTTGTGACAGATTAAGTCTCAATAAGAGGGACTAGGATCACTAAAATCTTGTTTGGGTCTGATTTAACTAAATGACTCCTTCTAGTTAGTCGTCTACAAGTCGCTCGCCTTTCGTGGTACAAGTAACCGGGTAGAACGAACACGTCTTTTTTCTGTTTTATTCTGTCACATGTGTTTCGACGACTGAAATCGGGAACTCAAAGTCTCTATGATAGAATTCTTTACTTCAGTAAGATTACGAATTAACGGTCAAAGTAGAGACTACAGTTTTTTTCCTGAAAAAGGGGGAGACTGTTATCTTTTGACCTTTCTTTTTGTAATATTTATATCATATTTAGTGTACTTTCGAGACACTTTTCGAATGAATAAGGGTCAAATTCCTCGAAGTGTAGTTACCATTCATTTAACTTTTTCTAATAGTCAATAAATACGACAAATACCGTTCGGGACAATCGACGGATGGGTCGGAGAGAATAGTAAGAAGAGGAACGATTATTTTAGAAATAAACCTACAACTATTACTTGAGTCTGGGTCTTTTATTTAGTATTAAGTATGTATAAATATGATAAGAGGAAATTGTGAATTTAAAATGAGAAACTTTTCAGTAAATTTACATTTTCCTTCACTCAAACCGTTGAAACCTCTTTAAAACCCCCAACTCCAGATGACATTTATCCGAATGTCCCTCTCGAAACATCACAACCGGAAAGAAAAGAAACAACGGAGCTTATATCGAAACCGTCCTGTATCCGAACCCTACTACTGTCGACATAAAGTCAGTACTCCGTTGTTCGGATTTCTCTGTTCGGGTCACGAGTGCTACCGGTCCATTCTCGCGTTTTCTTGGACCGGGAGATTACTTTTACAATTCATAGGCACAGTTATGTCTTAGGTGAATAAGATCAATAAGCAAATATTAAATCAATTTGTAAAATAAATGAATTCGAGGACTCTTTACCTGGAAGATACTGAGACACTGGACATGGACTTCTTCAAGACTATGTCATTAGTTGTGTATTCTTTTGGAGGTCTAACTATCTATTACATTTATTCTCTTACTTTTGTACTCACTAATTTTACAGTGGAGTCAGTATGTTTGCCTGATCTAATCGATTCGTCTGATATTTATATGTTAATCAAACCACTAAGTCATTAGTATTAAATAAGTAAATTGTACATAAAGAATTATATTAACCTACGATTCGACCAGACACCTCTTCTGTCTGTAATTTATTAGTACACATCCATGTCAGACTCTCTGAAATATGTTGGGGAAACAACTCACGGATGATACACGGTCCATGACAAGACCCTTAACTTTTATAACGTCATTTGTTCGAAAAGAATACCTCGAATGTCGTGACTATTAGAAATAATATTTCTGTTATTTGTTTAAAAAAAATCTTTCTATTTCTATTATTTACTTCAAAATTTTCATTCTCTTTCTACTTAGAGTTAGAATCACTGTCTACGACCTATATAATATTTTAATATTTTTTATTTGAACTCTTCGATGGAACCTTCGTGTCAGTCTTTTATGGAGAAATTACTCTACAGTGAACTTTACTCTGGACTTTTAATATTTCCATGGTCGGTACTTTTCTAGACCTCGGTCTACAAGATTCCACTTTCCTTTCTTTATGTCTAGGATTTGGAATCCCTTGTTCAAACCGTATCAAGTCTTCATCCTCATTCCGGTCCTACCAACCGGGTGATTCTCTAGTCCCTTTCCCCATCCTTTGATGTCGAACTTCCAGTACCTTTCCTCATCTGATTGATACTTTCCTTAGGTAACCTTTTAAAATTCGTGGGCTGCTGTATTGTCTTTAAAATAAAAAGTTCTCGAGTAAGACAGGCTATACATCCCTTACTTAACATCTCTTTTCTCGTTCTCTCTCGTTTTCTGTGTAAACGTGGGAATCTGTCCTTTACTACCTTCGAACCACATTCGACCTTATCTTTTATCTCACCGCTTCTATCAACCTATAGAACATAGTTATCGAGATGGTTATATACACTCACACACACACAGGTACACACATAAATAAAAATAAATAATTGTTCATTTCTTTAACTCCGGTTTCATTAACACTACACGAGTTCAGTATACCGATAATACGACATTTGTTTCAGTTAACTAATAACGGTATTACTGTAACAATTTCCTCTTTTAGACAAGGTGTTAACTTAGGAGGAAGAAAATGTTTTGAAGGGTGACGTTTAAGAGAGAACAGTATATGTTTGACAGAAGACAAAGAGTAGAGACTTCGGGTACGAAGTCTTCCATGACCTATCGTCTTCAACTTTCAGAGACTTCTAACTCTTTACTCTTACTAGAGAACCAGAGACCATTATATATAATGTTTACGTGTCTATAAAGTTTTGCAAATAAAAAGAAAACAAATGACTCGACAATTTCAATAAGACGTTACTTATAAAATGTAAGTACGGTTCTCTTTCTTTTGTTACATACAATATCTTTATCTCTTTATGGAGGACCCTCTCACGGTCCTGTAGGAAGACGAGTCATATAAATTTAAAAAAGAGGGACCATAATTAGTCACTTATCGGTTGTACAAACGAACTAACAAAAGTACATTGAAAAGATTTGTTTTTCTACCGACATCCAGTAAAGTGACCCGTTGTCAAAATTTGCTTTCTACTTCTCTAATTCCTTTACTTGTAATGGTAATGACTAAAAAAATTACCTTAAGACCCGTTATAAGGTTCTTCGGAGTTTAAGAAGGTGTCTCAAAGTTTAAGTTTTGGACAGGGAATTAACAGTGGGGTCCCGGATGGTAATGAGGGGTGTTAGTAGTTGAAAAGGTTCGGATATTCGTCACGAATCCTTTAGTTTCCGATCTCTTTCACGATAGTTTAAAACTTCACATGAAAGTTCTTTGTGTCTCAACTTAAAGTTTGTGACTTTTAAAATAGTCGTAGGAACAATTCTTTATTTATGAAAAAAGGGAAAAAGAGACAAATAACGGACTGATGGGGAACCAACGAAATACGATCGATGAATGAGTAGTACAAAAGAATCCCGTTTGTGAATGTTGGTACCAAATGAATGTCCGGTGACGTTTCTTGAAGGGGTTTTATGAGGGAACCTGGAGAGCGAGACGTTCTTGTCAAGACTTACGTAAGTGCAAGGTATTAATAATCGTAATAAGTCTAGTACTGACAAGATTAATTGTACTTTTGTGGTTCAAAGTGATAAGGGTCAAAACGAAGAAATTTGAACGTCATTCTTGTCTCTCAATAATATACTTGGTACGTGTAGTAAGTTAACAAATTGGTACGAGAATTAGTCACATATTATACACAGTGTTTATCCGTCGACGATTTACTTAATATGTATTTCTATTACAAGAGATCTAATGAGAACGGACCTATAAAACGTATTAAACCCAGGATTATGTAAGACTAGGAATTAAGAGAAAAAAAATTATCTTTGATTTAGTAATGGAACAAGAAAAATCAACAAGTTTTGAAACAAAAAGTATATACGATATTTTCATTTTCCTTCTATTGTAAAAATTAAAATCACAAATATCGTATATTAAAAGACTCTCGGTTCTAGAGACAGAGAAAAGAGAGAGTGAAAAGGACCAATTCAACGTTTATATAAACGGAAATTTTTATTGACGATGATTCTTTTTGTATTTAAGTTATCTTGGTTCAACGTAATAATTATCTTTTATTGATTAATTTCGTTCCCTATTCAATAATACGGGAGTATATGTGGGGTGGGAGGTATGTTAAAGTATTAGTTCCGCAATGTTATCCGGTCATACATTTACCTTAGTAATTTATTACTTCTTTTGTGATATCTGTATTATACCATCTTAAGTGTCACCCACTATTTGAACCTTAAATATCGGTGTAGAACTTATCTGAACAATTTTGACAGAGGAGAGATGTCTATTTATTTTTAGTTATTCTATTATTCAATTTTATACCTAATATCGACGATAATTCTACTTGTCGTATTTTTTAGTGGATTCCGTGAATAAATTTTACGATTAAGGGTTAAGGGTCGGGGTCTCTCAGTAAAAGTAAGGTATCCAGACCCCCTCCTCATCGTTCCGTACTAGACCTTTAGACACAAAAATTACTTGTGGGTCTACAAACACTTTGTCCGATAGATTTTCAGGTAAACCGAATTGACGGGATTATATTGGATCTGTGTATAGGTTAATAAGGAGGAGGTCGGAATGTACAGTAATTTATTCTGTTTTCAGTGTTCGTCCATTTTCTAAACAGGTATGTTACCCTTTTCCCACCCTATCTCCCTTCTACTCTCGGTACCTGCCACAAGTGTGACTCTGGAATAAGAAAATTATATATAAGGTACATCGGGTTCGTAAAACAAAGTCAAAGAATATCTTCTACCAAATACTACATTTTATACGAATTATCATTTCTCACTTTAACAATCGGGACTACAATTACAAAATAAGGAAACAATCGGAAACAAGACTACCGGAGTCATCGGAGGTGAAACGATAGAAGTACATCGAAGAAGAGAAATCCAATAGACACTACCAGTAAAAAAGGGTTATTCGTCAGTGAATAACTGACTACATCTTTACATACGGGGAGAAACCCTTGAATAGGTTCCGGACATTTAAGACACTTTTATTTAGTACTTTGTTGACATTGACACCGGCTTTGAACCTATTGAGGAGTTGTCGGTACATCGACTGGACCACGACTTAAAATAGAGTCTCAAAATTTTGTCAATACATATAAAGTCTTATATGGTAACTTACAAATTATAGAGATTTCAAATACTCCAAAGTCACATGAACCTGTACTAATCTAAAACGAACTTGAGGTTACACTAAATACCCTTTATCTTCTTTGACGACCTTAACGTCAAAGATCTCGAAATCGGATCTTATATAGAAGACCAAGATGTCACTTTAAGTAGGAGGTGTGAGTTGTAATTTTTCATCAGAATCCTAGTGAAATATTTTTCATGTGTATGATCTTTTTTTCTGTATTTTCGTACTATTTTGTTTTATTATGAACGTATATTAGTAGTATTTACTACCATGGATTCACAGTACTTTATGAACATGTGTATACGGGGGAACACCACGTACGTACCCTGTGTCCTGTAAAATTTTCGAAAAGCATTTAGTTTATAAAAAGAATCAAATCATAACACACTCTATCTTCTACATGTAAAATTATTCAGGATCAAGTGTTCTAAACTGAATACACGACAAATGATTTCGAATTATTGAGACTTGATAAATGGGTATTCTGCCTTCCTTCCTATTCTCTTTTGACTAAAGATCATAAATTGACTCTTTAATGGGTGTAAATGTAACCCTAAGGTTATGACATGAAATTTTACTAAGTCAGTCACAAAAATCACCTTTTTATTAGGGTCACTTTTCTAATTTACATTTCAGTCTTCTTCCTAACAATTTCATTCACTTTCGTCGTTCAAATTTTATTTAACCCACCTTCTGTTCGTCTTTTTTTGAATCACCTTTTCTTTTATTTTGTACGTCTGAAAGTAACTGTAAAAATTTACGGTTACGATGTAAAAGAACGTATATTTACTTTGAGTACGAAGACTCCTGTGAAGTCTCTTGAACTTCTATAAAGTTTCCCGTTCTCCCGTTGGTACTAAGAACCTTCTAAGTTTCGTTACTGTCTAAGACGTCTAACCCCGTGTCATCGGATATAGATTAACTATATATGTTCCCCTCTTTCCCATCTAATTTTTTGTCGTTGAGCTAATTTGGGATCAATTACTTCTCTCTTTACCAGTTCCCAATTTGGTCTTTTCTCATAACTTTATATTTGATGAGTTCACCTAAAAGACAATACATTCCTTTTAATGGTCTTTTTTCTTATCGTTGATGTTCGTGATCATAAGATAATGATCATGAGACAAAATCTCTTTATTTACTATGTTTCAAATACCTATACAAAAGGGTGTAAATAAAACCTGTACTCCCGCCATTATGTACTCAATGGAAACTTATTTTGTAACAGAACCAAATGGTATCTAATATGTGTGCAATATATTACGGTTTTAAATCCGTAAACAAGTTCATTCTTAAAGGAGGTAGGGTGGTTGTGATAATGTCTAAATAAGTTCACGATCTTTATTAGATCTTTTTATATTCGGTTAAATCGTGGATCATTCTAATACACCTTTTGATAAACTTAAAAACAAGGAGTAGGACTTTGTTCTTTTATATTCCTTGAGAGTTTTTGTTTTGTCCTGTAAAAGAGACAATAAAACTTAAGACAAAAACCGATTTATAAAAATTTAAGGATGAGAACTTTTGAATATTTTGTAACGCTCTCTTTTCTAATATTATTGTTAGAATTCTATTTTATAGGTAATATGAAGGAAACATGACAAAACATGACAAGAGAACTAAAAACTTTATAACGACATATAAGTAAAAATGATCGAAAGATTGAAACTTATAAAATCTGATTAGACCCAGTGTATAAAAAAAGAAAAATAAAAAAATTATATTTACATAAATAAAATTAACCTCCAATTAATGAAATGTTAGAACATAACTAAAAAGGTAGGTAGTTGTACTTAGGTGGTGTCCATATATACACAAAGGGTAGGATTTGGGGGGGAGGGAGGAGGGAGGGGCATGGTAGAGAGACCCAGTAGAGTCACGTGGTCGGGGTTCGTAGGTCATAGTACGTAGCTTGGATCTGACCGCTAAGCAAAGAATGGACTATCATATGTACAAAGTTACGGTAAGAGGGCTTAGTAGGGTGGGAGAGGGAAAGGGTGTCTCAGGTTTTCAGACAAGATATGTAGACACAGAGAAAAAGACAGAGCGTATGTCCCAATAGCAATGGTAGAAAGATTTAAGGTATATATACACAATCATATGACATAAAGAAAGACCGAATGAAGTGAGACATATTATCCGAAGTCAAAGTAGGTGGAGTACCCAGTGTAAAGATCATCTTCAAAAAAATTTGAGGTGTACAGGGAAATGACAGATTTAACATCGGTAGAACGGTAAGTGTAACTGTCCTTCGTGTCATGTCTACTTTTACTTGTAACACTAAACTTTCCATAATCCTGGTGTGACATTTCAGGATAGGAAGTTACATACATCGAACTTATATTGAGAGGGTCTTTTTACGTTCTATGTGTTCTCCTATTCCCCACAATACGGTGTTAAATGTTCTTTATTTGTTCTTATTCCTTTTGTTTTTACTAGTACCTACACCGTGTTACACTGTCTTTATACGGGGGCAATTTTGTCGTAAGACGTCCTACTGAAGAATGGACTAAAACAGACATGACTGGCTCTTAGATTCGATAGTATCAGTGTCTCCGAGACGGTCATTCCCATAGTTATCTACTGTTACAGACCTCTGAGAAGAAGTTAAGATCTAGAAACCCCTACTGTTTTCCTAATGAATTTTACGGGACTTGGATACAATACTTTTATTTTATGTAAAATAGTCTGTAATGTAATTAGTATTCAGATGAGTTATGTTCTTTTATCATAAGATTACAATTTAAGATCAAAGAAGAGTCATTTATTAAGTATTTTTCATAGATTCTATTATCAGATAAAACCAGATTAGACTCAAGGAAAAGGTCAAAAGTTACTGAGGAAAGATATAGAACAGTAAAGATAGTTATGTAAACGAGTTTCAAGTACAGTCTACGTCAGAAAAAGTGACTTAAAGATTCTACTCAATGAAGGATATTATTTCATCTTTTATGACCAAGGGACGGTAGAAACATTTAGGTCTTTATTGCAGAGAACAACGTCACGGTATGTGACTGTCATAAAGACTCAGGAGTATGATACGTGACGTAAAAAGTATATCTACCTTTTATAACTATTTCCAAAAAACCCATGTCACAATAGTTTTCTTCAAGTCTCGTTTTTCTTAACATTTTTAACTCGAGGGACTACAACCAGTCGAATCAATCTCCACAGAGTTCGGGAGCACAGGTAGAATTCTTTCTACAATTGTATCAAATTCTCGAGGAGGTCACCTAAGATTGTGATTCTTTGAAGTATCTTGTACCTCAAATACTACCTACTTCTGGATAATGACTCTATAAAATATCAAATATTTTGAAACTAAGAGCTCGACGTGTAAGATTAAAATTCGTATATTAGTCTAAAAGTCTGTATAATCTTTAAAAGAAGTGGACTGAGACAATTAGTCAAACCCGACGGTACTGTTTTAAGGTATCTGACTGACCGAATTCGTTATCCTTAAATAAAGGGGTCAAGGCTTCCGCCTTTCAGGTCGTAGTTCCGAAACCGAATAAGTTAAGGGACCACTCTCGAGAGAAAGACCGGATATCTTTTGATGGGAGAGTGACACAAGAATGTACTAATTTTCTCTCGAGAGACGAAGAACTTCACTTCACTTCACTTCACTTCAGTGAGTCAGCACAGGTTGAGAAACGCTGGGGTACCTGACATCGGATGGTCCGAGGAGACAGGTAGCCTAAAAGGTCCGTTATCAAGACCTCACCTAACGGTAAAGGAAGAGGTCCCCTAGAAGGGTTGGGTCCCTAGCTTGGGCCCAGAGGGCGTAACATCTGTATGCGAAATGGTAGACTCGGTGGTCCCTTCAATAGTCCTGTGTTTACGGTAGTGACCCCAAGGTGGGAGTACTGTAGTAGGTTAGGATTATTGGGGGTTTCGGAGGTGAAGACTTATGGTAACGTACTCCACCAATGCCGAAGTTGTATGTTAAAAACTTCGTTGTGTTTGTAAGTTAGGTAGTGTGATTAGTAGAGGATTTCTCGACTTTTGTCAATCTGTACAATTTAAAAGGCGTTTTATAGTCAAACCAATAAAAGACACCAGCATACAATCAACAAATAGGAATTCGGTCCGGTAATTTTACCTTTAAGATTATGAACTTACTTTTCTAGGATTGTAATTTTGACGTTGTTCTAAACGGAAGTAAATTCCCCAGGAGGAATTCGTTGTAATGGGGTAGTGTAGAAAGTGTTAAAGAGAAACCCTGAATTTTTTTCCACAAGTTCAACCTCTAAATGTGTCAACCTAAAGGAGAGGACCTACAGGAACATCAGAAACATACGTATCAAACACTTAACGTACCTGTTTAGTCGTGACGAAGCTCACGAGAAACCGTTTAAACACGAGAAACCCACCTTTTGATATGAATGAGGGAGACCACATAACAGTTCTACAGTTTTCGTAACATGTACATACTAAGTCCGTCGATAGGACAGGGTGTCCTGAAGGAAAATACAGGACTTCTGGTAGGTCTCGAGTTTATCCTCTGTCTCTAGAAAAATCAAAGAGTTTTAAATTCTTGATTCGTACACCCTTCGTTGTCAATCTTGACCTGTACCTTGTTGTCTGACCAAGGTCTATCCTTTTCCTCATGTAGTTCCGATATATAACAGTGGGACGAATAAATTGAATATACGTCTCATGTAGTACTCTTTGTGACCTGACCTTCTTTGTGTTCGACCTTAGTTCTAACGGCCCTCTTTATAGTTATTGGAGTCTATACGTCTACTGTGGTGGGAATACCGTCTTTCACTTCTCCTCGATTTTTCGGAGAACTACTTTCACTTTCTCCTATCGCTTTTCAACCGAATTTCGAGTTGTAAGTCTTTTGCTTCTAGTACCGTAGGCCAGGGTAGTGAAGTACCCTTTATCTATCCCTTTGTCACCTTTGTCACAGTTTGAAATAAAAAGACCCGAGGTTTTAGTGACGTCTACCACTGACGTCGGTACTTTAATTTTCTGCGAATGAGGAACCTTCTTTTCAATACTGGTTGGATCTATCATATAAGTTTTCGTCTCTGTAATGAAACGGCTGATTCCAGGCGGATCAGTTCCGAGACCAAAAAGGACACCAGTACATACCTACACTCTCAACCTGACACTTCTTCCGACTCGCGACTTCTTAACTACGAAAACTTGTCACCACAACCTCTTCTGAGAACTCTCAGGGAACCTGACGTTCCTCTAGGTTCGTCAGGTAAGATTTCCTCTAGTTGGGACCCTAAAGAAACCTTCCTTACTACGATTTCGACTTCGAGGTCATGAAACCGGTGTAGTACACTTCTCAACTGAGTAACCTTTTCTGAGACTACGACCTCCCTAACCCCCGTCCTCCTCTTCCCCTGCTGGTTCCTACTCTACCGACCTACCGTAGTGCCTGAGATACCTCCACTCAGACTCACTTGAGGTCCTCTATCACTACCTGTCCCTCCGGACCGCACGACACTAAGTACCCCAGCGTTTCTCAGTCTGTGCTGACTCGCTGACTTGACTTGACTTGACTTGACTTCGCACACCCTTCTCCACCCTCTACTCCTTCCTTTTTGTTTATGGTTAGGAGAAACAGAACTCAAACCCGTTAGTGGGACAGGGGAAAACGTTTATAGAGGACTAAGGGTGATTTCTTTTCTTTTTTTTTTAATTTATAATTAACTTGTTCATTACTTTTTCTGTCATTTCTACTTTGTATACAAAATTTTGTAATTTGTTTTTTGACTCCTAATTCGTTCCATATTTGACCTAAAAATTTCCTGAACTTTAACGAGACCCTTTACCTTCTAGAAGAAAGTACTCCCATAGAATCCTCCGGTCCTGTGTCAGGGACGGGGTTTGAAGTCGTTTCTCGGGAGTGGACCTTGTAGACCTGGATTCCGTAGTTCTGTCCAAAGGATGATACTCTTCCTCAAGATCTAGTAAAGGGTCTAGTGAAGTAGAGACTGTCATGACTTATTTGTCAAAAGATGGAGAAGTCGACTAAAGAGTATCTCCTCCTGAAATACTCTCTGAATGAAGAATTTAAGTTTTTGTTTTATTCAAAAATCCCTTACGAATTTCTACGGAATTTTTACAGATAAAATTACAGTAAGAATCGTAGATGAGAATTTTTGACCTTATCAGTGAACTTAATTTATAGGTGGTTGTTTTTTTATTTAGTACTACATAGGTACACTATCCTGTCCATCATCTATAACTGTCACCCGAAGGACATAAAGAATAAGGAAAATGGTAACAATTCATGGGTCCGAGGATTGTACGTAAACAATGGTATGGGTTGAACCCAGGTAAACGGACGTATGTCATTTCCACTATATGACTGTTGTCTAACACCACTTCCTTTTACGTCTCAAATAACGTCCGTGGTTTGTTTCTCATGTCCGTCGATTACGATTTTATGTGAGTCTGGACGGTCACCGAAATCCCTTTCCAAAAATTGCTGTCCTATTCCCTCTCACAAAACTCCACATACTAGTCGAGTATCTGCAAGAAGACTAACCAACCATCATTCCATCAGTCCTCAGTTATAGTAGTTAGAAGACAGACTAAGGTTATGTACATCCCAGAAACACGAAAACCAGTTGTACGTCAATTGAAGAAGGTGGACCACCACCAAAGTCGTTTTGTTGGGTTTTTAATACCGAGTTTCATGATAGATATCGGGAACAACGATGAGTCAACAGTCGGTTGAGAAGTACTAGTATACCTGACGTCGTACGATCTGAAGGGACAGTAAGTGACAGAGGCTATCAAACGAATTTGAGTACGGGTAACTCAGTTACTATGGTAAGTTGGTAGAGTAGGAGATAGTGGGGGAAGAGTAAGGTAGTTAGAAGGGGTCGTAGTCCCAGAAAAGATCACTCAGTCGACAAACGTAGTCCACCAGTTTCATAGCCTCGAAGTCGAAATCGTAGTCCAGAAGATTATTTATAAACCCCAACTAAAGGAAATCCTCGTTGACCGAACTAGAGAAACGACAGGTTCCCTGTTCTCAGAGGAGGTTGTGGTGTCAAGTTTTCGTAGTTAAGAAGAAACCACGAGTCGGAAGAAATCTCGGGTTGAGAGCGTAGCCATATACTGATGACTTTTGTGGTATCGAAACTGATCTGTCTGAAAACAGTCGTTTCATTATAGAGAAGAAAAATTATACGACAGATCCACACAGTATCGAAAAGAAGGTTCTTTGTTCAAAGAAAATTAAAGGCCCGACGTCAGTAGTCGACGTCGTTAAAAACTCGGGGGAGGGGTTTATTTCAGATAGTGACAAAGGTAACAAAGGGGTAGATAAACGGTGTTTCACTACCCCGGTCTATAGTACTACAAGTAACAAACTTACAATTCAAAATTCGGTCGAAAAAGTGAGAGGAGAAAGTGGAAGTAGTTCTCCGAGAAATCAAGGAGAACCCAAAGATGGTATTCCCACTAAAGTAGACGTATAGACTCCAACAAGTATAAAGAGGTCCGTTAGAACTAAGGTCGAACACGAAGAAGGTTGGGTCGTAAAGTGAACTACATCAGACGAACATTCAATTCATTCGTTCCACTGTTATATGTCGGAACTACATGAGGAAAGGGTTGAAACTTGGTCAGGTAACAAGGTACAGGTCAAGATTGACAACGAAGAACTGGACGTATGTCTAAAGAGTCCTCTGTCCCTTTCATCAGACCATAAGGGTAGAGACATTGTTAAAAGGTGTCAAACATCACTAGGTGTGTTAGTTTCAGAAATGGTATCAGTCACTTCGTCTTCATCTACAAAAGAAGACCTTAAAAGAACGAAGAAGATACTAGGTTACCTACAACCGTTAAACTAGAGACCAAGAAGACGGAAAAGATTTAGGTCGAACATGTAGACGTTCAAGAGTCAAGTGCATGACAACTTCGGATCGAACTTCCTAAAACTCGTAATGGAACGATCGTACACTTTATTTACGTTAACACACTATCAAACTTGTAAGAAACCGTAACCAGAAGAAACCCTAATCTTACTTTTGACTGAAAAGGGTTAGGACACCGGTGACGACTCAAAAGGTTTAAAAGACCGTATCACTCACGTCATGAAATTGTAGTGGTAGAAAATCCTAAAATTAATCGAGTTGACTTTAAATTAGTGGAGGTGATCGAAACAAGTATTATGACGAAGGATTCCGGGTGAACTAAAGTGCGAGGACCTACAGACCGAGACTCACTCACTGGTGTGGTAACACCAATCGGTTCAATAATTATGGGAACTTCTTATTGATTTCCGTAAATGGAAACAAATTACCGACTTCATAAAAAAAGAACAGGACGAACTGAGAAAAAACAAACAAACAAAGAAGTAAAAGAGTGAAGACACTAATTTAAATAAGAAACCTTGAGTCCCTTCCGCTTCCTCCCATTTCAAAAAGATGTTTGTTCTCAGTCCGTCTTCTGTACCCCGTCAGATGGAGGTCCTTTTGGGGTATCGTAGGACGAGTCAGTATGGAAACGAGGTTGTCAGTCGTAGACCCCGAAATAGTCTTCTGACAGGATTTCCGACGACCGTAGATGAAACGGACGTCGTTTTTCTGGACTCTTCGTTGAACCCTAAATATAGGGTGGTTCCTGTCGGAACCTGGTTATTGACGGTGACTTTCTCCGTCTTCATATTTCTGAGATCGTAAGAACGAAGACTGGACCTACTGAGACGTCCCCTTTATGTTTTTCTTTACGAACTCTTACTATTTGTCGTTCAAGTCTCATCCTTGGTAACCGATACCATCAATCCCCTTGTTTACTCTAGACCTTCTCCTTTGGGACCTCGAAGTTGACATAGTCTTTAAGACGTAAAAATTTCAGTCCTATATATTCATTAGAAACATAATCAAAAATACACTGTAAAAAACAGACTTTATAAAATATTATTAAATTTCTCAAAAACTTTCTAACTGTTCTTTTACGATGTACGAAAAAATTATCAATTTTATATATGACAGCACAATTTTTCTACGTCGTAGGAGTGTAAACAGGAAGTTTCTCACATACAGATGGGTTTAGATCTCGATTTTCTCTTCAGGAATTTTATCTTTGACATCGGTGAATTAGAAGATGAAGAGGATAACTGTGGTGAAAAGGATGAGAACCATATCGAGTAGTTGTGTGAAAATGTGTACCAAAAGCAAGTGACTAGAAGGGTTGGGACTCGAGAACCAGTCAATAAAATTCTTCCGTACAAGTACGGAACTTAGTAGACAGGGTAAATAGAAATTGGAATAGTTTTAAGTCGAGACCATTGTATACAAAAGGGAAAATGGATGAAGATAAAACACCGAGGACTGAAAATGGTAAATTCACTTTTTTGAGACGGTTGTCTGAAGAGATATCTGTAAAGATACTCTTGTCGACAAACGTCCGTGAAACTTCTATCTCTGACATAAAAGGGAACGTTACAGATAGGGATACAATCAATCGATCCCGACGGTATCGTTTTATAGTGTTTGAAACACTGAACTTGTTGTCCTAAATAATAAAGTGTCAAGACTTCAGAACTTCAGACTCTCGTCCCTGAGTGAGACGTCCTAAGCAATGAAGACTCTCGACTCTCTCTTAGACGAAGCACGGAGAGCGGAACGAAGACCACCAAACGACTGGTAGAAACTACTAGGAATTGAACATCTTCTTAATACGGTAGAACCGGAAGTGTAAATGTACGTAATAGGAACACACACACAGAGACCCAGGTGTAACAGAGAAAAGACATACTTACAGTCGATATAACTTAATCCCTAAGTGGGATCAGGACATACTGGAGTAGAATTGATCTATGTAGACGTCATTGGGATGAGGGCACATTTATAAGATTTCATGACCCCAATTTTGACGTTGTTTCCTTAACACCTCTCTGTGTCAATTTGAGTATTTTTAGGGGATATATACGTTAGTCTTCGTAAATAAACAACAGAAAAGAACTGGATTTTAGTCCGGAGACATCTTCTCCGAAATCAAACAATGAGTTATTTATAAGGAACTTAAGTCGACACTTCTCATCCTCTGTAACAGTAAAGACAAAACTGAACTCGGGACATGAAGTCACAGGACAACAGAATTCGTTATGAGGTCCATCAGACAGAGAATTCGTAAGAGAAGGTAATATGTCCTTTCGTAATAAAAGGCGTGTTACATCGGAACCTTGTGATGATATAATCAAAGGGATTACCCAAGAAGACTGAATGTTTACGGCCCAAATAAAACCGAACGTATACTTCAAACTAACGTACGTAAGTATTAACTCAAAGGGAAGACTAAATAATTAGTCTTGGTAGTATATAGTTTTACTATTAATCGACCGTTCAACACCGTTTACATATGTTTCAATAAATATCTATAGAGCGTGAAACGTACAATTGTAATAGATTATTTAGTACATTGTCATTTTCACCGTCTTATGGGTTTAATTTAGTAAATGAAAATAACTTTCAGACTCTAAAATCTTATGGTAAGAATTTATAAGTGTCACAGATACCGAATAAATTAGACGAAGAGGTATTAAACTGAGATTACAAAACTTTACTGGAGTGTCTATGTAAATGGTAAGTTGTACTTTCAGATAACCCAATGTACAAGACTTAAATTAAATATGTCATAGTGTAACCCTTTCTATAACGATATCTGAGTATCCATATCTATGTTGTAAAGGTAAAAGAGTAAATGTCAAAGTGAATATGGCATTCCTTTTTTTTATTTAATAGTACGTTGTGTAAACTTATAAAAGTACAGTCTCACGGACATATATTTATTTGTACTTTCCGTAATTCACTATATTGAAAAAAGATCCGTATATACGACTTTCGTAGACTAGTGAAATTTTATGAATTCGTCTTTTTTTAATTCCTTGTGTGTTGATCTCAAAAGACTAATCGAAAATTAAGAAAAAAAAAAAAAAAAAATGGTCGTCAATGAACCTCTAACTTCCCTGACTCTGTCAGTTTTAAAAAAATCCATAGAAAACATCTCTTATCGGATCCGTTCTAGAATTTATTGTACTTCTAGTACCGGGAAGCCTCTGGTGGTATCTGGTTACAGACTTTCCAGTTTTAAGACGATAAGGGTCAAAGAGGATAAACGAGAAATACCTCGTTTAATCTCTTCACTCATTGTGTCATCTTCAATATACAGAAATCTTCAATGAAGATAAGTTCAAAGACAACTGGGAAAGTATAAAAGAACCCTGTCTTGTTATTTATATGAACGGAATGTCTCCTCTCGTGTGTTTGACATCCGACGAAATAGTTTAAAAAGAGTGTTCTCTCTAGTTCTCGTCAAGTGGTTTAAAGAGAGTGTTCTTTCAAAAAAAACAAAAAAAAAAAAAATTACAAACAGAACTCTTGACTAGAGACAGTCAATCCAGTACTGTTGAGTATTGGTGAAAATCGTCTGTCGACATGGTTGGTTTTGTAAACTCCACTACTCTTACTCGTTGGTGGGGGTGTCTGAACGAAGTTCAATTTTAATCTCGTTTAGTCTTGTTAAGACGGAGTGTATAGTTATAAATAATTGTTTGTCCCTACTCTGTAAGTATGTTAAACAATACACTGTATAACTTCAGGGTTGAGAGGTAAGTATATTCCCTAGGAATTTGTAGAGTGGACCTCGGCCCCCACCACCCCTTTATATATATATATATATATATATATATATATATATATATATATATAATATATATATGTACCCGAAGGGACCACCGAGTCTCCAATTTCGCAAACGGACGTTCCACCCTCTGGGCCCAAGTTAGGGACCCAGCCCTTCTAGGGGACCTCTTCCTTTACCGTGGGGTGAGGTCATAAGAACGGACCTTTTAGGGTACCTGCCTCCTCGGACCATCCAATGTCAGGTGGCTCAGCGTTTCTCAGTTTGTGCTGACTCGCTGAAGTGAGTGAGTAAGTATATATATATATATTAAATTTCTTCGGATTTTGTTGTAGGTCTCCCGGTTCTAAGATGTCGGAATGTTCGGTCCGTCAGTCTGTATAAGTCTAATTCACAGCGTTGTTAAATACCTCGTAATTCACTAATTTAGGTAGGGAATACACTGTCGGGTCGATATCTGGAGAGATGTAAGGATATGAGACTAATAAATTCTCTTCTTTCAATGACGGTTTTAAAAACTTGATTATGTGTATAGAACTTACGGTAATCAGAGTAGTTACTCCTATACGAAGATTTGGGTAATCCGATTAGTTGGTAAGTGATTAAATTGGTCACCTTAAGGAAAAGACTACAAATAGTACGATTAATAATTTCAAAGATAAAAACTAGGTCATATTTATCGAATTAATCACCATAGTTGGAGGAGGCCTCAAGACCAAAGGAAAATCTTACGATCGCTCGGTAGTGACTCGATACTCTAAGGTTTTTCGACACTCACTGGTCAAGTTGACACGACACTGGTTAGATTTTACATTCATCAAACGTGATTTAGTGTCTGTAGTGTCGTAATGTCGTTTAGAGATTCTATGATTCTAGAAAATACCATGGTAATAAGATAAAAGACGGAAATAGAGAAAAAGAGAGAAAAACCGATACGAGAGAAAATACGATTATCGGTAAGGAAAAACCGAAGAAGAGAAAGAAGTCAAACAACCAGGTACAGAGAGACTAAAGAATAACATACTGAGGATCCTTTATTCCAAAAGGACAGTGATGGATGTAACTATAAATGTAACTATAAAAGAGGTTTTCTCTAGAGATCTGGTGGGTGAAAGTCTTAGTAGACCCTATTTTACTCTCTTTACGTATAAGGGTTTCTCGTAGAGACACGAAAGAGATCTTTAGACGTCAAAATCGTCTGTGTGGGAGAAGTACCAAGAATATGTGTGATTCCAAACTTTTGTGTAGGATAAAGAGGATAAGGTCAGTCCATCGTTCTAAGCATAATTTGTATTTGACACACGTCTAACCAAAATAAATCCAATAATAATGAGCCACGTAGATGAAAAGTTGTATAACACCTTGGAAGTATTTCCAAGTCATTGACATTCCGTTTGAGAGTTAATAAGTCCACACTTAATTGATCGACTACCCAATAGGTTCGAGAATCGAAGAAGATGGAAGAAGAATTACACAACACCGATAAAGAGACCCCTTGTTTAGTGAGTAGACAACGTTGAACAATCGTTCAAACTATTTTCCGACTCAAAGATCCGTATAATTTTACTTCAACCCCCAAAAGACACATTATTTTATAGGATGGGTCTTCCTGGTAAGGAAGATTTCTATTACTTCTTGATCGATATTATAGATGGGCAGTTTATTCCTGGTTTTTGTGATCGGGTTGAGTAAACGACCCTTTATTTTAAGAAGTATGAATAGTTATGTTTAATGTTATATATAACGATTTATAGGTGTGTTTTATGGTTTTATATCGATGTTATAGTCCATTAATTTACCTCCCATTTTTTAACGAAGGGTATCCCAAAGTTTTATGGTAGTTACCATAGGAATCTGTTTTAACCCTTTTCAATTTTTCCCTGTTTCCGTTAGAAAGAAGAGTCTATATAGACAAAAGATATCTTTTGTCTTATAAATCGGTAGAGATTATTCTAAACAGATGAAAGGTAGAGAGTACACATAAAGTGAATACGTATAAAGAAAGGTACCCCAAATGAGACCAAAGGACCCTATAATGACGATACACTAATATCCGTATAGTACACTAATCTTCGTATAGTTCAAAATTCTGGAAAGAATGTGTTACCGTTTAAGAATGTACATTCGTCGACAGACCAGTAGATTATATGTCTCGGACCTAGTGAGTGAAAGTTCATTAAATACTCGTTGAATTGTACCACTAAGTGTGGAAACTTGTCTTTTTTTTTATGAGAAACTAAAGTCGTTTTGGACTACCGAAATACTTAAAATCGTGTGTCGTATGAGTGAAGTGAGATCATATGAGTGATAGGTGTCTCCAGGAAACAGTTAGGGTTTATGGTGGTGGTGTGTGTGAAGGTAGAGGAAGTTTTGTCTACAGTACTTCCGAAGGGTCTCAAAAAAATGATCTGAGACGACAAGTAGACGAGTCCTAAGGATTGAGAAAGTGTTTGTTCCCAAAGTGAGTAGTCTAGATCCTCCACACCCTACCGTTTCCCGGAGATTCTTGTGGATTCAAATTTAATGATATCGAGAAGACCCACCCGACATAATCAAGGAAAGTGTTAGAAACCCCCGGGGACACACCACAGTTGAGTCAGTGACTGGTATGTAAAAAATTGTATAGTGACTCTCAGTCAAGAGGGTAGACATTTTTGTACTATGGTGAATACACCAAATAACATTTGAACCGGGTGGATATCGTATTTATTGAAGGACACTTGTCTTTAGGTCGATTCTGGTCCTCTGTACCCCAAATCCTTGTTCAAGAGTTCATCGGTGTGGTCAGTAACAGACAGGGAGAGAAAGTTAAGTCAGGGACTTCTGACCCCGTTCCATCCTATCCCTCTCTTTCCTTTATTACTGTCCACTGTACACCTGGAGGAAAGAATTCCTTTTTCGTCCGTTCTATTTAAGAATGAGTCAGGGACCTTAGGAAAGAACTTTTCAGACGAAGTCAGACGATAACGAACTGACCACATACTCTTGATACACAACCTTTCACACCTAAATATCTCGGATAAGTCAACCTAATGTATTCACCGTTTCAGGAGTTACCTTCAGTTTACATTATACGAATTAAACGTGTATCGAAATAATAAGAAATTATAGATCAGAGGAACGATATTAGAACTATGACAAACGTACCTCCTATCACGAAATTTTATGGAATCTAAGTCCGGTTTTACTAAATTAGGAAAAAATTTTGACAAGATACATTCGTCCTTGACAATTCTTTAACGACGTCCTCAGAACCCAATTTTCTACTTTAGGATCTTATTTAAAAGTTCCAGTTTTTATTTTTCTCATCTTTATCTTCGATATTAAAACTAGTAAAAGAAAGGTTTTCCAAATTGGAGGAAGGAATACGTGTGACGTTTCGACAAATCTAAGAGTAAAGTCAGTCTTATGGAAACTGACGGGGTGACACCGACGACTCTTGAACTAAATCCTATATGGTACGTGATCACGTAATATGTCAGGTAGCAATATGGACTTTCCTACTCGAGAATCACGAAAGGTCTCCTTTTTACCTTCTCAAAGTTTCTTAGATGAATTTAGAGTTAATTTAAATCGAGGTTTGAACATAACAAGGAAAGGATCAGTTTCCCTAATTTAATATATTATTTAGGAAAAGTTAAGGTTAAAGTCCAAGACTAAGAATGGAGAATTTAGTGGGTCTCACGAAAACACCCAGATGGTTTATTATGAGGTTGAAGGTAGAGATTTCTTACGATGAAAGACGACTTACCAAAAACGGAAATATTCTATTTCGGTATGAAATAAGGGACGTTGAAGCGAGACTTATCACAAAACGATAATCGTCAGGAACAAGGTTTGATCAGAATAAAGATGTTTAATCCACTCAAAAAACCGAAAGTTCTGGTCGTGAAATAAATGATATTAAGAAAAATGGACAACTCTCCTCATCCCCTCACTAATCTCCTTCAAATCCATCTTTTCTTCTTAACGTGTCAGTGACTTTTATCACTTCCAGTGTTCCTCCGTTTTATCTGTGTACGTTCCTCCTCTCACACTTGCAAGACGACGCCGGGATCGGATGACAAAACACACACACCCAAAAAAAAAAAAAAAAACGAAAATTTTCTGTTCTTTCCTCTTTCCTTTCTTAGTTTTCTTTAATCCTTCTTCCTCATTCCCTCTTCTTCCTTGGGGACTATCCTTCCTACTACTTTCTCCTCCCCTTTATATGGAAACTTGTACAGTTTCACTCAGGAGGAATTTAGGACGGTTCTAACAAAAACAATGGTAAAACATATTCGCTGAAGAGAGTCCCAGTGCACTCTCGTCTTTGACTAAGGAAGGAGATTTTTTGATTTGATTTATAAAAAGGAATTTTAACTAAAACGACTTTACCTAAAAAGTATACCCTTGGAGTCAAAACTAAGTAAACGTGAGGTTTCACTTTTAATAGACCCATCACTTTTCCTTTACCTTTGAAGTGGTCGATTTTAAAGGGACATGGAGTATCATCTTCACACGCCTCGACTGACAGATTTAATTTACAGACATGTAGACTGGTAATTTTTTTTAAGGACTTCCTCTGACCGATAATTGTCTTAAGATACCTATTAAGAGAAAAATTTACTACTTTTGAGAAATTTGTAGTTAATAGAAGTGTGATGAAGGAATAGAGATCAAAAAGAAGAGAAAGAAAAAAAAAATTAAAATTTAAAAATAAAAATGAAATAAAATGAAATGTTATGACATAACCAAAACCGTATGTAACTGTACTTAGGCGGTTCCCACATGTACTCGAGGGTTCGTACTTGGGGGGAGGGTGGAGGGTGGGGTGTAGTAGGGAGGTCTAGTAGGGGCACGTGGTCGGGGTTCTTAGGACGTAGGACGTAGCCTGCATCTGACCACTAAGCAAAGAATGTACTATCATATACAAAGTTACGGTAAGAGGGTTTAGTAGAGTGGGGGAGGGAGAGGGAGTCTCAAGTTTCAGACGAGATGTGTAGACACAGAGAAAACGACAGAACGTAAGTCCCAGTAGTAATGGTAGAAAGATTTAAGGTATATATACGTAATCATATGACATAACCACAAAAAGAAAGACCGAATGAAGTAAGACATATTAGCCGAGATCAAAGTAGGTAGAGTAATCTTGACTAAGTTTACATAAGAAAAATTATCGACTCATTATGAGGTAACACATATACATGGTGTCGAAAGAATAGGTAAATAGACGACTACCTGTAGATCCAACAAAGGTACAGGACCGATAATATATGTCACGACGCTACTTGTAACCCCATGTACACAGAGAAAGATAAGACCAAAGGAGCCACACATACGGGTCGTCACCCTGACTCAACGTTCGCAAACCAAACATTTCTGAGTAAAGACTCCATAATAAAGTCATTGGACTTATACTTTTTTTCGACGTCCCATCTTTCTTCTTATCTCTGTCCTTCTCCCTCTTTCTCTTCCTTCTCTGGATCCTTCCTCTCACCGTACTTATCAGGTTGGTTAACGTCTGTATCGTCCCCTTCTCTCCTCTACTTTGGTAATGAAACTTCCCGATTGTAGGGGTAAGTGAAACATGACTACCTTCTACTCGACTTAATCATCAATAACTTTATACTCGGAAAAGACACAAAGAGGTCAACTCAAAACCTTACAGAACGGTCGTCGGATTGGATTAAACCATCTTTTGTCCAATCCTAGTCCAATTCTGATAATCAAGGTGAGATCCAATGAACATTCCCACCCAAATGGTGTTATACTCCTGAAGTCTTGTTCAAAAGGTCTTTTTTTCGAGGGTTTAGTCCTATTTGGAATAAGGAGTCCGGAGATATCCGACCCGGTAACTGGTTCAGGTAAAGGAACTCTTAGATAAACGAGGTCTGAACATGAAGACTCGTGTAACCTTTCATACTTATGGTACGGAGATTGTCTTTGACATAGAACTAAAGACGTTATTAAAAATTAATAGTGAGACAGATTATAATTCGTATATAAAATGGGAACTAAATTTACGAGTTTTAAGAGATTCGGTCCGAAGTCGTTATGCACTTGGCACTTGAGGGACTGCAAGTTCGACCAAAATCTTTTCCGTCTCCTTGGTCTCTAGTTTAACGGTTGTAGACGACCTAGTACCTTTTTCGTTCTCTCAAGGTCTTTTTGTAGATGAAGACGAAATAACTGATACGGTTTCGGAAACTTACTCCCCTAGTGTTATTTCACACCTTTTAAGACTTTCTCTACCCTCATGGTCTGGTGTCCAGTCCTTCGTTGTCAATCTTGACCTGTACGTTGTTGTCTGACCAAGGTTTATCCTTTTCCTCATGCAGTTCCGACATATAACAGTGGGACGAATAAATTGAATATACGTCTCATGTAGTACTCTTTGCGACCTGACCTTCTTTGTGTTCGACCTTAGTTCTAACGGCCATCTTTATAGTTATTGGAGTCTATACGTCTACTGTGGTGGGAATACCGTCTTTCACTTCTCCTCGATTTTTCGGAGAACCACTTTCACTTTCTCCTCTCACTTTTTCAACCGAACTTCGAGTTGTAAGTCTTTTGCTTCTAGTACCGTAGGCCAGGGTAGTGAAGTACCCTTTATCTACCCCTTTGTCACCTTTGTCACAGTCTGAAATAAAAAAACCCGAGGTCTTAGTGACGTCTACCACTGACGTCGGTACTTTAATTTTCTGCGAATGAGGAACCTTCTTTTCAATACTGGTTGGATCCATCGTATGAGTTTTCGTCTCTGTAATGAAACGGCTGATTCCAGGCGGATCAGTTCCGATACCAAAAAGGTCACCAGTACATACCTACACTCTCAACCTGACACTTCTTCCGACTCTCGGCTTCTTAACTACGAAAACTTGACACCACAACCTCTTCTGAGAATTCTCAGGGAACCTGACGTTCCTCTAGGTTCGTCAGGTAAGATTTCCTCTAGTTGGGACCCTAAAGAAACCTTCCTTACTACGATTTCGACTTCGAGGTCATGAAACCGGTGGAGTATGCTTCTCAACTGAGTGACCTTTTCTGACACTACGACCCTCCCTAACCCCCGTCCTTCTCTTCCCCTGCTGTCTCCTACTCTATCGACCTACCGTAGTACCTGAGTTACCTGTACTCAGACTCACTTGAGGCGCTCTACCACTACTTGTCCCTCCGGACCACACGACACTAAGTACCCCAGCGTTCTCAGCCCGTGTTGACTCGCTGACTTGACTTGACTTGACTACATCATCATCACACCTTATCGAAAGGTTTTCAGAATTTTATAAGGTTTCTTTTCTCACTGTAAAACATTCTTTTTGGATATGAATTTTACTACACTTACATCTTTTTGTCTCTCTTCGATTGAATATTGTGATTTTCGATTGATATTGTGAACTGGCCTTTTTTTTTTTTGGATCTACTAATCCATCACTAAGTAGTGGGTTCTTTATTACGGATACACTCATCATTACCTTCGTATAATCGTCGTGACACAAAGAAAAGATTCATAGACTTTGACGTAAGGTTGGTTCACGTGTATAACAGAGTTAAGATGATGGGTGGATTCCTAAAATTATTTCGACATAACTAGGTGAGGTCGAACGAACGATTACGAAGTATTGTGTGAGTCCGTTCTTACCAACGTTACATGAAGAAAAGTCGTCAAGTAAAAATAGGTAAACTCGGACGTCAAAAGTTCTTATAAACCCATGAAGACCGATATGTTTTATTAAAAGGAGAATCTGTTATTTTATTAAATAGATGAGTAAAATAATTAATTATTTATGTATAAGACGGAAAGTAGGATTTCTCCTACTTTTGTGTAAAAGAGATCTGTCCTGGTCGAAGACGGCCAAAGACGTGTACACCATCGGGACACTGAATCTCCTTAGTCCTTTTAAATTAATGTCTCAAACTTAGTTCAGGAACTTTTCATGTCATGTTACCGGAGACATGACGTCGGTGAATAACTTCGGTGAAATCCTTTACCAATAAACTCAGATTATTGACTGGCTAAGTTAATTTTCCTCTGTCCTTTTGGTAAACGACTTCGTCCGTGAGACAAATAATAAGTGACGACAGTAGATTTCGTGTAGAGAGTTGGTGTTGGAACACGACACCGAGAGGTAGGAAGGGGTAGGAAGAGATAAACTTCCGGTTCTGTGTTTGGGTGAAAAATGAGTGAAGTGGTCCCTCAGAGTCGATCCTCTACCTCACACTAATCCTTACGCCCCACTCTAATGTACTCACTAATTTTGGAATGTCCTAATTATATAGTTATATATATCGGTCTACCCCTAAGATAGAGGGTAAGACTACTTTTAGTGTAGAGACCCCGGACACGAAATGTCGTCTGTTTAACGTTTTCTTTATTGTTATGTGACAATATGTAAATTAAGTGTTACTCTTGTCGTCTTTCGTTAGTCTCTGGACGAAGTCAAGGTCAAAATACCAATTTGTTTGACGTGTCCGGAACTTACCCTTCAAATTTCTCATTGTTTCTGGGTCACCTTTCACTGTTGGGTTTCTTAGTTGTATCGTATTGAGACCAAAACCTTGGATCTTTTGGTTTAATATTGAAATAATCGTATTGAAACTTTGAGTGAAATACCATGTTATCCCACTATTGGAATAGGGTTGGTAAACAAGAGATTAAAGACTTATACATAGATATATGGAATATTTCTTGTTTGGGACTATATAATGTAGTTTAGAAAAGTGACTTGAAGTCCTTACGAATGTATCTATTTAATTTGGAATTTAGTCTTCATCTGATAACATTACCTACAGTAGGACAGTATAAAACTGAATTTTCCATTTTCTTACCGATGGAATGTTTTAAGATTTTACATACGTCCTCATTTTTCCTTTTTTCTCTTCACTAATGTTCACTAGGTTAAGACCCACTAAGACCCACATGAGAATTCTATATCGGTTGTCGTAAGAACAACGTGACCTATACTAAAAAAAAAAAAGTAAATTTCCATTTTCCTTTTAAGATTCCGAAGGATCCGATGGGTTTGACCTTCTTATGCACCTTTTCGTGAATCCCCCTTTTTCATGAACTAAAATCTATACAATTCAAAATACACGGTTAATATATTGGTTGGATCTCTCGTATAATTTTTCGTCTCTGTAATGAAACGGTTGTTTCCAGGTAGATCAGTTCCGATACCAAAAAAGTCACCAGTACATACCTACACTCTCAACCTGACACTTCTTTCGACTCGTGGTTTCTTAATACGAAAACTTGACGTCACAATCTCTTCTGTGAGCTCTCAGGGTACCTGACGTTCCTCTAGGTTGGTCAGGTAAGATTTCCTCTAGCCAGGATCCACAAGAAACCTTCCTTACTACGATTTCGACTTTGAGGTGATGAAACCGGTCGAGTACGTTTCTCAACTGAGTAACCTTTTTTGAGACTACGACCCTCCCTAACCCCCGTCCTCCTTTTCCCCTGCTGTCTCCTACTCTGCCGATCTACCGTAGTGATTGAGCTACCTGCACTCAAACTCACTTGAGGTCCTCAACCACTACCTGTCCCTCCGGACCGCACGATATTAAGTACCCCAACGGTTCTCAGTCTGTGTTGACTCACTAACTTGACTTGACTTGACTTGACTTGACTATGTTGGTTCCTTTCTACAACTCACGTTCCCATATATATTCCGATCTTCACTCCCTTCTTTAGGTCCGACCCCTATGTGTAAACGTACAGTGACTGTATAGTCACTATAAATTTCGGCACTCTGACCTACTTTATCGGTTCTTTACTCTTCTCAGGGACCCTTCAGACTCGATTCTGTAACTCTTCTCCTACTCCTCTTATCACTCTCCTTTATTAGTAGTTCCATCTTCTTTTTACTTCTTACACACTACAGGTCCCTATTTTCACTTTTCCCATAAAATTCCTCTTTCCTAAATAATTATAGTTCCCTCTCCTACACTCTCAACTGGTAAACTAAATTGTTTTTCCGGTGACTACAGAAACTTTATCATCAAAGTTACTATGTCACTTCCATTTACAAACTAACCTTACTTAAATTTCCTTTTACTCCCTTCTTTGTAACTCCGGTTCTTCATATCTCTTAAAAACTCTTCAAAACGATATCTTTCTTCGTCTCTTTACCCTGTGTTCGACCTTTTTCTTTAATTCTGTCATCTTGTAAAAATTCTAGTATCATACCATACTGGAAAGAGAGATCTCTTTGTCTCGTCACGTCTAAAGGACTTTAATACAGGAACTCTTATCTTATATTACGTGTTCTCCTTACTGACTAAAATCTAATCCTCATTCTTGATAAGTAGAGCTCATGTCCTTTCTTTTATCTCATGTACCCAGGCCTACACTAGTACGGTCAAATAACTTCAAGAGAAGTCCTATTGATAAAAGGGTACGTACAATCTTTATATTAGTCAATATTGACTCCTACTCCATCCTTTACAATCACCAAATCCTTCCTATACTATACCTTATCAGTAGTCCTCTTGTCCTTTCAATGGATCCTAAAACGGTAGACTTCACCATCGGTGAAATGCATACATAGATGACTTGTGACTTTACACTGAACGCACTAACTCTTTGACTAAAAAATAATAAAAACTAAAATTAATTAAAACTAAATTTTTAACTACGAGTAAGACAAGAAAACTTTTTAGAGTCTTCCAAACCTTTTCGAACTCATACATTAAGACACCAAGGTTAGTATGTAAAATATCTTAAATTTACCTCTAGTTCGTAACAATACTTTTAAATCGTAGGTTTAACTCTTCATAACATACACACTCTATATTTGGTCTAAGGTATCTTACTTTTTTCACTTTAAAGAGTAATTACAAAATATAACTAATATACAAATTTATTATAAATTTATATAACCTAATTCATTTTGTAAAATTAAATTGGAAAAATGAGACAAAAATTATACGGACAATCTTTTGTAGTTTAATATGTTTACCCAGTGTAATGTAAAGACAACCTTTTTCTCCCGGTTCCTTTTCCCTTGTACGAAGTGAGGACGATACCTCTATTTCTTAGGTCCTACCACTAAGTTAACGGGGAAATGATCGTAAACTGGATTTTCGAATCGTAAATTTGACTTCCTTCATTTTGGAAGGTATATTGAAACAAGACAGATAAAGAGGACCGTAAGATTAGTAAAACGAAACACATAAAACTACAACCGATAAAATATCTGTTTCAAAATACTGATAATGAAGGTAATAAAAATTATACTTCTCATGTCTAGGACGAAAGTGAAAACAAAACTAACTACACCTTATAAAAGCATGAAAAATATAAATTAGAATTACCCAGTAAAATAAAACCTAATGACAGAACGTTTATCGGTCAATCCACTCACACATGTATGTACATACGGACTCTGAGTTAGACTCTCAGCCATAGAAAATTATTTATTAAATTGTGTAGAAGTAAATAATACTATTGACTATACGAATCACAATGAAGACAGTGGAATAAAAATGTTTCATAGAAAGTAAAAGTTTCAAAACGACGAAATCAGTCTTGTTGAGACAAATAAACATTAAGTAACCACTCAATCTCCAAAAGATGACTATCAATGGACTTATACGAAAATTGTGTATGAAACATAGGAAATGGGATAGTTGAGAGTCTTTCCTTAAACGGATCGAGAATGAAGAGAACGGGGGTGGTGAAGATGTTAAAAATCGTTAATTAGATAATAAATCGAAAAAAGAAGTGAAGTCACCGTTAAACCTTACACGTTCCGAATCATTGTGTGTCAGTCCAGAAAAGATACTTGATGTTCTATTAGTACCTTAAGACACACATCACCATATGTTTCACGGATTTGGTTATTTAGTACTGAAGATTATACACTTTACGTAAGACACCATGATCACCCGTGCCATTTGTTCCAACGTCCTTCGACAAATTTTCATTGAGATTCATAGAGTACGGACTAATTACATGATATTATGCCGTGTACGAATTACTTTCTTAGTAATTGACCTTATATTAATTTACAAATTAAGTCGGGGGTCAGTTAGTAAACGAAAATTTATTTGGATTCTCATTTATTGGAATCGATAAAACCGAAAGTGGAACTAGAACAGATCTTACACGTATCTCCCCGTAGACACCGTACATGTATCTCCGTGGTTGGGGAGTTGCACTGTCTCGTAGAAAGAGACTCTTTACAAAAGGACCCTATTGGGGTTTCCGCCGGACAAGAATTCAATAAAACTCAAACGTAAAGATACAATAATTAAGTGGTTCCCTGTAGTCGAATATTTTCAAAGAGTCTTCCGAGTTGTTAAACAAATTGGGAAACACTGGGTTTCATAAACTGGGATTTACAAAACGAACGGAATGTGACCGTTAAATAAAAGTCCCTTGGACAAAGTCATTCATAACGACGTACTACAACACAGTACTTTACCAATCTCTTCAGTGAAAATGAAAGAATCTCGTTGTGAACTAAATGTGTCTCGAGGGTTTCATGAAGAATATAAAAACTACAGAAAATCCCAAAATTACTTTATGAAGACAGTCAAAACTGAACGTCGAGGGGAAGGAGAGAGGGACGAGTTTAGACGTCTGTTGAGTTTATATTTGGGCTACCACCCTTCTTTGGCTCTTTAACGTCGCTATTCGTGTACATGAGTTTGAGTGGAGACAAGAGACGATAGATTCCTAAGTCAATGTACAGTCCGAGTGTCACGAGTGAGGCAAGAGAGAACGACACGGAAGAGACTCTCTGAACGGGACACCTTCCTCTGAAGACCTCCCGGTCCGGGTGTCACATGGTCCATCTGTGTGGGTCGGTACCTAGTGCATGAGATCCTAGAGAGTTGTCGACATATACATATAGAGAGAGATCAATCTGATAGTTAAGGAACTTCCTCCGTAGTTTCTTGTATAAATAAAAATATAGACACACACGTCCTGTCCATGAACACACAACGACTTAAGTACTCAGTGTTTTGTTTCACTTTTCGCTTTTTACCCACCCAAGGGGTCGAAGAGTCAATAAAGTCTACATTTGTAAACTTGTTTTTTACTGTCCTGTACTCGATTATAATAGTATCAAACAAACAGATACATATTCAAAGGTATATAAACCGAAAGACTCCACAAAATTTATTATCTTCTGTTCTTCCTTAAAAATTTTAGAAACATAAAAATGAAAATGTTATTTTTTATAACACCAAAAAAAAAAAAACATTGACGACATAGTGTGTGTACGTATCTGCTTTATGTGTCTTAGTCGTAGTCCTAATTGTTTTCTGTTTCCAGTCATCCAGTTCTGTTCTTACTATTCTGTAATCTAAGTACCTAGTTATTCTTTTTTCATCAGTTTACCCTTTTTTTTACTCTTTTTCGTTAAGTGACTTCTACTTTACGCTTACTGTCACTTGTATATTTTTCGACGGGTCGGAGTGATTATTAACCTTTTTTACGTTTCATCTTGTTTTATTCTAACATAAAAGTTCGTATCCTGATCGTCTTTAATTTTTCTAAATACTATAGGTCTCGACCGTCACTATTCATGTTTATTCGTGAGAGTATGTGACAACCACCCTCATATTTAATTATTCGGATAAAACTTCTCGTAAACCGTCATAGTGTTTTAAAGTTAAACATAGAAAATCAGTAAATCTTGAGAAAAGGTGTCTTTATGAAAGTGTACTCTTGTTTGAATACGTGTCCTATAACTTTCGTGGTAATAAATACTATCTCTTTTAACTTACGTTTACTTCATAGGAGGTTATGTTATTATAACTTAGTTATTAATGTGTAAACATGTTATTTTATAATATGTCTATAATTTTTATCACTTCGACTGAAAGTACCTAACTGAACCTTTCTAGATATTTTGTATCATAATTCCCTTTTTTAATTTTCGTATAACTCCTATATTTAAAACTCGTATGATAAAAATATATATGAATACATACAAATAAGTCAATTATTTAGACAGTGAACGTGTCCGAGAGATTCGATGAGTTTATAGACTACGTGACCATGCAAACATTAATTTATGATGTAATATTCGTTTCTTTTTACACGATTTCGTCCCAACCACATTATGGTTCGAGTTGGAACAACGACTGATCCTGTCTCGACTTCTTCTCGATTATACAAAATAAGACACCTCAAGATATATTAAACTCAGGAAACATTGTTTTTACATACTATGTACATTGAAAATTTTACATTAACCGGAGATTATTGGTATTCCAAACGGTATCGATAGTATCTTTCGGACGGGTCGAATTATGAATGTACGGTTCTTCAACTTTCAAATCTTAATGACTAATACACTGTACTCGTCGTAGTGTGTGACTGATAATCTGTGATCGTCGTCGGTGTTACAGGTAAGGAATTATAACCCGTCGGGTAGATTAAGTTATTAAATTTAATTCAGATAAGAAAGAGCAGAAAGTATCTGATGAATCTAGTGGACCATCCGATGTTCCGTGAATCGGTCAGGAGGATATGTTGAGACTAGGTAGTCACCTTCCCCTTGTTGCACTACTTTTGGTAGTGAAATTTGTCCACTTTCCTCATGTACTACCACTTTATAGAGTTGAGGTAAGGGAGTTGTCTAGCGAAAAGTCTCATGGTGACCTTCGACTTTTATTCTACAGAATTCCTTTTATTCATTAGGAGTCTCTAATTATTCCGATTCATCTTCACAATCATAAATGTTGAGTTGACTTCGTACGTGAAAAAATTTTTTAACTAGGAAGATGAATGACTGTATTCCTTATCCGGTACAGACAGATATAACGGTATGTTAAAATGTTACGACTCGTTCATTGTAGAGGTAAAGGAGACATCTGTTACTAAGGAGTGTCGAGTAGAACTTTTAGGAAAACGTCTTCATTACTATAGGGATAATTAAACACCAACTTAGTAAACACGAGTTATCTCCCATGTAAATCAAGTTCGTTATGTAAAAGGTCGTCGTATTTGTGATGGTGGCTTCGGGTGACACGTGTTGTGTGTGCAGTGTACCGGTAAAAAGGTCACTTCCTACGACTTTTTGATAGAGTCTCGAGTAAAAGGAGAACTAAACAGTAGACATATGAGATACCTGTCGAACAGACAGTGATGAGTCAACAAGTTTTGTTTTACGTAAGAGAGTATAACCTGACATTCTTAAATATTTGTGCCACTACAAGGTGGATCAAAGTCGAGTCTACCTTGTTTACAGTCGTCGACCGACATTGGACTGATGTAGAATTATTGTCGTTTTAGAAGGGAAGATACAACTTATGTAAGAATATTTAAAATATCTTCGAAGGTATCATAAAAGGGTCAATAGTAAAGATAAGACATAGATGTAAAAATCAGTCTTTGGTGATGTTTTTACAAAGGGGAACTTCTTTTTTTTCTACAGAATCTTATGAAGACTTAATATTAAAAATTAATTCGATTTAAGAGGATTACAGTCAATCAAGCCGGAAATAACTGTGGTACGAGAACACTTGTACATGTCAAAATTAACGTAATTCCACTACAAAATCAAGGACTGGTAACATATTTTTCGGGAAAAGACGTCAACAGATTTAATATAGTGATGTGAAAGAGACTACATACGTCGTTGTAAGTAAATTGTTTCTATCGAGGACCATTATTGACAATTAACCCTTTTTAATATCTTTTATTTGTCGTATTATTGGGAGTTATGTAATCACGTCTACATCATTGATATTTTCCTATTAGTTTAGTGGGAGACTCCATAAGTAAACGAAAAGTATGCACCTGGTCTTAAGTTCATTACTTTTTATTTTGATGTTAAAATGTCTCTCCTCTCATCGACCGTTTTCTTATTGGACACTGTTAAATTATACTTCGTAGATCGAGTAATTATTAAAAGAAAAACTCAAGATTCAAAGGATTTCGTGAAAGTCAGGTCCCCATTCAATCGGGATCCCAACTAATTCAATCGACGAGTGGTCGTGGTGTTTTGCGGAGTATACAGAACGGTATAATGAGGAAACGGGTAGACACCAGTCACATCGAAAGACAGACCAACGTCATATCGACGGAGTCAAGGTCAGTAGGGTAGCTCTGAAGAAATATCTCCTCTTTCTCCTCAACAAGTGATTAGTAAAGGTCTTCGTGGAGTCGACTGAAGGGGAGTATAATGTAACCGGTTTCGGAGAAGGACTCAGTTAGTGTCCGCTTCGTTTGTCCTGATGGTAGTTCCTAAAATACTTATACTAAAGTATCTTATCCCACTCAACGGGTTGTATTAGGACGACGACGACGAACAGTGAGTCAACACAGACAGACTGAAAAACGTTGGGGTACCTTATATCGGACAGTCCGAGGGGACAGGTACCCTAAAAGGTCCGCTCTTATGACCTAACCCAACAGTACGGGAGGAGGTCCCCTATAAGGACTGGATCCCTAACTTGGGTCCAAAGAACGTGACGTCCGTCTGGGAAATGGTGACTCGGTAGTCCCTTCGGGTTGTATTAGGATGAAGACGAGTCTCCTCTTTTTTTTTCTTTATCAAACTCACTTTCAGTGAGTAAGTACAGACTGAGAAACGTTGGGGTACCTTTTAAGAGGTCCGTCTTATGACTTCACCCATCGGATAGGGAAGAGGTGGTCTAGAAGGACTGGGTCCTTAACTTGACCCCAGGGGACGTAACGTCCTCCTAAGAAATGATTGACTCGATAGTCCCTTCTGACTAAAAATATATGTACAGGTGGAGAGACACTTTTACATACGATAGAGTCTCACCCACGACGAAATATACACACAAGTATACCAGTTTCGTACAATTTCCAAGTCATGAAGAGTCAATTACTTACTCACTCGTATTGTTGTTTATAAATTAGGTACTTTCTCTTCTTTTAAATGATACTTCAATTACGAATTCTAAATCGTAAATCTAAAATCTAAATAAGAACACTCTTAGATTCCTTTCGACATCTTTGTACAATAATGATAGTAGACAATATTCGAAACGTCTCCATTATATAAAGTTATCGTCACCCAAGTTAAACGGGTGAGGTGAAACTACCTGAACAGGAGGTAGTACAAAGGTCCGATCACGACCTCACTGGTGATCGTAAAACTTTTAAGTCAATAGTCTTTCAACTCAACCCCTATGTAAATAAAAATCAAGTCTCCCTATATAAGTACACAAAGACTCAACAAAGGTACATATCATTACAATGACGATCGGTGGACCAATATCCGTACCAAAGGTCTTTATGGGTAGGTGGGTGGTACGACTAGCGACGTACTACGTTTCCACGTCCAGATCTTTGTGATTCCACTAACTTGTACTGGATGTCATGGGTTGGGACTTCCTTACAATCGTCACTTGTTCTTTGTTCCAAACTTTCCCTCCCTCGGTCCTTGACCTGACAAATGGAAAAAAATTCCGTCTATGTATTCTAATATTCATCTTCTAGGTCAAGAATAGTTCCAGGTTAGTTTGTCTTATAGAGAGGACAGTTTTTCTATAAACTATTACGTCACATATGTTAAAATTTTCGTAGTATTGAAAAGGGTGTAAATTACCCATAATGTACATAGTCTTACATAGTCCTAAACATCCTTTGTTTAGACCTTGTCATGACTTTTGTCGTACAAACGGATATTGTCGATTATAAAACTTGAACTATCCAAAAGGGTTTAAATCGTTGGTAGTATTTTTAAATGTACTATAGTGGATATTTTTAAACACTTCGACTTTATTGAAAAACATTTGATTATTATTTTGATTTAGAACTGGTTGGTACTATTCCTTTTCCGACTTAAGGGAAACATAAAAGAGATATCTTTTAATACGATATTTTGACAGTAGTTTACTCCTCCACTCGTTTCAATACTTCGGTTTTCATCTCAGTTACCCAAACGGTAATGTTACATCGTTGTCGGATTTTATTCTTATTATCTATTGAGAGACTAACTTACGAAAGATTCCTGTAACACACACAAATGAAGAAATTCAAGCGAGTGACTATTTTGAGTGACTTCCCTCGTATAGTCGTCCGTCCCGATAAACGTGTCGTCATCGTATATCGGGGGAGTTGCAGCCACCGAATTATGTCATTTCCAAATAAAGAACGAGTAAGAAATATAGGACATCGATCTTTAACACGAAATATACCAACAGTGTATTTCTGAATCATACTGTCGTGAAGATGGTAGACCTTATAGAAGTCAGGAATATTGTTCCTCTTGCCCTCACTGTTTATCGTGTGACTGAGAATTTTCGAAACTGACCTTTACTGTCGGTAGTAAAGGTGAATATAAGACAACTGGTTTCGATCAGTGGACCGGTACGGCTAGAAGAAGTTTTGTTAGAGAGGATCTTACTTTTCTTGTTTATAAACATTCGTCGGTTATTATTAAAGATGTTCATGACAATAGTGATCAACTTTATATCCCTTTGACTTCGTAATTTTTTTACATTAATCGGTTTATAATATGTATATCATTTTATATTCCGATTCGAAGTTCTCGTCTCGGGGTTCAGGTGTTCGAATTGAATGAAGATGGAATTAAAGAAGCCGATAGGAAGATGGAAGAAACTGCATGTAAGAAACGTTTAGGGACCTTACCTTACCACAATGGGGTTCGTACTATAAGAATGCCTGTTATTGTTCATTATGTTTTAATTCTAGGTGTGTACAAGATCAAATTATTCGTCGTATCAAATTTGAGGGTTAGTAATATCAGTAAGTTCCTTGTAAAATTTTTGTGTAAGTCTTCAATATTTACTTATATCAATAATAAAATACTATACAATAGTGTAGTCAAGGTATCTCTTTTTATTCTCCTCCTTTGTAAAGATGTGACCTCCTTCCCTAAGAGTAAAAGTAATCTTTTCTGGGACTAGGACCCTTTTTAACTTCCGTCCTCCTCTACCCCTGTTTCCTCCTACTCTACCAGACTACCGTAGTGGCTGAGTTACCTGTACTCAATCTCGTTCGAGGTCCTCAACCACTACCTGTGTCCCTTCGGACCACACGACCTCAGGTACCCAAGCGTTTCTCAGTCTGTGTTGACTCTTTGACTTGACTTGACTTGACTTGACCTTCCCTAATAGACCTCTAATTTCCCGGTAGATACCCTACAGGTGTCGACATCACTGAGACGGTCGCTAGTTACAGACGGAAAAGAGGGAGAGAGGGAGGAAGGGAAGGAAAAAAGGAGGGAGGGAGGGAGGGAGAGAAGGGAGGAAGGTCGAAATGAAGGAGGGGAGGGAATGAGAAGGGTATGAAGGAAGGTGGAAAAGAAAGCGCTTTTACATAACGTAAAACATACCGTCTATAATCCTTGAAGTATCTCTTTGTCCTTATTCCAGATTAGACGAGAGTCAGGAGTACCGTGAGTGTCTGTGTCGGTGTTTATTCTACGTATTTACGTTTCATTCTAAGTCACTCTGTTTGACTTTCAGAGTCTTTGAGTCTGAGATGTGTATACGGACTAAAATATCCGAGTCTTGTCCTGATATTAAAAGGTCCTATACAAATAATGTCGAGAGAAGAACACTTAAATAATTCTACGAGAGATTACGTATTCTGGAAAACCAAAGTAAGTGACTACCCAAATATCGACTGTACGTGATAGAAAGGATCGAAAACACGGGTGTAAACAAATGTGACTGTGTACCACGATGTCGCGAACGGATCTATTCTAAAGTTCACAAAAGGGACTTTTAGTGGGTCTTAATATCATTTCTCTACGTAAATATTTGTAATCCCTTGTGACCTAGAACCTAAGGCACAAGGAACTGTAGACAATCATTCATAGAATGATGGAAGTGACCGAAATCCCATATGTAACAAATGGACACCGTGTCGTTTTTTTCTTTTTCTTTAGAGGGTAGAAAACGCTCCACTCTGAGACACAGACTGAGAGTACCAAGACTCTCAACAAATGTCGGTAGACCGCCTTTCATGTTCAGAATGAACGTGAAGTGGACGTCACTAAACATATAGTCCGAAAAACAGAGAATACCACGTACTTTTCCTGTTTATTTTCAGGAAAGGTGACATCATAGAGAGGAGTACTTTCAATGAAAAGGTATGAAATTAATGACCGTACTATAGGACAGAGACAAGAATCACAGTCTCCAGAATGAAACGAAAGAAAAGGTTAATGTAGAAGAAGTCCCCGAAGTACATAAAACCAGGCGGTATCAAGGAAGCCACATTCCTTGTTTCTATTGAAAACACGACACGATGTCTACGGATCACAGAACATAGTTAGACATACCAGTAAAAAAATATGTTCATGTACACCAATTTCAGAGTAACTTGTACCATCGATATTACATAAGCTTTTACGATTGTAAGTTTGACCTTCGTTCTTAAAACAAAGTAAAAATCAACAGTCTCTAAGATTATATCACTGTATGTTTTTCGAATAAACAATAAAGTCTGACTCTCACTCTTTCCCAGGGTTTAATTCAATAAAACATGACGTAAAAGGAAAGCACCGTCCTTCATGTGGACAGTTGTATCGAAAAAAAAAAAATTTGGTCTCTACAATATGTTAAAACAACTTTGGTGACTGTGAAAACGACAATATCTTTCAAAACCTTTTCTTTTGTTTTTTCTTTCAATAACTACATCTTTCTGACGTATTATTCGTCACGGGAGGGGGTGAAGGGGGTTTTCAGAGGTACCGAATATTGATCGGAAATAAAGAATGAGTACTCAGTGGTCCAGCCGACATGGTTGAGATGAATGTCACGATCAATTCAAGTCCAAACAAAGTATAAAGAGTAAGACCTTGGGTTCAAACTCCTTGTCGGAGAGACATTTCGTACGGGAGAGTACCCCATGTCCCGTCCTGACGGTCTCACTACCGGTTCATGCAATCTCGGGACCGAACTATACTACATAGACTGGGGTATACTTGAACGGTCCACCTCGTTACCATTCCTTAGGTGGACGGTTTCTCCCTCTGTGTTCTCTACGTCCAGTCTAGGGGTCTAGTACTTCTGTGAGACCTCAAGTCAAGTCAAGTCAGCGAGTCAGCACAGGCTGAGAAACACTGGGGTACTTTGTGTGTCGTGTGATCCGGATGGACAGGTAGTGGTTGAGGGTCTCAAGTCGGTTTGGGTACAGGTAGCTCAGTCACTACGGTAGGTTGGTAGAGTAGGAGACAGCAGGGGAAGAGGAGGACGGGAGTTAGGGAGGGTCGTAGTCGTAGAAAAGGTTACTCAGTCGAGAAGTGTACTCCACCGGTTTCGTGACCTCAAAGACGAAGTTGTAGTCAGGAAGGTTACTTGTGAATCCTGACTAGAGGAAATCCTACCTGACCAACCTAGAGGAACGTCAGGTCCCCTGAGAGTTCTCAGAAGACGGAATACTGGGTCGTTAGGGTGATGACCCGTATGTGTGGCTCCTTTGGTCTTAACTTTCTCTGTGCACATGGGGTTACAAGTAGTGTCGTGACAAATATTATCGGTCCTGTACTTTCGTTGGATCTACAGGTAGTCGTCTACTTATCTATCCTTTCGACACCATGTATATGTGTTACCTCATAATGAGTCGGTAATTTTTCTTATGTAAACATAGGACATAGTTTGGATCTGACCGTTAAGCAAAGAATGTACTATCATATGTACAAAGTTACGGTAAGAGGGCTTAGTAGGGTGGGAGAGGGAGAGGGTGTCTCAGGTTTTTAGACAAGATATGTAGACACAGAGAAAACGACAGAGTGTATGCCCCAATAGTAATGGTAGTAAGATTTAAAGTATATATACAAAATCATGTCCTACGAACCCCGACCACGTGTCCCTACTGGGTCTCTCTACTATACCCCTTCCTCTACCCTCCCCCCAAGTCCTACTCCTTGAGTACATGTGGGTACCGTCTAAGTACAGTTACATACCGTTTTGGTTATGTCATACCATTTCATTTTATTTATTTATTTATTTTTCTTTTTTTTTCATATTGGTTTTTTTTTTTTTTCTTGTGTAAACTTAGTCAAGATTACTCCACCTACTTTGACCTCGGATAATATGTCTCACTTCATTCGGTCTTTCTTTTTGTGGTTATGTCATATGATTACGTATATATACCTTAAATCTTTCTACCATTGTTATTGGGACATACGCTCTGTCGTCTTCTCTGTGTCTGCATATCTTGTCAGAAAACCTGAGACACCCTCTCCCTGTCCCACCCTACTAAACCCTCTTACCGTAACTTTGTACATATTATAGCATATACTTTGTTTAGTGGTCAGGTCCAAGATACGTACTATGTTCTACGAACCCCGACCACGTGACTCTACTGGGTCTCCCTACCATGTTCCTGCCTCCACCCTCCCCCCAAGTCCTATCCTTTGAGTACGTGTGAGCACCGCCTAAGTACAACTACATACCGTTTTGGTTATGTTATAACATTTCATTAACCAGATGCTAATTTTATTTATTTAAATATAATTTTTTTCTTTATTTCACTTTCATTGGTGGGGGGGGTTTTTTTCTCAGAAGAGGTTGTGGTGTCAAGTTTTCGTAGTTAACAAGTCGTGAGTCGAAAGAAGTGTCAGGTTGAGAGTGTAGGTATGTACTGGTGACCTTTTTGGTATCGGAACTGATCTGCCTGTAAACAACCGTTTCATTACAGAGACGAAAAATTATACGATAGATCTAACTAGTATTGAAAGGATGGGACCTCATCCTATACCGTTGGGTGAGGTCATAAGAACGGACTTTTTAAGGTACCTGTCTCCTCGGACCAAGGTACCCCAGTGTTTCTCGACCTGAACTGACTCGTACGTGTCTGTGTGTGTAAAATGACGTACAATGTAACCTCACTCAGAGGATGTGTTCAAGGAAGTCACTCCATCCCTTCATAAGAAGTGTACGTCACTTGTCACCGGTCCCGTCTCTCCTTTCCTGATGAACACTGGTTCAGTATGTTATACGGTATTTAGAGTGAATACTGAGAGACAAAAGGAGTATACCTTGTATCATTAACGGTCCCCTTTAAGAATTAGTACAAACAGTCACATGAAGTTCTAAAGAACCCCACAAAGAAGAGAGTAAACTATACATTCAAAGAGGAAGGTATACAGAAAACACCGAAGTCAAATCCCCTTTTTTAATGAATACAAAAATGGTATTACATAATCTTAACTATATTTTGGTGGATCATCATTCCAAGAAAGAGTCTACTCTAATGGTGAAAAAATTCATCATACATGAAGATAGGTGAAAAAAAGATTTATTGTAATATTGAAAATTTTTTGATTGAACTCCAAACCGGGTGAAGATTTATATTCTTATTTTATTAATAAAGTAATCTTGTCATTTGGAGGAAAATAGGTATCGTCTCGGTAAGAGAAAGGATTTACTTTTAAAAAAATTATAAAACACATAAATTTAAACAGTAATAAATAACTTATTTGGTTTTCATATCTAATATGATCATAAAATTTACGAATTATATCAAAATGAAAATAAAGGAGTTCCAAGAGAGAGGACACTTTTGACTGTACGGGATATTGTAAAGTATTGAACTTTATTAGTTTTCTAAATTTTTAGAAACCAAATCAAAATAAGTGTAATTTGAACATTATTATCTATAGTACAAGTCATTTACGTAAAACGGTTTATTATGGTAGACTTGTATTACCCCTGAATATTTAAGTGAACTTTCAAGTGCCTTATGTTATATTCGAAACTACAAACATAATCTCTAACCGGTTTACCGAATACAAATAAGTTTGTAGACACTCTAAGGAGATAAATATACAGGGTTATTTATACCATGTCGGTTGCTAAACAGGAAGATCACAATATCATTCTACATACAAGTTAAGTTAATTTTAGTTACTATCCGACTTTTTTGTACGACAAAATTAAACCGATCTCCAAGTTTTTAATCAAAACAGATCTTCGATCAAAAACAAAACAAAAAAAAAACAAAAAACACACGGCCAAAACTCTCTACTGTGGATACTCCCCATACTTGTCCCTGAGATATGGACACTGAAGTCCGATTCCACTTCGGAGAAATGGGGAGGACTTTTGGACGAGATCGACGTGATCGTTGATGCGGCACAATAAAGTCTTCCACTTACCCGACCAGAAGTATAACGACACAAAGCAAAAGAAAAAAAAATTAAACGAAAGAAAAACAAAGAATTTATATTGACCAGATGGAATTTGGAGTAGAGTAATCTCAATATGTCTCTTCCTAAAATCGAAAGTATCAACTGAAACCTAAGATCGTCAAAAAAGGTTTAGTAAAAGAGAAGACGTTAGAAGAAAAAAGTATTAAATAAATAAAATTAACTTCCGATTAATAAAATGTCATAACACCACCAAAAACGGAATGTAACTGTACTTAGTCGGTACCCACATGTACACAAGGGGTAGGACGTGGGGAGAGGGTGGAGGGAGGGGTAGGGTAGGGAGTCCCAGTAGGGTCAGGTGATCGGGACTCGTGGAACAGAGTACGTAACTTGGACCTGACCTCTAGACAAAGTGTATACTATTATATGTACAAAGTCACGATAAGAGAGTCTAGTAGGGTGGGAGTGGAATAGGGTGTCTCAGGTTTTCTGATAAGATATGTAGACACAGAGAAAACGATAGAGGGTATATCTCAATAACAATGGTTGTTGAAAAAACTCTATATCAAAAATATAAGGTGTTCCATATATATAAAAAAATAAAAATAAAAATAAAAATATTAAGGTGTTTGAGTAAAGTTCAAATGCTCAGTTACTAAAAAAGTAAATAGAAGTCTCAACATGCAGACAGTGGTATAAGATTAAAATTCTGTAAAAGTGGTCGGGGTTTTCTTTGGGGGCTGAGTACTCGTCAGTGTGGAGTAGGACAGGAGTGCGTAGGTGTCAGGACACGCACACCGGAGTCAGAGAAGCAGTACAGGCTGAGAAACGCTGGGACGTGTGACATCGGGTGGTCCGAGGAGACAGGTACTCTAAGTCCGATGACGTTTGGATGAGAGATAGAAATATATAAACGGTTAAGACTTGTGTAGTATATCGTCCACCAGAAAACACTGACCGAAGAAAGTGACTCGTATCATAAAAGTTTCAAACAGATACAACATCGTACTTAGTCATGAAACAGGGAAAGATAACGGTTGATTATAGACATCATACCCCATGACATAAAACAAATGGGTAAGTAGTCACTGCCTACAAATTTAACAAAGGTGAAAAAATGATAATACCTATTATGACGATACTAGAAAGTACATGTTCAAACACACACGTGTACAGAAATATCAAGAGAACTGATATATGAATCTTCACTTTAACGACTCAGTACCATCTGGATTTGAGATACAAATCCATCTGGTATAATCTGGTAACATTGAGATACAAATTTTAAAACTCCTCGACGTCTTAACAAAAGGTTTTACCCACATGGTAAAATACTAAGGTGGTCGTTACTTACTCCCAAGATTAAATTTACGTAGGAACGGTTGTAACAACAACAACCAGGAAGACTAAAATCGGTAAGATCATCCACAGTTCCCCATAGGGTCATACTCAAACTATATGTAAAGGGACTAATGATTACTATAACTCGTAGAAAAGTACAAGAATAATCGATAAGTAAATAAAAGAAAATTTGTAGATGAGGAAAAGGGTAAAAATTTTAACTCGAAAAAAAATAATAATATTATCGAGGATTATATCAGACCTATATTCAACGAATAGTCTATGTCCTAAACATTTATAACAGAATGTAAGAAAACCAACAGAATAACGAAGGAACTACTACAGTAAACTTTATATTTTTCAAATAATATTTCAGTTTAAATAAAAAATAAAATAATAAACACGAAAGTCACAGTACAAATGTTTTAGTAACGTATTGGGTTCAAGTGTTTCTAAACGATAAACAAAAGGTTATTTTATAAATAGTATAAACTGATTGTAAATCTAGACAATAGGTCAGACTCAATCAAAAACAAATACTCCATTCCATTTAGAGATTGAAGTGAGTAAACAGTGTTTGGTAAACAACTCTCTGATAAGGTGACTTAACAGAACTGGGGAAACAGATTTTAGTAGACCGGTATTTATAGTATAAATACTGGTAAATAAAAAATTACGTGTCAGCATAAGGTGACTGGAGAAAAATACAAGAATGCTGTCATGACGTGACGGAACTAATAATTTCGAAACATTACTCAAAATTTTGAGTCATCATACTCAGGTGATTGAATCAAGAAGAAAAGTTCTAACAAAAACGAGAACTCTATGGAATGTTGAGTCGGACTAAGAAAAAAAATTAACTAAATAAAATTAACCTCCGATTGATGAAGGGTTTCGGAAACTGACACACCTAGTGTTATTTGACACCTTTTAAGACTTCCTCTACCCTTATGGTCTGGTGGACTGGACGGAGAACTCTTTGGATATACGTCCAATCCTTCGTTGTCAATCTTGACCTGTACTTTGTCGTCTGACCAAGGTCTATCCTTTTCCTCATGCAGTTCCGATATATAACAGTGGGACGAATAAATTGAAAATTCGTCTCATGTAGTACTCTTTGCGACTCGACCTTCTTTGTGTTCGACCTTAGTTCTAACGGTCCTCTTTTTAGTTATTGGAGTCTATACGTCTACTGTGGTGGGAATACCGTCTTTCACTTCTCCTCGATTTTTCGGAGAACTTTCACTTTCTCCTCTCACTTGTTCAACCGAATTTCGAGTCGTAAGTCTTTTACTTCTAGTACCGTAGACCAGGGTAGTGAAGTACCCTTTATCTGCCCCTTTGTCACCTTTGTCACAGTCTGAAATAAAAAACCCCGAGGTTTTAGTGACGTCTACCACTGGCGTCGGTACTTTAATTTTCTGCGAATGAGGAACCTTCTTTTCAATACTGGTTGGATCTATCGTATAATTTTTCCTCTCTGTAATGAAACGGTTGGTTCCAGGTAGATCAGTTCCGATACCAAAAAGGTCACCAATACATACCTACACTCTCAACCTGACACTTCTTTCGACTCACGGTTTCTTAACTACGAAAACTTGACACCACAACCTCTTCTGGGAACTCTCAGGGAACCTGACGTTCCTCTAGGTAGGTCAGGTAGGATTTCCTCTAATCAGGACCCACAAGTAACCTTCCTGACTACGACTTCGACTTTGAGGTTATGAAGCCGGTGGAGTACGTTTCTTAACTGAGTAACCTTTTCTGGGACTACGACCCTCCCTAACCCCCGTCCTCCTCTTCCCCTGTTGTCTCCCACTCTACCGACCTACCGTAGTGGCTGAGCAACCTGTACTCAAACCCACTTGAGGCTCTACAACCACTACCTGTCCCTCCGGACCGTACGACACTAAGTAACCCAGTGTTTCTCACCCTGTATTGACTCGCTGACTTGACTTGACTTGATGAAATGTCATGACATCACCAAAAACGACAGATAACTGTACTTAGTCGGTGCCACATGTACACAGGAGGTAGGACTTTGGGGGAGGGCGGAGGGAGGGGTATGGTAGGGAGCCCCAACAGGCTCACGTCACCGAAACTCTCGGGACAAAGTACGTAACTTGAACCTGACCACTACATAAAGTGTATACCATTATATGTACAGAGTCACGATAAGAGAGTTTAGTAAGGGGGGAGTGGAAGAGGGTGTCTCAGGTTTTCAGACAAGAAACATACACAGAGAAGAGTCGGACTAAGAATTTCAGTTTTACCTTCCGAGAAAAATCAAGTAAACGAAAAAACAAACGAACGAAAAACGGACTTAGTGTATATCTTTCGGATCATTTAATAGTGTAATTTTATTTATTGTACTCACACCGAGTCTCTTTTCAACAACTGAAAATATTTATAATTTATATATATATGTGTGTGTATATAAGTGTATGATTTTATAGAGGTTTGAAATATATAATAGTATTTTAAGAACTAATTCCTTTTGATATGACTTAAAGTACGAGATCATTGGGATTGTCGGTCAAGTACACCGTCGAATGAATAGAGGAACGTGGTTTTAAAGTGACTTCGTCACCAACATTTAATTGTAGGTACACTTGTACTAATGACCTTTTCCATTAGGGTTTTCTTCCCGTTACGGTTTCTAACAAGTTTGATGGTGAGTTAACATGAGTAAAGTGCACGATCGTTTCATTACGAGTTTTAAGAGGTTCGTTACAGTTACATACCGTTTTGGTTATGTCATAACATTTCATTTTATTTCATTTTTAATTTTTAATTTTTTATTTATTTATTTATTAATTTTTTTTTTTAAGAGGTTCGTTCCGAAGTTGTCATGTACTTGGTTGTTGAAGGTCTACAAGTTCGACTTAAATCTTTTGTGTCTCCTTGGTGTCTAGTTTAACGGTTGTAGGTAACCTAGTAACATTTTCGTTCTATTAAGGTCTTTTTTATATGACGACGAAATAACTGATACGGTTTCGGAAACTGTTACACCTAGTGTTGTTTCACACCTTTTAAGAATTTCTCTACCCTTATGGTCTAGTGGACTGGACGGAGGACTCTTTAGTCAAACATCCAGTTCTTCGTTATCAATCTTAGTCTGTAACTTGTTGTCTGACCAAGGTTTAACCCTTTGATCATACAGTTCCAAAAGATAACAGTGGGACGAATAAATTGAATATACGTCTCATGTAGTACACTTTACGGTCCAACCTACTTCGTATTCGGTCTGAGTTCTAACGACCCTCTTTATGGTTATTGGAGTCTATCGGTCTACTGTGGTGGTAATACCGTCTTTCCTTTCTCCTTGATTTCTCGGAGAACTACTTTCACTTTCTCCTCTCACTTTTTCAACCGAATTTCGAGTCGTAAGTCTTTTGTTTCTAGTACCGTAGACCAGGGTAGTGAAGTACCGTTTATCTTCTCCTTTGTTACCTTTGTCACAGTCTGAAGTAAAAGAACCCGAGGTGTTAGTGACGTCTACCACTGACGTCGGTACTTTAATTTTCTGCGAACGAGGAACCTTCTTTTCCATACTGGTTGGATCTGTCGTATAATTCTTTGTCTCTGTGATGAAACGACTGTTTCCAGACCTATCAGTTTCGGTACCAAAAAGGTTATCATTACATACCTACATTTTCCACCTGGAATTTCTTTCGACTCGTTACTTCTTGACTACGAAAACTTGACACAACAACCTCATTTGAGAACTCTCAGGGAACCTGTCGTTCCTCTAGCTTGGTCACTTAGGATTTCTTTTAGTCAGGACTTATAGGTGAGCTACGACTTCGACTTCGAGGTTATGAATCCGGTGGACTACGTTTCTTGACTAAGGAACCTTTTCTAGTACTAAGACCCTTTCTGACTTCCGCCCTCCTGTTCCCCTACCGTCTCCTACTCTACCAACCTACCGTAGTGGCTGAGTTACCTGTACTCAAACTCGTTCGAGACCCTCTACCACTTCCTGTTCCTTCGGACCGGACGACGTACGTCAGGTACCCCAGTGTTTCTCAGGCTGTGCTGACTCGTCACTGACTTGACCTGTACTAATCCAAACCTTCCTGTGTGTGGTGTACGGTAGTTCTCAAATGGTTTCCTCGTTTAGGGGAAGATTGGGGAAGACAATAAGAAAGAAACTTGAAAATTGATACGTTTGAACAGAACACTCCTTAGTACTAATAAAGGAATTTTGGTCTCTTCTCATCAGGATATTTATTATGTGTCTTGACCCTTTTACCAACGACGAAAGTACAAAACGGTCATTGGTGTCAGAAAGGAACCTAGACTCAAATAAAGCCATCGTTTCCATGATCTCTCTCCGAAAATATTATCAGGATTCTAAAATTATCGGAGTCGAGAGGTAGGAGTTTCAACTTCGTAAATATGACATTTTGAACCTTAGGTAACAGTCGAGGAAGAAATAAGGTATCCTGAAAGAAAAATAAATTTAACACAGGATGACGGTATAATAAAAGTAGACAGAACGGAGAAGAATTTTCAATATGTTTTGAAAAGATCGACTTATATTAAGTGAGAGAATAGGGAATACATTCAGAAAAGGTTACTGTCTAATAATTCTTCATGAGGACCGTATACATCATTTGGAAAACGTCTATTACTCATAAACTAGTCTTAAAAATTTCTTCTACGAAACTACCGTAAAGTTTTTGTTCTAAAACAACAATAAAAAAGACTGGATCCAGAAAAATAGTATCTCAACGATCTTTCTGGTATTTAGAGTTTTTCCGGTAAGAACAGGATTTGGCTAACTGGGAAGTCACGACTTAGGAGTCGATCGAGTCCGCAAGACGACCTGGAGTGACGGTAGAGACTTATTAAATACACTAAATGTCACGGAACATTTTTCGTGACTTTGTAGAGACACACACTGAACAAACGAAGACTAAATGTCACTGTTGGAAAGTAACATCACATTTCAACGACTTTTTGAAAAAGACGTTGTAACATAAAAAGGTAAGTATGAGTCTACTACCACCGAGTCAATAGTCACTGGAGTTAAAAGACGGGACAACAAAAAGTTTAATTTTTTATGTACACTCGGCAGAGAAGTGTTTCAGTGTGTAATTTATCTAGTAGATGGGTTATCTAGTAATAAGACACACGTGAGACGGTAATGACTACCAATGGACTGGAAACCTTTATTCTTCTTGTAATATTCGTAGATGACTCCATAATTGTTGACAGTATAATGATTACTAAGAATCCCAGTCGACCTTACAAATGTATCATCGATACTACCACTGAGTCTCTCACTGCACACACCAACCATCCACCGGAAAATAGTTCCGAAGTACTACTAGACTATTAATATTTCTTCCATTTACTCCTTTTATGGTAGACCAAGTCACTCTATCGGTAAACATTTCTTCTGACTAGAGAATACTTCACGAGACGGGATGTGTCTTGTATTCCTCTACGGCTCCTGGACGGTCACACCCACGGAACGGTAAATTTAATCTATAGGGACCTTTTATAACTTTTTGTAGTTGGTTTTTCCTCTCCGTGTATTTAACAACCGTCTCTTTAACTCTACAGACCCAGTTATCGTGGTTATATACAAATTTATTTCACAAAAGAATAGTCTCCCCGAAGGGTCCACCGTGATCACCATTTCTTGGTCGGACGGTTACGTCCTCTACATTTATTTATTTTGTTTTAGTACGGATCAGAAGAAGACTCCTCGTTAACAAAAATGATAAACCTTTTACATTAGTTCTACTAGTGTTCCTGCATTAATAGTCGTTTTCAACAACGAAGTTTTTATATTTTTGGAACAGACAATTTCACAACTTGTTCCTAAAACATATCTTCTTTATTACGACTATTCTAACATATACGTTCAAATTCTAGGTAACAAAAGACTTTAGGTACAGAATCTTGTTGACAAAACCGTTTAACTTTTCCGTTTTATGCCAGTACAAACGTTTTACAGACAGTGTCATAGGTCATTCGTGAATTATTCACAATAGATGATAATAGTAGTAGTAGCATTAATAGCAATTGTCATAATAATCAAAAGAAGATAGTGTACCAATGTCAGTACGAGTCAGTTCATCTATGATTTCACGTACTTCCAGAAGTCGTCTCTATTCTTGTAGAACTATAAGTTGTATAATAGGGGTAAAAACATAGGACAAAAACATGAAGTCAACGTTTACTGAGTGTTAATTGAAACCAATGAAATTTAGTTCGTGACTTTATTAATACTTTTTGTGGATCAAGGATCATGGTGAGTGATGACACATTAGATCTTACTCAGAATAAAAGAGATCCGGTGTTAATTTTAGTTACTATAAACACTTATGGAAAGAATAGATTATAAGATTCCCCATCGAGTACCCTGTCTTAACGTCCTTTTCAAAATATTATATAACGTAGATGAAATTAGACAGAAACTTTCAGTGGAGTGAAGTCGGGGTTCGTTCAAGGTGTAGACCAAATTTTCACAGTAAAGTAATTCATCATGACGTCCGACGTCTTTGAAGGTAGTGTCACACGTCACCTATAGTTTATAAATGATCCCTAGTTTTGAACAGAATTGGACGAACTTTGGTTTTTGATTTGAAAATCTTCGACAAGATATTGTCTCTCTATCTATAGGTAACAGAAGTTTGAAGGAAATGATAGACATCATGAAAACTGGAAGAACACTTAAAACATCGTTTACTTCAGTTTGAAAAAAGTTGACAAATAGGGACCCGTCATGGTAGACTATACTTATCATAAGGTAGTTTTACGTAAAAAAAGGACTCCTTCAGAACGATATTATGTAGTAGTCTCACTGTCGGTCATATAATATATAATGTTATTTTGTAGGGGTCTCGTTTCCATGTACACTACTACTTAATACGATTATACAATAACAGTAATACAATAGTCGTGAGTCTCTCACTAAATCACTCTATGTAGTAGTCACTCTCGAATAGACTAAAGTATAATCAGTTTTTTACTGTGGTAGTACCTTTTGGTATTCCTCTGAGTCAACTAATTATCCCAACTACTATAAGATCACGGTCTTAAGTACATATCACCATATAATTTTACAGGAAACTTTGACTTTTGTTCAATTTCTTTCTACTCAGGTGCTCCACTCCAATATTTTCGTGACAGTTAAATTTATGATAAGGACATCTGTCTCACCTATAAATTCATATTTGGTTTTTAGTAGGAAACAGGAAAGAAGTTTGTAGACTGTTTCTAATCCAGATGAATTAATAGAAACCTTTCGGAACTCTTGTAGAGTATTTTTCGACAGACAGGATTCTGGTGACCAATAAAAGATATAGGTACCAGATGTCCACTGTAAAACACTACTATATACGTAATACGGGGTTCAGCGACTTGGTTTGTCTATATAGTATTTTGAAAACAACTCGTCGTTGATTAAATAAGCCCTACATTCAACTAGGGAAAACAAGGTTGTAGAAGAAGTGTCTTAGAACGTGTGTAATCCGTAAGTTTTCTCTGAACGTTTTGACAGTCACTCAGAGAATGTTGAAAGACATAATACAAGTTTTGGAGTTTAATTAAAAATTACGGTTTGATAATCTAATTTTAACGGTCTGTGGTACCTAAAGTTTATCTTTTTTTGTGAAGTAAAAAGAACTGAGACGAAGAAGATAGTACTAGTATATTCGATCTTGAAGGAGCAGCGGTGACAGGTATTTTCCAGAGACTGGGTAAATCTCAGTCTATCCAATACACTTCTTCTGATCCTTTCGTCTTCCTATCTAGAGTCAGTCATGAGGGAACTAGACAGTAACTACTAAACTTGAAGGACCCATTAATTTTGATTGAGAAAGTAACGAAAGGATCGAAGAAAACCCTGGGGAGGGTTAATGATGTGTAGAGAAAGGACTTCTAATGGATTGTTTCAGACATGCAAAATCTCGAGTACTAGTAAAACAATCAGAGACAAAAGGTCGATAAGTGAGAAGACAACTGTAGAATGTTAAAACCTGTTTCACGAAAACCCCTTTTTTGGGTTCGTCCGGGGTAGGGTATTCCGTGTATAGACTAAGTTTCTGTTTGTTGAAACAAACGAGACGACAATCACTTTCGTACACACACACACACACACACGAATCAGTGGTTCAACACAGGTTGAGAAACACTGGTAAACCTGACAGTGGGTAGTCCGAAGAAACAGGTACCATAAAAAGTCCGTTCTTATGACCTCACCCAATGATAAAGGAAGAGGCCCCCTAGAAGGTTTGGGTCCCTAGCTTGGACCTAGAGGACGTGACGTCCGTGTAAGAAGTGGTAGACTCGGTGGTCCCGTAGGATACTAGGTCCGTAATAAGTGTACACAATTGAATAAGTTGAAAAGATTCTTCTCTTCTCACCATACTAATAGGTGTAAAAATGTCTAATTTTTTGACTTGGTATCTCTATAACTAAATTGGTTTCAATGTCATAGACCTCTGCTCTCTCTCGTTTCTAAGTGCGGAACCAACAGTCCTTAGATGACACGTACGAGGATAAATATTATGATGTAACACACAAAAGATAATCGTGATTTATGATTTGAGTCAAAATCTCGGTGTAAGGCCACAAGAGAGAGATCTTGTTCATGGTTGGTCGGTCATAGAGTGGAATTCGAAAAGGTCCTTACCTAAGTTTTGTTCACGGAACATAAAGGGGTTTGAGGTTGCCGTTTTTTTTTAAGAGGGTCGTAAGAATAGTTCCAAGGAGTGATCTAAACTGTACTCCCTCACGGGGTTGTGAGGTTGATACTATGTAAGAGGGTTTTATCAATGAAGGTAGGTCCAGAGAAGTCACTAGACTCACGATTCGTTGTCCGTTGTTTTGGTCGTTAAAAGAAGGAAACAAAAACTTAGAAAAACAAAACAAAAACAAGGAAACAAAAACTTCCGTTACCGTGGGGTGAGATTCTGAGAACGGACCTTTTAGGGTACCTACCTCCTCGGACCATCCGACGTCAGGTACCCCAGCGATTCTCAGCCTGTGCTGTCACGCTGAAGTGAAAGTGAAAAATGAAAGTACGTAACCTCTTCCTTTACCGTTGGGTGAGGTCGCGAGAACGGACCTCTTAGGGTCCCTGCCCCCTCGGACCACCCGACGGTAGAGACCCAAGTGTGTCTCAGTCTGTACTGACTTCGCTGAATCGTCATATTTCGGAACGGCATTACCTCTTCTCAAAACATTACATTCTCTGAATGAAACATAATAAAAAAAAGAGGAACCGGAAAACCTGGAACCGATATTAACTTTATCTTTCTCGGAATGAAATTATAAGAAGATGTTTTTATTCCTGGTAAAAGACATTGGACTTTCTTTTTCTATGTTCCCACATGCCGAAGATCCTTGTTTACCCATATAGAGAAGTAGTCATCATTTTTGGAATTTTCTACTTACGTAAGGTCTGGAGTTCTTTACAAAGTCCCAGTACGTTCCTCAAAATGAAGTCGACTAAATATACACGTCAAAGTTATCCCGTCGGACAGGATCTGACGAAGGTCCCTAGGTGACCAATCTAGTACTACTTCAACCATAGTTGAGCAGTCACACGTCAAACCGAACCTCCGCACAATAGTTAAAGGTCTCGTAGATTATATGGGCTGACTTGGTTGTCCTACGCCCCACGAGACGTAGGGTCGTTAGTAACACAGTCAGACGGTGAGTGCAATCTCACGGAGGTCGGAAGGAGAGGTCTGACGAAGGTAACCTTTGAAGGGTTCTTGTGAGGTTTTCATCCGACTTACTCATAAGACTGGAGAAAATATGTGACATCGACAGGAGGTGGAATCACAGTACAACTTACTTAATAACGTTTAATAAAAATAAAGTAAATTTGTACAGTTTAATAAATACCTTAAAAATTCTAATTTTTTTAGTGATTTTATCGGTCACATACAAAGAAAATAAATAAATGATTATTTCTTTATTAACAGAATTCTTTTTTTAATTACTATTCGATAAAACGTTGGATTAAAAACTGTATTTTCAAAAATACATTTTAATAAAACGGTAGATTTTTTAAGAGAAGGAGTACTCTTTAAATAAAAACGGAGGTTTCCAACTTTATTCTTTGTAATCACGAATTTTTCTGTTTTATTATTTAAAGTTCTATTACTGTGTCATTTCAATTGTATATTTCGAGAAATGTAAATATCTTAGAAAATAAACATTATGAAATAACTTATAACTGTTTACCTCTTGTCTTAATACATTACCTTTTCACGAACACACTTCCGTCTCGGGACGTAAGTTCAGAATCTAAACGGTCGGTGCAACGGGACTTATTCAAAAGGACGTAAAAGACTAGTAAAAGAAACGGATTTTCAGCACCGTTGACAAAAATGATCGTTATTCATTTGGCTCATGTCCTAGGTCCGGAGTAAATAGAAACACAGGTGTCCAAGATCGGGTCACAGATTGTTATTTACGAAGTACTACTCATTTATCTTAGGTACTTCTTAAATGAAAGGTAAATGTCTACTCGTCTCACTCAGGGGTTTCAAAGTCACTGGATCACAATATGTTGGTTACTCCTTTTAAGACACCATCAACACTCTCGGCCTAGTTTAAGACCCGTGAGACTACGTACACCTCAAGAGAAACAGTGTGATCTTTTCTTACGGGGTGATATATCTCTGTACATCTAAAGTCTCGACATATGACGTCCCGTAAGGTGACCTCTTGGTCAAATGAGGGGGAGTGAGGGACGTCTATGAATTTTAATCGTTGTTTATGATACTACGTAAGGGAGAACCACCTCTATTTGTTATATATTGTCCATATCGTACAACAAAGGAGAAAACTTTACTGTCTGTAAAAAGAATTCACATAAGACACGTCATAAATCGTGTCTCTGATTTATACTTTTCTTTATTATGACTATTAGTTTGATTGTACTCGATTCGTGACGGTATCGTAAAATCAACGTAAGAGAAGAAATTAGGTGTTTTGTCGGGGTATTCGATAACGGTAATCGAAGAAAAATGTCGACTCTTTTAACTCCATACCTCTTCATTCCTTCAAACGGTTTCTCATGTGTTAAGGAAGAGGAAAGACATCTTCCTTTACCGTTGGGTGAGGTCACAAGAACGGACCTCTCAGGGTACTGGTCTCCTCGGATCACCCGATGACAAGTATCCCAGTGTTTCTCAGCCTGTACTGACTGATTCGTGTGTTAAGGATTTATCATGTTCCGTCATAAGTCTAGATTCGTCATACTGGACTCTCGGACTCGAGAATTGGAGACGTGAACTGACAGTGTCTATCATTCCTCGGTTTCACATCCTGTGTGTTTTTCCTAGAACTATACGTCAAGGGTCTACGTTGTATCTTTGACTTTGAATCCTTCTTGTATGCCGGCCCTTCTTATATGATACGGAATTGCTTTTGGATTCCTTACAGACCTTTTGTCCTTTTACTTAGCGAAAACGTCGACAAAGAGAATATGATGTCAAAAGATATTGTGTACAAGTCTATTCGTAAATTGATTTATATAACACAGACTTGAGAGTAAGCTGATCTTTTTTATGGGAGTTAAAAGTTCCCTACTGTTTTTATGGCTAAAACACCGTTGATCGTATCGGTTCCAAGGGTTCTTTTGTCTCGGAGTCTTTTCTTAACTTATAATATTCCGAAATAACCTTTCCATGCTTGGTCCCGGTAATGTATCTCTGGTCTCCACTCTGAAGTAACCTTCCTGACTAAGACTTCGAGGTTATAAAACCGGTGGACTACGGTTCTCTGTTGAATAACCTTTTCTGTGACTACGACCCTTTCTAACTCCTGTCCTCCTCTTCCCTCGTTGTCTCTTACTCTACCAACCTACCATAGTAGTCGAGTTCCCTGTACTCAAACTCGTTTGAGGGCCTCTATCGCCTCCTGTACCTTCGGACCGCACGACGTCTTGTACCCCAACGTTTCTCAGTCTGTACTGACTCGTTGACTTGTTGTTTTGTTCTCCATTCTGTTCCTTCATACACCTTGCTACGGTGTTGGCTGGAGACACGAACGACGAAGAAGTGTGACGATTCAGCGAAGTCAGCACAGACTGAGACACGTTGGGGTATCTGCCGTCGGGTGGTCCGAGGGGGTAGGGACCCTAAGAGGTCCGTTCTTGTGACCTCACCCAACGGTAAAGGTAGAGGTCACGTACTTTCACTTTTCACTTTCCCTTTAACGAGTCAGCACAGACTGAGAAGCGCTGGGGTACCTGGCGTCGGGTGGTCCGAGGAGGCAGGTACCCTAAAAGGTCCGTTCTCCTGACCTCACCCCACGGTACCTGGTACTTTTGTGTGTCGCAAAGTCTCTACACAGACGATTTGTGCGTCTTGAAGAGGTCCACCCAACTTACCTCTTTGGTACGAGTTTTAATAAGTCTCCTCCATAAAGAGACACGTTGAGGAAGGACTGAGGGTAAAGGTAACAAGTGGTACACTTTCCACTTTTCCACTCTTACTTTAGTGAGTCAGCACAGGTTGAAAAACGTTGGGGTACCTGACATCGGATGGTCCGAAAAGGCAGGTACCCTAAAAGGTCCGTTCTCATGACCTCACCCAACGGTAAAGGAAGAGGTCCCCTGAGGGTAAAGGTAACAAGTGATACACTTTCCTCTTTTCCATTTTCACTTCGACGAGTCAGCACAGGTTGAAAAACGTTGGGGTACCTGATATCGGATGGTCCGAAGAGGCAGGTGTCCCAAGAGGTCCTTTCTCATGATCTCACCCAACGGTAACGGAAGAGGTCCCCTAGAAGGATAGGGTCCCTAGCTTGGATCCAGAGGGCGTAACGTCCGTCCGTGAAATGGGAGACTCGGTGGTCCCTTCGGGTAACAAGTGGTGTAAGATTCAATTAAGGGGGTACAAAGGTTCAACCCACTTGACCGTGGAAGTTTCCGATGTACCAAAGTGTAATAAGTGACACCATATAGTAAGTTCACGTCTCATTACTTTCAGTGTTTACGACTCGGAATAGTGACTACCTGGATTTACTCACCTCCACCTCGACCGTAAGGGTTCCGTTCCCGGGTCAGTCGACAGTCCCCACCGTCGTACCAGGTACTCCGTCTACTCCGACTGTCTTCGACTGTGTAAGGGACTATGTAAAAATCCTTTATTGAAGAAGTTGAGTCGACTTGTCTTATAACTTTCAGTTCCGGTGATTGTTTCTTGATAGAGGAAATTCCATACTCTTGTAGATTGACACCTCACATTTCCTTTTTATTTATATGTGTATGTAAAAATGTTATACGTTTATGTTCTATACCTATGTATATACATACACACGTATGTATACATGTGTGTATATACACATAATGTACCCACAAGGACCACCGAGTCTACCATCAGAGGGACGTTACGTCCTCTGGACTCAAACTAGGGACCCGGTCCTTCTATGAGGTCTCTTCCCTTACCGATGGGTGAGGTAATAAGAATGGACTTCTTAGGGTACTTGTCTCCTCGGACCGTCCGATGTCAGGTACCCCAACGTTTCTGAGTTTGTGTTGAATCGTCCATTGTGAAAGTGCAAAGTACACATAATATATATACGTATTAAAGGAGGATATAGTGTTTTATAAAATCATCACGAATAATGATAGGTTGGTGTTGGTCACCTAGAATTCTTTATGTTAAGACTTTTCTACACCCATAAGTCTAGGTCATAGGGTAGTTACTATCTTGTCCGTCCGGTCTGGACTGTGTCGTCCCTCATACCTTTTCCATAACTTTTCCTTTTCTTACAATCCTTCGAACCGTATTCGTCCAGTGTAGTGTTCGGTTTCGGCCCTCCGTTCACCCAACACTGTCTCTCGGTTCTTTTCACAAAGGGACAGCCATTCGTCTTGTTTCATATGTCTCGAAGACTGTCGTCCAGTCCTTACCACCAGGTCCTTCTATTCGTTGCATGGGATCTGTACCAAATACCTGAAATCCAAATTCTTAAGGAACATGTCCCCATCATCACCGGGTTCTCGAATTCTTTCTCGAGTCATACGGTCACTACCGACTCATAAGGAAGAACTCCTCTAGTCCCTCACCCTGCTGTCTTTTAGTCTAATTTCCGGATCTGTTCAGTAAATTAATGATTGAAAGGACTTAATTTCATTGTGACCGTCAATTACTATAAAAAATCGTTTTTACATAATTTGTGTAATATAGCAATAAACTATGAACAAAATATGACCGTTGTTTATGTTTTTTAGACATTAAGTAACACATAAAACTATCGGATTGTATAAAGATGAAATTGCATAAAGAGTATTAGTATCTGATATACGTATGTTATTAAAGTAAAATTTATGATTTTGTTATACTGATAAAGTTAAACAGATTATTACTAATGGATGGAAGAACTTACAACATGTTATATTAAATAAGCTGTAAGTGTAAATAGAACTTAGGGAAGAAGGAGGAACGGGTAGGGGGTAGTTCACATTACGGTAGTCGAGGAATTTACTACTCGTCATCTTTATACGATATCTCTATGGATCGGTAAAGGGGTTTATATATTTAACTCACGATTCAACTTTTATTACATTTTATAGACGTAAGGATCAAACCGCAAGAGTTTTCATCGGGAAGGACTGTCGACCGTTCTCATGGACGAGACTGTCAGACTGGGAATGTGAGGTTAATTTATATTTTTGTCTAGACTTAGAGAAAATGGTCAGTTCCTATCATATTGAACTGACAGTGTGTCTCGAGGAATTTAGTCGGAAGGTTCTTTTATACTAACATCATGTCTAAAATTGTAAGTCTTTATAAGTGAATGGAAAGTGAATGTCTAAAACTCCCATTTTCGATACGTAAAAATAGTCTATAAAATAATAGAAAGTTGGAAGAACTTCTAGTCACATAATCTTATCTCCCTCTTGAAAAAGAGGAAATGACGACTTCACTAAACCATACTCCCTTTGTGATTACTCCTAAAAAAAAAATAATGAATGATTTTAAAAGGTAACCCGTTTTACTCTTTCAAAATAAAAATTTTTTCTACCTACGGTATAAATTTAAGGCATTATGAAAACCTTTGATTCGTAGACAAGTTTTATCTACTCATAAATCTTTTCCTTATTTTCACACCGGAAAAACGTAAAAAAAATCTTTGTACTACGAAGGTTCTTCTCAACGTCGTACAAAGTCGTTTTTAAATTTGGGATTCTTGGGACTAAATATTTAGATTCGTCTCTCTCTTTGAAAGTTTTCCTCTAAAAAAAGTAAATAAAATTTACATTATATCAAGAATAATATTAAGGATTTTTACTACTCAAAAATCATTAGAAGACAGTGTATTACCAACGTCGTTGGATTGGTGAGAAAGAGAATAATCACAGTAAGATCACCCATAGTATGTTCAGTAAGACCGGAGCTGTGGGTACCTAACTAACTTAGTACCAAAAACAAACAAACAAAACAAAAAATGGTCCATCTAGTGTTTAGGGTAGGAAATTGTTTCACTTGATGATTTTGGAAATCCTGAAAGAGAGGTTTGTTTTTTAGGATTTATTTCTTTAGGTCTTTCTACTATACCCCACCCTCCACCCTCCCCCCAAGTACTAACCCTTGAGTACATGTGGGCACCCCCTAAGTACAGTTACATACCGTTTTGGTTATGTCATAACATTTCATTTTATTTCATTTTTATCTTTATTTTTTTTTCTTTAGGTTCAAATTATGTCAAGTAGATAGAAGGGGCAAAATAGTAGTTGTACTCGTAAGTGACATGATTTACGTTCTACAGAGAGAAAAGGAACTTAAAATTTACAATTAGAAAAGAAAGATTCTCTAGGAATCCTCTCTCTTCCACTCTAGTAAAATCCAGAGCACTTTCTCTTTCTGACTGTCGTGACCGACTTCCGTCCGTCTTTCGTCCGTCTTTCGACTGTCGGTGTGATTACGTGATGTTACGACTGTACTTTGAAGGAGATCTAAGGTCTTTGTTTGTAGCCCTTTCTCGGACAGTCATTACATTTTGACCTGGTTTGCCACGACCTACACCCGAAGATCGTTTTCAGACGGGTTCTGATTAATCTTTACTAGCTCTGGCACAAAATTTACTTTTTATACTCGTATCGGTAGGAGTTTACTTTCCTCTAAAGGACGTTTAATTCTACAGTAAAAAATTGTCATATAACCCAAATTGTAGAGCCCATAAAAAGACGTTCATTTAAAAAAGGGAGGACTTAAGAGTCCCGAGAGGAAATTCAAGTCAAAACAAATGGTCTTTCTGTACTCTTGTTCAAATTACGACACTTTCTACAAATGATTCTCGTTATTATACTGTTCGTCTTGACTTATGTATCGTTGAACGTGTAGTGTATTTTGAAAGGTTGGTTATGACCGAAATTTTAGTGGTCACTTGATTTTGTGTTTTGTTTTTCGTTTTTATTTTGGTTCCCATGTCTACTTTTGGTGGTACAGTTTTCGTTTTAGTTTATTTAACAGAAGAAACACGAATTTATTACCGGCTTCGACTACCATTGGTATTGACGACAAAAACTACGGAACTTAACGAAGTTCTTTGAACTGGAACTCAAATAAAGAAAATCAAATAAAGAGACCTCATATTGTAACTCAGGTACACTTCAGGAAAGGGGACTCGTTTAAACAACAGTCTCCCCCTTTTTGTTGATTTTTAACTAGGATATCTTAAAGTATTTACTGTTCTGATCTTTTGTTGGAAAGACTCACCTAAAAGAAGAGGACTCATGTGTGTTTGTGTATGTGTAAACACACACACTTTCTCTTTTGTTTTGTTTTTCAACCTGTAAACAGGAAGAAGGGAAGTCCATTTGATGTTAATTATTTAGTATATTTAATTTATCCTTTTGCACTTATCCATCTTATAAAAATTTGTACCGTAATGAGTTTATAATATTCTTTAGAAAGATCAGATTAATCGTCCAGGAATCTCCTAAAAGGGATTATGTATTTAAATTTCGTGTACATTTACTACGAAGTCCTACCAGGAACTCTTAAAAGTTTTTAATCCCAAAAAAATTATAAGAAGGGAGTCGAAAACAAATACATTAATTATATCTGAGAGATAAATCCATATAATTCGTCTCATTTATAGTAGGACAGTAAGAGACCTTATACCGTTCATGGATTAGTCTCTTTAACTTTATTTACAGAAAGTACATATTTTTAAACCGTCGTATACGTTGATAATATCCTAATAACTCACCATGATGATTGAAGGATCTCTACCGTTCTAAAAGGACAAAAACGAGAACGGAGATAGACAGGGGACGAGGGGGTAGTTATTATGTGTTACGTCTGTTTCACCAGATTTTTATTGTTTTGTTTTGGGGATAAAAATTAGTGGGGTAACGAATTTCAGAAAGTTACCGACAGGTAGAGGTTTTCTTTTCTAGGTCTAGGAAATTTACGGAATTTTTAGGAAACACTAGAAACAATCGGGAAGTACTAGTGCTGGAACGAAATGAAGAGATCGGAGATAGAAAGGGGTGAGGGAGTAGAGTGTGAGACGAGAGGTCAACGTGAGTTTAAGAGAGTCACGAATATTTAGACAATATGAGGCAGAACACATGGATGAAAAAGGGGGTCGGACCTACTGAGAAAGGAGGGGGTCGGGACTAGACGAAAGAAAGTAAGTAGGTTGAGGTCACAAGGTATTCCAGATTCACATCTGTAGTAAAAGAGGACTTTCGGAATGGACTGAGAGGGGATAGTAACGTAGACATTGTAAGGTATCGTAGGAAATAATACACAGTAACAGTGGGTGATCTACTATTCTTGATACTACTAGAATACAATATATAGGTTGAGGAATTTGATTGTTATCTCACAGATAATACGAGTCTGAGTAAAGGTTCGAGACTCTTTTATCGTTTCTTTGTTCGTTTCGGCGACGGAGTCCCTTTAATTTAAGATATGTGTGTTGTTTATAAACAACCGTTCTTGTCATTGTCTTTTGTTCTGTTATCTCTTGATTTCTTTTGTTTTTTGTCCAGCACTTCTCATATGTCTCCCTTTCTTGGTGCTCTATAAGTTCCATTTTACATTTCCCGAGTATTTTCAAATTCGACTAGAGAAGTTTCTGGGGTAGTTGTTGATCCATCCGAGAGAAGGTAAATTTTGAAAGGGTAACCGAACACTATTGTAAACTTCTACATTTCTATCAAGGAACGATTTCAGACAACATCAAGTCAACGATTCAGTACGGGGTGAGAAACGTTGGGGTACCTGACGTCGTGTGGTTCGAAGGGACAGCAGTGATAGAGGAACTCAAACGAGTTTGAGTACAGGTAACTCAGTCACTACGTAGGTCAGTAGAGTAGGAGACAACGGGGGAAGAGGAGGACAGGAGTTAGAAAGGGTCGTAGTTCCAGAAAAGGTTACACCACCGCGAAGTGTAGTCCGTCGGTTTCATAGTCTCGAAGTCGAAGTCGTACTCAGGAAGATTACTTATAACTCTCGACTAAAGGAAATCCTAACTGACCAAATTAGAACAAAGTAAGGTTCCCTGAGAGTTCTCGTGAGTCGGAAGAAATACCAGGTTGAAAGTGTAGGTATGCACTGATGACCTTTTTGGTACTGAAACTGATATACCTTGAAACAACCGTTTAACTACAGTGACGAAACTGTATATATATATCTATATCTATATCTATATCTATATATCTATCTATCTATCTATCTAAATATATATCTATATATCTCTATCTATCTATCTATAGATATATATCTCTATATATATCTATCTATCTATATATCTAAATATATATCTATATACATCTATATGTATATCTATATCTATCTATATATATATCTATCTATATCTAAATATATATCTATGTATATCTATATATATATCTATATATCTATATATATTTATATATCTATCTATCTATATCTATATATTTATCTATGTATATCTATATATATCTATATCTATATATATCTAAACAATATCAAAAGTTAGGTTCCTCGTTCAAAGAAAATTAAAATTCTGACATCAGTGGCGGGTGTCACTGAAACCTCAGGTTCTTTTATTTTAGAACGTGACAAAAGTGAAAAAGGGGTAGATAAACGGTACTTTACTACCCTGACCTACGGCACTATAATAAAAAAACTAGTGACTCAAAATTCGATCGAAAAAGTGAGAGGAGAAAGTAGGAGTGCTTCTCCGGGAAATCAAGGAGAAACGAAAGACGGTTTCTGATATAGTAGACGTATAGACTCCCACTACTATAAAGACGTGTTAGAACTAAGGTCAAACACTAAGTGGGTCGGACCGTAAAGTGTACTGCATAAGACGTATATTCAATTTATTCGTCCCACTGCTGTATGTCGGAACTACACACGGAAGGGGCTAAAACTTTGCCAAGTGACAAGTACAGGTCAAGACAGTGAAAAACTGGAAGCACACCCAAAGAGTCCTTCGTCCATTCCACTAGATGATACGGGTAGGAAACTTCTTAAAAGGTGTCAAGGTAAAGGTTCCACAACACTGGGTGTGTCTGTTTCCGAAATCAGATCAGTTACTTCGTCTTCATCTACAAAAAAGAAGACCGTAAGCGAACGAAAAAGACACTATGTTGTCTACAACCGTTAAACTACAGATCAAGGAGACGGAAAAGATTTAGGTCGAACATGTAACCCTTTAAGAGTCAAGTACATGATTACTTCGGATTGAACTTCCTAAGACTCGTAATGGAATGATTGTATACTTTACTCGTGTCAACATGTCATCAAACTCGTAAAAAACCGTAATGGAAAGAAACCTTAACCTCACTTTTGACTGGAAAAGGTTAGGGTACCGGTGACGACTCAAAAGGTTCAAATGAATGTATAACTCACCTGAAATTGTCGTAGTAGAAAATCCTAAATTAAAAAAATATATTTAAATAAATAAAATTAATCTCCGATTAATGTTATAGCATAACCAAAACGGTATGTAGTTGTACTTAGGCGGTGTCCACATGTGCACAAGGGTTAGACAAGTATCATCACGACGGATTCCACGTGAACTGAAGTATGAGATTCTACAGACCGAGGTCCACTCACTGGTGTGGTAGTATCAATAGGTCCAGTAATTTTTACAAAAACACATCAAGACACATAAGAACGGTGGAGAAGAATTAGAGTAGACGAAGACAATCCAGGAACGGTAAAGACAGGATAACACAGGTACAAACGTACTTTACAAGGGAACCATAGAGGTTAACTTTTCTAAAGATCAGAAAGGGTAAAGACAACAAAAGGTGAGAAAGAAACGTAACAAGTGAATCCTTCCGAAAGACTATAGAGGAACGACAAGAACGGAGCTCTTGGGGTACTTGTCATATTTTTCCGTTTTTCTATAGTGTGACCTTCTACTTGGGGGTTCAGTCATCCCTAGGTCATACGATTACCCCTTCTCACCTTTTTATCGAGGTCTTTATAACTTTTACGACCCGATTTCGTCTTTGTTGCGAGTCAACACCTACACAGACCATCATTTTATTTTAGACTACGACATTTCTTATTATAACTTATCCTTGGACCTTACAATTCAGGTAATTAATTCCATTTAACTTCCACTGTTCGTCCTCTACCATTCTCACTTGTAAAATCCATAGTCACTTGATTTTACCTGGTCTTGTCGCTTAAATTAAGTCTACTGGTAAAATAGATGATGACACCCGTTCTTAGGAAATCTTCTTTACCTCATCGGGAGTATCAGTTGTTTTCTCAGACTTTACATGAACCTATGTTAGAGTTTTTACTGACTTACTAGAGTCAAGTAAAAGTGTCGTTTGGCAAGTCATAGTGTAATTAGGTTCAGATATGAAGTTGGTGATTACGACTTCTTCGACTTCAGATTGTAAAGATACTACTGGAAGATCTTGATTGTGGTTATTTTCTACAGGAAAAGTAGTATCCACTGGCTTTACGGTTTCATCCTTAAGTTCTCTATGGACCTCATTGTCTGTTCAAACCGGAACCTCATGTTTTACTTCGTCCTGTTTCCGATTGTCAAAAAGGTTCTCTTGTGTGACCAGTATCGTTTGGGGGAAAAGGTTGTTATATTCTCTTCTCAGATGTGGACCTGTAGTGGTCTACCAGACATGGTTTTAGTCTAACTAGTATAAGAAACGTCGGTTTCTATCTCTTCGAGATATGTCAGTCGTTTTTGTTCTCGTCCTCGACTGACACCGAGTCTAGTACCTGAGGAATAACGTTTTAAGTCCGAATATAACTTCTGACATCCCTTTTGAGATCGAGTCCAGACTGGATTTAGTTTAGGGAATACTAATATGTCACCTTCACTGTTTATCTAAGTTCCCTAATCTAGACCATCTGTCTCACAGACTTTGGATTCCTGTCTCCAAGTATTGTAACATGTCTCTACAACTAGTTTTGGTAGGGTTTCTTTTACTTTGCGTTCTTCCGTTTTACCACTAGACGCCTCCGGAGTGATTAACGACTCTTTTCGTCTCTTCACTTTCCTTTTCCTCTTTCCCTTTCTATATGGGTTGACTTACACCTCAAGGTCTTTCATCGTTCCTCTCTATTCTTCCGGAAGAATTCTCACGAAGTAAGATGTACATCGTCTATATAGGTCTAAGACACCAATACGGTGAGTTGTAAGGTAGTCACAGGAGGTCTCGGTAGACGACAGGTATTACTTGTTCTGAAGTCTTGGGTTTGATATATGAATTGGACTCGTTTTATTCGAAGGTCGAATAAAATTTTAGTAACGAAAAGGTCTTACATAAGTGATCCTTCTAGACGATATTTTGTCACTTATAAAATACGTTGATTTTAATCTGGAAAGTCGGACGAACCATACTACGTACTAACGTGTGTAAATAACGTTCACTAAGACGGTTTAATTTTCATTAAAATAACAAAATAATCTGTAGATCACGTTTTCTAGTTTTTTCTATAAATTCTAGGAACAGTAGCGAACATGAATTCAAAATAAGTAAATAAAAATTAACCTCCTATTAACGAAACGTTACAACACAACCAAAGACGGTATGTAGTTGTACTTAGTCAGTATCCATATGTATACAAGCGAAAGAGAACTTGGAGGGTGGGGTGGGGTGGGGAGATCGAACAGTGTCTCGGAATATGAATTTTTTTTTAAACATAATAAATGTCGTGGAAAAATGGTATACCACATCTAGAACTTCGGTGTTATTATAATCCCACTTTCGTTTGTTTAGTTTCAATACATATTAAAAATATGTTTTCAGTACTCTCTACGTAGGATTTAACATTTTAAGACAAACGATCCTTATGTAAAGTTTAATATCACTGTAATACTTCGGGATATAACGAACGGTGAAATTTACAGGTCGTTCCTGAAGTAACTGTACCGATAGCTACAAAGGTTGAAGAACCGGTGACCAAAGGAGGAATCTGAGAATACCCTTCGTTAAAATCCGTTGAACGTTAAGGGACTTATGTAATACGACAAGGTAGGAGTCACGACATATTAGGTGACAAGCGAGACTTTCCTCCGGGACCGGATAAACAGAATGAGTAGTTTGAGGATGGAAAGAAAATTGAGACGGATTTTGTGATGGAAATAATACTGTGCAAGACGAAGAGGAGTATCGGTAAGGTTTGTCTACTGGAAGGAAAAGACGACGGTTCACTTAGAACATGTCTTAAGACAATCTCGGGAATGTAGACACGCCGGTAATAAACAAATACAGCTACAGAAAGGAGGACACCGTACTAGAGGGACTCCTGTTCCTCCTACGGAAACACTGAGTCCGGAACGTACACTCTACACAAAAATTTTTCACAAACTAGGTTTTTTCTTATTCTCTCTTAAGGGACCACCAGGTCACCAATTCTGACACCCGAAAGTGACGGATCCCGCACCCAAGTTAGGGACCATCCCCTTGTTTCTATGGCGTTCAACACGGTTTTTCCTTTTTTTTCCTATGTTCTTACTTACTTACATCCGGTGGAGGTCGCGGAGAGACCCACTGCAGGAAATACTTTAAATCTCACCTTTTAAAAGGAATAAGAAAATAGTAATTGGTTCAAATATTACTACTAAGTCTTCCTTGATTCTTACCTTTACCCTTAAGATGAATATTCATACCAAGACTCTGATACGAAAAGAAAAACATAGTAAACGGATTAAATAGGGAAGGTCAGTAGGGGAGTCGTTTATTAGTAATTTAAGGATAATATTAGTATCGTGGTGTGATTTATGACATTTTCTTATTTCCGAGAAGGTCCTAAAAGTATTGGAAAGATCCTTCTGTTAAGTAGGTACAAAATTTTTCGGTTTATCAACATGGATCTTCCATACATAACGGTTCACGGTTTGTTCTCTCCGTCTGTTACCGACAATATCCGTCCGTCTTCTCCTCGTTAGCGAAATCAGTACTTGTTTTATCGTGGACTCCTTTTCGACTGTTCTGTCTATGGTACAACCTTATTACCCTTCTTGTTTCCAAACACATTTAAAAGAGATGATTCTTAGACTCCTATATTCTTTTGGTAAGAGGTATAAAATTAGTAAAATAGGGTTGAAATTTTGACTAACTCTTATGATCGTAAAATTAGTAAGAGAGTCGGCTTCAGATGGAAATTTTATCTTAAATAAACATCGTTTGTAACAAAACCATAAAAGTCATGGTCCATGAAGGTCCGAAAAGAGTTCAGGAATGGTTGGAAACCCACACTCGGGGAGTCGGAACAGGCAGAGAGTCTCGTTAAGACAGTCAGAGAGTCTCGTTAAGACAGTCAGAAAGTCTTGTGATGGGAGAGGAGACTACTCAAAAGTAACCAGACTCATCGACCAGGGTTTGTCTGACAGGGATTTCCACAGTAATACAGTAGAACAGAGAGAAGGAGTCCAACACGAGTCTTTATCTGAAAGGGTATTACCCATTAAACTCCAATCACAAGACGAGACTTGATTATGTTGTATTGTGACGTACGTTGTCGACGTTCTCTCCTGGACGAAAGTCTACACGAGTCAGTCTCGCGACGCCTAGACAGTCCTTCTCAGACTAAATTACACATTTCACGGACACCCGTATTGTCGCTGTGTCCCTCGTTGACTCGAACCGTGATTGGGAAAGACGATGTAAAAAAGTTTGTCCTCACCTCCACCAGTGAAGACAAAATTGAGTGACCCCATGATACACATAATTGCTTAGACTCTCACAATTTGAAGTGTACTTGACGTTCTAGTGTGTCAGGTTGGGGAGTTAAATGTCTCTTGGACGTTGAACGGGTTCTAGTGTGTTGTTTAGTCCTTTTTTTTTTTTTTTTTTTTGTTGCTCCCTGATCTTCGATCCCCAAAACGTAGTGTCAACGAGAGAGTGAGGTATAGTACAAGAGAGGTTTCGGCCGTGGGGACCCAAGTACTCTTAGGGGAGACCCACATGGGGCCTAAGGACATGTGAAAGAAGTAGGAAAGACTTATAAACAAGGGTTTTGTCCCAAATGTTTGTTGTGATCATATTTATGTCTGTATGGAGTAAAATACGTTAGAGAAAAGGATTTCTCTCCTAGACTTAAAAGGGGGGTTTATTTATCGTATGTTGACACCTACCTCTACCTATGACATTCATAATTAGTGACAAAAAATAATAATTAATAGGAGTGTCCTGTTGAACTATTCTTTCGTTTCATAAGTGAGAAATCGCCATATGTAGTCAAAGTCTGATAAGTCTATTTTTACGAAATTGTACGAGTTCAAAATATACGTATAATAGTGAAATATATAATATAATCATAAATTATATAATTTACAGAGATATAATTACTGGGTTTTATTAATTAGGAAATAAGGGGAAATACTAAATATACCATACAAACTTTTTTTTGATAATGAAGACACGATTAAAGATATCCAGAAACGGTATTTTTAATGTCTGTTTTTGAAATTCCTTTGAAGTAATTTCATATGACCCCTTTTTAATCTGTCCATCCATCCATCAGAAACCTTCTTGACCTAATTTTACTTTTCTCTCTCTCTTCACTGTATTACTTCTCACAATGACAGGTCTCCTCTCATCCGTCTCCTAAAAAAATAATAAATAGATAAATAAAACTGACACGGTCAAGAATGAACGTCGTCTTTCCGAGAAGACAGAAACAACACCGTACGACCTGGAAGAATCAACATCGTACATCCTAGATCAAGGGACTGGTCCCTACCTTGGGTCCGTGGGACGTAACCTTCGTCCCTCAGAATCGGTACGAAGGGATGGTCCCTTCAGGGTCCTCATCATAAAAATTGAGACAATCTTAGTCGTCTGGGTGTGGAAACGTCCTCTGTGAGTTTTTGTCAAAACCGAGTCAGAGACACTGCAAAGACCCAGGACTGCGTGTGTTCTAAACAAACTCGGGAGACTCGCAGAGACCACCCATTCCCCAAACTAAGATTTACACTAAAACGGGGAGGATGGTAGAACGACCCCAAAGAGAAGACGGGAACCTGTATCCCATAGAAAAAAACCACCCTAGGTCGTAAGAGGTCAACTGCCAACAAGTCGTCGTTTAACATCAAAACCTCAATTGTGTCCTCTTCTACTCACATACAGGAAAACGAGGTGGTAGACAACGGTGTCTTGTTAAGTTGTTGAAGACTTGCAGAACGATGTTCCGAATGAAGGAGTTAAAAAAAAAAAACGATTACAACAAGAAGAAGAAGAAACAGAAGTGGTCTGATCGTCCCTGTCGAGAGACCTCTCTGAGCAGAGAGTCGTCTGAGAGAGAGTATCTAACTACCGTTAGTTCCCGTAACCTTATGAAAGAGGGGACCTTTAAGAGTTTATGGTCGGTACGAAGGTTCGTGTTTCGGACACACATCCTAACAAGTACTAGATCCCCGACTAAAATCAGAACCAATCCCGTCTGAACACTAAAATGTTGTCGGAGATGTTGTAAGAGTATGTGTCTTCTTGATATGTTTTTTTCTCTAGAAGTACTGGGTCTATTACTGTTACTACACCAATGAGTGGATCTCGGTCTGTATGACCTTACACTCCAGTTCACCCGGAATCCTTCGTAGTGATGGTTGTTTCAATTACCTCTACTACCTTAAGGTCAATCGATAAATTTTAGGATTTTCTACTACGACACTTTCACGACGTAAGTTATACGGTCGTTTAAACCTTTTGAGTCGTCACCGGTGTCCTGACCTTTTTCAGTCAAAAGTAAGATTAGGGTTTCTTTCCGTTACGGTTTCTCACGAGTTTGATGACGTGTTAAGGAGAGTAGAGTACACGATCGGTTCATTACGAGTTTTAAGAGGTTCGGTCCGAAGTTGTCATACGATTGGTACTTGAAGGTCTACAAATTCGACCTAAATCTTTTCCGTCTCCTTGGTCTCTAGTTTAACAGTTGTAGACAACCTAGTGACTTTCTCGTTCTCTCAAGGTCTTTTTGTAGATGAAGACGAAATAACTGATACGGTTTCGGAACTGACACATCTAGTGTTGTTTGACACCTTTTAAGAAGTTCTCTACCCTTATGGTCTGGTGGACTGGACGGAGGACTCTTTAGAATATACGTCCAGTTCTTCGTCGTCAATCTAGACGTGTACCTTGACTGACGAAGGTTTAGTCCTTTCCTCATGTAGTTCCGACACATAACAGTGGGACGAATAAATTAAATATACGTCTCATGTAGTACTTTTTCGACCCGACCTACTTTGTGTTTGATCTTAGTTCTAACGTCCCTCTTTATAGTTATTGGAGTCTATACGTCTACTGTGGTGGGAATACCGTCTTTCACTTCTTGATTTCTGGGAGAACTACTTTCACTTTCTCCTCTCACTTTTTCAACCGAATTTTGAGTTGTAAGTCTTTTGATTCTAGTACCGTAGATCAGGGTAGTGAAGTACCGGTTATCTACCCCTTTGTTACCTTTGTCACTGTCTGAAATAAAATCCCCCGAGGTTTTAGTGACATCTACCACTGACGTCGGTACTTTAATTTTCTGCGAACGAGGAACCTTCTTTCCGATACTGGTTGGATCTGTCGTATAATGCTTCGTCTCTTAATGAACCGGTTGTTTCCAGGTAGATCAGTTTCGATACCAAAAAGGTTATCAGTACATACCTACACTCTCAACCTAACATTTCTTTCGACTCACGGCGTCTTAACAACGAAAACTTGACACTACAACCTCTTCTAACTCTCAGGGAACCTGACGTTTCTTTAGGTTGGTCAGGTAGGATTTCCTTTAGTCAGGACTTATTAGTAACCTTCCTGACTACGACTTCGACTTGGAGTTATGAAATCGGTGGACTACGCTTCTTGACTGAGTAAACTTTTCTGGGACCACGACCCTTTCTAACTTCCGCCCTCCTCTTCCCCTGTTGTCTCCTACTCTACCAACCTACCGTAGTGGCTGAGCTACCTGTACTAAAACTCATTCGAGGTCCTCAACCACTACCTGTCCCTTCGGCCCCAGGTATCTCAGTCTTTACTGACTCGTTGACTTGACTCTTAGTCGATAGGAGAACCCTGGAATGGTATGTCACATAAACATTTTAGTCTTACTTACTATTAAAAAAGTTAACAGAAAGGACAGTCACCAATAGATATGAGTCTATATTACTGTTAAGAGTATCATTACGTACACTCATTAAGATCGTGTACAATCATTGTAAAACAGGATAAAATAGATGGAATAACCTACCTCATCTTTTAGATTAAATTGTCTATAAGGGATCTTATCACAATAAGTGAATTACTATATCGTTGATATAAGAGTAACTTTTCCTCATGACTCTTTATCTCCCGTTACTTAATAAAATCCCTTGTTAAATTCTCTTTCGTCCATGTCCTAAGATTAAGAACTCCCAAACTTATCGGGATATTCGTAACAACGTAATTTCCTTGTTTTCTTAATCGTAAGTGACTTGACAAATAAGTAAATCTGTACTTATTTTACACACGTCAAAATTCATCTACCTCACTCCTCTCTTCTCAGTCTTTCAGAAAGATATCAATTCTTAAGAAAATCTCTCACTTTTGTTTCGACTACCCAATCGATAGTACAACTAAACTTCAGTAAAGAGTGGACAGGGATGAGGAGTACTTTCTGTAACACAATTCATTTAAAGTCGTCAGTTATCAACAAAGTATTAGTCTTGTCCCTCTGACTGAATTTCAATCTCGTCTCAGCCCCGTTATCATTACGGATGTCCTCGGTCTTCCTACTTTCTTTATCCAGTTCACACAGACTACTTTCTGCCACTTTGTCATCTCACCTAACCCCCACGAGCCGTCTCAGGTACCAGACAGATTTCCGTAAATCTAAGTGAAATTTTTTTCTTTTGTGTGTGTGTGTGTATAGGTACCTTTTGGATTAACGTCCGGACAAAGTCAGGTTCCAGTTTGTCAACCACTCAAGATCTAAGAATTTTGGGTACTCGGACTCTGGAGTCACCTATGGGATGGGTGTATCTTTGTTCTTGTTGACAATTCTTCAGAAACAAATTATAGTATATAATCGTGTGTAAATACATTACATCCTTTTACCAGCTACTTGGATAAACGTACCACCCTTATCTCTGTGTCTGTATCTCTTGTCTGAAACCTGTGTCGTCCCCTTCCTCTCCAACCCTGTTTAACTCTCTTATCACCACTTTGTATGTGTAATGGTATACATTTTGTCTACCGATACCCCTCAACGATCTATTGTGTCCCTCGAGTTGCGTCATGAGACACTGGATCTCCCGGCCCTACTCCATCCCACCTCTTCTCCAAGTTCTACCTCCCCTGTATACACATAAATATCGACCAAGTATAACAACAGTCTCTTCCGTTACCGTGGGGTGAGGTCATGAGAACGGACCTTTTAGGGTACCTGGCCCCTCCTCGGACCACCCGACGTCAGGTACCCCAGCGCTTCCCAGCCTGTGCTGACTCGCTGAAGTGAAAGTGAAAAGTGAAAGTACGTAACCTCTTCCTTTACCGTTGGGTGAGGTCACAAGAACGGGCCTCTTAGGGTCCCTGCCGCCTCGGACCACCCAACGGTAGATACCCCAGCGTGTCTCAACCTGTGCTGACTTCGCTGAATCGTCGTCGTCGACGTATAACAACATACCCTCTTCGGTTGTGTTTTAACATTTCGTTACTAGTGGGTTAATTTTCATTCAATTTAAAATTTTTTTAGAAACAAATATATTTTTATATTTTTACCAAATAAAGTAGATAAATACCGGATTTTGTCACGAGTAATGGCAGATAAAGATGTCATTAATAGGATATTTTTAACCAATAATAATTAGTTACTGAATGTAAAAATTTTGTGATACGGTTTTTCTCAGAAAACGAATATCTATTTCATAGAGTCACACTATAGACCCTTAGGGTGCTACGAATACGTTTCAGAACACACCGACATAGATGTACATGTAAAAAATCCCTTTTCCAAATATTGAGTAGGTCACCCGGTGTTGGGATGTCCCTCTTCTGTCTATGGGTCTTTTTCCTTTCTTTAGGTGTTAGTAAGAGTCCATCCAGATAGACATCCGTCTTTAGACTGACGGTTGTAAGTCAGTATCTATTACAAGAACCTACTGTCTTAAATGGCTACTTTCTTACTCTCCTTATTCTGTACAGAAGTCAGAACCTTCCCACGATCACCTCCCCGTGAACCTTTCCGTTGTCACTTTGTGTGCTGGTTTGAGTGACCCGGTTCTACGTGTCTAAAGGAGTTTCACCCGTCCTGTTCCAGATTTAATATTCTTGACTCAGTCTCGGACAGGCAATTATCTTAACCACGGAGACCAAACTCTTCTAGTGGGACCCATGACATCACCCACTCGAGTCACTGGAGTCTACTCACTTGACCCTCGCTTAGACGTGACCTTCGGTTTGTCTAGGTTTTATTCTGTCTAAAATTTATGTATTTAATTCCTCTGTCTATTGTAAACGACTCACGGATAGTACACAACTCTCTGTTCTCTACGAGTACACACGATAGTGTAAATTAAGGGAATTATTTACTATGGATCTACGGTTTTGACCTCTCTAAAAGAGGAAATGTTTTCTTAAGTGTTGTAACGTCAGGAGTCATAAAAAAGTTCCTTCCTGTCTATGATTTGGGCATAGAGTCTTCTCGTATTTTGAAGTGTTTCATGGTTTCAACGGGCTCTAGTTATTTAAAGTAACCTCCTTTCTCGTATGGGGAGACTCTCCCTCACCACGACAGTAAAATTTTCTGAACGAGGTCTATTATAAACACGTGGTATTATAAAATTAAACAACTAAACCCCTATGTTTGTTGTTTCTCTACGAGTCTCTACCCAAATAGAGAGTTTTAGTTATTTAGAGATCTCTTTCTTATAGGGGAATCACTTTCAACAAATTATTGATGAGACAACATTGTAGAGAGACACTAAACGATGTTGAAGGGTCCTGTTGTATTGTCTAATTCCGTCTTCCGGGTTTTACGACTAAAGGGTGGTCACGAGAGGTTTGGTCTGGTAAGACGGTGTCTATTAGGGTGACTGTTCTTTAACATTTCACTAGAAAGTCTTTTGTGTAATTACGGGAGCAGTCATTCAAAAGAATATTACTCAAAAGATTTATTGATTACCAATGAGTAATTGTCTAATTGTCACAAAATTGGATAATTCTATTTATTGATTACCAATGAGTAAAAGTCATAAAATTGGATATTTCTAAATTTTTATTTCCCTTTTTTCCTTTACATAGATCGGATGCGAAAGGATTTTACATAAGTAGTACGAAAATGAAAGAATTTTTCACCAATAAAATTGAGAACGAATGGTGAGCTCTACTAGTGACACTGGTAACTGGACTCTTTATATCATTCTCACAGGAACAGAAGAAGCGACAGTAGTCCGAGAGACAAGTGTGTCAAATACATAGTTGAGTACACCGGATGGAGGAATGTTAAATAAGACTCGACTCTGTGATATCCGTTTATAATTTTAGTAGTATAAAATGACAAAATACTAGTAATTTAGCTCAGGGGAGTAAAACGTATAGTTTTTATTTTCTGATCCTCAATTCTGAACGGGTACCAGTGTGTTACCCAATACCATCTCGACTGAGAGTGAATCTTAGACGTCGAGTATACCTTTTTGTAATCAGCTATAACGTTAATTTTTAAGGAATTTGATTAGAAAATTCGTACCATAGACACAAAAGACATGATATTAAAAATATGAGGAACCTCAAACCCATGATGTCTCTGTCTGACTCCTTTATTCTTTTCCTTTCAGACGTCCGTTTAACCACAGATAAGTTCGGTAAACGAAAAAATTCTATTGGTAGTTTAGGTCACTTACTCTTTACTCTCTAAAAATAACACAAGAAAGAGTTACCCTAAAAAGGTAAACCAAAGTCATAATTCGGAGATATTGTAATACAATGACATAAAGTTAACTAACAAGAGAGACGACTTCTAATCGTCGAATCCAAAATTTTGAGTCTACACTCAATTTATGTTGATATTATAGTCACGTCGAGGTACTCCCCATATCTCACATGTGTATGGGTCCCGAGGACAACGGTGAAAAAGGACGATGTCAGAGAGATGGATCAATAATGTTTAGTTCGAGACCTATACTGAACTTTTTGTCTTTTTTTCCAAACGGTTGTTTGAAAAGTCACACTATACGTCAAACAAATGAAGGACAAAGAGGAAACAAGAGATCACTAATTCCAACGACGGTTTCCCTCCATAATCATTTGCTCTTCCGAAAACTCGGAAAAGTCAGTAAAACTAATCGTAGAAACCATTGAAGAAAAAAAGAGTGTTTGTATACCGTTTCGTTGTACGTGACAAGGTTACTAATACTAAAGTTCAGATTTCATGATAAACAAATAAGAACTTTGGACTTTGTTTGTAGACCACCAATTACGAAACTCTTTTTTTTCGTGGAATCACGTAAAGAGACAGATACTAAGTTCTAGTACCCGTTTTTATAAAAATTCATCTACTCTAATTCGGTGTCCTCAAACAACCCGGTAAGTTAATTTTTTTTAATACCGTTTTGGTTATGTCATAATATTTCATTTTATTTCATTTTTTTTTTTTTTTTGATTTGAAGTAAAGGAGATTTCATCCTTTCCGTCATCTCTGTCACATTGTTAGAATTCCTGGAGAAGGAAAGACGGAGTAGAACATGAAATATATTTCTCATATAGATCATATCCAGGAGAGTAATCTTTTTCTTTCTAAACTTACAAAAGAATAGCGGTAGGGTATATACGAGTCTTAATAACTGTTTGACTGTCACGTCAAGTACATATGAGAGTCCAAGTACAATGGTACGTAAAAAACAATTGCTCTTACTATAGAGGATGTAATTTTTAAGAAACGGTTAAAAATTTTATGTAGTATAAAATTCCAAATAAGATCGAGTGGGAAAGATAACGTTATACTGTGGACCTTATTTTAAACTTTACTTTTATATGACAGGAAACGGAACAACGAGCAGAATCCCCTTTTTGACCAATAAAATTTATAAAATCATATAATCATATAAAAAAGTCACATAAACAGACAATTCCGGTGGTATCGTTTATAGTGTCTGACCCGTCGAGTTTATTATCTTTAATTAAAAAGTATCAATACCTCCAACCTGAAGGTTTAAGTTCCATAACCGTCAAAACCGAAGAGGACTCCGGAGAGAGGAACCGAACGTCCACCAGTCGAAGAAGGACACAGGAGTGTACTGGATAGAGGACACGGACGTGTGGAGACCACATAGAAGGAGAACATTATTCCTGTGGTCAGTAAAACCTCATCCCGGGTGAAAGGACTAGAGTAAATGTAAATAATGGAGAAGTCTCCGGGATCGAGGTCTAATATCAGTGTAACTCCCAATCTCGAAGGTGTACACTTAAGACCTCCTTGTGTTAAGTCAGACATCACCCATCGTTACGAATAATTAGTTTATAAGACATTATAGAAGGGGAACTCCTTTGTTTATTTTAGAATCCTTCCTTTCACGATTTGAATAGTAAATATACACAATAGTTCAATATCCTTCATATGTAAATATACACTGAGGAAATATACTCTACAGTAAATATTCACTTTCGTGTATTTTACCTCGGACGGAGTTATCTTGAGTGTTTCTAAATCATTTCTTAGTTGGGTCGTCTGATCGTTCAGTGTGAAGGTGTATGATAAACGGTCCTCTGGTTCTTTATTAGTCTTAGTCTTTAAGACCCGCTCCGACGACGAGTACGGAAACAAGATTCCAGTCTAGATGTCTGACAATTGAATAAGAGACCCTTCACGCCTAAGACATAAACTTTCGTTGGACTCGGACTGAATTCACCGAAGTATTTCGTGTCGGTGTTCGGACTCCTCGAAGTCGGTGTCGTGTCATTTTGTTTCCGACGACGTCACAACCATGTACTTATGTTCAACTCATTGGAACAGGGAAGGATTCCACATCTGGTGGATCAAAAAAGTCTTGTGGCACAAGACCGTCTAAATGTTACAAGGGTAAAGAATTAAAAAATTTAAGGGAAACCAATTCCCAACTTATTTGCCACCGAGTCTTCCATTTCTTATACGGACGTTACGTCCTTTGGACCCAAGGTAGGGACCCATTCTTTCTAGGGAACCTCTTCCCTTACCGATAGGTGAGGTCATAAGGACAGACCTCTTAGGGGTACTTGTCTCCTCGGACCGTCCGATGTCAGGTACCCCAACGTTTGTCAATCTGTGTTGACTCGTTGATTGCGATTGTTTTGATATTCTACGGGTCAGTTTAAACCTAACGTCCATTTGCTACTTATACACGTACGCACGAGTCAGTGAAGTCCGTACAGGTTGAGAAACACTAGGACACCTGCCATCGGGTGGTCCGAGGAGACACGTATCTTAAGAGGTCCGTTCTTATGACCTCATCCAGTGGTACAGGAGAGGGTCGAAGGATCCTTCGGTCGAGTCCCTAGTTTGGCCGTAGAGGTTACTAAGGACGTAACGTCCGTCTAAGAAATGACGACTCGGTGGTCCCTTCGGGTTTGTTACCTATACAAAAATTATATTTATATAGAGTACACTATAGACCCTGTATGGACATGGTTTTTTATTTAAGGAAGTACCCTGTATGATTATAATTTGTTTTCATAAACAATAGACTTTAAGTCCAAGTTGACACCCAGGAGATAAAATAGACCGTTGAGATGAATTGTTGTTACTTAGGAGGAGAACGTAGAAGGAAGGACCTGAGTGGTGGGAGAATTTGAAGATAGTGGTTGAAACATATAAATTAAAGGACGAGAATTAAACCGTGACGGGGGTTCCTACTTTTGGGGTAAAGTCCGAGGGAACGTAATATAATTACACTATATACCAATATCTAACAACAACAAAGTAACAACAGGTTAAGCTCTGGGATACCCGATGTCAGGTACCCCAGTATTTCTCAGTCTGTGTTGACTCACTGATTCGTGTCGTGTCGTGTTGACTCGTTGATTGGTGTCGTGTCGTACCTGACATGTCCGAGACAGGTACCCTAAGAGGTCCGTTCTTATGACCTCGTCCAACGGTAAAGGTAGAGGTACCCTAGAAGAACTGGGTCCCTACCTTGAGTCCAGAGGATGTAACCGTGAGTCTCAATTTTGTAATTTCAATCAAACTAGGTGGAAAAGGGGGTACGACTTTATAAATGTAGAAATATAGTTACGGGGTATTATGATGAAACTAGTGTAATCGATTATAACACACGAATTATTGTATCCTTTCTTAGAGATTCGGAGATTTAGAGATTTGGGACCCGAGTCAGTCGAGTGGATATTTTATTTCCCTGGCTTAGTTCCATAAAAGGGGGTTCCGAGGAAATTTGTCAAGGAACGGTGTCCAGAAATTGTACGCCTAAGACAATTACAAGAGTAAACGGAACACTTTGGATTAATAATGATAAAGCCCACTTGGAGAGAAGGGAAGTTCATTCATCACAAAGTCAGTCAAGTCAATTCAGTGAGTCAGTACAGGTTGAGAACCGTTACGGTATCTGACGTCGTGCGGTCCGGAGGGACAGGTAGTGGTTGAGGGTCGCGAATAAGTTTGAGTACAGGTAGTTCAACCACTACGGTAGGTTGGTAGAGTAGGAGACAACAGGGGAAGAGGAAGGTGGAAGTTAGGAAGGGTCGTAGTCCCAAAAAAGTTTACTCAGTCAAGAAACGTAGTCCACCGGTTTCATGACCTCGAAGCATAGAAGTCGTAATCAGGAAGGTTCCTGATAAGTCTGACTAAAGGAAATTCTACCTGACCAACCTACAGGAACGTTCGGTTCCCTGAGAGTTCTCGGAAGAGGTTTGGGTGTCAAGTTTTCGTAGTCAAGAAATCGTGAGTTGAAATAAAAACCAGGTTGAGAGTGTAGGTATGTACTGATGACCTTTTTGGTATCGGAACTGATCTGCCTGGAAACAACCGTTTCATTAAGAGACGAAAAATTATACGAGAGATCCAACCAGTATCGAAAAGAAGGTTCGTCGTTCGTATAAAATTAAAGTACCGACGTCAGTGGTAGATGTTACTAAAACCTCGGGGGGTTTTATTTCAGACAGTGACAAAGGTAACAAAGGGGTAGATAAAGGGTACTTCACTACCCTGACCTACGGTACTAGAATCAAAAGACTTACAACTCAAAATTCGGTTGAAAAAGTGAGAGGAGAAAGTGAAAGTAGTTCTCCGAGAAATTGAGAAGAAGCGAAAGACGGTATTCCCACCACAGTAGACGTATAGACTCCAATAACTATAAAGAAGACCGTTAGCTAAGATCGAATACGAAGTAGGTCGGACCGTAAAGTGTACTACACGAGACGTATTTTCAACTTATTCGTCCCACTGTTATATATCGGAACTGTATTAGGAAAGGGATAGACCTTGGTCAGACAACAAGGGACATACCTAGATTGACAACGAAGAACTGGACGTATATCTAAAGAGTCCTCCGTCCAGTCCACCAGACCATAAGGGTAGAGAACTTCTTAAAAGGTGTCAAACAACACTAGGTGTGTCAGTTCCGAAACCGTATCAGTTATTTCATCTTCATCTACAAAAAGACCTTGAGAAAACGATAAAGCTATTAGGTTGCCTACAACTGTCGAACTAGAGACTAAGGAGACGGAAAAGATTTAGGTCGAATTTGTAGACCTTCAAGTACCAAGTACACAACAACTTCGGACCGGACCTCTTAAAATTCGTAATGAAACGATCGTACACTCTAATCACGTTAACACGCCATCAAACCTGGAAGAAACCGTAACGGAAAGAAACCCTAACCTTACTTTTGACTGGAAAAGGTCAGGACACCGGTGACGACTCAAAAGGTTTAAACGACTGTATAACTCACGTCGTGAAAGTGTCGTAGAAGAAGGTCCTAAACTTTATCGAGTTGACCTTAAGGTAGTGGAGGTGATCAAACAAGGAACACCACGTAGGATTCCGGGTAGACTGAAACGTAAGGTCATACAGACCGACATCCACTCACTAGTGTGGTAGCACCAATAGACCCAGTAATTCTAGAAAAAATACATCAAGAAGACACATAACAACCGTGGAGAATTATAGAAGACGAAGACAATCCAAGTATGGTAAAGACAGGAAATAACACGGGTAGAAACGTACTTTACAAGGGAACCGTAGAGATTAAAAGAACTTTTCTAGGGATCAGAAAGGGTAAGATAACAAAAGGAGACAAAGAAACGTGACTAGTGACTCCTTCCGAAAGAATAGAGAGGAACGATTCATCACAAATCTAATGAATTTATTCATCACAACGCTAATGAACTAATTGTAGAAGGAGAAATTTCAACGAGCGGGATTTAAAGAGTTCCCGGTCTCTTAAGTGGAAAATAAAAGTGGAAAATAAAGGGAGGTCGGGTGAGTGCGATTATGGTCTGAAACTCGTGTGGTCCACTGGTCTCTACACTAGTACTTTCACGACTATTACTAGTTTGTTAAGACCCGCCCGCCCAAAAGACTGACAGCAAGAAAAGGACCCTTCACTTCGGGAGAGGTGGCCTAGCCTCTGGCGGCGGATCCTTGGCGAGGAACAAGAGAAGGCGGTAGATCACCGTGGTCCGAACGAGAGGAGCGAGTTGAACGACAAGTCTCGACGTTTCTAAAGTTTCTAACATTTAGTTTACCTACTTAACAAAATAAGAACAGTAATATCATTTTTCCCGAATATCACACAAAGCGCTCTATTTTTACATTACACAACTATTTTTTATTCATATTGTGTTATCTTTTGAAATTATGGACGTGTCATATCTAATTTAAGTACATTAAATTAGAGAAATTATACAAGGTTACAATTTCTGTTTTCATGTTTTTATATTTGATTCGATTCCTCAAGATTCCTTTCTAATAGAAAGAGTGCCCGAAGACATATTACAAGTACCTAAAAATTTAAAGTTTATTTTCACTAGCTTCGTCTATTTTTTTACTTTTCTTTTCCTTTATTTCAAAACTATCTACAATTTAACAAATCTCTCTCTTTAGAGTCGAGAAGTAAATTGGTAAACTGAAGTTAATTCAATCTTGAATAATAGTAATAAATATGGACGTTATGTTACAAATTACTTACAACTTAAGTCAAAATTACAAGACATTACATCTTGAAAGAAGTCTACCGTACTATCACTCAAATTAACACACTAAGTCTTTTCACTTTTATTTAAAGAGATTACTTACTTTATTTTATAAAGACTTCACACTGAATAAAGGGTAATTTTGAAAATAAAGACTGTAAAATTGTAATAAGACCAAAATCAAAAGAAAAAAAATTTACGGTTACGATAGTACGTCACAAATCCAAAAAGATTATTTTTACACAATTAACGTCACGGTGAAGTTGGAAATTATGTGAACACTGGGTCGACATTTTTAGAGGTAAAACAAAAGGTCCCACCCTTTTAGGGATATTCCACCTGTCGGGGTCTTCGATAACGGATGTCTTTTAAGAGGAGCCGTTCACTACGTACCTCGATACCGTAACAGTACACCCTCCAGTACAGGATACCTCTCTCTGGAATAACCCTTTACAGATTGGTTCTGCATTCACGGTAGGCATCAATTTGGCGGTGAAACACTCACGTCTGTGTAATAGTAACTACTTCTTTGTGGTAAACAGGAGTGAGTCTAATCGGGAATAGAAGGAGTCGCAACAGGTCCCAAACACCGACTTCAACTCATCGGAAAGTGAGACTCGACACAAACCACACCATTCCCGGTCGACTACCCGAAACAGTGCATTCATGGATAGGTACAGAATGTAGATTATGACTCGTGTGTGTACACCAAGATTCCGTCGGACTGACACGATACGTTCTCGGAACGGGATGTTCAAAGTTTTTTGTTTCTTATTACAAATGGAAAGTAAAGAAGGAATCCCTTTAGATTACATCATGACATTTCTCTTTTAATCCTCTTTTGAATCGTCTTTTTATAATTTACGAAAGTCCGTTACACAATAGTTATGTAGTAGATTATATACCAAGAAACCTCTATGTACTGGGAAAAACGTTAGATAAAATAGACATTTTCAATGGAACCACCGATTATAATATCTTCTCCCATCAATCGTGTGTAAACTGGAGATACCTGACAACCTGCACCATCTCTGTCATCAGTTTTATACGGTCTTAGGACTGTTACGTTCACTGACACGACAGTCTCGACGTCTGTGTAAAAGCATGGGGGAAGGGAGTCGGATCTTAGGTCTGTGACAGGTGAGTGGACGGAAGAAGCTTCATAGATTGTCAAATCCTCTGTCACCATTACCCTTCAGTTGAGACTACCCTAAGACTTACGAGTGTCTACCTTTGTTTCTGACACACCCACACCTAAAAAATCTTTTAGGTATTTGCATCAGTTGAGAACAGTGTAGAGAAGACAAAAAAGGTAAGTTGACGAACTCGGAGTGGAGGTGTGGAGTATGAGTAATAGGGTAGGGTTGGAGTTCACCAGGTTTATACAAGTCACTGTCTCTTTCCAATTAGAAAAACTTATGACCTGTGGTTCTTCTGACCCAAAACCAATCGAGTGGTACTGAAAACAAAGAGGGACTGAATCTCACAATTAAGGTTTTGACTCACGGACGAGAACACGGATGACTGAGACCTCTTACGGTCCAGGTCTTGGATGTACATCGTCCAAGTTCTAGTAGTTTGCGACACGTTGGTACGAGATATTTCGGGAAGTATTTTTGTGTTTCGGCCCACCGAATCAGGACGTCTCGTAAAAGGGAATTCATGTCTCACACCGTACTGGTCGTTTGAAACTATGTGAGGGTTATAAATTTGAAAAAATCTAGGTCCGGTAAATGACAGGAATTTCCTTAAAATAAACTTCCTGGAACAACGAGAAAGGACGGAGACCCGGAACGAACCTCTTTGAACACAGATCGAGACGAAGAATTCTAACTTAGAGTTCTCGTCTTTATATAGGGAAGTGAGGGTCCTTCTTAATTAGATAAAAATTGGTCGATAGGTTCCATTGTCTGTGGGACCTAAGTCAGTGGTATCTAGGATGAGATGAGAATTGGGTTCTATTACGAACGGACGAACAGGATGACACTGTACTGATTTTATCCGGTAAGTTCAAGTCAAGTCAAGTCAGCGAGTCAGCACAGGCTGAGAAACGCTGGGGTACTTAACATCGTGCAGTCCGGAGGGACAGGTAGTGGTTCAGGACCTCAAGTGAGTCTAAGTGCAGGTAGCTCAGTCACTACGGTAGGTCGGTAGAGTAGGAGACAGCAGGGGAAGAGGAGGACGGGAGTTAGGGAGGGTCGTAGTGTCAGAAAAGGTTACTCAGTTGAGAAGCGTACTCCACCGGCTTCATGACCTCAAAGTCGAAATCGTAGTAAGGAAGGTTTCTTTAGGGTCCCAACTAGAGGAAGTCTTACCTGACCAACCTAGAGGAACGTCAGGTTCTCTGAGAGTTCTCAGAAGAGGTTGTGGTGACAAGTTTTCGTAGTTAAGAAGCCATGAGTCGGAAGAAGTGTCAGGTTGAGAGTGTAGGTATGTACTGGTGTCCTTTTGGTATCGGAACTGATCTGCTTGGAATCAGCCGTTTCATTACAGAGACGAAAACTTATACGATAGATCCAACCAGTATTGAAAAGAAGGTTCCTCATTCGTAGAATTAAAGTACCGACGTCAGTGGTAGATGTCACTAAAACCTCGGGGGGTTTTATTTCAGACTGTGACAAAGGTGACAAAGGGGTAGATAAAGGGTACTGTACTACCCTGACCTNTATCGGAACTGATCTGCTTGGAATCAGCCGTTTCATTACAGAGACGAAAACTTATACGATAGATCCAACCAGTATTGAAAAGAAGGTTCCTCATTCGTAGAATTAAAGTACCGACGTCAGTGGTAGATGTCACTAAAACCTCGGGGGGTTTTATTTCAGACTGTGACAAAGGTGACAAAGGGGTAGATAAAGGGTACTGTACTACCCTGACCTACGGTACTAGAAGCAAAAGACTTACAACTCGAAGTTCGGTTGAAAAAGTGAGAGGTGAAAGTGAAAGTAGTTCTCCGAAAAATCGAGGAGAAGTGAAAGACGGTATTCCCACCACAGTAGACGTATAGAGTCCAATAACTATAAAGAGGGCCGTTAGAACTAAAGTTGGACAAAGAAGGTCAGGTCGTAAAGAGTACTACCGGTAAGTTCTTTTAGATATTTTATTTTTCAGGAGGAAGTCTACTTACTTTTAGGAGTGACACGTCTTCTCGGGAGTCAAGTTCATGGAAGGAATTGACCACAAGGTATATCAGGAACAGAATTGGTCAAGAGACAGTCTGAATTTTATTTTTTAATGGATTGAGTCTCCTGAGGTTTGAAATAATTATTATATGGGAACGACCATTTTCAAGAACTCGTAAGTGTTGACTGTATACACATAAATAGACGTGTAATATGTGTTCAGGATGACATGATTATGTAAGTGAAAAACAAATTTTTCATTAAACAACTCATAGAAGAGTCCTTCATCTCTATGTTCCCTTTTGTTTGACCTAACTTGAAAATACTTTGACTCCAAATCCCTCCACTGTACTAAAGGGATCTTAGTGTATCACTCACGAAACTGTCACTATGATTTTTTTGTTAAGATTATTGGAAGATCTTCAGTACCCGTTCCTCCTCCCTTCTCCTTTATTGACGGGGAAAGTACCACTAAATCAAATGCAGGTATCCGGTCACTGAAGAACGGGAGTAACTCAAATATAAGATCGTTCTCCCTTTGTCTGAAATGTGTTTCATTTAGTTATTTTATACATTATACATTGTACTAGTAATCACAAAACCCTCTCTTTTCATTCTTTTCTATTCTTTACAAACCTTAAACTAAAATTTATATGTTTATATAACGGTTCACGTCAACATTTTCAGTAAAGTAAAACTAGTATTTTCAGTATCAGTAAGAATAATCTGTACGTATTTAACAGCAAGAATGTCATTTTACCTCGAAGGGTCCAACGTGTCACCATTTTTAATACGGACGATTATGTTCCCTACTTTCTCTGAACTCAAGTTAGGGACCCAGTCTTTCTAAGAGACCTTTTCCTTTACTGAAATAAGAACGGATCTTTTAAGGTACCTGACTCGTCGGACCACCCGAAGTCTGGTACTACAGTGTTTTTCAACTTACACTGACTCGAGTCCGCACGCGCGTACGCGCGCGTGCACGTGTGTGTGTGTGTGTGTGTGTGTGTGTGTGTGTGTGAGAACATATTCTGTTTATTTGTATTTCTCTTCAAGACAATAAAAAAGACAGAGGACCTAATAGTAAAATGGTGTACCCCATGAAACATAGTGGTCAAACCATTGGTGTTGGTGGTAATCCATCTGATATTAAGTCGGTACTTTTCACGGAGTTTTCACTGGTTGCTTATATTATTTTCCTGCTCCAATTTACTATAAATTATAGGGAAAATTGTCATTGTACGACAGAAATATTAGAGACTTCTTTATTAATAGTATAAACAGAGTCGTTTCTTTACCAAGTGTAACAAGAAAAGAAGTCAACTCCTTAAAGACACTCCCATGTTCTTAGGTCATCTTGGAGGTGTCTCGTCTCGTACATGCTCACATCTAGGTCTACTGTTCTGTCTAAAAGATCCTCTCGTTGAAGACTCTCTTTTCCGGGTTTACACATTAAAGGTTGTATCTGGGTGAACATTTGACAGGAATCAACGACGGATTTCGTCAGGTTTTAGACCACAGTCGAGGAGGGAAGGTCCTAGTACAGGTTGTCAAATGTGCCAGTAAGACCGGTACACACAACTACTAGACACAGGTCCTACTTGTAAATCTCTCGGTAAGACAGATAATTTGGAGTATACCGGTATTTCTGGCATAGACCTTAGTCTTCTTCAACGACGTCGGTCCTTATCTGAGGACTGTAATTCGGCTAGGAGTAAGTAAGACACAACAGTTACAGGTGTCACGTTCCGACTTGCGAGGGAGGTGGGTCGCGAAACAATAAAAAGTTCCTGATCTGTTTCCCATTCGACCAATAAAAGTACCAGAAACTCATCGATGGTTTCTTATACATTCGTTCTTAACCTTTGTTCCTCCTCTTGTCTTTAAAGACTCCCCTCCCTTTTTACGGTTTGGAAACTCCAGGAGTCTAGTTATATTCTCTTCTTTCATGATTGTCGATTTTAGAAAATACATAAAACACTTATATAAAGGACGACGTCACTTCTCTCAACTTTAAGACAAATCGAATTGTATAACCTTCAGTCATATAGACACTGTCTGGGACATTGGTCTTAAAGATAAACTTTCGTCTTTATCGAATTAGTTTTGAAAGACTCGACGAGAGAAGTTTATGACCAATAAAGGATAAACAGGACTTAAAGAGTACAAACCAGTTTCAAGTCAGAATATAAACTGAAAGACGTTGGTTCCACACAAAATTTATTCTTTTCGGTAAAAATCTGTTATTTTCAAGTTGATAAAGGACAAACTTATAAAATATAAAAATAATGTAAAACACCTCAAATTAAATTCCCGAACCGATTTATACCTTACAATTGTACGAAATCCTAAAATTTACTCAAGTTCTTTAAAGTCCATCAAAAATACTCCATCCATCAGGGAAGTAAGACGTCTGACACCGTATAAAATAACGTTACTTGTTAAGACTCAAACGTATCAGATAAAATCACTTATTATATTACTCAAAGGGTTTCCAGTCATCATTACATGTAATCCCTTATATGTATTCCTTTACTCTTTTTCGTCACGTCTTCTGATCAGGTACATACCGGATGGTTCGTATTGTCATCTACGGTAGACGAATCGGTAAGTCGTCAATGGCTAATTTGAGTCTGGTCAGTGACCCGTACACCCATCCAGACCTCTTGAACTTTTAGGTCGGGAGTGAGAGTTCTTCGAGAGACACATCCACTCCTCTACTTCAAGACTGTAAAGATTCAGTACGAAGACGGGGGTTCATCTTATATATGAGGAGTTCCCAACTGAGTCCGGAAGAAAAAGAAAAATTATATTTGTTGTAACACACTTATGTTGTATCAATAAAAAATTGTATACGGTTTTTTTCGTACGTATGGGATAATAAATTCTATCAAAACTAATATATTCGAAAGGGTCACCGAGGTGTCCATTTCTTAGACGGACGTTTCGTCATCTGTATCCTCTGTACTCAAACTAAGGAGTCAGTCCTTCTAGGGGATCTCTTCTTTTACCGTTGGGTGAGGTCATAAGAACGGACTTTTCAGGGAACCTGTCTCTTCGAGCTCCCGACGTCAGGTTTCCCAGTGTTTCTCAGCCTGTGATGACTCGTTGATTCGTGTTCGTTAATATTTTTCGTGGACTATGTATCTTCTATAAATTAATTAATCACCATTATTAGTATCGAACGTTAAAGACTTAAATAATACTCAGTTAATAAAATCTAATAACTGAGTAAATTAGAAGTTTTATTAAGAGATTCTAACTATGATAAAAATAAGGGTAAATATCTATTTTCCGAAAGATCTTTTAAAATCGTTGAATGGGTTCCAATATACAATTCAGTGAAGTTAACACAGACTGAGAAACACTGGGATACCTAACATCGGGTGGTACTCTAAGAGGTCCGTTTTTATGGTCTCATCCAACGGTACGGGAGGAGGTCCCCTAAGAGGACTGGGTCCCTAGCTTGGACGAAGAGAATGCAGAGAACGTAACCGTCCACCCAAAAAATGGTGATCACGGTGGTCCCTTCGGGGTTGGGCACTGTCTTGACTTCAACTTCTGGGGACGAAGGGGGTTTCACACACGAAAATGGGGACTCGATATGACATCTTCAGAATTAAAAGTTTCCTCAGAGATATGGTGTGTTCGAGATACTTTACTCAGTTTCGTAGAAATTAATACATAGGGAGACATGGTGTTATGTTCACAAAGATAATAAAGGATAGTCGTTCTTACACCTAACTGAGTGACAACAAACTTTCATATTTAGAAAAGTCGTCCTGAAAAACAGAACTACAATTTTTAAATATTTTACACGACATAATATAAAGAATTTTTACAAATTCCGTCATCGAATTTTATTATAAGAGTACCAGGTGTATAAATCGGATAATGGTCTTTGTACGGTGTCCATGTAACTTCCGTGTTTAAAGGAACGACAAAAGATTATAAAAATTTGAAAAAAAATTACATAGTGTCATATTACAAAACACAATAAAAGTAGACTCAAGTTTTATTAACAACAAATGATGTATTGTCCTCATGTAACATTACGATCCTCGATGTGACCGAGGTTTCTACTGTGGTCCCCATAACGTCAAGAAGGTTGTGAATATAATACCTTACACGAATTCACTTCTTTTACGTTCGTTTTGTACTTGTCGTCCGTTGTAATTTATTGGTTTAGGGGTGTCTCGATTATACAGCCCCTTTTTGAACGTGGTGTATTTACTCGCCGCTGAAACGAGTTTGTTTACTAGACTTACGTTCTGATCTCTGAACCCAAAACAGACAAAACAAAAAGGGATCGTACAAAAAAATTTTTTTTTTTTCTTTCTTTAAGTGGAACTTCGTCAAACTTCGGGTTTACGGAGGACCCATACCATAGTAAATCCGTATACGATGATTCGGACAAGTTAAAGGGTTTTTCTCTTGACGATAGTCTCTCGTAGAGTAAACTCCAAATGACTCTTTGTATTACGACGGAGTCACAAAAACATAAAAAAGAAGAGGAATGAAAAGTTTTCCAAAATATATTATCACTGAAAACGAAATCTAACGAAAGACTTCGAATGGACTTTTTTTTTTATGTTAAGTTGAAATCCTAAAAATTATCTACTACACCAACCTTTATTGGAAACTGGAATAGACTTAACCAAGGAGAAAAGTTTTCAACTCTTCCTTCTTTTAATGGAAGATGGTATAAAGAACAAACAGAAGTATTAAGATATTGGAAAGAGTTAATATCCAGTCATAAAATCGGTTCTTACCACCTATATATCTTAGGTGAATGGAAGTTTACGCCATACTAAAATACTAAGTCTCTCAGGTCAGTAAAGGTTAAAAACAAAGACTAATCTAAAAGTTTTGAGACGAAATAATACATTACCAGGAACACATTACTAGACACATTCTATGTCATTTAACGATTCCGGGTAAGGGTAATAAAGTTGGAAGGTATAATGTCTCCCTTAAAAACATGAATAAACTTATACAAAGATGGTTTCGTTAAAAGTTTTACTGGAAAAAGAGTAAAAAAATTTATTAAGGAGGATAACCATGTATCCGTCCTCGTTGTCAAATTAATTTATATGTGATTAATGTGATCGTATTCCGTACAGACAATGTCTTTGTTCTCATTATCCCCTATAACACTCTAAGTTAGATAGTGGTAACGTTTATTAAACTTATTATTTCAAGGTTCATCTCCTTTGGTTATTGGTCATACGATGATGGTGTCATATTAAAAGTTCCCTTAAGAAAAAAAAAACGACGTTCATATATGTATGGTCTTTGTAAAAGTAAATTTTTAATTGATATGGAAGGTAAAGACAAACCTTCTTTAAATGTTAGATAACGAGAATGCTAAAAAATATTAACAAACAAAGGAAATTTCGTATAAATATTTCTCCCGTAGAATTTTATAAGAAAATGACATATGAGTATTTGATACAAAGGTTTCTAAAATCCATAAAAACGTACACACACACAAACCAGTACAGGTTTAGAAACGCTTAGGTACTTAACATCGGGAGGTCCGAGGAGACAGGTACCCTAAAGGGTCCGTCCTTATGACCTCACCCGACGGTAAAGGGACAAGTCTAACCCATAAAAAAATACCCGGGAATTTCAACGGACAATAGAAAGATTTTAACTTTACCACGTAGTCACTACTTTACAAACAAAACCAAAAAAAAAGGGGGGTCTCTCCTGAACCTTTATACCCGGACTCAAAATTCTTACAACAGAAGAGTAAAGTTTTTACAACTAAACCTTATACAGAAATGTAACAAAAATATAAAGTTTTTTATTTGAAACAACCACCCTTGGGCAGATCATTTCTTATAGAACCAGGCGGTTTAGAAGGATTAGAATCAAATGGTACTATATGAAACCGGGTAGACCTAAAAACAGAGGGACGTGAACCTCGAGACACCCTTTGTCAGGAAAGTTCCCTACGGTTTAGATCTAGATCGTCAGTTTCTTGAAACTCTAGTTCTCTACAATGGTCTCTAGGACGTCTAATTGGGAAGTCAAAGTGACTGGGATTTTTGTGTCGAAAAACTCGACTTTCCGTGACAGTGTTCATGACTTAGGTCCGAAAAAAAAAAGGGGGCGAATTACTCCTCTGTCTCTTAACGGGTTCGTGTCTCGAACAATCACTTTAAAGTCTGAGGTACCGTCAAGTACACTGAGGAAGTGATTACGAGTAAGATGATGAATGTGTGACTTCGTACCAATGTATCTTTCAAAATTAATAGAGTCAGAGTTCTTCATCGTTACCGTGGGGTGTGGTCATGAGAACGGACCTTTTAGGGTACCTACCTCCTCGGACCACCCGACGTTAGGTACCCCAGCGATCCTCAGTCTGCACTGACTCGCTGAAGTGAAAGCGAAAAATGAAAGTACGTAACCTCTTCCTTTACCGTTGGGTGAGGTTACAAGAACGGACCTCTTAGGGTCCCTGACCCCTCGGACCACCCGACGGCAGATACCCCAGCGTGTCTCAGCTTGTACTGACTTCGTTGAATCGTCGTCGTCGTCGTTCTTCATACTGAAAGTTGACAATCCCGCTTTCTAAAAGGTTTGGTATTTTGTATAGTAGTCGTTGGAAAATTGAATATTCTCCCGACGACGACGACGATTCAGCGAAGTCAACACGGGCTGAGACACGCTGGGGTATCTACCGTCGGGTGGTCCGAGGGGGATAGGAACCCTAAGAGGTCCGTTCTTGTGACCTCACCCAACGGTAAAGGAAGAGGTTTCGTACTTTCACTTTTCAGTCAAGGGGGTAAAACAGGTGAGTAAGTCGTTAGACTGACCACAGAATGACTTCTACTTGTAAGAGGTAAAAATATCCAGGAACTGTAAGATACCTCTGAAGGTATTTTATTCTAACCTCTTGACAGACTTCATATCTCAAATTTTTTTTTACAAAAAATTAAATAAATAAAATTAACCTCCAATTAATGAAATATTATAACATAACCAAAACGGTATGTAATTATACTTAGACGGTGTCCATATGTACACAAGGGGTAAGACTTAGGGGGAGGGAGGAGGAAGGGGTATAGTAGGGAGACCCAGTAGAGTCACGTGGTCGGGGTCCGTAGGTCATAGTATGTAGCTTGGACCTGACCACTAAATAAAGTATATACTATAATATGAGTCACGTGGTCGGGGTCCGTAGGTCATAGTATGTAGCTTGGACCTGACCACTAAATAAAGTATATACTATAATATGTACAAAATTAAGGTAAAAGGGTTTAGTGGGGTGGGGGCGGGAGAGGGTGTCTCAGGTTTTCTGACAAGATATGTAGACACAGAGAAAACGACAAAGTGTATGTCGCAATAGTAATGGTAGAAAGATTTAAGGTATATATACGCAATCATATGACATAACCACAAAAAGAAAGACCGAATGAAGTGAGACATATTATCCGAGGTCAAAGTAGGTGGAGTAATCTTGACTAAGTTTACATAAGAAAAATTACCGACTCATTATGAGGTAACACATATACATGGTGTCGAAAGAATAGGTAAGTAGACGACTACCTGTAGATCCAACGAAGGTACAGGACCGATAATATTTGTCACGACGCTACTTGTGACCCCATGTGCACAGAGAAAGTTAATTCCTTTGGAATACAAAGGTACGGAATCACTAAATGTTTAATATTTAATCGGAGTCTTTTTCACAAAAGACAGATATAGAATAAGAAAGTGAGAATCCACGAATCAGAGAGTCAACGCAGGCTGAGAAACGCTGAGACAACTGACATCGGGCGGTCCGAGGAGACAGGTACCCTAAGAGGTCCGTTCTTATGACCTCACCCAACAGTAAAGGAGGAGGTTACCTAGAAGGGTTGGGTCCCTAGTTTGGGTATAGAGGACACAGAGGACGTAACGTCCGTCTAAGAAATGGACTATTCGGTAGTTCCCCTTACAAGTGATGAGATAGGGGGAATCAAAAAAAGTTACATGTGACTAAAAGTAAACTCAAAACTAACGAAAGGTGACTTAATATTAAAGACATACAACTTTTTATAACTGATTCTCTCATCCATACTCTAAAATTTACACTAAATGAATATTGGTGGAGAAAGGAAAGAAAAAAGAAAGGAAGAAAACGGACACGTCTGTGTTGAAAATGTAACGTATAGTCTTTTGATGTAACGGTCCAGAAAGTCAAAATGACAAAATATTTAGACTTACAGAAGTATAGATATTTATTAGTAGTAGTACTTTTCATCCCTATATGACCCTGAGACGAAGTGGTAGGTGAAAGTTGAACTTTAATGTCTAAAAGGTGTTTCAATACTACTTATAACTCTCTCTTCTGTTTTTATCTTAGTAAAGTGTAAGGTAAATGATAACATGTAAAGTCGGGAACGATTTTAAAACTCTGTCAAATAAAATTTTCCTTCATACTTATTGATTGAAGTGACACGAAGAGAAACCCTCTATAACTCGTCACAATATTGTATTTTTACACTAATGGCCGTGTCGGGTTTGTAAAGAACAAGTTGTCGTAACAAGTCCCTATAGAGTCACAGAAGGATAACTGACAGACGAGGAACAAACGGATCAAATTATTTTCCAAGTGTAATAGAAGAAACTAAGTCTTTGGAAGTAGCGTTAACCCTTTGAGTAGTCTAAGTTGTTCTCGTCTTGTCAGACGATGCACGAGGTTGACTCGGATCACAGCTAAGATCCTACGATTTTTAACATCACAGTTACTGTTCCTTGGTCATACTAGATAAATCTTATTGGACGGTCCAAAATCTATTATTGAAGACTGTTTTAGAATAAGGAAGATGGATACGTGTCTTCAATAGTGACGTCAGTAAAAGTATAAAAAAGTGAGATAAAATTAAAAGAAGAATGTGAAATTTTATTCCCATATTGGAACGTATTGAGAAGACGTTTCCTACTGTCGGATGTTGATAGTATTTTGGTACGATAATTGTTTTAAGAGAGATCATTAATAGTGGGGAAGTATAGGATTTTGTTTAGAGTAAATCAGAAAATCTGTTTCGTGAGGTATACGACGACCGACGGACAGTCAGGAATTCATCCCTTGGTCTTTACGGATATTTTGTTTTGTAGGGTGTTTTCTGTACAAATACTTCTATTGCCAATTATATGTCGACGGTATCTAGTGTATATGCTGTTGACTTCAAGTGAGAAACTAAACTGTTCCGTAACAAAATCTACGGCCCTTGAGTACCTTTTTTCTTTATCAAGGACGAGAACTTGAGCCGAACGGGTCGAGTCTCTCACGTTCACAAAACACCGGTTTCGTCTCCTCTTCGTCCTGTCACGGTCTCCACTCCTGACTCTTGGACCCAGTATCACTCGGCGACGTCTTAAGGTCTATACCTTCCTCACACTAGTGTCAAAGTATAGTCGTCCTAACGAAGCCCACGTGACGTCTTCAATAACTTCCTCAATCACCCCTCTGTCTTTCTGATTAATTCACCGACAACATCACTAGTTTTACTTTTTATTTAGTAGACTCTTCTCCTAACTTTTACCCGACATAAATTTCATATACTTTAACCACCTTAGTTGTAGATTCAATCAAAACTCGTGGTCCTTTCTGTCTTCGGGTATCCTGGGTGACTAGAGACTGAAATTAGTAACCTTTTTCTTACGATGGGAAAAGTCTCCTGTCTTTACGGTTTGAATCCTCGTTCAAAACTTGTTGTCTTTTTTTTTTTAGGGTCTCTACTATCTACATCTTTAGAACTCTCTTTCGACTTGACCTCGATGTTCTTACTTTCAGTAGTCGTCCACCCTCTCTCACTTTCGTACCTCACATATTTACAGATGCTCTTCGAGCTCAATTAAGATCCCCTACTCAGACCTTGCGTCGTATTCTGAGTCCTGTCTAAAAAAAAAGATAGCGACAGTACTAAGTCTCCGATGGTTCCACTATTATAACCAGGTCAGAAGTCCTTTAATGATCGATACACTTAGACTCTGTTAGACAAGTAGTCAATCTCGAAGTGAAAAGAATGGATGTTTTATACATATTGGTGTGAGTGTATCTTCAATTCGATACAATTTTATGGATCGGGTCTTTAACTACATATTATTCGAGAGTTTCAAAGTATACAATGAACTTAGTCTCTGGTTTTTCGAGTATCTTTTAAATTGGGTACCAGTGAGGTCGGGGTTTTAACGAGGAGGAGGAAACAAAGGAACTGGTTCGGTTTTGGGACGTTCAGTTAGAAGAGAAAAGGGAGATGAAGGGATAGATTAGAGTGGGGTCAGGATGTAAGGACTGTTCAGTTAGATGACGAACATGGGATACCGGAGACGAAGTTGATTCCGATAGGACTGAAGAACGGACCTAGTGACGTTCGGAGGAAGGACCGGAAGGGACAGAAGGGTGAGAAGTATTACGTCGGTGTCACTCGAAGGTTTTCCGTTTAGATTACGGTCGATGAACGGTTTTGGGAAGGGGAAAACGTATTTCAGACACAAATATCGTACTTTTTAGTAAGTACTAGTGTTCTTTGTATCAAAAATGCATTGGAAGGTCGGAGTTTAGAGTGGTAAGAAGAGAAACTTCTTAGACCAGATCAATGTCTTTAGATGAAGTTAAGGGATTAATCTAGTGTGGAGAAGAGAGTCTGGGTAGGTTAGAATACCTGGAACGATGGAAGATGTAAGTCAAGTGGAGTGACTCTTCAGAGGGTTTCCGAGTCTATCCATGAGAAGACTGTTTAAAGGTACTGACGGACAAGATGTACCGCACAAGGTATCCGTCTAAGGAACCCGTGGAAGTAATCTAATATGTAAAGGGTTTCTGTCTCTACAAAGAATGAGTAATACGATAGGGAATATGTACCATACAAATTATCATGTAAAATTCACTGCTTATAAATAGAGAAACCTAATTTTAGGTAATCTTTATACAACATAGAAAATTGGTAAAAAACTTAGTATAACGAGTTCACAGAAGAGATCGAGGGAAGATTAAGTTTTGAAAATCTATACATCACAAACGGTCAACTTGAAGAGATTCAAATACAAGGAACAGACATTTGACCCCTATGTTTATCATGGATGGTGTGTTATAATAACACTCCTAATTTTCTCAACTGTGTACATCTAGTAAATCTTTACTGTGGACCTTCATCCGTTCTCGAGAGTTATTAACAATCATTAATAATAACAGAGTAACAACAATAATCGTAAAGGAGATTCCACCCTGGAAGTACTAACTGTAGACAGTACTTGGTCCCGAGTCCTGTTTAAAGTGTTTCAGTGTTCAATTTCTTGTCCCTTTTGAAATTTGGATCTCCAGTCGTTCCTCTTTACAGTACTCACGGGTTCAGAGGGTCATAGGGGTGCCTTTCCGTACCACCCTGATCTGTGAACGACTTGTATGACACCTATTTCCAAGGTCCACTTCCTGGTGTGAAAGAACAGTGACAGAGAAGGATGTCCTATGAGTACTCTCGTTGAAACAGTTTTCTCTTATCTGTCGAACGAACCGTGGTTCGTTAGACCTAAACCCACAGTTGACAAATGTCCTCAACAGACCTTTTCAATCGAGAGGTTGTCGATTCCTACAAACCTAGTACCCTTTGTCATTTGGAAGACCTGTCCTCCTTTTTCGATGGTCAGAAATGTCCTTAGACTGAAGTCCAGGTCACGGAAACAGAATCTCTTCTTGTACCGGGTCAGAGTGAACCGAGTAACAGGTCGGTTTGGTCTCTCTTTAGTCCTCTAGTAAAACTTGTTATTACGAACTACAGGGTTAAAAAAATGCTTATAAAGAAAGACTCCGTGAAGTTTACGACTGAACGAAGACGAAACTTAGAATGAACCCATCAACTTTGAGGTCTAAAAGATTCTCAGACGAGGATATAGTTCTGTTTGGGGTTTTAAAGGAGATTATCGAAAACAAAACCAGTTATTGTAATTAATTGCGTAGTCCATGGTATTAATCCCTATTTATATGTTTTTATATCTCTACTTTAAGGAAGAAAGTTCATATAAAGTGGACTCTCCTTCGTCCACTTTTAATATTATGTCACATTATCTACGTTATTATCTTTGCACATGTCCTAAGTCTTCGCAAGCCTTTGATGAGACAAGTCGGTCTCTAATGTAAAACGTTTGATACTTCATTTATACAAAAACTAAATAGGAATAATATTTTGAATTCTAACCTAAACTTCACGTCAATCGTCTATATGTTGTTTTCTATTTTACCATTAATAGTGAGGATTTTAACTATATTTTGTCCTTTCCTTCTGTAAAAGTACTCTTGACTTTTCGTAAGGACCCCTGATCGGTCTCCTGTTCAAACCTTCGACATTCCTTGATTCAAGTCTAAAGTCGAGACGACGGATACGACACACTTAAATCCGTTTAAAGGATTGAATAGACTCTGATTTAAAGGAGTAAATTCTTATCCCTATTATTATTGATGGTATCACTCAATAAAATTCGTCATTTACTTTTTTTTATACGTTTCGTAAATCGTATACTACGAATTATTTCCGTCGATTAAAAAAAGAGTCTGATATTGAAGTGAACAGTGGATAAGATACGTGAATATTAATCTATCGAGACTTTAATGGATCTCTCCAGAGAACCCCACCCTAAAATTTCAGAAATATATTACCTTAAGATAGGATAAAAAGAATCAATGAAAAATTTCGATAGGTGTCATCAAAACTACGTAATGTTCGTAAAAATATGTATAGGACAAAATGATTTTACACAGCGTTTTACACAATTTTAAGTCCGGATCAGTCATCGTTTTTATCAGTCTTTTGTCTATTCTTTTTCGTAGTATAAATTATTATCTATGTTTTACTTGTCTTTTTTTTCGATCATAAGACTATCCAATTTCACAACACCAGTGTTTCTATGACTACCCTAATACTTTTTAAGGGATAATGATTTTTCGATTCGAATTGTTAATTTTCCTCCGAGGAAGTCGGATAATAACGAAGAAAAATGTCTGATGAATATCGTATTTAATAACTATAGAATCTCAGTACAGTTTACCACAGTGTATTTTTTCTTTTACTCCCAAAAAAAATTAATATCTTTTACTTTTATGTATCTCCCACGATGTTATTTCTCTCGTGACTATTGTTATAAATGTAAACACAAAAACATAAAAACAACAACCGTACCCCTTCTCCACTCTAACGAAGAGAAATTTATAGTCAGACAGGGAGTTAAAAGGGTGTACTTTTTATGTCTTTTATTTGTGAAAGAAAACAGAAAGGGGGTCTCTATTACATTCTTATCAATGTACTTATGAAAACTTGAGAAGTAAATTTTATTTGATGTATTTAAGGTCCAGTCAAAACGACTCACACTAAAGAATTCATGGTTTTTTTATTTTATTTTAATGAGAGTAGAACAACAATGAGAATTGAAACCGAAGAATGTCTCTAAGGAAAAGGATCTCAACGTAACAGGATATATCATTGGTGAACGGGGACACCGATAAATTTTACGTTCTAGTTAATTAATTTTAATTGACCTTCATTTTAAGTCGAGGAGTCAGAATGATCGGTGTAAAGTTCACGAGTCATCGGTGTACTGGTGAACGATGGTGTGACTTGTCTCCCTCATAAAGACAGTAGTACCTTTCAAGACAATCTCTCACGATCCGGTCTCTTATGAGTCCGATTTACAGGACAACGAGACACCAGAATTTGACTTGTGACTATCGTAAAGTTTCTAATTTAACGGAATCTTTAAGACCTTCCTGAAGTATTAGTACAGTCACACTTTGATCCCCTTTCAGTCTTAATTTACTTCTCCTTAATTTACCGTTTATTTCTTCTTTCTTCCTTCCTTCGGACGTTTTTCTTATACGTGACTGTAATAATATTTTCTTATTTTTCACTAAGTCCTTAAGTCGTCTTCATGTCAAAATGAATTTTGTAAACAGTGTATACCAAAAATGATTTACGTAGGTATAATCCGACTGAAAGACTACAGGATTAACCCAAAACTCTGTAAGGTCGATTTAGTGTGTTTTTGATAAAGACCTTTAACACTACTTTAAATTGGAGAGTAGAGATAGGATGTTCAAATTTTTTGTATAAAAAGGAGAGTCCTCCTCAGTCGTCTACGATACTTTTATGAACATTAAGAACTAGTGTTAAAAACATAAATAGGAACAGATCTGATGTACGTGAGTGTTTATCAAAAGTACGAATGGTTACAAAACCAAAGGTGAAGGACATATTTTCCTTAATATTGAATCGCATACATAACAAACAGGGGTCTTCATTCTCCTATTGACACATACAAACGTAAATCCAGTAGGACAGGTAACTTCTTCCAATGTCTGAGGGTCGAGGGTACCCGACAGGCCGTAGAGATGTGGTCGACTACGAGGTGACGACCGTCTTCCTCTCTTTAGTGTCTGGTTTTAAATGACTGTAACAGTCGAAGGAACTGTTTGACTAGGCGTTAGGGTCACGGGAAGTGTGGGACCATCTCCTGTAGGAACACATTCTGCGTATTACAACTAAAAAGGGGAACTGTTAGTACTAAAGAAAGTCCGACGTCTCTTCTGATTGTCCATTTCTCCTCTTTCAAACGGAACTATTGACAGAACGAACAGATGAAAAATCCTATAAAATACATTCGGTATAAATAGTCGACTTTCTCGTTAAATAATTGTAAAAAATTTTACTAAAAAAAGGTGTTCTTTCGTCCAAGGGGGAAAGACAAAGAGGTATAGATTAGAAATACTTGGGGAAAAATTTATAAAAAAGGACACACCCAGATATCATAAATATTAAGGAAAGAACTAAATGACTAAAAAGGAATATTCATCTTACACACACACGCACACACACACACACACACGTCGGAGAAATTAAAAGAACAGGTAAGTCATAAGACAGGGAGTCAAACTTTACCGTTCGTTCTGTCCCCGTTAAACACTTAGTCAGTCCTCGTTCCTACAAAGGACAACTATACTAGTGTAGGTCGACAACAATGAAAGGTAACGATTTTGGTCTTTTTCTGTTTGCTGTTCTGTTCTTTTACTTCCTCAAGTAGAGGATAAAATATTTTCAGTCATCTCAACTCTTCTAGATGAGTGAAGAGAGACTTTTCGTTAATATTCTCCCGCTGATCTTCCTTTTTTTTTTTTTTGTGATGGTAGATACAGACTTGTATGATGTAAATTTTGTGATAGTTCAACTTTTATGTAAAGACTTAAATCTGGTTTAACCTGAATTTGTATTGGTTTCGTGCAAGTTTCGAATGAAAGGACTGAGTCCTCTACCGATTATCCGATACGTCTACAAGTCGAAATCCAGTCTTCAAGTTCAGTTACGGTCAAACTCACTGTTATTCCGGTTTCCGAGAAGTTCCTGAGGAGTTTTGTTCGGAGTCAAGTGTCGTCTCGTGTCTTCTCAAGTGGAGATTTAGTAATTAACCGTCGGAGTCATTTCACTTCGGTTCGTACTTTATCGATCTCTAATTTGATAATGAGATCGGCAGAAGGGAGTTCGTCGGGTCGTGTCCTTCGACCTCACCACTCCCATCCCACCCCACGGCGAAACCTAAAATAGTATTTTCGTTACCCGTCGGGAACTTCCTAAAATTCGTTCTCTTGGCGGACTAGTGTAAACGTAAAGACTTTGTAGTGAGGTCCCGACTAAATTTGACTTTCACATTTTGTTCCTTGTTCTGACCTTCGTCCCTGACAGTTTACAAACGTCGTTCGGTTTGATCCTTTCCAGTCCCGTTTCTTTGTCCTTCTTACAGTGGGAGACCTTGTGGTTCACAATTCTTGACTGGACCTCTTTTCATGCGTTTCCTCTGTCTTTTTTGCTAGTCTGTCGACTACTCCTTTTATCCTTCCTCGTCATAGCATCTTCGGTCTTTCCCTTCGTCAAGGTTCCTCAAATTACAGGGTCCGAGGTGTTTCGTGGTCATTCTATTTCTACTTCATACAGGTAACCTAAATTGTTGATACGTGAATCCTTAAGTGTCCACCGGAAACGTTCACGTAAAAGTCATTGCAACACATTCTGTCTGTGCTACCCCCTCCCTACTTGAACTCCAGTCTCTCTTCTCGTTATGTTTCATGGTGTAGGTCATGACCAAAGAGTTTTTTAGACAGAGACTTCTCTTTCTCTTCATCAACCTCTTTCACAAAGTACCCGAAACAAAAATATACAAAATAACTTCTCTGTTCATACGAAATTACAACCCCTCTTTCACGATGATCCTACATCTAACTCAGACTTTACTAAATTAGACCCGTAGAACGACATGTCCCACTTACCTGAGGTGTCGGTCACGGGCGGTCGCCTTGAGAGACTGACAAGATACTGACATCTTCGTCCGTCCATTCTCTGAAGAAAAACTTCTTTTCGTCTATTTTTTTTCTTAAGAAGGGACGAAAAGGTTCTATTATTTACAAGTATTATAAACCTTTTACTACTATTTTTAGATTCTACTCTTCTATGGTTTTTCATGTTTACTAGGTCTCCATTTCAGGTATACTCTCGACCATAGACTCCCGATCCGTAACACCAAATTGCCCCACACAAGTCATTCCGGTCTCTTTCCGTCCCAGGCACTACCGTGTAGTGTCCGTCCGGTCCTCAACCCGGAATGTCTTTCAATCGTCAAAATTAACTCAAGATTTGAGATTAGAAACCCCTAGGTTAACCTTCAGAAAGACTGACTAAACGAGAGGAACAAAGACTGTTTGTGTATATACGATGTCTGCAACGAGAGTCATATGAAAACAACCTTTTGTTTTCCTTGGTCTCAATATACCCATAGTACGGACTTGGAAATAGTCGTAAGAACAAATGTTTCGTCGGACTCACTCAATGGTCAAAGATAGGGGAGTGAGGGCCACGGTAGGTGGGTGGGACTGGGATCTCGTGACTCCGACGAACCCCTTTTCTCTACACCATCCAACTTCCTGCCGTCATAATCGTTGTCCTACGGACCAAACAAAATACGAATGTTTCGGCACTGTGACGGGGAGGTGGGGTTTTTAAGGTTTCGGATCAGAGGGAAGCGGCTCACTACAACCTGAGTCCTCTACACTACCTCGCATCTTAACGTCAGACAGGAGGGTACATGGAGAGTTTGTCCACTTTCGCAGGTTCTCACATTAGGTGTTGTCGAGGATAATTTGAGAGGACATAGAGAAAGAGATGCTAGGGGGAGGAAGGTTCACAGAGAGTGTAAGGACGTGACTGTATTGAGAGAGTGGGTGATCCAGGGGTACCAAAAATAAGGTGAGATTAACGAAAAAAAGAGTTCTTAAGTGGGTTCTTCGAAAATAGACAAGAGAACTGTCACATCATTATCCCCTTTTTTAATTCCACTACTTTTCCCTCCTCCTTCCGACTTTGGGCGTCAAATTATTAAAATGTACTCACTATGACCTTTAGAGTATTTGTCATTAAAAAGAAAGTTTTCTGTCTTATGGGTTATCTTTTTTAGTAACCAGTCACTTCCTAAAATAATAAACTTTGTCGGTGAGGTTTATTACGACTGAAGGAACACGGACTGTGTGGGTGTACCCTCATAAGTCCCGAGATACTTTAGGGGTCAGAAGAACGAAAGAGAGGATGAGTTCTTTGATATACCTATATATCCACTCCGACGTCAGGTACCCCAGTAATCCTCAGTCTGTGTTGACTCGTTGAAGTGAAAGTGAAAAGTGAAAGTACTTAACCTCTTCCTTTACCGTTGGGTGAGGTCACAAGAACGGATCTCTTAGGGTCCCTGCCCTCTCGGACCAACCGACGGCAGAGACCCCAGTGTGTCTCATCCTGTGCTGACTTCGTTGAAACGTCGTCGTCGTCACTATAATATTCATATCTGAATTAGGTTAACTAACATTTTTTTATTAAACTCTTTTAAGGAATCATTATATTCATCAGTAGGAGAGTACTTACTTAAAGTTCTATGGAAGTGAAACTAAGTGTCATGTTACTGTAGAATATTGAAGAAAAGTTTCGTAGACATCGAAAGTGTACTAAGGGTCGGGGACCCTCTTTCTGGGTCGAACTCCGGTTCGGAGGTATCTCTTACCGTTATTCTCGTCACGGACCGGTACGGGAACTTTGTGGGGATAAGGGAAAGGGGACTGGGAGTCCTAGTTAGAATCTCAGTGAGAGTTGGGGTTCGTTCGTATAATGGTACCCTAGGTCTTAACGTAGACTCCGGGTTGTCAAATTATCATGTTTCACAGACAGTGAGTGTGGTGGGTGTAACAGGATGTGTAAGCGAGAGGTTGGAGAAGTTCGGGGTCGGGACAAAGGAGATCTGTGGTCTTGGATGACTTACGTGATCCACCTTCAGTCGACCGGCCACGGTAAAACCTGTTACGACGTCACGTTATCCTTTTGTCGTGAAAGAAGGTCTGGGACGAGGTCTAGTGGTCTCACACTGACTATTAAAATGTCTAATACCCGAGGAACTTTCGTAGTCGATATTCCATCGTAAGTCTTTTTCCGTCGTAAACTGGTCTACCTGGTCAGGTACTGTCTTTAGTATAAGGTGGGTTCGGTTCCATCTTTCCTTATAAGGGTAATGGACGACCCGGTATCAATTCCTAAAATATTATAAATTCAAGAATCCTTGACCTTAGCGGTGAACGGAGTCATGTATATTCAGTTGACAACTTGAAAGTTCGTGAACTAAAGGTCACTACATGCTTGGTACTTACATCCCTTTTCGAGTTTCGTTATAGTAGACGAAATCTCTTGAAGTTCATTTGTAATATTCCGATTTACCATGATGGAGGGAGGTAGGCTAATTATTTTGTGGATATTACGACAGAAGACTCCCGTTATTGAAAGTTGTTAAACTATATTTACGAAGGTGAGTAAAGAATTTTGTAGAACGATTCACGACGGATCCGACAGGTATTAAGGGTGAACAATTTAACAAATATTTGGTTCATTACCTGTTGAATAAGACAAATTAAAAATATTGATCATGAAAATTACCACAAAGAGTACTGTCTCTTTAGTGTCCGACCGGTTTTGGTTACGTTAACTCACTATTCGTTTCGAAACACCTACTTTCTGTCTGATAATTTATAACTAGTCCTTCACACTTTGAAGATGGGTAATCTTTTAGATTTAAGTTGAGTATACTTGACAACGGTGTTATACTATTATTATGACTACAATTATAGTTATGATTATGACTTATTTAATGATAGTAGTAATAGTTGTCATTAATAATGACGACGAACAACTCTTGGATGATACCCGGTCAGTAACATGATCCGTACAAATAGACAGTACAGTAAATTAGGACAAAAATAGGGGTAGGAAGTACACTCTTTAGTCTCTGAGTTTTCTCTGATTCAAAGGGTTCCCATGTGTCGTTTAAACCTTTTGAGTCGTCACCGGTATCCTGACCTTTTCCAGTCAAAAGTAAGGTCAGGGTTTCTTTTCGTTACGGTTTTTTACAAGTTTGGTGACGTGTTAACGTAAGTAAAGTGTGCAATCGTTTCATCACGAGTTTTAAGATGTTCGATCCGAAGTTCTCAAGTACTTGACTCTTAAAGGTCTAGAAGTTCGACCTAAATCTTTTCCGTCTCCTTGGTCTCTAGTTTAATGGTTGTAGACAACCTAGTATCATTTTCGTTCTCTTAAGGTCTTTAAGAGTAAAGACCTTAACTTTACTCTTCAGTCACGAAGTAACTGATGTGATTTCGGAAACTGACACACCTAATTTTGTTTGACACCTTTTAAGAATTTCTCTACCCTTATGGTCTGGTAGATTGGACGGAGGACTCTTTGGACATATGTCCAGTTCTTTGTTGTCAATCTTGGTCTGTACCTTGTCTGCCCAAGGTTTAGTCCTTTCCTCATACAGTTCCGACATATAACAGTGGGACTAATAAATTGGATATACGTCTCATGTAGTGCGTTTTACGACCCGACCTACTTCGTGTTCGACCTTAGTTCGAACGGTCCTCTTTATAGTTATTGGAGTCTATACGTCTACTACGGTGGGAATACCGTCTTTCTCTTCTCCTTGATTCTCGGAGTACTACTTCCACTTTCTCCTCTCACTTTTTCGACGGGATTTTGAGCTGTAAGTTTTTTATTCTAGTACTGTTTATCGACCCCTTTGTTACTTTTGTCACTGTCTGAAATAAAATAGCCCGAGGTTTTAGTGACGTGTACCACTGACGTCCATACTTAAATTTTCTGTGAACGAGGAACTTTCTTTTCGATACTGTTTGGATCTGTCTCATAATTCTTCGTCTCGTTTCTGTAATGAAACGGTTGTTTCTAGGTATATCAGTTTCGATACCAAAAAGGTCATCAGTACTTACCTACGTCCTCGACCTGATACTTCTTCCGACTCACGGTTTCTTGACTACGAAAACTTGACACTAAAACCTCTTCCGAGAACTCTCAGAGAACCTGACGATCCTCTAATTTGGTCAGGTAGGATTTCCTTTAGTTGGGACTTATAAGTAACCTTCCTGACTACGACTTCGACTTCGAGGTCATGAAACCGGTGGACTACGTTTCTCGACTGAGTAACCTTTTTTGGGACTACGGCCCTTGCTAACTTCCGTCCTCTCTTCCCCTACTGTCTCTTACTCTACCAACCTACCGTAGTACCTGGGTAACCTCTACTCAAACTCGTTCGAGGCCCTCAACCACTATCTGTCCTTTCGGACCGTACGACGTCAGGTACCTCAACGTTTCTCAGTTTGTGTTGACTCACTGACTTGTTCTTGTGTGTCGTCCATTAATAACTCAGTCCTTAAACTCACTCTCGATGGTTGACGTTTCGGACAAGAAAGGCGATGTCTCATATGTCAGTAGGGTTTAATATTCTAGAAAAGGTTATGAAGTCAAAGTCTTTATACTAATAACCTTTTGTTCTATGTAAAAACGTAGAGGTCTATTTAAAATAGACCTGAAGAGTCTGAAGAATATACTTCACGTATTTTCAAGGCTTTCTTAAGCATCGTCATGTGTTGCACAATAAAATACAAGACGATCCTTTCATGTTCCTATATCTTGTATTTATACGGGAGTAAGTACCCATTCTTCCTTCGTATAACAGATATATAAGGAAGTTGTAGGAAAACGTCACGAGTCGGTGAACTTTTTGTAATGAACTTTTCTCTTTTATCATTGATGTTGTTTTATGTCTTTACTTCTTTTACGTCGTCGTTGTATCAAGGTCTTAATGTAGGAGTCCGTAAAGACATCTAACTTAAAAAGGTCAACCGTTTATAGACGAGACGAAGAAAAGGAACCATACCGTTTGTAATGAAAGAGTGTCTCGGGTCTACGACGGAGACATAGGAAAAATTCTGGTGTAAACCTAATGGTGACCGTTACTTAACAACAACTGTATACTTTACTTTAGATAAAGACAGGGAGACGCACATGAATCAACAAGTCAGTTCAGATTGAGAAACACTGGGGTACCTGACATCGGACGGTCCGAGGGGACAGGTGCCCTAAAAGGTCCGCTCTTATGACCTCACCCACCGGTAAAGGAAACGGTTTCCTAGAAGGGTTGGGTCCTTAGCTTGGACTCAGAGGACACAGAGGACGTAACGAGTGGTTAAGAAATGGGTGACTCGGTAGTCCCTTAATAAATGTATATTTTTTATCTGAAAGGAACTCCAGGTGACTACAATGAGTCTCACATCACTGGTATACGACTCTTGAGATGAGTCTTACACCCTCTATAAATTTGTTATAATAAAGATGGGACATAGATAGGAAGAATTATAAGTTTGTATAGAAATTAAAATTTGACTTGTTGTTGTATTAAAAGTTTAAACGAAACTTAAAGTAAGGCAGTATGAAAAATGGTCAATAGTCGGAATAATACTCTTAATTTATTACATTTTTTTTTGTTGGACTACTGAATGACTTTTAGTTTCCGACTGTTTTTTAGTACGAGGGTTAAATCGTGACACCTCTCAGTCTAATAAACCTTGTTTCTCTATAACGGGTGTTCGTACGTTATCAGTGTTCTAAATACCGTACCATGATACGTGAAACCTAAAAATATTGTAGAACACGTTTTAGTGTGAGATTTTAAAAATTTCTTATAGTTTTAAAAAGTAATTAACTTTAACAAAAGTTCAACTGTCCGGATTAATATCCCTCCCGTCACAAAAGGAAAAAATAGATTAATCTATTTAAGAAGGAAGTTTTCTATCCATCCACCACACACATCATCTAACGAAATACACCACCATCAAATCAGCGATTCGACACAGACTGAGAACTCTGGCGTACCTGTCATCGGACGGAGACAGGTATTCTAAGAGGTCCGTTCTTATGACCTCAGTAACGGTAAAGGAAGAGGTCCCCTGGAAGGGTTGGGACCTTAGACTCAGAGGACGTAACGTCCGTCTAAGAAATGGCTCATACTCCCTTCGGTCTAACAAAATACCTGAGTGATTTATTACACTTCACATCAGGGAACCAGTAATCTACTCTTTGAGTACATTTTTATCACTATGACTTATTTCATTTACAACAACACTACGATCCAGGGGATTGGGAAACAACAGAATGAACGGAAATTAAAGGATAAGAAATGAGGTAACTTCAGACAACAACAAATCACCTATTCAACACAGACTGAGAAACGTTGGGGTACCTTACGTCGTGCGGTCCGAAGGAACAGAAAGTGACAGAGGGTCTCAAAAGAGTTTGGGTACGGGTAACTCAGTCACTACGGTAGGTTGGTAGAGTAGGAGACAGTAGGGGAAGAGGAGGACGGAAGTTAGAAATGGTCGTATTCTTTGAAAAGGTCACTCAACCGAGAAGTGTAGTTCTTCGGTTACATAACCTCGAAGTCGAAGTCGTAGTCAGAAAGGTCACTTATAAGTCCCAACTTTGGATATTTCTGTCTGTATTTGTTTGTAAAAACGCTATGTTCCTCATTAGATTTATTTGTCGTATAAGTAATTATCCCACTGGTAAAATCGTTATCTAAGAATGATAAGGTAAATTACTCAATTTACTTTTATCTAAGAAGTATGTAGTGTAATCCAGTACCTGGTTTGAAAAGAAGTTTCCTATAAGTTTAGAATTGGTAGTGAATAAATTACTTAATGAAATCATGAAAGTCGTAATACGATTCCGGATGTCTTTTATCTTTCTCTATACTCTATACTAAGGACGGGAGTCCCTCAAAATTGACTGAGAATTTTAAGAAGACAGAATACCCCAAAAAGGGTTCCTTTATTAAGTTGACTTCGTATTTTTATGTACGAAATATTAATGTATTAGTAGACATTATTTAAATTATTCTAACTATCGTTAAATTCTCAGATTGAGTCCCTTAATTGTTTAACAATTGACAGTTTTGTATCTTATACTATATGGGTGAACTTTTACTCCATACTTCTGGTAACTTTACTTTTATAAGTAGTTGTATACTTTATGTCGTTATGTTTATCTTACCTGTGATAGACATCTGGAGACGATTGTTATATATTTCCATTTTTGATCCTTCCTTCTCCAAAACAATTCTCACCATTTCCCTCTTTTCGGAAATTCTTACACCATCAAAGTATAATTTTATTCTAGGACGGAACCTTATCACAAAGAGTTTCATATTGAAAGGAACTTGGTAAAACCTATCTAAATAATGAAAATATAAATGCACTACTTATATTTTATGCCTTTTCCAAACTCCTCTTTTTTGAGGGACGAAAAATTTCCATCAAACCACGGATAACTATTGGATTCTTGAACGATTTAATTTTATGGTCATGATAATGTTTGAGTTTCCCGAACAATCTCATTTTGGAAAAGTCGAGATAGTCACGATAATTAAAAATGTATAAATCTACACGACTCTTATACAAATAACATGAACTTGATATGGTAATGGAGAAGATCGATATGAGGTCGGGAAAGAGACTAGATTTAACTGGTATTAAATATGGACCATCTTAAAGGAGATTAAGACGAGGGAGGAGTAAAAATACTTCTTTATGATCGGGAAACTGGAAGACAAGACGTTATACATGAAAAAAAATACATCGGTGTCCAAAACGACATTTCTGTAAAGAGTCCACCTGTCGAGGGTGATTAGTGGTTTATCGTCTCTAAAGATGTACGAGTCGTTTATCGTCTGACTTAAATAGTAACATGTACCAACTATTCTTTCCCGTAAATAACAAATAATCCATTATAAGGTCTCTTAAGTACACTCCCACTACCATGGGTCGGGAGATTCGGTCTTTTATTGTCGTAAAAAAGTTGTAGTAATATTCTACTCCACTTTATTTTCAATAACGTGTCACCGACACTTGTTACGCCCCTGGAACTGGAATGATTTAGTTGACGGTTACGTCAATATATTTCCGGTTTCTCATTGATCCAATGATTTCTACACACCTCCCTTGTCCTTAATGTCATAACTTTGTCAGATTCTCGTTTGTCACCGACGAAAAGTTGTCTGTCCAACCGGTAAATTCAGTAAATCACATGTCTTACAGGAAGATACTGGAAAGATATAAGACCACCATGTCTCCAATTTCACAGACGGACGTTACACCCTCTGGACCCAAGCTAGGGACCCAGCCCTTCTAGGGGACCTCTTCCTTTACCGTTGGGTGAGGTCATAAGAACGGACCTTTTAGGGTACCTACCTCCTCGAACCACCCGATGTCAGGTGCCCAGCGTTTCTCAGCCTGTACTGACTCGCTGAAGAGAATTCCTGTATTTTAATCGTTTATTATAAAGGTGAGTGGTTAATATACTTAACACTTTTGAGCTCAAGAGGTCCTCTTTCTTCACCTTTGGTAGACTGAAACAGACACGTAGTTCTTACCATATATCCACATACTTACCTTTGTGGATTTGTGTACGAAAATTAAAACGAGTCAAAGTTGTCTAAAGAGTCTACTCATTAATTTTCTGTACTCTCGGTGTCACAAAATTTTATCTTGTAAGTTTTTTATTTTTTTATTTTACCTTGTAAGTCGAAAGATTACATGCACAAAAATAAATACTGTTAATCGTTATCCACATGGGATCAGTAAAACTATAATTTGAACCAGTCACTTGAATGATGTCGTGATAAGAGACTTTATACAAGGTATCCTTTGACTAATCTTTTAAATCCTTTTATAAGACTTAGGAGAAGACCTAGGTATGACGGGTAATCCTATGATTTTTGTTTCTTTACGGTGTTAAATTTTGGGACAAATTGAGATAAACGGTACCTATCGAAATAAGAATAAATATACATTTGAAAATAAACTACTAATAATTATATTTGTGGAGATCCTTTGATTCTTTATACTCCTGTAAATTTCACGGAGAACCACCTACGGTACTATAGAAAGTTGAAAACTTGTATTGATTTGAAACAGAACTCAGTAAGACTATAATTAATCTTACATCGTCAGGTTTTAGTTTATCGTGACGGTAAAAATCATGTCCTTTTATTTTACACTGAATTGTCGGAAGTTTTATCCTTTATACCATTGTCTTAGTTCATGACCATTTTTCCTCAGTGATACTTCACAGTAGTCTGAGGTATACCTGATATTGTGACATGTTAGTGTTAGTGTTCATGTAAATCAAATACGTCTAAAATCAATACATCTGTCTCGTTATTAGGGACTTTAAGGGACAGTAGGAAGAAGTGTGGTACGGGTGGAAGTCGATCTTAGGTCAAGTCTTTTTATCTTCAGTTATATTTTAGTTTCTTTTTAGTCTTCACTTAAAATCCAGAAATCATCCTTGAAACAGGATTTATTAAGGTTTCCCGTTGAAAGTCCTAGAAGTCCTCAGTCACATGTTCAACACACTGTTACATAATGCAGAGACCGAAAACACGAGGAATTTCTAGGTCCAAGACCACTAAATTCCCATTAAACTTCCTAAAATTCCCATTAAAACCATTAAAGGTAAAAGGGGAATATATGACTGGAATCTTAAATTAAGGTTGAGAGTATATCAAAAAAAATTAATTAAATGAAAAATTAACTTCCTATTAATGAATTGTCTTAAAATAACAAAAGACAGTTTGGAGTCGTGTTTAGTTAAAATCCGAATATATTGAACGTATACGGTAAAACGAAATCACCTCCTTAAGAATAAGTATACCAAATTAGTATACACGAGGATACAATAACCAAACATAAAATTCTACTTTATCAAGTTTATACTTATTATAAACTTTTGATAATACTATTTTATAAGTGTTATATTTATAATTTTTCACCGAGATCAATTCAGAGACACCTAAGACAATAGGAAATTTGAAATATTTTTTAATTTTCTCTTCATTTACTCTCAACCTAATAGGAAGTTATAAGTTATATTTTTATTAAGTCATTAAATGAACACCACCCTTTAAAAAATAATGAATCTTTTATGACTAACTGAGTTTGTGGTTTGTATTTTATTACAATGACGAAATAGTAAACTATATTTGAGATCTGGTTTATTAAAAGTTTTATTATATGAATAATAGGATTTCCCTACTATTTCGTGTAAATAACAATAATAATATTTTAGTAAGTATAGTCAATAAAAATTGTGGTATGTTTTACAAAAATTATAATAAAAAGTCGATAAAGTCATTCCACTTGTTATATCAATAATAATCTTACAGAATTTATATGTTAATACACAATAAAAATGATATTAAAGATTCCAATAAAGACGAAAATAAGAGAGAGAGACTGAAATATATTTTGATGAAAACACATATATCTGTATACATAGATATATATGTGTGTAAGTGATCGGAAAAGTTTTATTATGAAAATATCATGAAAATATAATTTTGAAGTTTTTATAGGGGTTGACTTTATGGGAAACTTAGTCTAGAATCCTTGTCCTTATGTCTAAAGGTACGTACACTTGATTCAGCGAAGTCAGTACAGGCTGAGAAACCTGGGATACCTGACATCGGGTGGTCCAAGGATACAGGTACCCTAAGAGGTCCGTTCTTATGACTTCACCCAACGGTACGGGAAGACGTTCCCTAGAAGGGTTGGGTCCCTAACTTGGAATCAGAGAATTCAGAGGACGTAACCGTCTGCCCAAGAAATGGTGATCACGGTGGACCCTTCGGGGTGTCTAACCGCATAGTAAATGATATTCTGGGTAGTCACCGTCTAAGAAAAAAGAACGATTGGGGTTTAAAGTAACTAAAAGAAATCAAAACACAAAATAATTACAGACACGAAAACCGACATAATGGGATACGAACCTATATACATTTAGAATAAGTACTTTAACTCGAGGCACTGTTGTCTTTAATGAAAAAAGTATTTATTATTTAAGAACAACTTACAAACTCTTATTTACTCCGGAATTGGATATTTAAGTGACAATTTTTCTCTTCCCCGAGAGTATCATTTACACTTTTTCCGTTATCCCGTACTTTAGTTACCTTCCAGTCTTTCACATATACACTTATCGGACACCGATCAATCGAAAACCCCCCGAAGAGAAGTTTAAACTTTCGTGTTAAAGTACGTTCTCTTTTTATTTCGCTAAAATCGTTCTACGTCCAAAAGATTTCTGTGGAGTTCATATTTTGGATCATCACCGTTTTCATCCTTTTCTGTTTTCTTTGACTGTTCACTTTGACTAGTCTATTTTCACCGACTAAACTTATACTACCTTGTAAAAATTTAGATCAAGATACCTCCTACTTTGTAAACTACACTCTTATAACAATTTAATTTTTATTTCAACCCATAAAAAACGAAATAGACCAAAAATTTACCAGAGGTACGAATAAACAAAAAAAGGAATATCTTACGGTCTGAGGGGACCACTTCAAGGGCTTATAGGAAACAAACACTGTCAGCCACTGACCGACCTAAGATATTTCTACCCCGTTATATTCTTATTGAAGTACCGTCGTCCCAAATGTTGAAAACTGGACTAAAGTTCTTACTCGTAACTCATTCATCCCGACCCGAACAATGACATAAGTCTACAGGTGAAGTCAAGTCAAGTCAAGTCAGTGAGTCAGTACAGACTGAAAAGTGTTGGGGTACTTAACGTCTTGTGGTCCGGAGGGACAGGTAGTGGTTGAGGGCCTCAAGTGGGTTTGGGTACAGGTACTTCAGTCACTACGGTAGGTCAGTAGAGTAGGAGACAGCAGGGAAGAGAAGGACGGGGGTTAGGGAGAGTCATATTCTCAGAAAAGATTACTCAGTTGAGAAACGTACTCCACCGGTTTCATAACCTCAAAGTCGGAGTCGTAGTCAGGAAGGTTACTTGTGAGTCCTGACCAGAGGAAATCCTACCTGACCAACCTAGAGGAACGTCAGGTTCCCTGAGAGTTCTCAGAAGAGGTTGTGGTGTGAAGTTTTCGTAGTTAAGAAGCCGTGAGTCGAAAGAAGTGTCAGGTTGAGAGTGTAGGTATGTACTGGTGACCTTTTTGGTATCGGAACTGATCTACCTGAAAACAACAGGTGAATCCTCTAAAATTTAAGTTTATGATAAAGATATAGTTCTTATGTTATCATTTTGATGGAAAGAACTGTGATCATACCGTAAAGGTGTAGAAAGGAGTGGTAAAGACTATTAGTAAGATCACTTTCAACCCGTAATGCGAAAATTGATAAAAGGAAACTTTCTTATATAAATTAAGTTTATTAACAAATTTCTAAAATTTACGACAGATTTTACGTATAATAGGAACAAGTGTAGTATCTGAAACACAGTTATATCGAAATGGAATCGTTTAATAAATACTAAGTACATGTGATTTAGTTAATGAAAGTAGTTTATAATATTAACATTATTATATTATAATACAAAAGAGTCTCAAAACAGGGATATAATGTTACCAGACCGTAAAAAGGTGAAAGAGTTTCTGATAGTAAAGGACTCACGTCACTTTTATGAGTTGTATACAAATTTTCTGTCTATTGATTCTGATCATCCAACTGGTACCCTTTAACGGTAACAAAATTTTATAATTATCATTATCGTTAAAGTATGACGAGTTGTATTATGTTACCGTAAAAAAAGTCTAATAACTTTCTGGTTCTGGTACCGTTAAGTTTACCTCAAGTGTAATATAAAAAATAGGACGTACGATAAAACGATTATGACAATTTTTAAATATATTAATGTATTTTGGGGACCCGAATACCTTCCAGACTTGTACTGTAGTCATAGACTTAAGAAACATGAAAATTTGAACTCCAACTGAACTGTGTAAGAGACCGTGGTCACATTTCTTATTTCATTGTTTAAGGACACCAGGTAAACATAGAGACGAAGTTGTGAGCAAAATGGTCTATACTTTGAACACCGTTTATACTGTACACAAACAAAGGGAATAGATTTACACAGAAAGGAGAGACGGTATGAATGGTCTAGATTTACAAGTATAAGAGAGACAGAGAGTTAGAGAGTGTCACTATAATCTTCTTAACCTCAGTATGAGTAACCTGTGGTCTCTGCTTATCAGTCGTCATATGTCTGAAATGCTAATGTGTACTACGTGTATGGCCTCTTCCCTAAAGTACATATTTTCATGATGTGCGTGGACACAAAACACGGAGTCATAAAGATTTTACTTTCTATAGGAGAGATGATGGGAGAGAAGACTAAGAGGTTTGTAGTGGAGTGTTTGACGTCAGAGGAGAAGTCCGATGTCCGTGTGTATGGAAAACAAATATGAAGGTTGGACCTAAATTTTTAGTGAGAAGTATCGAGGAGAGACTTATTGGACGTTTATTTTGGGACCGCGTGACGTCTAATAGTGATGTACACCATTTATTGAGTCGTACCTACACATTGAAACATATTGACATAAAGTCTTCACAAGTTCCTGAATTAGGTTTCCTTAAACCCCAATTACTACATAAATCTCAAACTACCATCTACTTTTTCTTTATCAATTGGAAAGAAAGTACAAAACACTAGTTCATAAAAGGTTTGATTGTACTTATTAATAAAAAATCTATTAATATGAGTTGAGACACCCAGTATAACAATGAAATAAGATGTTAAGAAATGGACAGTTACGGACTATAACAATCTTAACAAACATCTTTTCTAGTTACTAAAGTACATCACTTAAGAAAAGTTCACACTGATACCACTCTTCCCTCAGTAGTTCCCTCTCTCTCCCTCTTTGTATGACACGAAGATTTTGAAGATTCAGAACCAAACAGAAAAATAATAATAATAATAATTGAACTATCACAGAAAGTGTACAGTATCATACACCATCAAATCTCCGAAAAGGTACATTAAAAAAAAAATGATAGTTATACAAAGAGTTGATGTAATATTTCTAGTGCGGACCTTTCTGGTTCTCACTCAGGTAACGAGATCTCCGAAAGTTATCTCCCTTCGTACCTTATTTAGGTACTGACAAGGGAACCAAATAGCAGTATTTAAACGTTCTCATTATTTCGTAACTCTTTTAATTAATAAGAATCGTCTTAACGAAACTTATCTTCTAGATTCTCAAATCGGAATCTATTTTACATTTTTCTAAATTAAATTTGTCTTAAAATACTATCAATATACCACCGGATTCTTTTATTTGTGTATCTCGATCAGATTATGACCATGTAAAACGTTTAAATTCTTAAAAACAAAACAAGTACTTTTATTCAATGTACTTGTACGACTCGACAAAAGGTTTGGAAGGTTCCATGTTCATACGGTAACGTATGTGTCTTCTTCCATATTTTTCTAGTATTTACTTAACACACGTTGGACTTAGGAACGATGTCATTGTATTTTTATATTTGTGTCGATTCTACACAACAACGGTATTAGAAGACCTCCGACGTTTTTGTCCGTTTATATTAAAAGTAACTTAATTCAACTCAGTCGAATAGTTTTGTCATGACATAATACTTGTTTAAGTTGATATTTTAGTCGACAAGGGACACTTTGATTTTTTTTTTTTTTACTGATGACACGATCCACCTTCTCATCGTTCTTACATAATTCTCTCCCTTTTTTTTTCTCGTCCAACAGATTTTTATGACCAAATTATATTTTTAATCCAAAATAAACTAGAACCTCGATTTCTACGGGATGGGTGTAAGAGTTTAAGGATGGATTTAATGTAAAAAAACCACTATTATCAAAAGAACGGTATTTTCTCAGGGACAAAAAGGAATAAAATTCTAAACACCTAACAGGGTAATCTGATCCGGGAAGGTATATGAAGAAAACGAGACTAAAAACAGTTGGTGTCGATTTAAAAAGAGTAAATTATTTTTTTTTCTCTCTCTCTATCTTCCTTGTCAGAAATTTCATAGGTAATATCATGTGACTTTTTCTTTTTTTACCCGTTAGGGAGTGAAAAATTCACACAGTCTTTATCGATCGTTGTAAAAGATTGGCAGTGGGTGTGTCAGTACGTAGTGAACGTCCGACAGACACCAAACGAACTATGTAAATGTGTCTAGACCTATGAAAATCTCTTTTACATTTTAAAGGTATAAATGGATAGAAGTTTATATATAACTTATTCTTGTCTACATTTTGTCTATTTTAAATAATTAGTATATATAAATAAAAATATTACGTTGTTTTTGTATAAATCTTTCTATTCCTTATCTTATTAATACCAGAAGGTATCCTGAGACAGTCGTTGTAGACATATGAAACTAATTTATTTAAGATATTTCATAACTTTGCAGATACCCCACCCGTAAGTCACGAACGTTCTAATTTCTAGAGACAATTCTTAACGAAAAGAAATTTTGAGATTGCTAGGATAAGATATAGACCAATTAAACACGAAAAAAAGGGAAGGATTTGTAGAAAGACACTATAATCTTTTGACGGAAAAGTGAAAGAGAGATTGGGGTTTAGGAGAAATTTTAAATGTAAATACAATATAAATAAAAAAATCTTGACATTCGTACCACTAGAAATAAATAAATAAAAAATAATATTTAAACTTGAAGTAGTACCAGTCTCGTTCTACAAGTTTTAATTTGTCTTTGTAATTTTTTATTTATATAGATAAAGAAATAACGGATGGTTAGTGTCTAAACTTTTAAAATGGACTTTATAAAACTATAAATGATCACGTGTATAAGTAATTAATTTCGACAAATTATAAGTATTCGTATCTTAAATTATTATCTTTTACTCATCGAGGATATTCAGTGTCGGAAGTCTTTATTAGAAATTATTGATTTTATACGTATATATGAGTATATGGACGAAATATAATTTAAAGGATCAGATACAATGACTCCCCGAAAAATCTAAAACTTTTAATCAACTTCCTTGGTAATAATAAAATAAAAGATACACCAATCAAAGGTCAGACATCAAGTAATAGAGTGTCCTATTTTGTATTAACTCTTTTTTTACATTTTTGTTACTTCTCTAAATTATATATTTAGTAATGTGATTTTTTCGGTAGTCTTCAAAGTTTCGAGAACCGAACTGTACTTAGTTCTTAATATCGTGAAAAAGTGACTTAATACTGACAACTATTTACAATACTTACAGTATTATTTTTTTTCTAAAGAGAAGAAAGTGGGACTTAATGAGAATTTTAGATAGGTTGATCGTGGACTTGTTGAAATTCCAGGTAGAGTCGGGTACTTACCTTTTGTTTAGGTTTAAGTCAGGGACTTTTCGTCAGAAATGTCTTTCAGAAGACATTATCCAGAAGGCTGCACTATTTCTTACTTAACGTAATGGATAGAGGGTTGGTGTTAAAAGAATTTTTAGGTAAAAATATAGAAAGGATGGTTTAAAGATGAGACACTTCTTTCAATTTAGAAATTCAATTTAGAAAATGAAATTTTGCAAGTGGTTATGATCCAGAATAAAAAGATAAGGAAAAAATTTGTAAGAAGGGGTGGGGGAACCAAGAAAAGAGAAATAAGAAGGTAGGGTAGAAAAAAGAAAAGAGTCGAAGACGGTGAGGTGGGGTATAGGGATAGTTGTTTTCTTTTCCTTGCGTCCTTTAGGTTTTTATAGAATGTCTAGAGGGATCTTCTCCGACTTCCACCTCCTTTTTGTCCTGACAACGTTTTCAGTATGAAATTATAAAACCCAGGATGACGTATTTATCCTCGTAAACGTGTATGTCTCACATACTCGAGACCGAAAAGTAATTGACTTTTAATTCACGAAACCTTTCAATAAAGTTTTGTCTACTTCTACTAGGAAAAGATGACAAAATCGATTCCTTTACATAATTTAAATTTTCTTTTATAAAATTCTTAATCTTTGACAATAGTTGAGTGTCAACCATATGTAGAAATATATTATTTCTATAATCTTCGTCTACATTATTGAAGAAAATCATAGTAGTGAAGTTGAAAAGGTTCGAGTTTAAGGTAATTCATCTTTTCTGAGTATGAGTGTAAGTTAGACTTTTACAAAATTAAGAAAAACATACTTCTGAGGTTTTCCATCTAACTACCACAAGAAGGTAATCTTGTGTCCCGTGACTTCAGTAGGTTGAAAAACAAAAGTACTAGTCGTAAAAGTTTTCTAAAAGTGAAAAATATTATTACAAGTTATTTCCGTCACATCCGACGTCAGGTACCCTAGCGATTGTCAGCCTGTGCTGACTCGTTGAAGTGAAATTGAAAAATGAAAGTACGTAACCTCTTCCTTTACCGTTGGGTGAGGTCACAAGAACAGACCTCTTAGGGTCCCTGCCCCCTCGAACCACCCGACGACAGATACCCCAGCGTGTCTCAGCCTGTGCTGACTTCGCTGAGTCGTCGTCGTCGTCGTCGTTTGACATCAAGTCAAATTGTTCATAGATGTTCCACAGGGAATGTACGTATTTTAAAATACCGTTTCTACTCAAACTGACATGACAGGAATGGAGATTCATAGAGAATTCGAATTTTGAATCTCGGATAGACGGTACAAACGACATTAAAGGTACAGTGAATCAAGAAAGGTATCTTGTTTTTATGTAATTTATTTATTTTGGAACAAATAAATGTTAACCTAAACGTCGGGGATACTTTCCTCTGTAAAACCTGGAGTTTAAAAAAGGATTTGCGGAGGTGTGAAGAAGACTGTCTTCCCTTGTGTGAACAAACTAAGAGATTCTGTTAGAGAGAACAGTGGACGGTAAACTCAGAGGAGCCCTCAGTGTACGACGGTCATAGGACACCGTCTGACGAGTCAAGTACACATCTGAGTGATGGAGTTTCCACGGAGGTCAATCTTTTGTAGGCGGTAAAAAGTTTTGGTTACGACCCCATGAGAGGACGCGTTCGGCTAAGTGACCGGGATCCTTTACATTACTACTCATATACTGACGTCACCAACGTATTTTAAGAAAGGTTGTACTATACAAATTGTTTCCCGAAGCGATTACCGAGTCGACCATTTCTTAGACGGACGTTACGCCCTCTGGACCCAAACTAGGGACTCAACCCTTCTGGGGCACCTCTTCCCTTACCGTTGGGTGAGGTCATAAAAACGGACCCTTTAGGGTACCTGTCTCCTTGGACCGTCCGACGTCAGGTACCCCAGAGTTTCTAAGTCTGTACTGACTCGTTGGATCGTGTCGGGTCGTGTATAAATTGTTTCCTTTCTTTACTCATGAGTGTTGGTCTCGATTGTATAATGATCTACTTTATTTCCTTTTCTTTTCAGAATATAAAGTCTTCTCATTTACGGGGTAGAAAGAGAATGACAAGGGAATTTTTCTGTTCATCATCCGTTCACAAAGTTTCTAAAGAATCCCATTTTATATAAAAAACATACAATATTCACCTACACTGTACTATATGGACATAGGACTCTCTTTTCTGTTTTCTAGGTCTCCTTCTACGCCCAGTAGTCTTACATCAAAATTGCTTCGGAGAAAGAAGACTAATTATTGATCTTAAAGTTTAATTACTACCTAAATATTTTCCTATAAATGTAACCTTCTGAATCGAATAAACGAGAATTAAGTTTTCTCCGTTGTTTTAGGACAACTGTAACCGTTGAATCTTCGGTCTTAATTAATATAATGAAGTGAAAAGTACATTTCATATTAACAACGAGAGAAATTTTAATAAATGAGTCATTATAAAAAATTCAACATTACTTCAACAATAAATTGTCATGTACTTATCTAGACTTCCAATTAAAATCGGATAGTTACAACTAAGTTTTAATGAAATTTTCACTTTGTTTTTTACTTTTCATTCGATGTTAATAATGTCCGTCGTTTCGTGATGATTTTTTATTTAAAGTAGAAAATCTTTTCTTTTTATTTAAAGTAGAAAATTTTTGTGTCACAACCCAAATAGAATTATTCAGTGGAGGTAAAACAATATAAGAACGTGAACACGTAACTTTCGTTTCAAGGGAAGATTTGTTTTATTTCTTCCAAAAACGAACTTAAAGGTGTGACCAAATAATCTTAATGGTTTAGAGATATAAGAATTTTCTTGAAAACCAAACAAAGAAAATTTCTCCTTTCAGAGTTTCTTCTTAAGTTGATAGAAAATCTCGATTACTTAGGAATTCTTATGTTTTCGTAATTTCCTTTTAATGGATTGTCTACTCCTACTTTCTAGTGAAAATTTACACAATATATATTTCTACACCATAGATGAAAGTTAATTTTTTATTTTATGTCTAATTGTGTTAAAGGACCCTCAACATTTAATCTTTTCATAGTCTTAATAACTTTAAAAAGAGAGTTCATTTCGAAACAAAAGTAGGTATAAAGAAGTGATAAACATTGGAGTCCGAATAGAAATTAAAAAGTACTATTTGAATGAAAACCAATTCTATTGTTGAGTTTGACATTTAGTCTTGTTGACTCTATACTGAAATTCCACAAGTTGTTTTATTATTTTCCTCCTGTTGGGATGAAGCCCTAAGAGTAAATCAATCGTAGTCTTAGAGGTACCGTAATCGGGAGTGACTTCTCTCTTGACAGGTATAAGGTTTTATTATGGAATAATATTTCTTTTGAGGTTCCTGTACTCTTAGAAGTAAAAAGTATATAGATTTAGTTTAAAATACAAATCCGTAATAATTGAAACATCTATCTACAGTAACAAAAGTACTCAATTTATACTGTTCGTCATAGCTACATTTGTAAAGATTTGATCAAAAAGATGCAAATATCTAATAACAGGAACCTTGTCAGAATTAAATGGAAATAAGATCTTTCTGGTTTATAGTAAATTAAAAAACTTTAGTACTATCTACTTATCACGATTTAGTATTTTTATTTATTTGTTATGTGAAAATTCCAAAAATGGATTGAATCTTACAGTAGAAGACAACGGAAATATTATTAAATCCAGAGAGAAGGTATAAATCATTATACATCTTACTTTATATACGTAAATTTATCTTTAACGGAAAGAATTTAAAAGTGAATTTGTGTAAAAGTGAGTCAGTCTCTCTTCGGTCTTAATTAATGGTAGTGAAATAAACAGTATATTTCATATTGACAACGCGAGAAATCTTAATAAATGAGTCATAATAATAATTTCAACATTACTTCAAAAATAAATTGACATGTACAAAATAAATAACGGTGTAATATGATGAGTTTGTTTAGACGAATTTACACACCAGAAATCTTCGAGATACTGTTTTAGTTACTGGTGAGAAAACGATTGTCTGAACATTGAATTGTTCGATAAAAAACAGTCACACTGACTACACTCGTAACAATTTTGGTTGAACAAACTTTTAGATAACCATAAAATAGATCTCAATGATAATGTCATATAAGTTTTCATAGAAATTTTTTCGTGACTTAAAAGTACCTGTTATATCTTTATTTCTGACTCCGCAAAATTCTGTATGACGAACCTTTTATTCCAAATTGTACGTATTTACAAGTAATAACTTCACAAATTAAACGAAATTAAACTACAAGAAGGATACGGTATATATACATAAATTTCTTTAACATAATTATATAAATATGTTACGTCTTTAGAGTAAAAGAAGAATGTCTTTACCACAAAACTGTATTAAAATTCACAAAATCCAGAGGTTCCCTTTTTTTTAGATTTACACTTTACCCTCGTAAACAAAAAACCTTTCCGTGTTATGGACTCGTAAGGATTGTACTTATACTCACTGTCATCTAAAATTTCTATTGATATACACGAAATAAATACTATATAATAATTAGTATGAAAAGGAAATCTCACATAATAACCTTTGAACTTATCGAAACGTGTAAAAAGTGTTTGATATGAATCCAAATTAAAATATACGTCATATTCGAAACTGTCGAATTAAAACTGAAAACTACCTTATTAACAATTAATTGTCAGGTACAAAGGATTTTACAATCAATATGGAAGATATTATTGGAACTAAAAAATTTTTAGTCTCTGTCGTACGTAAGACTAATACTTTTACCTGGTTTAAGGTAATTTTGACTCCTTTTCTGTTTTTCCGTTATGTTTCTCCTCAAACACTATATTGATAATTAATAGGGTAAAATTTTCGTTTGTTTTTTAATTATGTTTTGTCACTTACTTTTCATAACAGTACAATGAGAATGACCATTAAAACTTTGATTTTATGGAAAACTCCTACTCTGAGATTATATTTATACAAGTGACTATTAACAATTTTATATATTACGATATATGTCAATCTTTAGAAGGGTTTTATAGTTTTTAAATTTAAATACAAACTCAAATAATTATCTTGTTTACTAGTGTTAATAATCGTAAAGGTATAATTATCAAGAAAACTAAAGATTTCTTGATAAAGTATATATTCATTTCTTAAATGGGACGTTTTAACTTATAGTCTGACAGTTTTATGAAATATCAATAATTACTAAGTTAGGATAATTATTACTACTCTAAAAAGAACACGAAATAATTTACATTTTGTTGCATATATTCTACGTCCATCTTTATTGACTCAACTTTCCCATCGGAAAATCTTAGTTAAATATGGAAATATGTCTGTGTATATTTACATATTCTAATACACATTTTACATTTATTCATGAAAAATGTGTATCAGAATTTACAAATTTTTATACTATGAATACATAATCAACATGTAATATAGAATACTGGAGATTTACGAATATAAGAAAGTTCCTCTAACGGAAGAGAAAAGTCAATAAAATTCATAATTTTTTTTCTTAACGAAACATATAAAGGTAAGTTGGAGAGATTATAACTAAAATTAAAGGGTTAAGAGTCTCTTCAACTTCAGTTTTTTGTATTGTATCACCGACGATGACGATTCAGTGAAGTCAGCACAGGCTGAGACACGCTGGGGTATCTCTCGTCGGGTGGTCCGAGGGGGTAGGGACCCTAAGAGGTCCGTTCTTGTGTCCTCACCCAACGGTAAAGGAAGAGGTTACGTACTTTCACTTTTCACTTTCACTTCAACGAGTCAGCACAGGCTGAGAATCACTGGGGTACCTGACGTCGGGTGGTCCGAGGAGGCAGGTACCCTAAAAGGTCCGTTCTCATGACCTCACTCAACGGTAACGGAAGAGGTTCTATCACCGATCTTCAGTAATAAAAATTCAAGATGAGAAGAAAAAATATTTAAACCAGTATATAAGGTATTTTAGACGACTTATTTCGTTTGTGNAAGTAGACGACTACCTGTAGATCCAACAAAGGTACAGGACCGATAATATTTGTCACGACGCTACTTGTAACCCCATGTACACAGAGAAAGTTAAGACCAAAGGAGTCACACATACGGGTCGTTACCCTAACGACCCAGTATTCCATCAAGATAAACGTTAAAAAATTCCTTAGAGGTGTGACAAGAGGTATCACCGACATGATCAAACGTAAGGGTGGTTGTCACACCCAAGGGAAAAATTAAAATTTTTATCATATATATGACTACATTAAATTTATATATAGATAGGTATTCAGGTAAGTAAGTAATTGATTGTAAATAATTTGTGATAGAACATGGTCACAGGAAGATTTGTACCTCCTGTGTTTCACTGGTTCTGTTCGTTTTCGGGGACAGAGTACGTCAACTGGATCACCATTTCTATATGTCACTTCTTCATGACTATTCACGACACGACTTTTAATTTAATTATAACAATGTATCGTACTGACACCGAAGAAGATAATTCTCCATTCCCTTTAGAAGAGACTTACACCTACACTATAAATTTGGTTATAGACTTTTAGTACCTCTTTGTTCAGCACTTTTTCAACCCCTTTAAGGTTCATCTTCCTTGTTAAATTATACTCAAACCTTACAAACTCCCATCTCTCTTGCCACACGAACCATGTCAAATACTCGGTTTCTCTCCGTTTTTGTTCTACCTCCAGTTTCTTGTAAATACTCCGATGACTTTATCAAATTCGTTTTTTTCTTTTCTGTTTACCATTGAAAACATCTCAACTTCATCACTTATACCCCAGCGTCTCAGCCTGTACTAACTTCGCTGAATCGTCGTCGTCGTCGTCACTTATACCTCTTTCCGTCTACCTATAACCATAAAATTTCTGTCTCGTACGATTATCTGACCTGGCTCTCTACTTCTCTCTTTTTAGTTTCTATTTGAGATGTAAACCTTTTATTCTTTGTATCAGTCACCACCACGTTCTCTTCGTCCAAACCTCCCTTTTTTAGTCCTCAAATCAAAATCGGTACATTACGGACTCTACAGACAATACATAAGTTTACCTCTATAGTTCGTCTGTCAACATGTATTCTCAAGATTCCTCGTTAGTCCCGAGCTGTAGTTCTAGATTATCAGTAGTCAGTACCCGAAGGGACACCGAATCTGTCATTTCGTACGACGGATGTCACGCCCTCTGGGTCCAAGTTAGGGACCCAACCCTTCTAGGGGACCTTTTCCTTTACCGTGGGTGAGGTCATGAGAACGGACCTTTTATGGTACCTGACTCCTCGGACCATCCGATGTCAGGTACCCCAGCGTTTCTCAGCCTGTGCTGACTCGTTGAAGTGAAAGTGAAAGTCATATATGTGTCATAAATTCCAAAAATTTAGTGGATTCTTTTCGGACATTTTATCTGTTCATCCGGAACTAACTCTACCACCATCATAGTTACATTTTCAATTCACCTCTTAATTTTTGGTCGTCTCCTTTACCGTTGGGTGAGGTCATAGGAACGGACCTTTTAGAGTACCTGTCTCCCGACGTCAGGTACCCCAGCGTTTCTCAGCCGTGCTGACTCGCTGATTGTGAATGATTGTGAAGAATCTCCTGGGACTCCTCACATTCCATTCCATCTCTTGTTTTTTAGGTTAACCGGTATACCTAATTTACGAAATTCTTCAGTTCAAATGTTATTTCTTTACCGGTACCCCGAATCCTTGTACCTTCAATGATTACTAAAACTGTTCCTGTCAGAGAAACTTCATCACTTTAATTTCGGACGAACTTCACCTAATCTTCTATGAAATCCTTTCTTCCACCTCAGTTATAGATATTTGTTGAGAAAGTTCCTTAAAATGGTATTCTTTCGTTGTCTTTATCCGTCATCGACTCATTGACCTTCATCTACATCCCAGTTCTCATCACACACACACACAAACACATCTCTTCCTTACGTATAAATATGTGATTATTCACTAGACCACCTTTCCCCTTTTGACTAATACGTTCTCTCTTAAATTAATCTTGTCCGAAACTCTCCCTCTAATCCTAAGCACCGTATTCATCCTTCCAATCAAAAACTATGCTCCTCGGTGTTTCTTGATTTTACCCTCCCTTCTGACACTAGACGTCTATCTAACCATCTAAACACTATCTTTCCATTCATACAATGATACACTCATCAACGTAAAATGGTTCTCCTCTATTTTAAGTTATACCCCTCACCCTTTCCTCATTTCCGACTTCCTCGCTATACAATCATCAAGATTTCCCCTTTACGTGTGTGGGTAGATATATGGATATATGTCAGTATATATTTGTATCCGCTACCCATAAACATGTATTATGTGGTGTCCTTTTTCTGGATAACTTATTTTATAAAATTTCGGTAAAAATGATTTATAAAAACTCTGTATAATGAACCTTCTGAACTTTGACTTAAGACTCAAAAGGTTTCTTCGACTATTGTCTTAGGAAAAAGGTATTACATCTTTAACTCCTGAACAGTTACAGTATCTGTGAAAAGTACTAAATAAAAATAATGTCATTTTCTGTCTTTGTAGTACATCGATCAGATTAAATTTCAGATATTTTTAATCAAATTAGGATTTGTTACACATAACATGTAAGTGTGTCAATTAAAAGAGTTTTGTGATAAAACTCTGCCAAACTGTGTGGTAGACTTAAAAAAAAAATTTTTCCATCAATCCGAGATTAGAAAACCACTTTGTAATGAAAATAAAACAACAAAAGTGTATTTTTGTAGATGGTAAATCCTCTTTGTGTACCCGATATACCAATAGAAAAGTAACACGGGAGAGAGACTAGGATATCGTCCCCACACTAAAAAAATGTAATACGAACGTCGAAATAAAGACCTATCTGGAATACACTAAGTCACACAACCTTAAATATGCACGCATTATTAAGAAACCTAAAATACATTTTAATCTAACACTTATTACCTTATTCTAATAGATAAAAAAAGAGAAAATCGTATCGGTTTTTATATATACGCATGAATGTTTATACATAAACTAATTTGTCCATTATAAATTTACCGGTACAGGTTATAATTTACCATCTAAACTGTCAACGTCATTTAAGTTTTAAAATTTTCAATATTTTTACAAACATTGTTTTTAGGATTTTTCAAATAATTTATGATTTATCATGTAAATATAATTTACGGATCTATTGTAGACAGATCAAACTCTGTAAATTAGGGAGTATCTCATTATAAACTGATTACTTTTTGACGTCGACTTTTGTAAAAAGGAAGGACATTCGTACTTACTAAAAATTTTACATAAAGAAACATTGAACAGTATTTCAATAGATAGTAATTAACACCTAAATCCTGACATGGGTAGATGAGAACGTTTTTCCTCTTTTCTAGACAAACACCCTTATTCCTTCACGTCGTGGTGACGTAGTAAAAAAGAGGAACCATAATATAGTGATAAATCTCGAAGTCATATACGGAAGGTGAGTCCAAGAGAAATGACCAACGTAGTGTTGTACCATCTTTCTATTTGTGTCATTCTGCCTCAATTGATATCTTGACGCTAGGATGGATAATAGGTGAAGTGATACTGTCACTTCTTTAGGTTTGAAAGAACTTCCACCATAACAAAAGTAGAATATTTTTAGATGACATTATACTACAAAGTACATTTAAAAGTACACGACCGTACGAATGTTCATTATCACAAAATCTTACGAGTCGAGAGTTACTCCCTAACAAACACCACTCGACGTAATGTATACAGTAGATAGGTAAACGACTTTCTTATACCACAAATCGTTTGGATAGACGACTCGTTGTATTATTCTAAAAACATGTTTCATGTTCAACGATTAATGACATAAAATAAAAAGATACTAAAGGATTCTCCGTAATAGTCCCAGAATGTCTACCTCATTCGGACAAATAATTTTATAGATAATCGTTTATTTTCAATATCAAGACCACCAACTGAAACACCGAAAACATAATAACATAAGTGGTAATAAATTATATTGAATAGAAAATCAGATAATTTAGATCTACGAGAAATCTATATAATCATTAAAACTTCTGTTTTAGTGTCGACATTAGAAAGTTTTATTATAATTCTAGTTCTGTATTTAAGTGTACACACACACAATCAACGAGTCAACACAGATGGGAAACGTTGGGGTACCTGACATATCGGATGGTCCGAGGAGACAGAATCCTAAAGGGTCCGTTCTTATGACCTCACCCAACGGTAAAGGGAAGAGGTCCAATAGAAGGGTTGGGTCCCTAACTTGGACCCAGAGTACGTAACGTCCACCTAAGAAATGGTAGACTCGGTGGTCCCTTCTTTTAGTGTAGTCAAGTCAAGTCAAGTCAACGAGTCAACACAGGTTGAGAAACGCTGGGGTACTTAGCGTCGTGTGGTCCGGAGGGACAGGTAGTGGTTGAGGGTCTCAAGTGAGTCTAAGTGCAGGTAGCTCAGTCACTACGGTAGGTCGGTAGAGTAGGAGACACCAGGGGAAGAGGAGGACGGACGTTAGGGAGGGTCGTAGTGTCAGAAAAGGTTACTCAGTTGAGAAGTGTACTCCACCGGTTTCATGACCTCAAAGTCGAAATCGTAGTAAGGAAGGTTTCTTTAGGGTCCCGACTAGAGGAAGTCTTACCTGACCAA
>SJYO01020080.1:34571499-34587600 GCA_006410555.1 Capra ibex
TCGTAGTAAGGAAGGTTTCTTTAGGGTCCCGACTAGAGGAAGTCTTACCTGACCAACCTAGAGGAACGTCAGGTTCCCTGAGAGTTCTCAGAAGAGGTTGTGGTGTCAAGTTTTCGTAGTTAAGAAGCCGCGAGTCGGAAGAAGTGTCAGGTTGAGAGTGTAGGTATGTGCTGATGACCTTTTTGGTATCGGAACTGATCTGCCTGGACTCAGTCGTTTCATTACAGAGACGAAAACTTATACGATAGATTCAAACAGTATTGAAAAGAAGGTTCCTCATTCGTAGAAAATTAAAGTACCGACGTCAGTGGTAGACGTCACTAAAACGTCGGGGGGTTTTATTTCAGACTGTGACAAAGGTCAAAGGGATAGATAAAGGGTACTTCACTACCCTGGCCTACGGTACTAGAAGCAAAAGACTTACAACTCGAAATTCGGTTGAAAAAGTGAGAGGAGAAAGTGAAAGTAGTTCTCCGAAAAATCAAGGAGAAGTGAAAGACGGTATTCCCACCATAGTAGACGTATAGACTCCAATAACTATAAAGAGGGCCGTTAGAACTAAGGTCGAACACAAAGAAGGTCAGGTCGCAAAGAGTACTACATGAGACGTATATTCAATTTATTCGTCCCACTGTATTTAGTGATATTTATTAATCGTGTATAAAAACATCACTAAAATATAGTCGTTTTATAAAACACTCTAAGTTTATTTAATTTACGAGTAACGTATCCATTATGACATGTGTTTGACGTCTACTGGTTTTCTATGTTTATTACATGTTGACAAGTCGAAATCTGGTGGTTGTAAAGTAAGATTCTTGAAGGTCATATAATGTTTAGTACCTAAAAGAAAAAAAAAAAAATTTAAGAAGCATTCTTTTCTATAATTTTCGTAGTACTTAATCAGTCTTATCTCGACATAAGTATAGAGTGAGAAGAGAGTAAATCTTAAGATATATCAAGGTTTTCGGTCATACTTTAAATAGACCATTATCTCATGAACTTTAAAAGAAAGGAATTTGTCCATAGAATTCATCGGGAGTATTTTAATTTATACTGATAATTTCGTAGAGTAAGAGTATTACTCCTCTCGGTTTGATTGACAAATTTAGTTCACTTTGGTTAAACATACGACTTGACACTCACATAACAACTCTAGACAAACCCAACCGTTTCGGGGTTTTACCGTCTAAGATGGTATACCTTATAAATGAAAAAAATTCCAACAATCAAAGTTTTGACCGTAAAAGGTCTAATAACTGATCTGACACCCAAAATATGGTGACAAAGTTGAGATTATTATTCTTCGGTTGTGTCGTTGATGTTTATAGATTCTATTGATAAATGGATCGATTTAAAAACACTCTCTTAATACATGGGATTTTTAAGTGAATCGATTAAAAAGTCTACTTAATATAGTAGACGAATTTAACTGACTTTTCAACCTATAGGGTAGAGAGGTAAAACAAAGGTCAAAAGTGCTTTACAAAACATGATTAGTTTTTGTCTTGAGTTAGGTCTCGGTCTTTTATAGTTAAGGTTTGTTCTTTTAATTCAGACAGGTGATCAAAGGACTTTGTATTCTAAAGACGAATCGAGATTCATTTTTTTTTTTTACCATTCGTGAAGTGAAGGTTGAAAAAAGTTTCACTCAACGTTTTAGGTCTATGTGTCTTTTTATTAGTTGTGGAACGACATTTTAAATAAATCAGTCTTCAATTCTGGTGTAAATTTTTAGAATAGGTATATTATTTTTAAAGTCCTGTTTCCACCTGTCCTTTAATAAATAACTTGTGGATGATACACAGTTTGTATGTATGAAGACAATGGACAAATAAGGAGTTTTGGTGGTTTACTCGATATATTACAAAAACTTCCACTCCTTCGACTTGTTATCTCGTCCCAATAAACCGGATTCCGGTGTGTTATTCCTTCTTAAATAAAGGTATAAGGTAAAAAAGGTTTCTGAACCAGTTATTCAAGAAAACCTATACGTCGATATCCAAAAGCCCCAAAACACGAAATGATCAAAAACAGAAAGTTGTCTCAGCGGTCGGGTCTTGGTGTAAAAAAAAGGTAACATTTTTTATTATGTCAGTGTAAACTTTTAAAGCTTTTTTTCTTTTTCGTGGAGTACTAGTACGTTTATGTTGGAAAGAGGGTAATAATGAAAATAATTATATATTAAGGAAGATCAGAGAAAAAGTGAGAGAATTAGGTGAATTAACCTCTTCCTTTACCGTTGGGTGAGGTCATAAGGACGGACCTCTTAGGGTACCTGTCTCCTCGGACCGTCCAAAACCAGGTATCCCAGAGTCTCACCCTGTGCTGACTTCGCTGAATCGTGTATGCGTACGTGCGTTAGGTGAATTATCCGGTTTTATAACTTTTCGCTTTCTTGTCCAGCCCATCATTTGTATTGTGGTCCATCAACCTCCCCCATTTATTAGAGTATAAGTACCGATTGTTTCCTCTACTTAGGCAAACGATTTCACTTTCACTTTCTGAGAGTCAGCACAGGCTGAGAAACGCTGGGTTTACCTAGATACCTTAAGAAGTCCGGTCTTATGACCTCACCCATCGGAAAGGGAAGAGGTCCCTAGAAGGGTTGGGTCCCTAGTTTGGGTCCAGATAGTGTAACGTCCATCTAAGAAATGGGTCCATCTAAGAAATGGTCAACTCGGTGTTCCCTTCAGGTAATGATATTTTGGGGTCTCGTAGAATTCTCCCATCGATTGAACTTCGTAAGTTTGATGACTAAGGGAAGGCCTGGTCGACGGCTAAACGAAGACCCCTGACATTAGATTAGTATTCTCTAATACGGAGTACCTTTAGAGATCTCTAGTCTGTCGAGTCATCGGGCCAATGTCCGTCTGAAGGAAACGGCTTTTTACGGACACTCAAATAGAGGAGAGGGACGAATGTGCTTGTCAAAACGAAGGGGTCCTGAGAACCTGGACTCCGGAGCGTCTCGGACCTTCTCCCACCTACGCTATCCGTTGCTCCGTTAAGAGGGCGTGAGGAGCGGGATCTCGCGTGTCAGCCCAGGACATCAACATCGGTGGTGTGACGCGGACACGAGCTGCCTTTAAGTGTGAGGAGACACGGGGGCTGCGCCGTCCCTCGCGACTAGGGACTCTGACTGTAAGGGCTTTCCCACCCCTCTCGCGTGGCTCTCTTTTCGGGAACCGGGTGCGTCTGCGGTTCGTGGAGGGTCGTCCGATACGCGCGCGGATGTTGAGGGTAGTACGAGGTGTCGCCCCGACGCGCCAAGGACCGATCCTCCGCCGTCAAGTTGGGCAGTGGGAACGAGTGGGAAGAAATTATGAGGAGTGACAAGGAGTCCGTAAAACCCTTCGAGCAGTTAGGGAAATTGTCCTCGTTCCGCCGTCTGCGCGATTCTGGAGACTCATCCGCACCGGGGCCTGGCCTTCTTGGAGGCCAACGGCCCCCTTGCGGTGCGTGGCTCCGCAGACGGGTCGGCGACTATGAACCCGACTCCTTCTCTGACGATGGGGAAATGGGTTGAACACCTCCGCCGAAACGAGACCAGGCCCGTAGGAAAGACACCTCCGGATCTCTCTTTCCATGGGTCTTGCGGGCGTGGTGTAAGGGTAGGGGCTCCGCCTCTGCTCGCTCACGCAAGTAAGGACAAGAAGTCGTCGAGGGCCCGGGTGTTCTGATTGGCGTTTCTCGTCCATAGAGGAGTTGGAGTTACAAACACAGGTCTCGGCGGGCCTCGGGGGCGGCGGTGGTCAAAATCTTAACGAGAAGGAGTACAAAAAGTGAGGCACATCAACAAAGATTACACACTCCTGATATTTTTTTCACCCGACCACCGAGTCTTTTGAGTAACTTGACGAAACCCACTTAAAAACAAAATAACCTACCAAAATTGTGACAGGTTGACCCCGGAAAAGCACACGACACATCTTTCACATTAACTTTAAAGTGGTAGTTTTGGACTTTCGACTTATTTTTACAAATAACCCCCATCCTTCTCACAAGGCATTAAGAGGGACTTTTGTAAAAATATCTCAATGTTTCATGGAGAATGCCACAAAGGAGACGAGCTGAGGAGAGAGGGACATGGGAATGGAAGGTTCGAGAATTGACACCTATTGCAGGTTTAAGAAGTCCTAAAAGACTTTTGTTCAAATTTTCCGAGAAATCTTTCGTCAAAGACACTGAACGGACCGCCAAGTCATCAACTCGGAGGCGCGAAGGTGACGTCTCCCGTGTCGAAGGTAGGGACCAACCCCTCGATTATAGCAGTGTACGGGGCGCGCGCTGGTTTTTTTTTTTTTTTTCTTCGCCAAAGAGTCTATTGTCGATTCCCTTAAACTAACAGACCACACGTCTCTCTCCTTTGTCATTATATTCTTTGACCTTTCCACTTAACCGCGGTTCAACACATGTTCAAAATACGTACTTTAAAATCTGAAATAAGATTTTCAGAGTTTAAGAGTTATCACTGAGATGCAGTCTTTGTTACAAAGAAATTTTATGTCTACGGGACTAAGGTAGAAGTCTTTAGGATTAGGTTAATCGACTGAGGTCACACGTTGGTCCTAACTCTTAGCACCGATATCCTAAAATTAACGTAGAGGAGGACACGTGGGTCCTGTACCGATTACTTATAACTCACTGAATTTGACAATAGAAAATAAAGGAATAAAGTATGTACACTTTTCATTTAAATATTTTTACATATTAATGATTTTTTATCTTCGTATATATTCCGCTACACTATGAACAAATGTTTCGTTGAAGTTATTTACATTAATATAGAAAATCTTGTCGACTGAAGACAAAAGTTAACACACAGGGTTTCGTAAAGTCACTGTTCGTAGTCCACAAACTATTAGGTCCTTTTCCCTTGCCTTTTAGTTTTAGGTTCCAAGACACTTTTTTGTTTATAAGTCTATAGTCCGAAAATTGTTAGTTACGGGACGAGTCTCCCCCTACTATGTTCTTCACCAGTATAAAAAATTTAACAGTTTGAGGATAGTCTTTACTTTTTGTTCTGTGTTCTGACATAGTTATACGAATCATATTAATTATCGTTTCACTCATTACCGTTTAAATTTAATTTTACTAGACATACTTAACAAAGTACTATAGTTTTCCGATTGAATTTCATCTAAGATGTTTACGGACAGGAATTCGACTCTAAATTTCCTTACCTAACTCACTCTAAACTTAGAGATGGTGTTCCTCGTTTCAGCTAAGTTCGTCGTGTTCGTCTCATAGAGTTTACTTTGGGTAGGGAACCCATTCTTTTGGTACCGGGACACAAACCAATCCCGTGACGTCGAAGGGAAGACGCGTAGTAAAAGGTTAAAGTCAAAACTTTAAAGACAAGCATTATTAGGGACTTCCCCGGATTGGCTTTGACTACTACGTCGGAGGAAAGTCTACATCAACAGAACCTTTGAAGAATAAAGTTCAACAACGTAGGAGTGTAGGAAGTTCCATACCAGAACGGAAAAACCATACCTTATTTGTTATGACTTCCTCGACATTCTACCGTTCAAAGATCTATCTCTACTCTGATCATAAACCTCTTGAAACTTTTACCACCAAACCTCTCATTATCCTTTACAAATCTTGTGTCCATATATCACCAATGACGGCATCGTCAGGGACAGTGTCAACTCCCGACGGTTTTCCCCATACATAGAGAGAAGAGGGTGGTGTCAAATTACAAAACTCCCTAACCCTACCACCAAAGGGGTTTCCTTCATGGAAACCCTTAAAAGTAAACCTCTAAACTTCAGATTTAGATTGTCATGGAACCTTCCCATACTTATCGGTATTTCAATAGTGTATCGGTCGGTATACAGTAGTCATTAAAATGAACTGTAGTTTTATGAATGTGTAAACGTAACGACTACCTCAAAAAAACTTTCAAACGTAAACTTCCTAAAAAAAGTTTCTTTCTTAATTATTTACTTATCTCTGAAGTCCTTGTCTAATTGTTCCTTTAGAAATATCATAAACTCTTTTCCTCTAATTTTACATTCTAACCCATAAATGCGAGTATAAGAAGTGATCAAGTGATCAATTTTAAGAAAATTTTTTATGAATAGTCTATTAAAGTATATTCAATATTAAAGTTTCTTTGTTTTTACATAATTCCAAGTCAAACATACACAAAATAAAAATAAAAAAAAAATTAAAAATAAAAATGAAATAAAATGAAATGTTATGAGTCAAACACACATACACAAAATATGTATTAGAAGGGTTTACCTAAACACAACTGAATGTTTTGATGGTTCTATACACTCCTGTTTCCTTTTCAATTCTACTTCTATTTAGTCCTAAAAAACAAAGACAGACTTAACTTATATCAGTCGTTTGTTTTTACCACTTAAATTATAAATAATGAAGTATAATAACGTTTTACGTTGTTACCCTAATCGAAATCTTTTTCTAAATTGGTCACTTGAGTTTACTCCGTCGGATTTTAAAGTCAAAAAAACAATAAGACCAGACGGAAGATGAAAGATAAACTCGTCGTCCGAGGTATACTTGTAGTGATGGGTATATAAAGGTCCAAAGGTCTTTTCCGACGTCTATAAGAGTTCATAGTGTTTACCATCTGAGGTATCCTATGATTTATTTGGTGTAAAACAAGAATTCATAATATTCAATGTTATTCTTTACATGTCAATAAAGTTCCCGTAATAAGACACAACGACCCCCAATAATCGACGGTTAGACGTAAAGTCAATTCTGAGGAAAGACCATTAGTCGAATTTGAGACAAATGATTTACGTTTCGATGTAACTGTACCAAAAGTGTTATAGTGACTGAAATTTAAGATTTTTAAACCCCATGTATACGAATATAAGAGGTATAAATTCTTCGGACACAATTAAAAAAAAGGGGGACTGAACGTCAACTAAACACTTAGGAACGGAGTGTAATACCCTAACGATCTGTCTGAAAGTCCGAACGAACCGGAGTCTTTCTTCCTTCAAGTACAAAACACGGAACCCGACCTATTATCACCGTTTTGTTGTTAGTAATTATTTGAATTTGGATGTTTACATTCATATAAATAATCTATGTAATACATAAAAGACGATTTCGATTACCTCCTAATAAGACAGACAGTAACATTGTAGTAACAGTGTAATACTTTAGAATAATTTAAACACTATGGAAATCATTTCATTATTCATAGTCGGTCGGTATTGTACTTCACATAAAATACGACTATACATCCATTTAGAACTGATAAATTTGACCTTATAAGAGGTTTACGGAAAAGAAGAGTTTTCGAGAAGTTTTTAAACACCTCAAATGCAAGTCCATCGTAACGGAAGCAAAACTGAAAGAGAAATGTTCTCCTCGTTTTGTTTCCCTTTCCACCTAGTAAAAATGTCTAAGACACCTATTAATCGGTCAAAGGGTTCTCACAATACACGTATAGCCATCATCGTTCGTTCTACTGAAATTCAGTACATTTAGTATTCATGTACTTACATAATAAATTTATTCACTTTATATATATATTCGATCGTGTAAGTGGTGTATTACATACTCAATACAACACGACACACGGGTCAACACGACACACGGGTCAGAACAAATTGAGAAACGTTGGGGTACCTCATATCGGACTGTCTTAGGAGACAGGTACCTTAAAAGGTTCGTTCTTATGACCTCAACCAACGGTAAAGGATGAGGTCCCCTAGAAGGGGTGGGTCCCTAGTTTGTAGAACATGGAGGACGTAACCTTCCGACTAAGAAATGATGACACGGTAGACCCTTCATATTCGATGTTAATCCAAGACGACATATATTTCTTTTGGGTGTATTATCACCTGACTTCTACCTCCCAAGAAAAAGACAGTAGAGTCACTCAGGTCTTCTTTATAAGGTCCCGACCACACCGTCGACGTACCAGGTCCGTGGAAGGTAGAAAGGAGAGACGATAGGAATCACGGACTAAAAGAAGTCCCAGAAGTCTTAGAGGTGTACCGGTAGAATCAATTGATAGGAGTCAAGTCAAGTCAACGAGTCAACACAGACTGACAGACGCTGGGGTACATGACGTCCTACGGTCCGGAGGGACAGGTAGTGGTTGAGGACCTCGGAAGGGTTTGAATACAAGTAACTCAACCACTACGGTAGGTTGGTAGAGTAGGAGACAGTAGGGGAAAAGGAGGACGGAAGTTAGAAAGGGTCGTAGTCCCAGAAAAGGTCACTCAGTCAAGAAACGTAGTCCACCGGTTTATAACCTCAAAGTCGAAATCGTAGTCAGGAAGGTTCCTTGTGAGTCCTGACTAGAGGAAATCCTACCTGACCAACCTAGAGGAACGTCAGGTTCCCTGAGAGCTCTCAGAAAAGGTTGTGGTGTCAAGTTTTCGTAGTTAAGAAGTCGTGAGTCGAAAGAAGTGTCAGGTTGAGAGTGTAGGTATACACTGATGACCTTTTTGGTATCGGAATTGATCTGTCTGGAAACAACCGTTTTATTACAGAGACGAAAAATTATACGACAGATATAGGATTCAACGTCTCTACCCTTTTCTTGTTCGTTTTCTTTTTCAGAAGGACGNAACGTCAGGTTCCCTGAGAGCTCTCAGAAAAGGTTGTGGTGTCAAGTTTTCGTAGTTAAGAAGTCGTGAGTCGAAAGAAGTGTCAGGTTGAGAGTGTAGGTATGCACTGATGACCTTTTTGGTATCGGAACTGATCTGTCTGGAAACAACCGTTTTATTACAGAGACGAAAAATTATACGACAGATATAGGATTCAACGTCTCTACTCTTTTCTTGTTCGTTTTCTTTTTCAGAAGGACGGTTTATTCAGGAGAAATTTCTCGAATGAGTCTTCGGAGTTGATTGATGAGAAAGTGGAGTGACCGATGGGATAGACATTTACTCCGATCTAAAAAAAAAAAATTTCGTCCTGTATAACGACGAAGGTAATCATTATCCCCAGGACATTCATGCTTTCTCCCCGAAGGGACCACCGAGTCACCATTTCTTGGGTGGACGGTCACGTCCTCTTCACTTAAACTAGGGACCCAACATTTCTAAGATACCTCTTCCTTTACCGTTGGGTGAGGTCATAAAAACGGACCCTTTAGGGTACCTGTCTCCTCGGATCGTCTGATGTCAAGTATCCCAACGTTTCTCAACCTGAACTGAATCACTGATTTGTTGTTGTTTCATACTTTCTTATCCTCTCATCCATCTCCATTTGTCAATTGTAACTGTCAACATTTATGAAAATAGATCTATTTTTGGTAATCAGTTAGTTACCTTTTACAACTACTTTTTTATATATCGGACGTATATTTAACTCGACGACGACGACGATTCAGTGAAGTCAGTACAGGTTGAGACACACTGGGGTATTTGTCGTCGGGTGGTATTTAGCTCGTCTACCAAGTTTTAATCCTTTGATCACGAGAATCACTGACTGTCCGACCTATCATCCTTCGTAAAGAGGATTTATACCATTAACTTTCACCTGAAGTAACGGAGGTTTATCACGAAGTCCAACCCGTCTTATTCTTGAGGATGACAGGGGGTGGTGGAAAAGGGGTTGTCGAAGTAAAAATGAAGACAAATCAAACTCTAACGAGAGTTTAATGTTTTTACGGTAGTAAAGAAAAGAACGCCAGTAGTAAGGGAAGAAGGTATACTCTCTCAAACGGTACACTTTGTTGATTGATGACCACATAAAAGTTTACCGTCAATCAAACTCCGTCGACCCTATTCTTCAACTTTTACCTCAATCTTCCATTAAATCCACAAAATTCCCCGAGAGGTTAGTTCAACGTTTAGTCGACTTTATCTACGCGATTTTAGTCTCTAATTTTTTTTAAGGTCAAAATAACTTTATGATTAAAACCTCCCGTTCCAAATCAAGACCGGTCTCCTGAACGATTGTGAGAGAACCAATACTAAGTACAGGGTCTTAAGTTCGAAAGGAGGAGTCCCTCTCTAGGACGAACAGATCCAAACGACGATGACGATGACAGTACAGGCTGAGACACGCTGGGGTATCTGCCTTCGGGTGGTGACGAAGGGGGTAGGGACTCTAAGAGGTCCGTTCTTGTGACCTCACCCAACGGTAAAGAAAGAGGTTACGTACTTTCACTTTTCACTTTCACTTCAGAGAGTCAGTACAGGCTGAGAATCGTTGGGGTACCTGACGTCGGGTGGTCCGAGGAGGCCGGTACCCTAAAAGGTCCGTTCTCATGACCTCACCCCACGGTAACGGAAGAGGGGATGGGTGAACTTACCTCAGGTCTAACTTAAATCTCTTGGTATGGGTCGACACCAACCCAGGTATTGATCAAGGTGCCTACCAAACCGACAGTCACCTAGTTGGACCCGATTATAATTCTTTGAATCACCGACCACTACACGTCGTGAAGACGTCCATTCGGATCATCGTATTCCCTCGTTCTAATATTCCTTCAAGAAGTCCATTCCAGGATAAGATATTCTCTCTAAAGGTAAAAGAAGATGTAGTTCCTTATAGAAGTTTTCTTTAAAAAAACATTTTCAACACAGTTTATTCATGTTTTAGTAACTTTGGTCTCGGTGTCAATTATCATGGTTTCACACAGTCGGGGGACCACGGATGACATGAGTCTAACCGTCTTTACTGTAAGTTTCTTGTTTTACCTTTAATACAATAGAGAAAGGTAGTAGGGGTTGTCATATCACTAGAAGACAGGGTTCTGTACCAATAATGACATCCTTATTAGAAACTATACCTACCCTTGTCGAAAGAAGAGATTTGTAATAACTAGTAAACCCCGTCGTCCCCTTCCTCCGTAGAACTCGAGTCAGATGGTAGAATTTTATAGATTATAGGGTTAAAGTCTGATCAGGACACGTTCTGGACGACTGGGACGGATTGTGTAATATGATCAGTCCCTCTCGGGAGTCCTTGTAGACCCGTACGTCGGTTAATGACTCCGAAAAATTAATTAGAAAACAAAAGGTCGTATACGTAGAGAGACGATGGTGACCACTTAATACCTTGATCGGATCTGATTGAGGTCCCGATAAAAATTCCCCTAGTAGATTAAAGACTGTGGTGAAAGACTCGCAATTAGAAATCCGTTGATAGGACAGAGGAGTCTCGTTAACTGGAGATGGAAGACTCTCGTCTCATTCAACAAAATGAATTTTTGTTGTTGTTGTTGTTGAAGTACTAATATCGGTTCTCCTGTGAACTTTACCCTGAAGAATTTTCGGGATTTTGGACAGTGGGTCCGTGTCTATTTTGTGAACGAAGGAGGGATGGAAACTTGGGTTCTTGTCAGAGAACACTCGAATATAGGTGATACTCTTTATAATAAAAATTACTTAACTCCATTATCTTTAGTTTTTCGTCTCTGTAATGAAACGGTTGTTTCCAGACAGATCAGTTCCGATACCAAAAAGATCATCAGTGCATACCTACACTCTCAACCTGATATTTCTTTCATATCGCGGTTTCTTCACTACGAAAACTTGACACCACAACTTCTTCTGAGAACTCTCAGGGAACCTGACGTTCCTCTAGGTTGATCAGGTAGGATTTCCTCTAGTCAGGACTCGCAAGTAACCTACCTGACTACGACTTCGACTTTAAGGTTATGAAACCGGGGTAGTACGTTTCTTGACTGAGTAAGCTTTTCTGGCACTACGACCCTTTCTAGCTTCCGTCCTCCTCTTCCCCTGCTGTCTCCTACTCTACCGACCTACCGTAGTGGCTGAGTTACCTGTACTCAAACCCATTTGAGACCCTCAACCACTACCTGTCCCTCTGGACCACACGACGTCAGGTACCCCAGCGTTTCTCAACCTACGGTCACTCGCTGATTTGACTTGACTTATCTTTATATACTAGGAGATAATCCTTTACAGAACTTTCTTTAATGTTCAGAGTAAAATATCATTTTATCAGAGAATATACAAAAACGTCTCCCTATTTCAGTCAAAGATCTATTGATCTATGAAGGACTCGGGTTTGACCAAAAATTGTAATTCGAGAGAATTACAAGTAAACAACAATTATACAATTCCAACGACTAGAAAAGATTTGACTATTCCTCTCTTTTCTCCATTAAAATTGGACTATTGAAAAGTTCTTAGATCAGAATCACAGTATGATTCTCTACACGAGATAATTGTGGAAAGAAGATTTTAAGATTGAAAACGGGGTAAGGGATTGTATTTGCGAGAGTAAGATAGAACAGTAGGTCAAAATATAAGAATTGTAAATTTTGTTAGACTTTAACGAAGTATATAAGTCAACTAGTCAATAATGTAAAAGAAGTAGTAATTTAAGTATTCTCGTATCTAGAATGTAACAAGTTATTACAACAAAATCAGTGATTCCGTTCAGACTGAGAATCGTCGGGATACCTGACATCTGACGGTCCGAGGAGAGGCACCCTAAAGGGTTTATGGATCTTATAAAGAATCATCAATTTACATTAAAACATGTTTACCTGACTACCCACTAAAAAATTAAAAGTAAAAACCCGTCCCTTACTAATAATTAGTATGGTTCCTATAGTAAAAGTTGCCTAAATCATTTTGAATGGTTTATCCCGGAGAGAACCTTTGGAACAAGATCAGAATGACTATGACCAGATAATGACCCAACAGAGTCTACCGGATTAGGTGAATCCATAATTAAGGACGCGAGAAGGGAACCAAACATTTGTAGGGGACAGGTTGAATCTCTTAGTAGTTTACATAAACAAGGACTTATCTCGTCCCCCTTTAATTAGTCACTTCTGATAAAGTCCTAAGAAATCTCCTTTTACTTAGTGTGAACTTAGACTTTCATGGTCGAGTGTATAGTACAGGACAGGATTAATTAATCACCTCAAAGAAGAAAGATTAATAGAAGGTGATCTTGAAATCTTCACTTCTTTTCTTTTCTTTCAACTATTTAAAATAGGGACAATTTTGTCTTTTAATTTCCCATCGAAGAGACCTTTGTGTTTCTCAAACATTTCTTTGACCCACCAATACCTGTCCGATCGGTTAAAGATTAATGTCAAGCCACTAATCTTAATATCAAGTTCCGATGAGTAAACTCGATATAAAAGACTCTAAAGAAATTTGCAAGTTGATAAATAATCATAACAACGACGACGACGATTCAGTGAAGTCAGTACAGGCTGAGACACACCGGGGTGTCTACGTCGGGTGGTCCGAGGGGGCAGGGACTCTAAGAGGTCCGTTCTTGTGACCTCACCCAAAATAATAACAATAAAAAAGGATTATTATTATCGACTACCAAAATAGTGAAACCGTGTACTTTTAAGTATTTTAGTTTTGTCATAACATAAAATCCTGTTGTTTTTAATCCTTTGAGAAATAAGGTTTCAAACAACATGTTACTTCCTGGGGATTCTATACTCCATTCTTAGACTCATTGTCCTTTATTTAAGACAGATTGTATTTCTCTCTCTAAAAACCTTCTTATGATCCGTCGAGTGTCTGATCTTCCCTTTCGACTCATTTGTTTAAAGTCTTTCGGTTTTAATCCCGTCGAGACCCTTCAGAAAAGTGACCGTGTAATGACAATTCCACTGGTTCGAGGTCCCTGGAAAGTGGAATACAGAAAGGTAAACTTAAAATTTAAAAGTCCTCATTTGATGGTTTCACTTGTATGACTACACTCCGTCGTTAAAAGGGAGATGAGGAGGAGAAAAATGTATTTTCGTTGTACTACTTGAGTTTCCCCTTAAAAAAAAAATCCAATGTGAAAACCGTCATACTTCTTCTGACCCCATACTTTGATTTTAGTCATTCTCTCATTAAGAATTACTATTGTTGGTAAACAACTCACAAATGATACCTGGTCTGTGACCATAAAACGTAGCTAACCGAATGAATTAAGAGTACTTTTGTAATTCTCAATTCCTATCATTACTATATAAAATGTAAATTCTTTTGAGTCCGAATCTCTTCATTGAACAAATCTACAACATAATCGTCAATCCTCATTAGTCCTCCGACAACATCATTAAACTTCGTTCTTTACTACTCCTGGATTCGATTCAATCACTCCGTCTTAGTTATTTCGAATCTCTTAACAACATATCCCCTACATTTTATTTCTTCCTCAGTTCTTATTGAGAATCCGTAGACCCAGTCTTTCACTCACCTGAAGATAAGGTTTCCTCTTTCAAAACTACCATTTTAATTCAATTTGAATTAACCGTTCAATTGAACAGTTAAATTCCAGAAAATGAACGGACACCTAGTATAGTCGTCCAGAGGGTAATATGAGAACGGGAGAACGTCAGAGAAAAGGTGAGTCAGAGGTGGTACCGGGGTGGAGAGAGTGAACCAATGTATGTCAGAAAGGGAATTATTTATATAAAATCTGTATGTCCGGAAGTTGAAAAGGACTCACCACTTAAGAAGGGAAGGAACGTCAGTAACGGGACCGATAAAGGAAACTGACCTAACAAGAAACGGGTCTAGAACAGTATCGAAAAAAGGAAGAATTGTAAATGACCTACTCTACAGTAGAGAGAGTCTGTCCGAATAACGATTTGATTGGGAGGAGATGGGGTAACGGAGGGTGGGAGTTAGTGGAAAGCAACGTGAATCGTGACAAGTTTTAACCATAGAATCAACAAATAACAACAAATGGAAGAGATCTAATATTTAAGGTACTTTCATCTCTGGTACATATAAGTGGTAGATCTGTACTTTTGTTAGGAGACATCGTGCACAGGACGAACGATTCAGCAAAGTCAGCACAGACTGAGAGACGTTGGGGTACCTGTCATAGGACGGTCCGAGGAGATAGGTACCCTAAGAGGTCCGTTCTTATGACCTCACCTAACGGTACGGGCGGAGGTCCCCTAGAAGGGTTGGGTCCCTAGCTTGGGTGGAGAGAATGCAGAGGATGTAACCGTCTGTCCAAGAAATGGTCATCACGGCGGACCCTTCGGGGAGACATCGTAAACGTTTGAGTTATTCATACCTTCTAATCCTTCAGGATATACACTCGATTTTCTCTGAACACTTTGATAAAATTCAACCACCATTGAAAGTCGTTCGGAGTTTTACACTTAATTCTGTGTGTAATACGTCTAAATATTAATCATTTGGAATTTGAAGATATTTCTTAAGTGTGTGTTACTAGAGGAACGTTTTTAATACTAAAACAAATTAGGAAAGTAAAAGAATCACCGTCTAAAATCTTAACCTTTTTGACCCACGAAAAGAAAATTGGACTCCTTTTTACATAGAAGCCATTAACGTTTAAAGATTTGAAACAGAGAAAAGAATTTCCGAGTCAGAGTTCTATATCAAGGTTGTTATCCTAAGTCGTATGTCTTTAAGTTTAGCAGATCCATTAAGTAAAATAAATTGAACACTAATTCTTCAACCCCCACTTTTTACCATAATCTAGATAGATCAATAAGGACGATAAGAATCTTTTTCCTTAGACAACAAAGTCTTCGGGTGACTGCAATTTTATAAACATGATGATATAGACCTAATAAGAAGTCTTAAATCTCAAATCTATTTGAGAAAAAAATTAACAAAAATTATATTTAAATAAATAAAATTAACCTCCGATCAACGTTATAACATAACCAAAACGGTATGTAACTGTACTTAGGCGGTGCTCACATGTACACAAGGGGTAGGACTTGGGGCGAGGGTGTAGGGAGGGGTAGGGTAGGGAGACCCAGTAGGGTCACGTGGTCGGGGCTCGGGGGCAGAGTACGTAGTTTGGACCTGACCGCTAAGTAAAGTGTATACTATTATATGTACAAAGTTACGGTAAGAGGGTTTAGTAGGGTGGAAGCGGGAGAGGGTGTCTCAGGTTTTCTGACAAGATATGTAGACACAGAGAAAACAACAGAGCGTATGTCCCAATAGCAAGTCAAGTCAAGTCAGCGAGTCAGTACAGGCTGAGAAACGTTGGGGTACTTAACGTCGTGCGGTCCGGAGGGACAGGTAGTGGTTGAGGGTCTCAAATGAGTTTGAGTACAGGTAACTCAGTCACTACGGTAGGTCGGTAGAGTAGGAGACAGTAGGGGAAGAGGAGGACGGGGGTTAGGGAGGGTCGTAGTCTCAGAAAAGGTTACTCAGT
>SJYO01020080.1:34587749-34621655 GCA_006410555.1 Capra ibex
GTAAGGAGACGACTACCTGTAGATCCAAATAAGGTACAAGACTGATAATATTAAAGTGATCGTTTATTTTTATATAAAAATATACAATGATAATATTTTAGTAGAAATATAATTTTTTTAAATAAGACACCGTGAACATGAACTTTCGACCGTGTTCAACCTTGTGACATATGAGTTCCCACCAAAGAAACTAACTATTATTAAATTTCAAAATCATCGAATATTACATTATTAAAAAACAACAACAAACAAAACAAAATATCAAACAGAAAATGTCACAAACTGTACAGTCCAGTTCCTTCTATGTCTTTAGAGACCCTTGTGATAATATTCATTCATACAAACGTTTACAACCAATTGATCTACCGATATAAAATTGTTGTTCATCACTAATCTTTAGGTTTACTAATGTACCCGATCTAACGTTACAAATAAAAATACATTAAATTCATATCTAAGATTCAAAAATTTTTTATTAGTATGAACTGTAATAAACAGTTTACGAAGTCTAAGAAGTATTGGAACCCGGAACGTACAAGACAACAGAGACAAAAATTACAGGACAAGATGAGATGAAGAGACGTCGAATTCCAACTATATGAGTAAGAAATTCCTGATCGAGTTTTCAGTGGAGGAGACACCTCTAAGGTAAATAACACCTCTACGGGTTAATAAGACCGGGGTCACAACTGTGTCGTGAATTGGTAAGTATAAAGAGATTAGAATATTGGTATATTAGTTCCCCCAACCTAAAAAAAGGATAAGCCTAATAAAGAAGTTCTAGTTCATACTAAGACCCGTGTGTCTAGTCATTTATTAATGACTTATTTAAATCAATTTTATCGTCGTGGTTGTCAACTAGGTAAGCAAGTTGTTCGTCAATATTTGTTCTACAAAACGACCCACACGTTCAGTCCACGAGTGGTCAATGAAGTCTAATTGTCGATAGTTCAACGATCCTAGGTTTATACGATACAAACACCATAGGACGTAATTTAAGAGACCCCCTTTACACTCCATAAAAACAATAATTCCGTTGAACTCAAAAGTCATATCCCAAAGATTTTAAGGAGAAGGTTAATAAACCATTAGTTGAAAAAATTTTTTACATAAATTATGAATTTTTTTAAAATAATGTCTTTTACATTATGATGTATTTTTATCATGAATTTCCTTTAAAAAAAGACTAAAATTGTAAGAAAAAGAAATTTTAGAAAAACCTTCTTCAATCACTTAAGTCCTTATAAAATCTATGTGACATCCACCTTACGACTTATACCAATGACAAGTCTTTAGATGTTATTATCATTTAAAGGACATCCGTATAAAAAGACTGACACTTTCTTGTTCACGTAAAATTAGATAATCTGACTTTTTTCCAAATTTTCTAATTCATATGACAACCGTTTTGTTCGATGAGAATGTCTATTACATTGTAGAAAAAATCCCATTAAAAAGTTATAGACAATTTTACTTTTTACAAGTATGGGAGGTCGGTATTAAAAACGAAAGTCTTTTCTTGTCTACTGACCCTGACGACCCGTTTGTATATGTATTTTCTTACACATAACTCTTAATAAATACTACTATAAAAACAGTATAGAGTCAATATATTTCTTTTAATGAGAATTATTTTTACATACAAATCATATGTGACTCTCTCTTCTTTTAAGAATCACATTATACATGACGTAGTAATTATCGTAAACAAACCCATGATTACTCTAATATTTCCTTCAAAGGAAACAGTAAATAAACTAAGACATTACAATTAATAACATATCAAGAACGTATAAAGAGAAACTTATATTTTTCCATTATTTCGGATTCTATATTTCTCACGTATGACCCTTCCCTCAATTACAAATCTTTTATATAGAAAACTCATACAAAGAAGACAAAATTTTATCGCAAATTGTATTGACTCTTTCCTCGGAAGATTTCGTACGTGGTACACGACATATCAAAAGTAAATTGTAAGAGACTATTCAGTACTTTTGTATTTTTCTTACATTGAGAGTACCGTTGGATTATAAAAGAATATAAGGAAGGATACGGTTTTAAACGAATTAATAAAGAGACAAAAACCCGTATTTCTAATAAGAGTCAAAACTTTCCAATATTTGTTAAGAAGTCAATTGTATAATGACATATTTAGAAACAGTATGAAGTACAAAGGAATCATATTTAAAGTCTTTACTTTAATGACCGAGTTTCACTGACTTACAAAAATTTCGGGAACTATATATAAAAGTTAACATAGGCAAAGATATAGGTGACCATTACATACTGACATTATTTTACGTAAGTAGAAAAATTTACCATTGTCTGTTATCATAATTTTTCAACAAAATAAAAAAATACGAACACTCATGATTACTGTAACTTGAAATTTTTAGAACTAAATACTGACCTTATTCACTCAGTGTTTTTTATATATTTACAGATTATTTATATACTTTTATATAACTTGAATTGTTCTTTAATTATTTTACGTTTCATTTTATTATACGACAACGACGACGACGATTCAGTGAAGTCAGCACAGGCTGACGCGCTGGGGTACCTGCCGTCGGGTGGTCCGAGGGGACAGGGACCCTAAGAGGTCCGTTCTTGTGACCTCACCCAACGGTAACGGAAGAGGTTACGTACTTTCACTTTTCACTTTCACTTCAGCGAACCAGCACAGGCTGAACCACTAGGGTACCCGACGTCGGATGGTCCGAGGAGACGGGTACCCTAAAAGGTTCGTTCTCATGACCTCACCCAACGGTGACGGAAGAGGTTTATACGACAATCCTACCATTTTTTAACTTTTCTTATTCTCGGTACGACCGGTCCGTCACCCTTTTCACGACTATCATAATATTTTAACTATTATCTCAAAGATTAAACAGTCACAAATAGATTTTGAAGTACATACATAGGGATCCATAAGACAAGGATTCTTCTCCAGAATTTCATAGTTCTTTAAAAAAATTACATAAACCCTCCTACAAATAGGGTTTCAAAAGGTATCATTACTTTTAACCTTCATAAGATACTTCGGGTTGTTATCTTCAAACTATGTGATAAATTACTGTATGAGTAATATGAAATGTCATACTACTTTCTACAATAACTTTCTGCAGAAAGTTTTTTGGAAATAACTTTCGAAGAAATACGAAATTACGAAGTATATTTTCATCAAGTTTGATATTTTTTTCTAGTTCCTTCACATGTATATATAGTCTTTCCGTCTTATTTTGTGTTCTAAGGTAAATTTATGTTTACATCTATGAGTACATACTTATAAGAACGAACCTTTTAAGGTGCATGTCTCCTCGGACCGTCCGACGACAGGTACCCCAACGTTTCTCAACCTGTCCTGACTCACGTGTCCGTATGTGTGTACATGTTTCTTTTACGACTTTTGCTAAATAAACGTTTATAATTGCTAACACGGACACATTATCCTAATACAAAAATGGAAAAAAAAAATTTAAAATTAAATACTGGTACGACTCAAGTAACGACGTGTGCCCGAAAGAGATCAACGTCATTAGCCCCCGATGAAAGATCAACGTCATACCTCCGAAGAGTAACACCACCGAAGAGAATAACGTCTCGTACCCAAGATCCAAAGTCTTCAACTCAGTGAAACCGAGTCATCAACACTAAGTGTCCGAGATCACACCCAAGTCCTTAACATCGCGTACCCGAATCAATGAGACGTATTACACCCTAGAAGGACCTAGTCCCTTAACTTGGGCACAGGGGACGTAACCGTCCACCTAAGAATTGGTGGTCCTTTCGGGTTGAACAATAAAAAATTTTAATACTTTACTCAGTAATTTAAATGGTGCAATACTAGGTTTACTTATTTTTAATGAAATGCACTTTACACTGATTAAACCAATTACATAATTGGTTTTATACCGTTATAATTAATAAGTATATTTGATTATTCCTTGTCGTTGTTGCGGACATTACTATTTAGTAGTATCCTGTACTTCTGCATTATTTACCAAATTCTATACGTTTACTTATCAATTACATCTTTTTACAAACAAATAGTGATTAAAAAGAGTAAGAAACATAATGTGTCTCTTCCTGTTCGGTAATAAAAACAGTAACTATCATCACTATTTAATTCTTACCAACACCGGTTTCTTCTTGAAGCATGAGAAGACTTAGTAGGTCCATGTACACACACAGAAAGTCAGACACTACAGATACGAAACCCCAGTACATACTACAAAACAAGAAACTAAGTCGTTTTGTACAACAATTGTGACATATTTGAATAAATTTTAACAAAATAAAATTTCGTATAATTATTACACCTTAAACATTATGGTATATATAAAAAAATTTAAAGTTTCGGTAAACGTCACAAAAGCCCACAAACTAGAAATAAGCGACTTTAATTTTCACGGGAAAAAAGGACTAGTACATTTGTTACATAGTCACCGTTTCATCTACTTGTCTTTTTCTTATTCTCACTTTAATTTTTAACTACAAAGTTGTAAAATTTTTATAAAACCAACGTTAGAAATGCATCTACACTTACACATTAGTGTCATAAAGACTGTATAAATAACACTCTTAAGAAAATTTTGTCTAGAAAAGATAAAATTTTAATGACGGTCGGGAGGTCAAGGGAAAATTCTATTGATAATTGTTAAACCATGAAATAGAAAACATGGAAACGAATATTAAGGTATAGTATATATATATATACGTGTCTATATGGTTGTATATATGTGTGTGTGGTCGTATATGTCCATGGTTTCTATATATGTCAATAGGGAACCACAGATACCCCCTAAAAAAGATCCTAGGGATTCCTATGGTTTTCGACATCAACGAGTTCAGGGAATATATTTTATCATCATAAACGTACCTTCGATACGTGTAGGAGGGTACATAAAATTTGGTAGAGATCTAACGAATATTATGAATTGTTTTACATTTATGATACCGAGTCTACCATTTCTTAGACGGACGTTGCGTCGTCTGAGTCCAAACTAGGGACCCAAACCTTCTAGGGGACCTCTTCCCCAGACGTCAGGCACCCCAGTGTTTTTCAGTCTGTACTGACTTGTTGATTATGTTACGGTTGTGTGCCATTTAAGTTTAAAACAAAAGTCCTTGAAAGACATAAAAAGGGACTCACAAAAGGTACGTACCAACCAACTTAGACACCCACACCTCAGGCGTCTATGTCTTTCGGTTGGTATATCCCAACCCCCGATACTCCTGACAGTAGTAATGAATCATCTTGTCCTAGTATAAGACATATGAGAAGACGTAGAAGGATAAGAGTTTATAGTGACGTACCACCTTTAGGAAAGTTCAGTTTAACGTACATATGTTAATAAGAAAATTACTACGGATCAGGTACCCCAGAGATTCTCAACCTATGTTGACTCGTCGAAGTGAAAGTGAAAAGTGAAAGTACGTAACCTCTTCCATTACCGTTGGGTGAGGTCATAAGAACGGACCTCTTAGGGTCCCTGTCCCCTCGGACCACCCGACGACAGACACCCCAACGTGTCTCAGCCTGTGTTGACTTCGTTGAATCGTCGTCGTTGTACGTATGGTCTGGTGGACTGGACGGAGAACTCTTTAGACATACGTTCAGTCCTTTGTTGTCAATCTTGACCTGTACCTTGTTGTCTGACCAAGGTTTATCCTTTTCCTCATGCAGTTCCGACATATAACAGTGGGACGAATAAATTGAATATACGTCTCATGTAGTACTCTTTGCGACCCGACCTTTTTCGTGTTCGACCTTAGTTCTAACGACCCTCTTTATAGTTATTGGAGTCTATACGTCTACTGTGGTGGGAATCCCGTCTTTCACTTCTGAGAACTACTTTCACTTTCTTCTCTCACTTTTACAACCGAATTTCGAGTTGTAAGTCTTTTGATTCTAATACAGTAGACCAGGGTAGTGAAGCACCCTTCATCTGTCCCTTTGTCACCTTCGTCACAGTCTGAAATAAAAAGACCCGGGGTTTTAGTGACGTCTACCACTGGCGTCGGTACTTTAACTTTCTGCGAATGAGGAACCTTCCTTTCAATGCTGGTTGGATCTATCGTATAATTTTTCATCTCTGTAATGAAACGGTTGTTTCCAGGAAGATCAGTTCCGATACCAAAAAACTCACCAGTACATACCTACACTCTCAACCTGACACTTCTTTCGACTCACGGTTTCTTAACTACGAAAACTTGTTACCACAATCTCTTCTGAGAACTCTCAGGGAACCTGACGTCCTCTAGGTTGGTCAGGTAGGGTTTACTCTGATCAGGACCCACAAGTAACCTTCCTGACTACGACTTGGACTTTGAGGTTATGAAACCGGTGAAGTACGTTTCTCAACTGAGTAACCTTTTCTCAGACTAAGACCCTCCCTAACCCCCGTCCTCCTCTTCCCCTGTTGTCTCCTACTCTACCGACCTACCGTAGTGACTGAGCTACCTGTACTCAAACTCATCTGAAGCCCTCAACCACTACCTGTCCCTCCGGACCGCACGACGCCAATTACCCCAGCGTTTCTCAGCCTGTGCTGACTCACTGACTTGACTGACTGATTGTACGGTATGAGACTTACATAGCACCAAATAAGTCAGAAAGTGAACAACGATCTATAAGGAAGGGAGGGTGGGTGGTCCTTAAGAGTCATGACGACACCTTAATACGTAAAGATAGGAACGAGTACGTCTTTCTAAATTCACTCGAAACATGGTCATGAAAATCTTCTCCTGAAAATCTTTTACCAAATTTTCTTTACACCTAAACAATCTTATTTTTGTCTTTATCATACACCGGAAGATTCTTAAGAAAGACGAATTGGTGTTATAGAAACCATAAAAATAACCTGTTGGAGTTCAAATAAGTTTATACACCTCCCTTTTGATAGGTTGGACACGAAAACGACACTGAAAAAGTGAAAATTTTTGAATAGAAAATAGACGCAACTCTTCCGTAAAAACTAAGGTGTAGGGGAAAAACAATTAGAAAGGGGAAAGAGGGGGTTTTTTCAGTACTGTAACTGGTTTTGTACTTTATACAGAATGTTGTAGACGAAATTTATTTATGTTACCCTTGGAATTAAAGGAGTTGATTTCGGAACAGGTACATAGATATATATATGAATACGTAAATAAAATATCCAATTTAAGGGTTTTTTCCCTAAAGAGTCGACTTTATATATAACTTGAAAAATTTTTTAAATATATATTATACATAATGTCTCTTCACGAGGTTAGAATTCATATGTCAAGACATTAAAACTGTTTACGTATATAAGTACATTGACAAGAACAGATATACGAGGGTCTGTTCTTTGTCTTCTAAAAGTAGTGGGACATTCAAGAAAGTACGGGGAAAGGTTAGTCGTGGGGATGTTCCCCGGTCTTCTCGATGATTAGACTAAAGTTAGAGGTTTTACAACGGAAAAAATGTTAAAGTATATTTACCACCCTTTTCCATTTATGTAAAAACACGGATCCAAAAATGTAAGTCACATTACAAAACCCCTCAACGGGTACAACAACATACATAGTGAACAAATGAGGAAAATAAACGAAACATCATAAAATAATATACTGATATTGTGTCAAACAAATAGGTCACAAATCATTAACTATGGACTTGACAAGGATCAAATCCCGTTAATACTTATTTCAACCACACTTATAAAAAACTTTATATTAACTGTATATTAAAATATAGTCAAAGTCCATAGGTCGTATCACTAAACTATAAACATATATATCAATCGGAAACTTGTTGACCCTAAACTCGACGTGTCCAGATGAATGCACACCTAAAAAAAGTTTATTCGGTGTCATCGCGATATACTAGGTTTCAATTGACTTAGGTGTTTACACTTTGACGTCTATGTCTCCCGGTCGGTACTTCAAGAAGTGTCTAAAAACTTACACGTCTCCAGTCTTGAGGTTGGAGGTGGAACACGTTTCCAGTTGACATGACACTCTACTAGTGGTGTTCAGACCAATTGTAGGTAGTCCTGTGTATCAATCTTTAAAAAAAAGTACACTACTCTTGAAAATTCTATATGAGAACCGTTGAAAGTTTATGGGTTATGTCATAATGATAGACATCAGTGGTACCACATGTAATGTAGAGTATTTAATAAAGTGCTGAGCTTCAAACATGAAAAACTGGGGAAAGTAGTTAAAGTCCGAGAGAGGTGAGGTTGGTGGAGACCGTTGTTGGTTAAAGAAGAGACGTAGGTAGTCAAACAAAAGAAATCTATAAAAAACAGAAGAAATCGAAAGTGTACACTCTAGTATACCATAAACAGAAAAAGACTGAATAAAGTGAATCGTATTACCTAAAGTAAAACAGTAAAAGACAGAACATTACCGGAGAAGACTAAAACATAATCCCGACATCTCTGGAGCATTTTACTGAACTTCTCGTCAATGAGGAGGAGAAAAAAAAAATACAAAACCTAAACAAATCTTAACCATAATAAAGAATTCGTAATTTATTTTAGATGATTACTTCGGTAGACCAAGTCCTAAAACACACATACAACCCCCGTACTTGACATTTAAGTTAAAGAAATTTACTCCATCCCGATAATTTCAAGACATAAAGAAGAACCCAGTGAAGATTATTATATATTGGTTTAGACAATTAAACAATTAAATATATTCAACACTTTAAATAACCGTATTTTAACATAGTAGGAGAGTAATAGGAAAATTACAGAAATTCTGGACATACTATAACGTGAGTAGAGTGTACGATCATTTCATTACGAGTTTTAAGAGGTTCGGTCCGAAGTCGTTATGTACTTGGCACTTGAAGGTCTACAAGTTCGACCAAAATCTTTTCCGTCTCCTTGGTCTCTAGTTTAACGGTCGTATGTGCCCTAGTACCTTTTCGTTCTCTCAAGGTCTTTTTGTAGATAAAGACGAAAGAACTGATACGGTTTCGGAAACTGACACACCTAGTGTTATTTGACCTTTTAAGAAGTTCTCTACCTTTATGGTCTGGTGGACTGGACGGAGAACTCTTTAGACATACGTTCGGTCCTTCGTTGGCAATCTTAACCTGTACCTTGTTGTCTGACCAATGTTTATCCTTTTCCTCATACAGTTCCGACATAAAACAGTGGGACGAATAAATTGAATATATGTCTCATGTAGTACTCTTTGCGACCTGACCTTCTTTGTGTTCGACCTTAGTTCTAACGGCCCTCTTTATAATTATTGGAGTCTATACGTCTACTGTGGTGGGAATACCGTCTCTCACTTCTCCTTGATTTATCGGAGAACTACTTTCACTTTCTCCTCTCACTTTTTCAACCGAATTTCGAGTTGTAAGTCTTTTGTTTCTAGTACCGTAGGCCAGGGTAGTGAAGTACCCTTTATCCACCCCTTTGTCACCTTTGTCACAGTCTGAAATAAAAACCCCCGAGGTCTTAGTGACGTCTACCACTAACGTCGGTACTTTAATTTTCTACGAATGAGGAACCTTCTTTTCAATACTGGTTGGATCTATCGTACAACTTTTCGTCTCTGTAATGAAACGGCTGATTCCAGGGTAGATCAGTTCCGATACCAAAAAGGTCACCAGCACATACCTACACTTTCAACCTGACACTTCTTTCGACTCACGGCTTCTTAATTACGAAAACTTGACATCACAACCTCTTCTGAGAACTCTCAGGGAACCTGACGTTCCTCTAGGTTGGTCAGGTAGGATTTCCTCTAGTCAGGACCCACAAGTAACCTTCCTAACTACGACTTCGACTTTGAGGTTAAGAAACCGGTGGAGTACACTTCTCAACTGAGTAACCTTTTCTGACACTACGACCCTCCCTAATCCCCGTCTTCCTCTTCCCCTACTGTCTCCTACTCTACCGACCTATCGTAGTGACTGAACTACCTATACTCAAACCCATTTGAGGCCCTCAACCACTACCTGTCCCTCCGGACCGCACGACAAGTACCCCAGCGTTTCTCAGTCTGACTGACTCGTTGACTTGACTTGACTTACACAGAAAATTCCGATGACAAAGGAATAACTGAAAGATACACTTACTAGACAGGTAACTACCTTCCCCCTTCAATTTCTGGGGAATGATAATAACACAACGACAGTTAAAGATGTAGACAATTATAAACGGAATATATAAATCGGAGAGGATACAACCCATGTATGTATAAATGTTGACAGAAATAGACGAACTTAACTAGGGCACTCGTGACAGGAAATTACAGGAAGAAACGGAGAAAAATATTAAAACAAAATTTCAGAGAATACAGACTATGTGCGTAACGACGGGGTGGTAGAAAAAGTAAAGGTAAACGTACTTTATAGAAAAAGGTAGGAAAGTGAAAGTCAAACAAAGAAACATAAACTTTACTTAGAGAATATCCGTTGAATACATACCCAGAAAATTTTTTTTAGGTAAGTCGGTAGGATACAGAAAACTGATCAGGTAAATGTAAGAATAGAAGGAAGATATTATAAAGACAAACTTCAAAAGAAGGAAACACAACTGTCATTTTTACTTTGTTTTACAAACTGAGAAACGATCCACGACAAGTCATTGACAAATTACTCGGGAGGTGACGGTGGGAGTAGGTAGAAACCAAATGCCAAGGTTGTTCTCCCGTCTATTAGAATGAAGTGAACATCGAGTAGACCATTTATGAGGTGGACGTTACTCCCTTTGGACCCAAGTTAGGGACCCGACTCTTCTAGGGGACCTCTTGCCTTTCCGATAGGTGAGGTCATAAGACCGGACATCTTAAGGTACCTGAAACGTCTATTGGAATCCTTCTTCACATAAAATTTAAGACAATAGTGAATTTATATACGAACTGTCATATACGGAAATTTACAAATACATACACACTATACCCTTCTTCACTAACCTTCTGTTAAAATCACCTAAAGTCAAAATTCCTAAAACCTCTTCTATTGAGTTTTTCGATCTTCACACTACTATCAGAATAAAAGAGAAAATCTATAATTCGTGGCAGCTTATGGTTAGAATAAGAAACGTTTGTTTTACCTAGAATCTCTACGTGACTGTAGACACTTTCATAGAGTCAACGACACAAATCTCCTGTAGTTTCTATTTGGTACCGTATAAACCATTTCAGAAAATAAATGTAAAGTAAAATAGTAAGACTTTTTTAGAGGTGGAAAAAAAAAAATGTTCGAGTGATATATTCACTGAATTGTACCATCCTACTTTCCATTTCTAATACAAAATATTTTAACATCACAACGTCCATAAGTCATTATATAATAACAATTTTGGAAAAGTTTAGAAAAGTCCCTACCTTTTTGATTTTGTTGAGAAATTTTCTTAATTGAATTGGTTAGACGAATGAATTGGTCGAAGTTGGTGTGATTAAAGAAAAGACGTGTAACTTAGTTGGTTGGTGTCAAGGTAGAGTTCCGTAAACGTGAAAGGGAAACAGACTTAATAAGAAATTTTATTAAAAGGACGAATGATAACGTGAAAGAAATTCTTTCTCTGGAGAGAACTATTAAGAGACTTTATAATGTATATAATGGGGGTAGAGAACACAAAAAAAAGGAATGAAACGAAATAAACAGATAACGGTATACTGGAGAAGAAAAAAAAGAAAAGAGAAAATATCAGACAGAAGGATATGATCAGGTAATCATGGTACTCTGGACCTTAAAACAACTAAAAAAAGTGAGACATTGGGGGTCTTATCATTGTTACGGACAAATGGTCCATGGATCAGTATCCATGAATCCTCTATGTGTTATTTATGAACAACTATACTTATTTGTCTTTATATTTTTAGATAGAATAAACCTGTATGACATTTTGACTTGAGAATTTATTAATCTCAGACTATAATAGTATGTAAAAATAAACCTTTCGTCAAAGAATGATTATATAAATTAAGGTCACACAAAAAGACGGTTTTATAAGACTACTCCTATTGGTCTTCAATATATAATCTATCATAAAATTACGGATGACGATGGAATACAATGGGATACTCCCGAAGGGAGTATCGAGTCAACCATTTCTTAGACGGACGTCACGTCCTCTGGGCCCAAGTTAAGGACCCAGTCTTTCTAGGGGACCTCTTCCTTTACCGTTGGGTGAGGTCATAAGAACGGACCTCTTAGGGTACCCGTCCCCTCGGATCGTCCGATGTCAGGTACCCCAGTGTTCTCAGCCTGTGCTGAATCGCTGATGTGGTGGTGGAATACAATGTAATTCGAAGGAAGACAAGTGGGGGCGGGGGTGGACAGGGACCGGGGGTGGAAGAGGAGATATCTCTTTCCGACTTGTGTCTCCGTTTCTGTCGTTCCTTTCTTCCTTCACCATCTTGAGTCTCCTTTTGAAATTCTCGATTGGTACCACGACTTTCTCATTATGATATCGTGAACTCTTTAGGGAACTTTAAAAAGTCATGGATTCCGGTGTATAGTACTCATTTTGGGAGGAATGAAACCTTTAGTCTCCCTTTTAATCACAAATGATTTAATAAGAAATCAACCTTAAACTCCAAGACACCATAAAACAACCATTTCGTTCCTCCCTAAACCACATCTCTTGATAGAATTCTATCTTGGAAAGACAAAAACATTTAGTATGAATTTTACTATTATAGATTTCATCTTATTAAATTAAAAACGGGATTCACACGACTGATGTAATTACCTTTCATGTTGTAAGTTTTATACCCAGTTAAGATTAATCATTTTCTACATCAAAAGGAGAATTATAACTTCATCTTTAATTAAAACGTTTACCTTTTACAGAAAGAGGAATTATTAATCGATAACTTAAGACAATCAAAATAAATAAATTAACACTGTGGAATTGAAAAAAATTATTCTCTTTTTTTATTATAGACTACGATATTCCTATACCTGAATCTTGTATAACGGTCAAAGAAATAAAAGACATGTTGAACATCTTATTCCGACTCAAAAAGAAAATTCAAACAGATTTTAAAACTGAAGAATTAAGTTTGATCTGTAGAGTGATTCAAGGTTAATCACAAAGTGAACAATTCCAAAAATAAACTAGATTTTTATTTAAGGAGGAAATTAAAACCTCTTTTTTTAAATTACAACTCACCACGTCTCTATTTTATAACGTAGAGAGAACGAAATCCATGTTTATTTAAACCTATCATTTCCTCTCTAATATCTCTTCATATCAGACCTTTAAAAAAAACCAAATAAAAAAGGGCAAAATGATTTGTCTATCAGTTGAGACTAAAAGTTCAGACTAGGACAAAATTAAGAAGGGTACACAAGAAACTGATTCAGGGACCTCACTATGTACAAACGGAAACGTAAAAATGATAGAACTCTCCCCCTGTCTATTATTTTTGTAGTCAACCCTCCCACCTTTTTTTTCATCTTATCATTCTCTTTCTTATTACTTACACGAGAAGGAGACTCTATATTAACTTCAGTTCTTCGTTAAGTGTGTTTCCAAACTTCCTTATTGAAAAGGTCTATCTCTCCGGTCGTTCACTTTTCCGAGAACCTATTCTTACACGGACTACAACAGACCTTTGTCGTTCTTCAGGAACGACCGACCTTGTCTCTCCGTCCCCCTTTCACATCTACTCCGGGGACTCTTTATTGGTCCCCGATACAGTGTATCACGGAACGTCTTTTACCACTTCTGACAGAAAATAAGGTCAATACTCAGAATACTAAATAAACTTTACTTTCCATCCTAAATTTATAAATCCTTAATAATCCTTTCTACGTTCTAAAAATCTTTACATCACTGTGGAGGTGGTTTCCTCTTCCCAAAGAAGTACCGGGACACGAGAATATACCCTGATCTTCAAAAACTATTTTCAGTTATGCAACTAGTAAGAACTATCTTCATAAAGTCAATCACTACAAAACGATAATTATTTCCATTAGGTATCAAATGAAACTTATTAAGGTATAGAGTACGATAAATAAAGACAGAAGGATAAAATTTTATTAAGATACTACTCAGTACAAGAACCAGGTTATTTATTAAGGAACTTTCATTAAAGAGAAAACTAATCTTAGTTTAATTGACAAAATTCTATTAAATCATGTAAAATTTTAGTACGAAGTCGTGTGATTTTCGTTAGAATTAGTATGTCTTTTAGATTAATACATATGATTAACAATAATCCATTAATATAGTCATTGTACAATACTCTTTGACAGTTACACTCAGAGTCTTTTTCTAATAAAGTATGAGTTTTTTAGGAGATGTAAAATAACAAAATCGAATATATTAAATTAAAAATAGTAAATATTTTATTACAGTGTTATTCCTAAATCCGAACGAATGAATGTTCTTACCTTGCTGTCACTTTTCTGAGACACAAGTTACAAAATATACGTATAGAGTTTATAAATTAAGAATATTATTAGTGTACTCCGGTCACCATTATAAAGGGGTAAAAGGCGTTCGTTTTTGACTTCCGGTTTCTCAATTTGTTGGATAGCTCCAAACATTTTGGTTATTTATATTTTGACACCAACTTCAGATGACCCTAAAAAAATAAAACGGTCAAATGGTCTGAATGTCAATGTCTAAATATGGAAAATCTATAGTTAAAAGTAAAGTTTATTTCAGTGAGGTAGGACACCAATTTAATGTTGGGTTCATTTCGTAAAGATTATTTATTTACAATAACTTAGTAACTCCGACCATCCCCTTTCATCCTACCACACGAGATGTTAGGGTAATGACTCTCTTATCGAGTTTCATACAAAACAATTACGGTCAGGTTCATTATAAGGATCTTATCATTCTAAAATTACTATATAAAAATATTTACAGGTATATTTAATTACTTACCAAAAGAGTACAGAACTAGGATTTGTGAGTCTGAAAATACAGGATACATATAAGTCAAAGTCACGAATTGGTCAAAACGAGTCTATGCAATAATTTATATAATTAAACGGTATACCGTTTTAATATTAATAAATAAGAATGTCAAAAAACTACTTTGCCGATAAAAAGACAACCAAAATAAAGTCACGATCACTACGGTATTTTCCTCTTCCTAACGTTCTTCCACATCTGACCGAAGTTCCATGTAGGATTTTTGACGTAGAAGTCGGAAATAAAAGAAAGGTCAGTGTAAAGACAGGAAAAAATGTAAAATAAAAATAATATAGTGACGGAAAAAGGGAGAACAAAGGTAGATAAAGACGATAGTCTTTTATGTTATGTCATTCATAGGTTACGGAACAAGGTAAATGAAGTTAATGTAAAAATATTTCCTAAATAAATTTATTTTTCATGAATATAGTTATATGTACTGTTGAGATCTTATATTAAAATTAAATATCGTTATTCAAAGACAGTCTAGATCATTATCTTCGTGTAAACTTAAACCCCTATTTAAAATCTGGATGACAGTTATTTAAGAAACACCGTACACAGAAAGTTCGAGGTGTATATCGAGGTAAATATGTACCGTACAAAGATGTTTAAAATAATGAGTATAATCATGACATATATGACCATAAGATAATCACAAAGACATATAGTGTCAAGATATACAATAAGTAGTTTTATCGGTAGTGTCAACCATGTCCGAATGATATGGTCTAGATAGTAAAAGGGATTCCAATGTAACAGATGTTCTGTGTCCTTACCGGACTTCGTGACACTGGGTGTGTCTCTTTATTTTGCACTTACACGTACTTTGGTTCAAGATATTCAGGAAGAATAATATCCTGGGACTTCCAGTTCGTTTTTTAAAGGTAAAAACTCGTCCTGTCCCCTACTAAAGAAAATCCTTGGAGGGACGGGACTTATTCCCACTTATTACTCTAATTGAACAATTAAGTACTCGACACCAGAACACCGATATTTAAATTAAAGAAGATGTGTAGGAAAAATAAGGTCCATATACACTAAAAAAAAAAGGAGATGACATACAGTACCACCTAGATTCTCATCGGACGAATGGTATGTATTTCTCTGTATTCTAAAGAAATCAAGTTGCATGATTTACATATAGATTATTTATAAACACAATAATCATTTTACACCACAAGATCAATTGATGTGTCTGAACATAAAAACAAAGGGAGAAAACACAAATATATCAGTAGTACGGTAAATGGTAATGTGACATTTCTTGGAAGATCAATGTAAAATGTTAATTCACTTTCAATTGACTCTTGGAGATTTTCAAGAGTCTTAGAGATCACCCTAAAAAGAAACTTGTGTTGTTAAATCAAAAAGTCTGACACATTTCTTCACTAGCTTCACTGGTAAAATACCCTGACTAAGGTGTATTTTGTTTATCTAATGTTTCCTTGTAAGATCTCTTTGCATAAAAGTCGGAAATAAAGAATAAAATTCATGAATAATAACGAGTGTCGTCTCTATATCACACTTACCTTTGGGTGTCAACAAGTATTATTTTTTATGTTACGTGTCATGAATTGACTTTCATTCACTACCAGTAGGCCTAAAATTTAACATGTAGAAAAATAAAACAGACATTGTCATTCCGGTGATCCACAGTCATCACTAGGTTGTAGTGTTACGGTGAACGGTTGAGATTAGATTAAAACAGTAACTATAAAGAAACATAGAATTGAGGGCTTAGAAATATTCTTCCTATGTAATAACTTTTTTTTTCAACACGGGAACACAACGGTATCATAAAATATATTTGAAATGTTAAGAGACGTTCCATTCATCATCATAGGGGTAAAATACACCCGTCGTCCTACATCTTCATTTTTTGTGAACCTGAAGACTCAGACAGTCTATATAAGGTGATGAACAATTAATAATTGATTATAGAAATATAATATGTCTATTAAAAGGAGTAGATATTTTAATTTTTTATTTTATAGGTTTTAACGGTATGTCTAATTTACTTTACGAGATACATAATTTCACGGATCGAATTCTTTCGTGAGTTTTTTACAAGTCAAATAGGAAAATACATTGAAGAGACAAATTGTCTTCTCCTTTGAATCATACGTCTAAATTTTGATACAGTCAAACCAAAACTCATCCTCTAGGAAACAAGTATTAAAGATACAATATCATTTATCAAATATAAAAACTACGAGGACAGAAACCTAAACTTTTGTCCATTTTTAGATGAAACGTTTTATTCATCGTCATTTAAATCCTTTGATCAGACACGGAGAAGAACAATTGAATGATAGTTCTTCAAAAAGACATTTAGAAACTTTCTACAAGACTTGAATTTAGAGAAGTAAAAGGAACGTTTTAAGACTTTAAAGGATTGTAGCATTTGTTCTTCCGAGACCAAGTAAAACCTGGTTAAATTAAAATAATAAAATTTAAATTCCAACTTTTTGACTCCTATTTCATAATTTACTGTGTAAAACACGGTACTAAGATAAGAGAAAACCTCCCTAACAGTTAATGCCGGGTTTCTGTTCTACCGTATTCATCTGATAATTCATAAAAATTTTTGGTGGTCTCCTATATATCTTTGATAGCGTCTTCACATTCAACAAAAGATCGAGGCTTTGAATTTATAAATACTTTTTTGTTTTGTAGTAAGGTGTACTGAGTACTTTGAATAAGTGACTCAGTGAAATAGAATACCCTTTTCAAATATTACGAAGGTCAAAAATATATTCTTAAAATATTTGATACATATCCCTGTAAGGTAACTTTTCGGTTCCTAACCTGTGTGTGAATCAAAGTAGGGGAGAAGTTTAGAGTGATTCTCACTTCTCTGACTCCTGTTTTTCTTACCCTCACTGTTTTTACCATTGGTTTAAAACTTCGGTTTATACACTACTTATAACTTATTGAATTGTCTGAACTCTCTCACCTTAAGATTCGATCGTGACCGACGACGACGACGATTCAGAGAAGTTAGCACAGGCTGAGACACGCTAGGGTGTCTGTCGTCGGGTGGTCCGAGGGGGCAGGGACCCTAAGAGGTCTGTTCTTGTGACCTCACCCAACGGTAAAGGAAGAGGTTACGTACTTTCACTTTTCACTTTCCCTTCAGCGAGTCAGCACAGGCTGAGAATCACTGGGGTGTCTGACGTCGGATGGTCCGAGGACGTAGGTACCCTAAAAGGTCCGTTCTCATGACCTCACCCAACGGTAACGGAAGAGGTTTCGATCGTGACCTCTTTCGACCTTTGGCAGGATTAAATGTAACGTCTAGAGAAGTTTCCGAGTCCTTAACTACCTTTAATCTTTATTCCTACTCCACTCTGACTTTCCTCTACGTGTCCATATGGAGGCACGGGGTCTTCTTCTAACTTCCAAGTAAGAAACGTCTCTCAGCGTGTCATAGAGACCTCACCTCTTGAGACTCGTGTTGACACACAACCTTACGATTTGACTTTTACTCATTTACCTTCAAAGTATAACTTCTAATATTGGTACAAGACGAAAGAGGACTAAGAGGATCTTCTGTGACCGTTATCCATCTTCTATCTTTCGGTCGAAACTCCTCAGTCTGGTCGATTCTCTTTTCAAGATTTCCACAATTGGTAATCTTTAAGAGTTCCTTTACCGGATCGACATGTGATCCTACTTCTAATGAAAACTGTTCGGAGTGTGGACATTACTTTAAGGTCAGTTGAAATATCACAAGTGAATATGTATACTCTTCTATCGTTTCATAACGGTTCATAAACTTCTGTTTTGTAATCCTTAATACCTCGTTTTCTTTTTCAAACGTTTTTCTGATAAATCCCTCTTGTAAAGTTTTGTGATAAGCTCATCGGAGTCTCTATTTTCTTATAATGAAGGTACTTATACTGTTCTTATGATTAACTTTTTCTTATACTCAAGAACCTTTTATTATTATCTTATCATCTTTACCAACCTATTGTAGTTGTTGAGTTACCTGTGCTCAAACTCGTTCGAAGATCCCTTTGGACCGTACGACGTCAGGTACCCCAGTGTTTTTCAGCTTGTGCTGACTCACTGACTTGTTGTTCATCTTTACCTTTTGAGTTAGTTTTCTTCTATTTTATCTCTGTAAGAGATTCTTTCATACTTCTTCTGTTACCCCCCTCTTTTCTATTTCATTCCTCAGTAAATACTCCGGGTTTTAGGATCATTCTTAAAGATTTTCTCTTGTCTCTTTTATCACTTTTCAGTAGTTTAGTATCTTGTAATAAAAGGTCTTGACTTACTACTCAAAAATCAATATTCTGGGGAAATCTCGGGTTCCGCCATCTACTTTTATAAGGGTGTGGTTTCACGCAGCAATTTTAGTTGTGACTTCTACCACCTTTTAAGTGGTATAAAGGACTCTCCTTTTATTCTCTAAAGTAGCCTTCTAAAGGAATCTATTCCTTTGTTTCATCGTAGTCTGAAGAGTGTGTCGTTGTGAACCTTCGTCACGGACCTTTTTAGATTCCTCTTTTATTATAAGAGTCCGTCATAGTCACATAACATTGAATAACATTGACATCTCTTAATTCTGTAGAAGTCGGTACATTTCAGAGTTCTCAAGTGAAAGATATGTCAAATAATTATGATTTCATCGGTGTCTCCATATGAACAATTTTTGTTTCCTTATTTCGTCCTTTGTATTCCATGGTACTCTATCCCTTCAGACGTGTTCTTTTAACCCTTCCTTGGGCATCCAACTATCATCTCTAGGATCTCAATATTACTTTCTAGGGTATACTTTTATGGACCTGCTCGTACCTCTTGTCGACCAGCCTACTTTCTCAGACGTGTTCTGATATTACCTCTCAAGAAGTTCTTTCACTTCTACTATCTGGTCAAAATACGGAGTATGATCATTTCGGACTTTACCACACTTTCATCACCTAACTTCATATTACAATCAATGTAAAATTTTTTCCGTCTCAACCCCTACTTTTCGTTAATAAGTGACGTCCCTTTTGTTTTATATCATCTTCTTTCTTTTTCGTTGACTTCACATAGGGAACAGGGTCGACACTCATCGTAAGTGTATTTTGTAATGACAAAATCCTTTTACCCTCATAACCTTTGTAGTACTCCCACCATCTTCTGCCATATATTTACACACTCTCGACTTCGGGATGTAACTTAAATTCTTCATTACTATTTTCGTATAATAAATCTCTATGTCTCCATTAGTGGATTTTTCCTCAACCTTCGTCAACGGACACTTCCCTCTTTCTTCCCTACTCCGTTCCCTGACTAAAAAATTATGTTCGGAGTATCTTGATCAACTCAGATTAACCCACGTACATGTCACCGTTTTTGATTTTATGCTTAACACGAAAATTTTTTTCGTCAACATACGTACCCAAATATGGATAACAATACCCAAACAGAAACTAATGAAATCTTTCATCTAAAACGGGATATCTCATTATTAAAAAACAAACAAAAAACAATAGTCTAGTCTAGGTCCGACACTTCTGTACTTTTTTATCATAAACCTTTGGAGTTGTCAAAAGTTAACTTCTTTATATATAATTCCGTTTGACTTAGGAAATGTAAAAAATTTCCACAGAAATGTGGATTCTTATGAAATATTAGAAGATGAACGTAAATACCTGAGAATTACTCCAAAAATTCTTCTATCCTGAAGTCCATACGATTAGACCGGTAATTAATATAGTTTTGATTTAGAAGGGGGGTTTCTCGAGGGAGGGATCTAAATAGTTGAAGAACCATTTCCAGATGTAAACTAACATTAATCTTACAAATATTTCAGTCTCAATAGAGTCATGGGGTAGTACTAATTACTATAGAAATTACGTAAAATAAAAAATTAACAGGTTTTTATATCAAATACTATACTGAAACATCATACTACACGAACACTTTTTCTTGAAATAAATATTCCCAGGAACCCATTTAATTATATATAATTTCGAAATGATATACAGTGGTAGTTGTATTGGATTTTACATTACATAGTTGATCACACGAAACATACGGTTTTTCTTATTACGACACAATTATACCGTAAACCACAAAATGACAGTTTGTAAACGTTTAATAGACTCTGGTTCAATTTGTCTTAAGTAAATAAGTCACTTATGTACACTTTATAGAGACATAGAGATGATCAAACCGTAACAGGATCCGTTACCACTATATTCCATTTATTTTGTACAACGAATAGGAGTCTCTTGAATTTTCTATTACTCCCCTTTAAACTCTTAGAAAAGTATGTATCACAGATTAAATAAAGTAACCGACTTACTTTTATAACGTAAAATTCTAATTAATAATGTCAACTAAAAAAAGAAAGAAGGAAATTTAACACAGGTCAAATGACACCATGAAACAATTTTCTCTGACACTGAGTATTCGATACTAAAAGAACACGTACTTGACGACGTTTTTATAAGAAGTCTTAAAATTTGTATGAAGACGGTAGATGACAAACGTTTAACACAATGAAGAGTGTTGAATCTCTGATGAACTTTAACATTTGTGATTTATCTTCGTAAACAAAAATTAGTTAGTGACCCCTTGACACCTATCTCGTCATCACATTTAGGACTTTTTATAGGGTACATTTCCTTTTGACATTATATGTCATACATCGTAGAATTTATAGGAATCGACACTTTTACTTTCTTTGTCTTCCGTTTTCCATTCACTTATTATTTCCACATAATGTCACTGATGTCATCACCGTACAAAGTGTCTCTAAACTTATATTATTAAAATTTTGATATCATTTTTAAGATATTAGGTCAAAGAGAATCAGGTCTTTAGGGTCACTAAAATTTAAACCGTTTAACTTTTAATGGGTTTGATAAGGGCAACCTTTCGGTTGTAAAATCGATCGAACGGTTGAAGAGTATTTACCAAAACTACTCCTATGTTCCACTCAGAGAAATTAGATCTCAACGAAGTTTATATTTTTTCTACACTTCCTCTTTTGTGACGTTAAGTTGTTTTTTTGACTATGCGATATTGATAAAATCCTCCTACCTTTTTCACCACCACGTTCTCTTAAGTTTAGGAATGGATGGTATTCCATTGTTATTATTATCGATGGTAACATAAAACTCGTTTTATAATAATGTGCATACCATAAAACGCAGTATATTAGGACTGTTATTGGAATACATCATCTAAGATCATAAACAAAATATCTGTTCCTTTCCTGGATTTTTACAATGAACAAATTCCAGTGTCTCGATTTACCACCAAGACCCTAAGTCTTGTTTTGTTAGACAAATTTTATCTACTAAGTTCTCGATTCTCATTATGACTAAAATCTTTATATCTCTATAGACAGTATTCTTATCGATTTTCCTATCCTTTCAGAAACGACCCCACCCTCTTATCCTACCCACACCTCCTCCAGTACCTGTTCCCTGATGACGAAATAAATAAATAAAAACGAAAAACAAACAAAGTTCAGACAAATTGTGAAGTTTACAATTTGACCCGTCTTTACTGATACTATTCTTATTAAGAATTTTGATACAATTATGACTCGATTAATCATAAGGTGTTTGATGTCATCAAGTATGGATACGTTTGTGTATCTTCTCCCATGACTGACAAAGGAAACAAAGACATTAGAGGTTTAGATCAAATATTCGTAGGAAAGCATGAGATAAAAGTAAATTTCTAATACATCTTCGTTCAACCCGAAATCACCAGTGTCGTACGGTATATTCACATATATGTGACTCCCATAACGTAAACATAAATTGTATAATACGTTAATTTTACATAAATCCGATTTCGTTCCAAAAAAATACAAATCTGTAGTAACCCAATGTTTTTAATTAAGTAATACGAGATGTAAAGTTGTACTGTGGAGTATTTTACAACTTTTCAATCGGATAACATATAAAACGTAAATTTACAAACATTACACCGGGATAAGTCGGACACGGAATATTTAGTGTTTTCTCGACGTAACACATATAAAAAGTAAACATCTAACAGACGATTTTTAATACTTAAGACATAAATAAAAAAAAGGAAACTTTAAAAGTCGGGCGGTACAACATTAAAGATATTTATATCGAATTCCGTTTATGTAGGACGTGCATTGAGACCATTTAATTTTATGACACGTAAAATTGACTGAGTCACGTATAAAAGACGAAAGACTAATAAGGAAGAAACAACAACAAGTCAGTGATTCACCACGGACTGAGAAAAGCTGGGGTACCTGACGTCGTACGGTCCGAAGGGACAGGAAGTGACAGAGGACCTTAAACGAGTTTGAGTACAGGTAACTCAGCCTCTACGGTAGATTGACAGAGTAGGAGATGGCGGGGGAAAAAAGAACGGGAGTCAGAAAGGATCGCAGTCCAAGAGAAGATTACTCATTCGAGGAGCGTAGTCCACCAGTAAGCTAAAATTACGGTGTGAACCGACGAAGTACCTGTGTCTCACAATTCGAAAAAAAGACTACTAAACCTTATTTGGTGTTTCTTGTTTAATTTAAGAAAAGGTTTAAAGTTAAATCGTACACTACGATCTTCAGTATCTCCTTGTCATCCAATCTTGATATCATCATTATTATTTGTAACATATACAGAAAATTATAAAATATACACACGGTCCGTGATTCGTGAAATGTATATGCATAATTAAGTATAAATTAGGAGCATTGTTGAGACATTCCATTTACGTAAATGAAGATAATACAACTAGTGTCTACTTGTTTGATGACAAGATAAAAACATACCGAGAACTCGATTATTACCAAAATGTATAAAAAATTTATATTTAAAATGTGAATGTAAAAATTTCTCAACAAAAAATAAATTCCTCGTTGTATAAAAAATAAATTCTTCGTTTTAAAATACAAAACACTGGGCGTTTTGTATTTTAATAAATGACAGACCCCGAAGCGTATTTTAGAAACGGTTGGTGATAACATCTACTGCTTCCACTCCGTCTCCTTCAATTCATCGAACGGATACTAGGGTGACGTTTATTTGTCTCCTGAGGTCTAAAACTCAGATCTAATTTAACAGGGGTATTAAACACAAGAATTAGAGACGTTCGGAAGAGTCTTTCGATTTTTAGTAAGATTTTACTTTACTTCGTTGAATTTTAATGAAGAAAAAATTTTCTTAATAAAAACCCACACGACCCGGGACGCGAACCCGAAAGAGATCAACACCACATACCCGAAGAATGATGTCGCGAAGTGAACAACGTCTCGTACCCGACATCTGGAACGACCGAAGTCACTAACACTCCGAACACGAATCAACGGGGTGCACAAGAGACGGAACCGTCCGTATAAGAGTTGGTGACCCGGTAGTCCCTTCAGGAGGAAGAATTTATTAATATGATTTCCACTTGTTAATCTACGTTTACCGACTTTTCATTACGGGAAAATTTTAAAAATTCAATTAATAAACAACAAATAGTCGTCCGTCTAAGAAATGTGACCTGGTGGTCTCTTCAAGACTTTCACTACGAGAAACTTTGGGGAGGCACCGGGGGGCTGGTCAATATAACTACAGGACTAGGAGACTTCAGAAAAAAGGAAGGAAAAGAAATTTTCCCACAGTTTGTTTACCCCTTTTAAGACTTTATAGTCCGTACAATTTCAACGTTTCAAATTAGTGTGTCTAATAGGGGTTCGTAGACTAAACCTGAAGATCTAAAGAGTTCAAATGGTTGTAAAACTCCATTTACTATTGATCACCTTGGACCGTTCAATGTCAGGCACCCCAGTGTCTCAACCTGTGATGACTTGTTGAAAGTAAAGTACATAATTTTATAATTACTCTATCTCAATACAAAGGTTAATTCCCATTAGTAATTACAACCTCAATTTCGGTTAAAGTGTAAATTCGAGATAAAAGAATCCGAGTCACATCACACACACGTACACATACATAGTCTTACGTATAGATTTCCAGTATCCTTCGAGAGTCAAGTGAGTGTCATCACTAGTAATTGAACCCCTTTGGGTTCCGAAAGACCCCGTCCAAATTGTAGAATGTTCATACAATAGTAAAGACACAACACCCAAACACACACACAAAAAAAGAAACAACAAAAAACTATGACAATTTAAACTATGCGGTCGAGAACGGTAAAGACCTTTGAAAATGACGTAAAAAAATCAATGACCTAATATTCATAGAACTTATGACAGGTGAGTAAGTCACTCAAATTAAAGATCTAAGTGTATTATAGAGACTAATAGGGAAAAATGTAACAATTTGGGAGTATGACATTATTAAAATAAAGTAAATACGTATCCTCCTGTTTTAAAAATCTTTTATTTATCAAAAGTTCTGGGACACAGTTGTACCACAGAACAATTACAATTTTAGACCAAAAGATAAACTTTACATAGAATCGTGTCTTAAAAAAAAAATTATAATTACGATACAAACGACTGATTTTGGGACACACACAGAGATATTTCCATTCTCCGTTATAAAAAGATAGTTAGTCTGAAAGTTTATATTGTTCGTCTCGGTAGTTATCAATAGTGTTTTACACAGACACACCCTTCACCCATATTTGAATTCTTTATCTGACGTCAAGAAAGAATTTAGTCCTGTCAAGACTCCGTAGGGGAGGTATCGTTCGTCCGTGATTCAGAAAAAAACACTTATCCCAAACGAGATGTCATCTTATCCTAAGTTCCTTGTTGATACAGATTCTTCAGACGTTCACATAAAAATTTCAATAAAAATAAGTAAATAAATAACCGACACGACCCAGAAGTCACAACGTACGTCCGAAAGAGATCAACGTCGTTCACCCCCGATGAGAGACCAATGTTACGTACCCGAAGCGTAACGTCACCGAAGTGAACAACACCTCGTACCTGAGATCTCCCGTACCCGAAGTCATCAACACCACGTACCAGAATCAACGGGACACTGTACACCTTAGAAGGACCTGGTCCCTAACTTGGGTACAGGGGACGTAACCGTCCGTCTAAGAATCGTGACCTGATGTTCCTTCAGACCATAAAGGAAAATTACATTCTCTTAATGATCGCGGTGTTTCTTATGAAATAAATGTAAATTTGTAAAATATCATGAGACGTAAATTGAATTATCTAGGTAATCTAAATAAATTTATAGACAGAATACATAGGATGGAAGGTCTTCGTTTGACTCCTTCTCAAAGATGTAGGATACCAGTGAAGTATTCTTTTACTTTTTGGTTTTACGATTCTTCCAGAAAAAGATTCCTTTGGAACTTTAATACGTCAATTGAGTTCCAAAAAAAAGGTAGAAAAAAGCAAATCGAAACGAAGTTCAACAAGAAGTCTTTCGTATTCAATTATAACTATATATACGTAAATAATTCTATCAGGAGATTAGTTGATGTTAGTCTTTTTTTCACATTGACATTCACATTTTGAGAGATTAATATTTCCTCCTTAGGTTTAAGTATGGACAAGAAGAAGGAATGTCTTATAACATACCATAACTTCCACCGTCACCACGGGAGCAATTTTGAATCTAGACCCGATTGAGAGTCCTTTCAGTACTAAAGACTAACGAAGCTTCAGGAGTATCGATAGTACCTTATCTATCGAGAGATTATCATGTAAACGACTAAAGTCATTTGGTCCTAGTGTGAGACCTTCGGTCTTACACTTGTGTAATCCCTAACTGTACCAAGACGGATTATTACAGAAAAGTCTGTACGTATGGGTCCAGTCATCCACGGGTTATACGATGACCTCTAGTCACCTCTTTATTGAGGTCTTTCTTACCTCCCTACCTCGGTTTCGTTTTTGTTATGGGTCAACACCTACACTGACCACTATCTTCGTTCCAGGCTACGACATTTCTCGTTATAACATATCCTTGGACCTTCCAGTCCAGGTACTTAGTTCCGTTTAACCTTCACCAGTTTGTCCTTTACTGTTCTCACTTGCAGCTGTAAGATCCTTAGCCGTTTGATTTTACCTGGCCTTACCTACTTAAATTGAGTCTACTGGTAATGTAGATGATGACGCCCGTCCTTAGGGAATCTTCTTTACCTCATCGGTAGTACCAGTTGTTCTCTCAGGCTTTACGCCATGAACCTACGTTAGAGTTTTTGCTGTCTTACTAGAGACAAGTAAAGGTTCCGTTTGGTAAGTTATAGTGCCATTAGGTTCAGATACGGGGTTGGTCATTGTGACTTCTTCGACTTCAACTTGCCAAAATACTTCTGGATGTTCTGGAAAATCTTGAGTGTGGGTTTTTTCTATAGGAAAAGTAATATCCCCTGACCTTACATTTTCATCCTTCACTTCTTTGTGGACCTCATTGTCCGTTTAAACCGGAACCTTATACCTTACTTCGTCCCGTTTCTGATTAGCTCAAAACGGTTCTTTTACGTGACTAGTATCGTTTGTGGGAGAAGGTTGTTGTGTTCTCTTCTGAGAGGTGTACCTGTAGTGGTCTACCAGTTGTGACTTTAGTCTAACTAATATAAGAAACGTCGGTTTCTACCTCTTCGAGATATGTCAGTTGTTTTTGTTCTGGTCCTCTACTGACACCGAGTCTAGTACTCGAGGAATAACGGTTTAAGTCTGAATTAACTTCTTTCATCCCTTTTGGTGAGCTGGTAAGTCCATACTGGATTTAGTTTAGGGAATACTAATATGTCACCTTCACTCTTTATCTAAATTCCCTGATCTAGACTATCTTACGGACTACTTGAAACCTGACTCCAAACACTGTAACATGTCCTCTGTCCCTAGTTCTGGTAGGGGTACCTTTTCTGTACGTTTTTTCGTTTTACCGATAGACTCCTCCGGAATGTTTATCGACACTTTTCTTCTCTTCGCTTTTCGGTTCCTCTTTTCCTTTCCACATCCGTAGACTTACGTCTCAAGGTTTCTTATCGTTCTTCTCTATTCTTTCGGAAGAAGTCGTTAGTTACGTTTCTTTATCTCCTTTTCTTGTCTTACCCTTTCTGATCTCTAGAGAAGTTCTTTTAATCTCTATGGTTCCCTTATAAAGTACGTTTCTACCCGAGTTATTTCCTGTCTTTACGATACCTGGATTGTCTTCGTCTTCTATAATTCTTCTCCACCGTTCTTATGTGTCTTCTTGACATGTTTTTTCTAGAAGTACTGGGTCTATTAGTACTACCATACTAGTGAGTGGATCTCGGTCTGTAGGACCTTACACTTCAGTTCACCCGGAATCCTTCGTGGTGATACTTGTTTTGATCACCTCCACTACCTTAAGGTAAACTCGATAAAGTTTAGGACTTTCTACTACGACACTACTATGACGTGAGTTATACGGTCGTTTAAACCTTTTGAGTCGTCATCGGTGGCCTGACTTTTTCAGTCAAAAGTAAGGTTAAGGTTTCTTTCCGTTACGGTTTCTTACGAGTTTGATGGCGTGTTAACGTGAGTAGAGTGTGCGATCATTTCATTACGAGCTTTAAGAGGTTCGGTCCGAAGTCGTTATGTACTTGGTACTTGAAGGACTACAAGTTCGACCAAAATCTTTTCCGTCTCCTTGGTCTCTAGTTTAATGGTTGTAGACGACCTAGTACCTTTTTCGTTCTCTCAACGTCTTTTTGTGGATAAAGAAGAAATAACTAATACGGTTTCGGAAACTAAGACACCTAGTGTCATTTGACACCCTTTAAGGCTTTGTCTACCCTTATGGTCTCCTAGACTGGACGGAGAACTCTTTGGATATACGTCCAGTCCTTCGTTGTCAATCTTGACATGTACCTGGTTGTCTGACCAAGGTTTATCCTTGTCCTCATGTAGTTCCGATATATAACAGTGGGACGAATAAATTGAAGATACGTCTCATGTAGTACTCTTTGCGACCCGACCTTCTTCGTGTTCGACCTTAGTTCTAACGGCCCTCTTTATAGTTATTGGAGTCTATACGTCTACTGTGGTGGGAATACCGTCTTTCACTTTTCCTTGATTTTTCGGAGAACTACTTTCACTTTCACCTCTCACTTGTTCAACCGAATTTCGAGTCGTAAGTCTTTTGATTCTAGTACCATAGGGCAGGGTAGTGAAGTACCCTTTATCTACCCCTTTGTCACCTTTGTCACAGTCTGAAATAAAACCCCACGAGGTTTTAGTGACGTCTACCACTGACGTCGGTACTTTAATTTTCTGCGAATGAGGAACCTTCTTTTCAATACTGGTTGGGTCTATCGTACAACTTCTCGTCTCTGTAATGAAACGGTTTATTCCAGGTAGATCAGTTCCGATACCAAAAAGGTCATCAGTACATACCTACACTCTCAACCTGACACTTCTTTCGACTCGCGGTTTATTAACTACGAAAACTTGACACCACAACCTCTTCTGAGAACTCTCAGGGAACCTGATGTTCCTCTAGGTTGGTCAGGTAAGACTTCTAGTCGGGACCCTAAAGAAACCTTACTTACTACGATTTCGACTTTAAGGTCATGAAACCGGTGGAGTACACTTCTCAACTGAGTAACCTTTTCTGACACAACGACCCTCCCTAACGTCCGTCCTCCTCTTCCCTTGTTCTCTCCTACTCTACCGACCTATCGTAGTGCCTGAGTTACCTGCACGAAGCCTCACTTGAGGCCTTCAACCACTAACTGTCCCTCCGGACCACACGACGCTAAGTACTCCAGCGTCTCAGTCTATTCTGACTCGCTGACTTAACTTGACTTGACGGATTATTACATTTAGTCTGACAATACAAATCTTTTCAACAAAGTATAAGGAGTTTTAATAAGATCTTAAACTGAGTCATGAATAAAATCTTTGCACACGTACTCGAACTAAAGTTTCTGTTTTTAACACAAACTTATAAACTCAGAAATAAGACATTAGGAAAAAACTCCTTCGACTACGTAAAGTAGAAGGGAAAAAATATGAAGGATCAGTGAGAACAAAACTTATAGATGAGTGATAGATTCTAAGAAAAGAGATGACAAAAGATTTCACAAAAGACTCGTTCATATCTTCAAAGATCCCAAGAGATACCTTTCAGAATTGTAAAAGATAAAATAACTTGGTATACCGTAACGGCAAAACAGCCGGGTTTCGTCCACTTACTTTCGAATCGGAATTGGCTTCCAGTGGACCTTTCAAGATCCACTGAATTAAGAAATGATTCACAGTTTCGTCTGTGTTGGATCGGACCGGGTTTTCCCTGGATACCAATTTGTATGTCGGTATCATGAAGTATCAAGACACGGAGTTTGGTTCGGTCATTAGTCTCTACATAAAATTCTATATAGTGAAGTCTGTGTAAAATACTCGGTAAAGTCTAAGAGAGTCTGAGTGGTAGAGTAAAATCGACGGTGACGAATATCCCAGATTGGTCGATATACATCCACGTCTCCCGCATAAAAACAAGGGTACAGGGGTGGTGATGGTAAGATTTTGTATATCGGGTCATCCCCTTGGTAACTGTTCACCCTCTGTCTTGATCACCTATTTAAGAAGGGAAAAAGACAAAAAGGGAAATTAGAACCTGACAGAACTCTGAGTGATATATATCGAAGACCCTACTCAGGAGACTGAGATTATTAATTAGTATAAATTATCGTAGGTCGAGTCATTATTGAGAAACATAACGGTGAGGGGATTGACCGAATTAGGAGGAAAGGGTATTGAGATGAAGGATTATTTTATTACATTCTAGAGAAATGAAGTCGTCACGGAAGACTCCTTGGGTCCGATATAGATTGCTACAAGAGTTTAAAAGTAGTCAGTGGATACTATTTTATGTACGACTTCGAACTCTTAATAAGGAGATCCTGAAAAAAGGAAAAAGAAAGAATAAAATATGACCTTCTCTTAACTAATTATTACAACACAATCACAGTCCACATTTCGTTTCACTACGTCAATATATTCATAGATAAGAAAAAGTTTAAGAAAGGGGAAATCCAATAATTTCTTATAACTCGTCTCAAGGGACACATTACTATCCAGGAACAACCAACAGATAAAATTTATATCGTCACATATGTCCAGTCAGGGTTTGAGTATTAGATAGGGAGGGGGTGAGAGAAGGGGACACCATTGGTATTCACACAAGAAATTCAGACACTTAGAAAAGACAAAACATTTATTCAAGTAAACATAGTAAAAAAAAATCTAAGACGTATATTGGTTACAGTACTATGAGTAAAAAGGGATTGACTGAAGTGAATCATACTGTTAGAGGTCAAGGTAGGTACAACGACGTTTACCGTAATAAAGTAAGGAAAATTACCGACTCATTATAGGGTTATACATATGTCTGGCGTAGAAAAAAAAGACAGAGAAAAGTCAGAAAAAAATGAAAGTGTAATTTGCACCAAGAACATGTACCATCTCCTTTGCTAAATGTTCGGAAGGTTAGTAAAAATCGGCTCACAAGAAATCCTATATATACTTTATACTCAAAGGAAGAGGGGTTGTGAGGCACGATTTTTAGTCAACGACAAGACGTAAGTGGGATTATTTGGCAAACTTTCCTCTATCCGGATCAAAACTGTAGAAAGGTCGGAAGGGGTTCAAATAGAGGTCTGAAATGGGTTTAAAATAGACAGAAAGAAATAAAAATTGAACTAATGAAGACAACGAAAGTAAAATTTAAACTGATGTAGAAATAGGTCAGTAGACAGTTACCTGTTCATCCAACAAAAGTTTCAGAACCGATAACATTTGTCGTGACGTCAAATTATAACCCCACGTGTATAGGAAAGTTTGGTACAAAAAGAGGTCTACGTACGGGTCCTCACCCTAACGACTCGGTGTATCATCGAGATAAAAATCAAAAAATTCTCTGGAGGTAAGACAAGAGTATCACCAACATGGTTAAATGTAAGGGTGGTTGTCCTATTCTATTAAGAGAAAAGAGGTATGAAAGATAAATAAAGATATATAAATAACAAGTATCTGAAAAACTACGTCTTTAATAAAGACGGGAGTACTTCAAAAATTTAAATAAAAATAACCTCATATTAACGTAATGTAACTACACAATCAACGATGACATGTCGTTTCACTTAATCCATATACATATGGATATAGAGGAGAAAAAACCTAAGAAGGGTAAATCCAATGACGTCTCGTAACTCATCTTAGGGGACACGATATGTCATCCAAGAGTAATCAATAGACAAAATATGTATCATCATATATATACAATAGGGTAAGAGGGTTAAGTAGGGTGTGTGGGGATCATAGGTACGTATGTAAGAGATGTAGATACAAAGATAAAGACGAAACGTCCTTTCAAGTAACCATATTAAAAAGTCCTAAGGTGTATGTTCATTATAATATACTATAAACAACAAGAGAAAGAACAAGTGACGTGAGACATACTGTCAGAGATCCAGGTAGGTGTAGAGACGTTTGTTCACGTCCCTTAAATAAATGTGGGACGTACCATATATAACACAGGTGTAAAGAACTTACCCACCTATACATTCGGTTACACGACACAAGTCAGCGAGTCAACATAGGCTGAGAAACGTTGGGGTACTTGACATCGGACGGTCTGAAGAAACAGGTACCTTAAAAGGTCCGTTCTTATGACCTTACCCAACGGTACGGGAGGAGGTCCCCTAGAAGGACTGGTTTCCTAGTTTGGACGTAGAGGACGTAACCGTCTACCTAAGAAATGGAGACACGGTGGACCCTTCGGGGTACATTCGGTTGTAATATACATTAAAAATAGAACCAGGTGTCTAAAACCCCCGTATAATTTAAACCTTACAATTACTTCCAATTAAAACTAATACAATTAGATTTATTTTATAATTTAATAAGTCACTAATTGATAAAAATATACAAATAAGTCCGAAGGGTCCACCATACATTCGTGTGTGTGTATTCAAGTAAGTTGAAGATAAGGATTTCTATAAGAATTCGAAGATTGGTACTCCAGGACCCGGTCGTCATTCACTAGTAAATCCAAGGATCATCTAGTCGAAAGGATGTCAATTGATATTTAAGACCGGTTGTTGTTTTTAAGGTTGATTTTTTCAATATCTCTTACTTGTCTTCATCCGTACAATGTCTCTCCTCAACTTTGAATCTTGTTCCGTGACCATACCCCACTTAAAGTGAAAAACTCGGAAAATCGGACTCCTGTCCGGTGTCAGTGTCACACCCCACCGATTTGTCTGTTTTGACCGGTACAAAAACCGGACTCTCTCTCATGTCTGGTACTCTGTTGACTTCGGTGACGTTTTACTTCCCTCCTCGTAAGTCATTTCCTCGCTAGGTCTGTTACCCCCAGATTTTAAGACTCGTATTTAAAAGGGTTCAGAGGTCGATCCGGAGTTGCGTACTTGTTTACCGTTTAAGTTTCGTCGAAAGTCAAGTCAAGTTAAGTCAGCGAGTCAGGACAGACTGAGACGTTGGGGTACCTGACGTCGTACGGTCTGAAGGGAAAGATAGTGGTTGAGGGCCTCAAAAGTCGATTTGTCTAAAATAGACCACAGGAGTTACTCGTTTCAGTTCAAACTTCAACCTCAAATTGGTTAAATTACAAAGATGTTTTACTTTTAACGTTGTGAAAAACTTTAATAAATTATCTTAGGTGTTAGAGGTGTTGTATATTGTAAGGTTTATCGATTCTCTGTTAGATTTTAATGAACAAAAAATTTTAATTGAAAATAACTTCATCAACTTTACGTCACTACATAATTACTGACTTTCACTTTCAATCGGCATGTCAGCACAGGCTGAGACACTAGGGTACCTGATATCGGACGGTCCGAGGAGACAGGTACCTTAAGAGGTCCGTTCTCATGACCTCGCCCAACAGTAAAGGAAGGGGTCCCCTAAAAGAGTTGGGTCCCTAGCTTGGGCCCCACGTGATTTCCCCAGGTGGCCGACGTGATTGCCCCTGGGGCCCATGTGATTTCCCCTGGGGGCCCACGTGATTTCCCCGGTGGGCCCACGTGATTTCCCCTGGGGGCCCACGTGATTGCCCCTGGTGGCCAACGTGATTGCCCCTTGGGGCCCACAATATTGCCCCTGGGGGCCCACGTGATT
>SJYO01020080.1:34621750-34724636 GCA_006410555.1 Capra ibex
GGGGCCTACGTGATTTCCCCGGGGGGCCCACGTGATTTCCCCAGGTGGCCAACGTGAATGCCACTGGGGGCCCACGTGATTGCCCCTGGGGGCCCACGAGTCCTCGGCTCGAGTGCGGGCATGCACAAGCACATTCCTCCTGAGTTGCAGCAGCAGTGTCTCGCTTCCCGTCGCGTGGATCAAGGTATCTGTGGCTTTCCCACGAGGCTTTCCCGCATGTCTGTCCCACGTTCCACCGTGGTGTGAGTCGATCCTCGGCGTGAAAGTCGAGGCAGTGCCGGTAAAACAGGTTCCTCTGGAATGGACTGAGACATCTGGGGGACTCTTGGAATGGTGGCACGACCCTGGAGTTCCTCTCGCCATTCCTGTGGAGAGCGCCTCCTCTTGAGATGCGACGGGAACGCCGGGAATTCTTTCCCGACCAAGCAGGGGAAGGACCCATCATCTCGAGCTGCGAGGCGGAAACAGGGCTCCTCTGGATGTGGGCGGGACCCTCGTGCTTCCTCTCGAGTGGACACGGGTATGTCGCGGAACTTCTTGAGTTGCAGCAAGGGTCTGAAGGACCCTTGGAATTTCCAGAGGTTAGGTGTGATTAGCCTTGAGACGCCTCAGCCGCAATGGGCCTCATGTCTCCTGGAGGGGAGAACCTCCTGAATTTCCTCGAGTTGCGGCAGGTGCTGTCAACCTACGAGGGGGACCTCAGGGACCCGCTCTGGTGGCCTCAGGAAAGGCCAGTCCCCATGCGAATTACTAGGGGGCCTCTCGTGATACCTCTCCCATCGATGCCGGGGCCTAAGACCGTGTGTGGAGCCTGGGCCGGAAACTGAGGATCGCTCCCCAGTGCTGACATGGATATTTGCGTACTTCTGGAGTCCCCACAGGGGAGTCAGACCTCAAATCGAGTGTTAGCATGCACAAGCGCTTTCCTCCTGAGCTGTAGCAGCAGTGTCACGTTTCCCGTCGGTTGGATCAAGGGATCTGTGGCTTTCCCTCGAGGCTTTCCCAAGAGGCTTTCCCACAGGGCTCTGCCATGTGCCACCGTGGTGTGAGTCGATCCTCGGCGTGAAAGTCGAGGCAGTGCAGGGAAAACAGGTTCCTCTGTAATGGACTGAGACATCTGGGGGACTCTTGGAATGGTGGCACCTCCCTGGAGTTCTTCTCGCTGTTCCTGTGGAGCGTGCGTCCTCTTGAGATGCGACGGGAACGCCGGGAATTCTTTCCTGACCAAGCAGGGAAAGGATCCCTCATCTCGAGCTACGAGGCGGAAACGCGGTTCCTATGGACGTGGGCGGGACCCTCGTGCTTCCTCTTCATTGGAGATGGGTATGTCGGGGAACTTCTTGAGTTGCAGCAAGGGTGTGAATGTCCCTTTGGAAGTTCCAGTGGTTAGGTGTGATTAGCCTCGAGATGCCTCAGCGGAAATGGGCCTCATCTCGCCTGGAGGGGAGAACCTCCTGGATTTTCTTGAGTTGAGGCAGGTGCTCTCCACTTACGATGGGGACCTCAGTGACCCGCTCTGGTGGCCTCAGCAAGGGCCAGTCCCCATGTGAGTTGCTAGGGGGCCTCTCGGGATTCCTCTCCCGACGATGCCCGGGCCTAAGACCTTGTGTGGAGTCAGGGCCGAAACCTGAGGATTCCTCTCCAGTGCTGACATGGATCTTGGGGTACTTCTGGAGTCTCCCCAGGGGAGTCAGTCCTCGTCTCGAGTGGGGGCATGCAGGTGCACCTTCCTCCCGAGCTGTCACAGCAGTGTCACCCTTCCCATCTCGTGGATCAAGGGATCTGTCGCTTTCCTTCTAGGTTTTCCCACGAGGCTTTCCCACGAGGCTTTCCCACAGGGCCACCGTGCCACCGTGGTGTGAGTCGATCCTCGGGGTGAAGGTCGAGGCAGTGCAGGGAAAAGAGGCTCCTCTGGAATGGACTGAGACATCTGGGGGACTCTTGGAATGGTGGCACGACCCTGGAGTTGCTCTCTCCTTTCCTGTGGACAGCGCCTCCTCTTGAAATGCACAGGAATGCTGGGAATTCTTTCCCGACCAAGAAGGGAAAGGATCCCGTATTTCGATCTACGAGGCGGAAACAGGGCCCCTCTGGATGTGGGCGGGACACTCTGCTTCCTCTCGAGTGAAGACCAGAATGTCGGGGAACTTCTTCAGTTGCAGCAACGGTGTGAAGGACCCTTTGGAAGTTCCAGAGGTTAGGTGTGATTATCCTCGAGACGCCTCAGCGGAAATGGGCCTCATCTCCCCTGATGGGAGAACATCCTGGATTTTCTCGAGTTGCGGCATGTGCTCTCGACTTACGACGGGGACCTCAGGGACCCGCTCTGGTGGCCTCAGGAAAGGCAGTCCCCATGCGAGTTGCAAAGGGTCCTCTCCGGATTCCTCTCCCGTCGATGCCGGGGCCTAAGACCTTGTGTGGAGTCGGGGCCGGAACCTGAGGATTCCTCTCCAGGGCTGACATGGATCTTGGGGTACTTCAGGAGTCTCCCCAGGGGAGTCAGGCCTCGTTTCCAGTGGGGTCATGCACGAGCGCTTTCCTCCCGAGCTGTAGCAGCAGGGTCACACTTCCCGTCGCGTGGATCAAGGGATCTCTGGCTTTCCCTCGAGGCTTTCCCGCAGTACTGTCCCACGTGCCACCTTGGTGTGAGTCGATCCTCGGCCTGAAAGTCGTGGCAGTGCAGGGAAAACAGCTTCCTCTGGGATGGACTGAGACATCTGAGGGACTCTTGGAATGGTGACACGACCCTGGAGTTCCTCTCGTCTTTCCTGTGGAGATTGCCTCCTCTTGAGATGTAGGAATTCACTCCCGAACAAGCAAGGAAAGTATCCCTCCTCTCAAGCTACGAGGCAGAAACGGCGTTCCTCTGGATCTGGGCGGGACCCTCGTGCTTCCTCTCAAGTGGAGACGGGTATGTTGGGGAACTTCTTGAGTTGCAGCAAGGGTGTGAAGGACCCTTTGGAAGTTCCAAGTTGAGCTCTGCTTAGCCTCGAGACACCTCAGGGCAAACGGGCCTCATCTCGCCTGGACGGGAGAACCACCTGGATTTTCTGGAGTTGCGGCAGGTGCTCTCGAATTACGAAGGGGACCTCAGGGGCCCGCTCTTGTGGCCTCATTAAAGGCGAGTCCCCATGCGAGTTGCGAGGGTTCCTCTCGGGATTACTCTTCTGTCGAGGCCAGGGCCTAAGTCCTTGTGTGGAGTCGGGGCCGGAACCTGAGGATTCCTCTCCAGTGCTGACATGGATCTTGGGGTACTTCTGGAGTCTCCCCAGGGGTGTCAGCCCTCGTATCGAGTAGGGGCATGCACGTGAGCCTTCCTCCCGAGCTGTAGCAGCAGTGTCACGCTTCCCGTCGCGTGGATCAAGGTATCTGTGGCTTTCCTTCAAGGCTTTCCCACAGGGCTGTCCCACGAGTTTCAGGAAAGGCCAGTCCCCATGCGAGTTTCTAAGGGGCCTAGCATCCACATCCAGAGGAGCCCCGATTCTGCCTCGTAGCTCAAAATGAGTGATCCTTTCTCTGCTTGGTCGGGAAAGAATTCCCAGCGTTCCCATCGCATCTCAAGTGGAGGCGCTCTCCACAGGAAAGGTGAGAGGAACTCCAGGGTCGTGCCACCATTGCAAGAGTCCCCCAGATGTCTCAGTCCATTCCAGAGGAACCTGTTTCCCGGCACTGCCTCGTCTTTCACGCTGAGGTTCGACTCACACCACGGTGGCACGTGGGACAGCCCTGTGGGAAAGCCTCGTGGGAAACCCTCGTGGGAAAGCCTCGAGGGAAAGCCACATATCCCTTGATCCACGGGACATGAAGCGTGACACTGCTCTTACAGCTCGGGAAGAAAGCCCACGTGCATGCCCTCACTCGAGACGAGGACTGACTCCCCTGGGGAGTCTCCAGAAGTACCTCAAGATCCATGTGAGCATCGAGAGGAATCCTCAGGTTCCGACCCTGACTCCACACAAGGTCTTAGGCCACAGCATCGATGGGAGAGGAATCCCGAAGGCACCCTAGCAACTCGCATGGGGACTGGCCTTTCCTGAGACCACCAGAGCGTGTCCCTGAGGTCCCCATCGTAAGTCAAGAGCACCTGCTGCAACTCGAAAAAATCCAGGAGGTCCTCCCCTCCAGGCAAGATGAGGCCCATTTCCACTGAGGCGTCTCTAGGCTAATCACACCTAACCTCTGGAACTTCCAAAGGGTCCTTCACCCTGGCTGCAACTCAAGAAGTTCCCCGACATACCCGTCTCCACTCTAGAGGAAGCACGACGACCCTGCCCACATCCAGAGGAGCCTCGTTTCTGCCTCGTAGCTGGAGATGAGGGATCCTTTCCCTGCTTGTTTGGGAAAGAATTCCCGGCAATCCCGTCGCATCTCAAAAGGAGGCGCTCTCCACAGGAAAGGCGAGAGGAACTCCAGGGTCGTGCCACCATTCCAAGAGTCCCCCAGATGTCTCAGTCCATTCCAGAGGAACCTGTTTTCCCTGCACTGCCTCGACTTTCACGGTGAGGATCTACTCACACCACGGTGGCACTTGGGACAGCCCTGTGGGAAAGCCTCGTGGGAAAGCCTCGTGGGAAAGTCTCGAGGGAAAGCCACAGATCCCTTGATCCAGGCGACAGGAAGCGTGACACTGCTGCTAGAGCTTGGGCGGAAAGCGCACGTGCATGCCCCCACTCGAGACGAGGACAGAGTCCCCTGGGGAGACTCCAGAAGTACCCCAAGATCCATGTCAGCACTGGAGAGGAATCCCCAGGTTCCGGCCTCGAATCCACACAAGGTCTTAGGCCCCAGCATCAACGGGAGAGTAATCCCAAAAGGCCCCCTATCAACTCGCATGGGGACTGGGCTTTCCTGAGGCCATCAGAGCGGGTCCCTGAGGTCCCCGTCATAAGTCGGGAGCACCAGCCGAAACTCGAGAAAATCCAGGAGGTTCTCCCCTCCAGGCGAGATGAGGCCCATTTCCGCTGAGGCGTCTCGAGGCTAATCACACCTAACCTCCGGAATTTCCAAAGGGTCCTTCACACCCTTGCTGCAACTCAAGAATTTCCCCGACATACCCGTCTCCACTCTAGAGGAAGCACGAGGGTCCCGCCAACATCTAGAGGAGCCCCGTTTCTGCCTCGTAGCTCGAGAGGGGGGATCCTTTCCCTGCTTCGTCGGGAAACAATTCCCCGCGTTCCCACTGCATCACAAGTGGAGGCGCTCTCCACAGGAAAGGCGAGAGGAACTCCAGGGTCGTGTCACCATTCCAAGAGTCCCCCAGATGTCTCAGTCCATTCCACAGGAACCTGTTTTCCCTGCACTGCCTCGACTTTCACTTCGAGGATCGACTCACGCCACAGTGGCACGTGGGACAACCCTGTGGGAAAGCCTTGAAGGAAAGCCACATATACCTTGATCCACGCGACGGGAAGCGTGACACTGCTACTACAGCTCAGGAGGAAAGGGCACGTGCATGCCCCCACTCCAGCCGAGGACTGACTACCCTGGGGAGACTCCAGAAGTACCCCAAGATCCATGTCAGCACTGGAGAGGAATCCTCAGGTTCCGGCCCTGACTCCACACAAGGTCTTAGGCCCCGGCATCGATGGGGAGGAATCCCGAGAGGCACCCTAGGAACTCGCACGGGGACTGGCTTTTCCTGAGGCCACCAGAGCGGGTCCCTGAGGTCCCCATCGTAAGTCAAGAGCACCTGCCGCAACTCGAGAAAATCCAGGAGGTTCTCCCCTACAGGCGAGATGAGGCCCTTTAACGCTGAGGCGTCTCAAGGCTAATCACAACTAACCTCTGGAACTTCAAAAGGGTCCTTCACACCCTTGCTGCAACTCAAGAAGTTCCCCGACATACCCGTGTCCACAAGAGAGGAAGCACGAGCGTCCTGCCCACATACAGAGGAGACCCGTTTCCGCCTCATAGCTGGAGATGTGGGATCCTTTCGCTGCTGGGTCAGCAAAGAATTCCCAGCGTTCCCGTTGCATCTCACGAGGAGGCGCTCTACACATGAAAGGCGAGAGGAACTCCAGGGTCATGCCACCATTACAATAGTCCCCCAGATGTCTCACTCCATTCCAGAGGAACCTGTTTTCCCTGCACTGCCTCGACTTTCACGCCCAGGATCGACTCACACCACGGTGGCACGTGGGACAGCCCTGTGGGAAAGCCTTGTGGGAAAGCCTTGAGGGAAAGCCACAGATCCCTTGATCCACGCGACGGGAAGCGTTACACTGCTGCTACAGCTCGGGAGGAAAGCGCACGTGCATGCCCGGATTCGAGCCGAGGACTGACTCCCCTGGGAGACTCCAGAAGTACCCGAAGGTGCATGTCTTCACTGGAGAGGAATCCTCAGGTTCCGGCCCCGACTCCACACAAGGTCATTTGCCCCGGCATCGACGGGGAGGAATCCCGAGAGGCCCCCTAGGAACTAGCACGGGGACTGGCCTTTCCTGAGTCCAACAGAGCGCGTCCCTGAGGTCCCCGTCGTAAGTCGAGAGCACCTGCCGCAACTCGAGAAAATCCAGGAGGTTCTCCCCACCAGGCGAAATGAGGCCCATTTCCGCTGAGGCGTCTAGAGGCTAATCACACCTAACCTCGAACTTCCAAAGGGTCCTTCACACCCTTGCTGCAACTCAACAAGTTCCCCGACATACCCGTCTCCACTCGAGGGGAAACACGAGGATCCTGCCCATATCCAGAGGAGCCTCGTTTCCACCTCGTAGCTTGAGATGAGGGATCCTTTCCCTGCTTGGTCAGGAAAGAATTCCCGGCGTTCCCGTCGCATCTCAAGAAGAGGGGCTCTCCACAGGAAAGGCGAGAGGAACTCCAGGATCGTGTCACCATTCCCAGAGTCCCCCAGATGTCTCAGTCCATTCCAGAGGAACCTGTTTTCCCTGCAATGCCTCGAATTTCACTCCAAGGATCGACTCACACCATGGTGGCACCTGGGAAAGCCCTGTGGGAAAGCCTCGAGGGAAAGCCACAGATCCCTTGATCCACACGACGGGAAGCTTGACGCTGCAACTACAGCTAGGGAGGAAAGCGCATGTGCATCACCCCACTGGAGACGAGGACTGACTCCCCTGGGGAGACTCCAGAAGTACCCCAACATCCATGTCAGCACTGGAGAGGACTCCTCAGGGCCGGGTCAAGGGCCACGCTCCGGGGATGGCCGGGGCCGGCTGGTGCCCCAGGCGTCCTTGGGGAGGGCTTAGGGGCTGGTGGGATGCACACTACCAAGGGCTCCAGCAGTGAGAGCTCTGTCAGAGGGAAGGGAAGGGAAACTGCAGGGCTCCTCCAGCGGTTACTTGGCCGCCCAGACTCAGCGCCCAACAGAGAGCACCAGGCTCCCAGGGCCCCTGGCTGGGGTCTGCAGCCCCGCACACCCGGAGGCTGACTCCGTGGGCGCCCAGCAAGTGCATGACAGAGGTAGGTTCCCTAGCACTCTCCTCCCCAGCAGAGACATGTGCAGGTGGTTGGGGCCTGATCCTGCGTGTCTGGGTTCCCGCCCACAGCCCCAGCTCAGGGGAAGCTGCCCCTGAGGCAAGACCTGCTGGAGGAGCCCTGCGCCCCCGCCTGATAGGTGAGTGCACAGCCAGCAGGGAAGCGAGGCTCCTCGGGGGAAGAGGAGGCAGCCCAGCCCCGTCAAGCTGAAAGCCCTGCTTGCACGGAGCCAAGTGCGCCTCCAGTACGGCAGAGCTCTAGGTCTGCTCAGAGGCCCAATCTGGCAGAGTTCCTGGCGTGAGGCTGCTCTGCCGTGGGCGAGCCTTGCCCAGACTTGCCTTGCTTTTAGGCTCCCTCCCCAGGAAGGAGAAGGCTGCGCGAGGCTGGGCGACGCCACTGGCGCCTTCCTGGCATCAGCTCCGCTCCTGCCTTGCCTTTGCACCTAGGCCCCAGGTGTCCTTGGGGAGGGCTTAGGGGCTGGTGGGTTGCACACTGCCAAGGGCTCCAGCAGTGAGAGCTCTGTCAGAGGGAAGGGAAGGGCAACTGCAGGGCTCCTCCAGCGGTTGCTTGGCCACCCAGACTCAGCGCCTCACGGAGAGCACCAGGCTCCCAGGGCCCCTGGCTGGGGTCTGCAGCCCCGCACACCCGGAGACTGACTCCGTGGGCGCCCAGAAAGTGCATGACAGAGGTAGGTTCCCTAGCACTCTCCTCCCCAGCAGAGACATGTGCAGGGGGTTGGGGCCTGATCCTGCGTGTCTGGGTTCCCGCCCACAGCCCCAACTCAGGGGAAGCTGCCCCTGAGGCAAGACCTGCTGGAGGAGCCCTGCGCCCCCGCCTGATAGGTGAGTGCACAGCCAGCAGGGAAGCGAGACTCCTCCGGGGAAGAGGAGGCAGCCCAGCCCCGTCAAGCCCTGCTTGCACGGAGCCAAGTGCGCCTCCAGTACGGCCGAGCTCCAGCTCTGCTCAGAGGACCGATCTGGCAGAGTTCCTGGCGCGAGGCTGCTCTGCCGTGGGCGAGCCTTGCCCAGACTTGCCTTGCTTTTAGGTTTCCTGCCCATGAAGGAGCAGGATGCGCGAGGCTGGGAGACGCCACTGGAGCCCTCCTGGCCTCAGCTCTGCTCCTGCCTTGCCTTTGCACCTAGGCCCCAGGCGGCCTTGGGGAGGGCTTAGGGGCTGGTGGGTTGCACACTGCCAAGGGCTCCAGCAGTGAGAGCTCTGTCAGAGGGAAGGGAAGGGCAACGGCAGGGCTCCTCCAGCGGTTGCTTGGCCGCCCAGACTCAGTGCCGCACGGAGAGCACCAGGCTCCCAGGGCCCCTGGCTGGGGTCTGCAGCCCCGCACACCTGGAGGCTGACTCCGTGGGCGCCCAGCAAGTGCATGACAGACGTAGGTTCCCTAGCACTCTCCTCTCCAGCAGAGACATGTGCAGGTGGTTGGGGCCTGATCCTGCGTGTCTGGGTTCCCGCCCACAGCCCCAACTCAGGGGAAGCTGCCCCTGAGGCAAGACATGCTGGAGGAGCTCTGCGCCTCCGCCTGATAGGCGAGTGCACAGCCAGCAGGGAAGCGAGGCTCCTCGGGGGAAGAGGAGGCAGCCCAGCCCCGTCAAGCTGAAAGCCCTGCTTGCAAGGAGCCAAGTGCGCCTCCAGTACGACAGAGCTCTAGCTCTGCTCAGAGGCCCGATCTGGCAGAGTTCCTGGCGCGAGGCTGCTCTGCCGTGGGCGAGCCTTACCCAGATTTGCCTTGCTTTTAGGCTCCCTCCCCAGGAAGGAGCAGACTGCGCGAGGCTGGGCGATGCCACTGGCGCCTTCCTGGCCTCAGCTCCGCTCCTGCCTTGCCTTTGCACCTAGGCCCCAGGCGTCCTTGGGGAGGTCTTAGGGGCCAGTGGGTTTCACTCAGCCAAGGGTTCCAGCAGTGAGAGCTCTGTCAGAGGGAAGGGAAGGGCAACTGCAGGGCTCCTCCAGCGGTTGTTTGGCCGCCCAGACTCAGCGCCGCACGGAGAGCACCACGCTCCCAAGGCCCCTGGCTGGGGTCTGCAGCCCCGCACACCTGGAGGCTGACTCCGTGGGCGCCCAGCATATGCCTGACCGACATAGGTTCTTTAGCGCTCTCATACCCAGCAGAGACCTGTGCAGGTTGTTGGAGCCTGCCCCTGCTTCTCTGGGCTCCCTTCCACAACCCCATCTCATAGGAAGGATCCCTTGAGCCAAAAGTGCTGGAGGCGCTCTTGCCTGGTTGGGGATCTTTTTCGCTGAGGCATTTAGAGGCAAATCACAGCTTTCCTCTTGAACTTCCAAAGGTTCCTTCACACCGTAGCTGCAGCTCAGGAAGTTCTACAGCATACCCATCTATACTCGTATGGAAAACCAAGGGTCCCGAAACATCAAGAAGGGACCCGTTTCCGCCTCCTAGCTCGAGATGCATTTACGTTTCACTGCTTCATCGGGAAAGGTTTCCCAGGGTTGTCGTCTATACTGAAGAGGAGGCGATCTCTACATGAAAGTAAAGGGAAAATCCAGGTGTCGTACCCCATTGCAGAAGTCCCCCAAATGTCTCAGTCCACTCCAGAGAGACCTGGTTTCCCGGCACTGCCTGGATTTTCACTCCAAGGATCGACTCACACACGGTGTCCCATGTGAAGACCTGTGGAAATCCTCGTGGGAACGCCTCGAGGGAAAGCCACAGATCCCTAGATCAACGTGGCAGGAAGCGTAACACTGTTGTTCTAGCTCGAGAGGAAAGCCGATGTGCATGCCCCCACTCGAGACGAGGACTGATTCCCTGTGGAGACTCCAGAAGTACCCCAAGATCCATGTCAGCACTAGAGAGGAATCCTCAGTTTCCGGCCCCGAATCCACAGAAGGTCTTAGGCCCCGGTATCAACTTGAGAGGAATCCCGAAAGGCCCCCAAGCAAATCGCATGGAGACTGGCCTTACCTGAGGCCACAAGAGGGGGTTCCTGATGTCCCCGTCGTAACTAGTGAGGCACCTGCCAAAACTTGAGAAAATCCAGGAGGTTCTCCCATGCAGGCCAGATGAAGCCCATTTCCACTGAGGCGTCTTGCGGCTAATCACTCCTTCCCTCTTGAACTTCGAAAGGGTCCTTCACACCAATGCTGGAACTCAATAAGTGCACAGACATACCCGTCTCCACTTCAGAGGAAGAACGAGTGTCCTGCCCACATCAAGAGGAGCCCCGTTTCCCCCTCGTAGCTCGAGATGAGGGATCCTTTCCCTGCTTCTTTGGGAAAGAATTCCCGACGTTACCGTCGCATCTCAAGAGGGGGCGCTCTCAACAGGAAAGACGAGAGGAGCTCCAGGGGGGTGCCACCATTCCAAGAGTCCCCCAAAAGTCTCAGTCCATTCCAGAGGAACCTGTTTTTCCTGCACTGCCTCGACTTTCACGCCAAGGTTCGACTCACACCACGGTGGCATGTGGACAGACCTGTGGGAAAGCCTCATGGGAAAGCCTCGAGTGAAAGCCACAGATCCCTATATCCATGTGACATGAAGCGTGATACTGCTGCTACAGCTCAGGACGAAAGCGGACGTGCATGCCCCCACTCGAGAGGAGGACTGACTCCCCTGTGGAGACTCCAGAAGTGCCCCAAGATTCATGTCAGCACTGGAGAGCAATACTCAGTTTCCGGCCCCAACTCCATACTAGATCTTAGGCCCCAGCATCGACTGGAGAGCAATCCCGAGAGTCCCCCTAGCAACTCGCATGGAGACTGGCCTTTCCTGAGCCCACAAGAGCGGGTCCCTGAGGTCCCCATCGTAACTCAAGAGGCACCTGCCACAACTCGAAAATATCCAGGATGTTCTCCCCTTCAGGCGAGATGAGGCCCATTTCTACTGAGGCGTCTCGAGGCTAATCACACCTTCCCTCTAGAACTTCGAAAGGGTACTTCACACCCTTGCTGCAACTCAAGAATGTTCTCGACATACCGGTCTCCACTCGAGAGGAAGAACGACGGTCACGCCCACATCCAGAGGAGCCACGCTTCTGCCTCGTAGCTCAAGATGAGGGACCCTTTCCATGATACATCGGGAAAGAATTCCCGGCATTCCTGTCGCATCTCAAGAGGAGGCGCTCTCAACAGGAAAGACGAGAGGAACGGCCTACTCTTGTCATCATTCCTATAGACCGCCAAATGTCTCATTCCATCTCAGGGGAACCTGTTCTCCCTGCAATGTCTCGACTTCCACGCCAAGGATCTAATAACACCACTGTGGCACGTGGGATAGCCCTGTGGGAAAGCCTCGAGGGAAAGCCCACAGATCGCTATATCAACGCAACCGGAATCGTAACACTGCTGCTACAGCTTGAGAGGAAAGCGGACCTGCCTGCCCCCACTCGAGACGAGGACTTTCTGCCCTGTGGAGAATCCAGCAGTACCCCAAGATCCATGTCAGCACTGGAGAGGAATCCTCAGGTTCCAGACCCAAATCCACTCAGGGTCTTAGGCCCCAGCATCGACTGGAGAGGAATCCCGATAGGCCCCCTTACAACTCGCATGGAGACTGGCCTTTCCTGAGACCGCAAGAGCGGGTCCCACAGTTCCCCATCGTAACTCTGGAGGCACCTGCTGCAACTGAAAAAAATCCACGAGGTTCTCCCCTCCAGGCGAGATGTGGCTCATTTCCGCTGAGGCATATCCAGTCTAAATACACCTTCTCTCTTGAACTTAGAAAGGGTCCCTCACACCCTTACTGCAACTCAAGAAGTTTCCTGATATACCCGTCTCCACTCGAGAGGAAGAACGAGGGCCCCGCCCACATCCAGAGGAGCCCTGTTACCGCCTCGTAGTTCGAGATGCGGGATTATTTCCCTGCTTCGTCAGGAAAGAATTCCCGGCATGCCCGTAGCATATCAAGAGGAGGTGCTCTCCACAGGAAAAACAAGAGGAACTCCAGGGTCATGCCACCATTCCAATAGTCCCCCAAATGTCTCAGTCGATTCCAGAGGAACCTGTTTTCCCTGCACTGCCTCGACTTTCACGCCGAGGAACGACTCACACCATGGTGGCACGTGGGACCCCCCTTTGGGAGAGCCTTGTGGGAAAGCCTCGAGATAAAGCCACAGATCCCTATATCAACGGGACTTGAAGCATGACACTGCTGCTTCAGCTCGGGAGAAAAGTGGACGTGCATGCCCCAACTCGAGAAGAGGACTGACTCCCCTGTGGAGGCTCCAGAATTACCCCAAGATCCATGTCAGCACTGGAGAGGAATCCTCAGGTTCTGGCTCCGACTCCACACAATGTCTTAGGCCGCAACATCGACTGGAGAGCAATCCCGAGAGGCCCCCTAGCAACTCGCATGGAGACTGGCCTTTCCTGAGGCCACAAGAGCTGGTCCCTTAGGTCCCTGTCATAACTCGAGGGGCACCTCCCGCAACTCGAGACAATCCAGGAGATTTTGCCCTCCAGGCGAGATGAGGCCCGTTTCGGATGAGTTGGCTTGAGGCCTATCACACCTTCGCTCCTGAACTTTGAAAGGGTCCTTCACACCCTTGCTGTAACTCAAGAAGTTCCCCGACATACCCGTCTCCACTCGAGACGAAGAACGAGGGTCCCACCCACATCAAGTGGAGCCCCGTTTCTGCCTCCTTCCTCCAGATGAGGGATCCTTTCCCTGCTTGGTCAGGAAAGAATTCCTGGCGTGCCCGTCGCATCTCAAGAGGAGGCGCTCTCAACAGGAAAGATGAGCGGAACTTCAGGGTCGTGCCACCATTTCAATAGTCCCCCAAATGTCTCAGACCATTCCAGAGGAACCTGTTTTCCCTGCACTGCTTCGACTTTTACGCCGAGAATCGACTCACACCACGGTGGCACGTGGGATAGCCCTGTGGGAAAGCCTCGTGGGAAAGCCTCGAGATAAAGCCACAGATCCCTATATCATCTAGACACGAGGCGAGACACTGCTGCAAAATCTCGGGAGGAAAGTTGACGTACATGACCCCACTCGAGACGAGAACTGACTCCACTGTGGAGACTCCAGAAGTACCCCTATATCCATGTCAGCACTGAAGAGGAAACCTCTGCTTTCGGCCCCAACTCCACACAAGGTCTTAGGCCCCGGCATTGAGTGGAGAGCAATCCGGAGAGGCCCCCTAGCAACTCGCATGGAGACTGGCCTCTCCTGAGGCCACAAGAGAGGGTCCCTGAGGTCCCCAACCTAATTCGAGAGCCACCTCCCACAACTCGAGAAAATCCAGGAGGTTCCCCCCTCCAGGTGAGATGAGCCCCATTTCAGATGAGGAGTCTTGAGGCTAATCACAGCTTCCCTCTTGAAATCGAACGGGTCCTTCACACCCTTGCTGCAACTCAAGAAGTTCCCCGAGATACCTGTCTCCACTCGAGAGGAAGAACGAGGGTCCCGCCCACATCAAGTGGAACCCGGTTTCTGCCTCCAACCTCGACATGAGGGTTCCTTTCCCTGCTTTGACAGGAAAGAATTCCTGGCGTGCCCGTCGCATCTCAAGAGGAGCGGATCTCAACAGGAAAGACGAGAGGAACTCTAGTGTCTTGCCACCATTCGAATAGTTTCCTAAATATCTCAGTGCACTCCAGAAGAACCTGTTTTCCAGCACTGCCTCGACTTTCACAACGAGGACCGACTTATGCCATGGTGGCATGTGGGACAGGTCTGTGGGAAAGACTCTTGGGAAAGCCTGGAGTGAAAGCCACAGATCCCTATATCCACGCGACAGGAAGCGTGACACTGCTGCTACAGTTCGTGAGGAAAGTGGACGTGTATGCCCCCACTCGAGACGAGGACTGACTCCCCTGTGGAGACTCCAGAAGTACCCCAAGATCCATGTCAGCACTAGAGAGGAATCCTCGGGTTCCGTCCCCGACTCCACACAAGGTCTTAGGCCCCAACATGGACTGGAGAGCAATCACGACAGGCCCCCTAGCAACTCTCATGGAGACTGGCCTTTCCAGAGGCCACAAGAGCGGGTCCCCGAGGTCCCCGTCGTAACTCGAGAAGCACCTGCTACAACTCGAGAAAATCGAGGAGGTTCTCCCCTCCAGGCAAGATGAGGCCCTTTTCGGATGAGGCGTCTTGAGGCTAATCACACCTCACTCTTGAATTTCAAAAGTGTTCTTCACACCCTTACTGCAACTCAAGAAGTTCCCCGACATACCTGTCTCCACTCAAGAGGAAGAACGAGGGTCCTGCCCACATCAAGAGGAGCCCTGTTTCCGCCTCATAGCTCACGATAAGGGATCCTTTCCCTGTTTCGTCAGTAAAGAATACCCGGCATGCCCGACGCATCTCAAGAGGAGGAGTTCTCAACAGGAAAGATGAGAGGAACAGCCTGCTCATGTCATCATTCCAATAGACCCCCAAATGTCTATTCCACCTCGGAGGAACCTGTTCTCCCTGCAATGCCTCATCTTCCACGCCAAGGATCTAATATCACCACTGTGGCACGTGGGATAGCCCTGTGGGAAAGCCTCCCTGGAAAGCCTCCAGGGAAAGCCACAGATCCCTATATCAATGCAACCAGAATCATAACACTGCTGCTACAGCTTGAGAGGAAAGCGGACCTGCCTGCCCCCACTCGTGACGAGGACTTTCTGCCCTGTGGAGACTCCAGAAGTACCCCAAGATCCATGTCAGCACTGGAGAGGAATCCTCAGGTTTCGGACCCAAGTCCACTCAGGATCTTAGGCCCCGGCATCGACTGGAGAGGAATCCCAATAGGCCCCCTTACAACTCGAATGGAGGCTGGCCTTTCCTGAGACCGGAAGAGCGGGTCCCAGAGTTCCCCATCGTAACTCTGGAGGCACTTGCTGCAACTGAAAAAAATCCACGAGGTTCTCCCCACCAGGTGAGATGTGGCTCATTTCCGCTGAGGCGTCTCGAGCCTAAATACACCTTCTCTCTTGAACTTAGAAAGGGTCCATCACACCCTTACTGCAACTCAAGAAGTTTCCCGATATACCCGTCTCCACTCAAGAAGAAGAACGAGGGTCCCGCCGACATCAAGAGAAGCCCCGTTTCTGCCTCCTTCCTCCAGATGAGGGATCCTTTCCCTGCTTGGTCAGGAAAGAATTCCTGGCATGCCCGTCGCATCTCAAGGGGAGGCGCTCACAGCAGGAAAGACGAGAGGAACTCCAGGGTCGTGCCACCATTCCAATCGTCCCCCAAATGACTCAGTCCATTCCAGAGGAAACTGTTGTCCCTGCACTGCTTCGACTTTCACGCCTTGGATGGACTAACACCGTGGAGGAAGGTTGGACAGCCCTGTGGGAAAGCCTCCAGGGAACGCCACAGATACCTATATGAATCGTGACACGGCTGCTACACCTTGGGAGGAAAGTGGACCTGCATGCCGCCACTCGAGAGGAGGACTGATTCCCCTGTGGAGACTCCAGAAGTACCCCAAGATCCATATCAGCACTGGAGAGAAATCCTCAGATTCTGGCCCAGACTCCACACAAGGTCTTAGGTCCCGGTATTGACTGTAGAGCAAACCCGCAAGGCCCCCTATCATCTCGCGTGGAGACTGGCCTTTCCTGAGGCCACAAGAGGGGGTCCCTGAGGTCCCCGTCGGAACTCAAGAGGCACCTGCCACAACTCGAGAAAATCCAGGAGGTTCTCCCCTCCAGGAGAGATGAGGCCCATTTCGGATGAGGCGTCTCGTGGCTAATCACACCTCCCTCTTGAACTTCAAAAGGGTCCTTCACACCCTTGCTGAAACGAAAGAAGTTTCCAGACATACCCGTCTAGACTCGAGAGGAAGAACGAGGGTCCCGCCCACCTCAAGAGGAGCCCTGTTTCCGCCTCGTAGCTCGAGATCAGGGATCCTTTCCTTGCTTTGTCAGGAAAGATTTCCCAGCGTGCCCTTCGCATCTCAAGAGGAGGCGCTCTCAACAGGAAAGACGAGAGGAACTCCAGGGTCGTGCCACATTTCCAATAGTGTCTAAAATGTCCCAGTCCATTCCAGAGGAACCTTTTTTAACCGCACTGCCTCGACTTTCACGCCGAGGTTCGACTCACACCACAGTGGCACGTGGGACAGCCCTGTGGGAAAGCCTCAAGGGAAAGCCTCAAGTGAAAGCCACAAATCTCTATATCCACGCAACAGGAAGCGTGACACTGCTGCTAGAGCTCAGGAGGAAAGCGGACATGCATGCAACCACAGGAGACGAGGACTGACTCCCCTGTGGAGCCACCAGAAGTACCCCAAGATCCATGTCAGCACTGGAGAGGAATCCTCAGTTTCTGGCCCGACTCCACACAAGGACTTAGGCCATGGCGTCGACTGCAGAGCAATCCTGTGAGGCCCCCTAGCACCTCGCATGGAGACTGGCCTTTCCTGAGGCCACAAGAGCGGGTCCCTGAGGTCCCCATCGTAACTCCAGAGGCACCTACCTCCACTCGAGAAAATCCAGGAGGTTCTCCTCTCCAGGCGAGATGAGGGCCATTTCGGATGAAGTGTCTTGAGGCTAATCACACCTTCCCTCTAGAACTTCGAATGGGTCTTTCACATCCTTGCTCTAACTCAAGAAGTCCCCCCATATACCTGTCTCCACTCGAGAGTAAGAACAAGGGTCCCGCCCATATCCAGAGGAGCCCCGTTTCTGCCTCGTAGCTGGAGATGAGGGATCCTTTCCCTGATTATTCGGGAAAGAATTCCCAGCGTACCCGTCACATCTCAAGAGGAGGCACTCTCAACAGGACAGACGAGAGGAATTCCAGGGTGGTGCCACCATTCCAATAGTCCCCCAAATGTCTTAGTCCATTCCAGAGGAACCTGTTTTCCCTGTACTGCCTCGACTTTCACGCCGAGGATGGATTCACACCATGGTGGCATGTGGGATAGCCCTGTAAGAAAGGCTCGTGGGAAAGCCTCAAGGGAAACCACACATCCCTATATGGCGTTGACAGGAAGCATGACACTGCTACTAGAGCTCACGAGGAAAGCTGACGTGCATGCCCCCACTCGAGACAAGGACTGACTCCCATGTGGAGACTCCACAAGTACCCGAAGATCCATGTCAGCATTGGAGGAGTCCTCTGGTTCTGGCTCTGACATCACAGAACGTGTTAGGCCCCTGCATTGATGGAGAGGAATCCCGAGAGGCCCCCTAGCAACTCGCACGGAGACTGTCCTTTCCTGAGGCCACAAGAGCGAGTCCGTCAGGTCCCCGTCATATCTCAAGAGGCACCTGCCGCAACTCGAGAAAATCCAGGAGGTTCTCCCCTACAGGTGAGATGAGGCCCATTTCCGCGGAGGGATCTCGAGGCTAATCACACGTTCACTCTTGAACTTCGAAAGGGTCCTTCACACCCTTGCTGCAAGTCAAGAAGTTCCCCGACTTACCCGTCTCCACTCGAGGGGAAGAACGAGGGCTCTGCCCACACCCAGAGAAGCCCAGTTTCTGCCTCGTAGCTCAAGATGAGGGATCCTTTCCCTGCCTCGTCGGGAAAGAAATCCCGGCGTTCCTGTCGCATTTAAAGAGGAGGTGCTCTCAACAGGAAAGACGAGAGGAACTCCAGGGTTGTGCCACCATTCCAATAGTCCCCAAACATCTCAGTCCAGTCCAGAGGAACCTGTTTTCCCTGCACTGCCTCGACTTTCATGCTGAGGATGGAATAACACCACGGTGGCACGTGGGACACGCCTGTGGGAATGCCTCGAGGGAAAGCATCGAGGGAAAGCCACAGATCCCTAGATCAATGCGACGGGAAGCATGACAATGCTGCTAGATCTCGGGAGGAAAGCAGACGTGCATGCCCCCACTCGGGACGAGGACTGACTCCCCTGTGGAGATTCCAGAAGTACCCCAAGATTCATCTCACCACTGGAAAGGAACTCTCAGGTCCGGACCCATATCCACACACGGTCTTATGCCCTGGCATCTACTGGAGAGCAATCCCGAGTGGACCCTTAGTAACTCGCATGAAGACTGGCCTTCCTGAAGTTACAAGAGCGGGTCTCTGAGGTCCCCGTCATAACTCGAGAGGCACCTGCCGCAACTCGAGGAAATCCAGGAGGTTCTCCCCTCGAGGCGAGATGAGGAGCATTTCCACTGAGGCGTCTCGAGGCTAATCACAATTTCCCTCTTGAACTTCGGTAGGGTCTTCCACACCCTTGCTGCAACTCAAGAAGTGCCCTGACATACCCATCTCCACTCGAGAAGAACGAGGGTTCCGCCCATATCAAGAGGAGACCCGTTTCTGCCTCCTAACTCGAGATGGTTGATTCTTTCTCTGCTTCATCAGGAAAGAATTCCCGGTGTTCCCCTCGCATCTCAACTGGAGGCCCTCTCAAAAGGAAAGACGAGAGGAACTCTAGCGTCATGCCAGCATTTCAATAGTCCCCCAAATGTCTCAGTCCATTCCAGAAGAACCTGTTTTCCCTGCACTGCCTCGACTTTCACACCGATGATCGACTAACACTACGGTTGCATGTGGGACAACCCTGTGGAAAAGCCTCGTGGGAAAGCCTGGAGTGAAAGCCACAAATCCCTATATCCACACCAATCGAAGCATGACACTGCTGCTACAGCTCGGGAGGAAAGTGGACATGCATGCCCCCACTTGAGATGAGGACTGACTCCCCTGTGGAGACTCCAGAAGTACCCCCAAGATCCATGTCAGCACTGGAGAGGAATCCTCAGGTTCCGGCCCTGACTCCACACAAGGTCTTAGGCCCCGGCATCGACTGGAGAGCAATCCTGAGAGGCCCCCTAGCAACTCGCATGGAGACAGACGTTTCCTGTGGCCACCAGAGCGGGTCCTTGAGGTCCCCGTCGTAACTCTAGAGGCATCTGCCGCAATTCCATAAAATCCAGGAGGTTCTCCCTCCAGGCGAGATGAGGCCCATTTCGGATGAGGCGTCTTGAGGCTAATCACACCTTCCCTCTTGAACTTCGAAAGGGTCCTTCACACCCTTGCTCCAACTCAAGAAGTTCCCCGGCAAACCCATCTCCACTCGAGAGGAAGGACTAGGGTCCCGCCCACATCCAGAGGAGCCCCGTTTCCGCCTCGTAGCTCCAGATTAGGGATCCTTTCCCTGATTCGTCAGGAAAGAATTCCGGGCATGCCCATCGCATCTCTAGAGGAGGCGCTCTCAACAGGAAAGATGAGACGAACTCCAGGGTCTTGCGACCATGGCAATAGTCCCGCAAATGTCTCAGTCCATTCCAGAGGAACCTGTTTTCCCTGCACTGCCTCGACTTTCACGCCAAGGATCGAGTCACACCAAGGTGGCACGTGGGACAGCCCTGTGGGAAAGCCTCGTGTATAAGCCTCGAGTGAAAGCCACAGATCCCTATATCAATGGAGGCAAATCGTGACACTGCTCCTACTGCTCGGGAGTAAAGCGGACGTGCATGTCCCCCTCAAGACGAGGACTGACTCCCCTGTGGAGACTCCAGAAGTACCCTAAGATCCATGTCAGCACTGGAGAGGTTTCCTCAGTTTCCGACCCCAACTCCACACAAGGTCTTAGGCACGGGGATCGACTGGAGAGCAATCCCGAGCAGCCCCCTAGCAACTCGCATGGAGACTGGTCTTTCCTGGGGCCACAAGAGCGGGTCCCTGTGGTCCCCGATGTAACTCGACAGGCACCTGCTGCAACTGGAAAAAATCAGGATGTTCTCCCCTCCAGCGAGATGAGGCCCATTTCGGATGAGGCGTTTTGAGTCTAATCACACCTTCCCTCTTCAACTGCGAAAGGGTCCTTCACACCCTTGCTGCAACTCAAGAAGTTCCCCGACATACCCGTCTCCACTCGAGAGGAGGAACGAGGGCGAAAGGGTCCTTCACACCCTTGCTGCAACTCAAGAAGTTCCCCGACATACCCGTCTCCACTCGAGAGGAGGAACGAGGGTCCCGCCCACATCAAGAGGAGCCCCGTTTCTGCCTCCTACCTCGAGATGAGGAATCCTTTCCCTGCATCGTCAGGAAAGAATTCCCGGTGTGCCTGTCCCAACTCAAGAGGAGGAGGTCTCAACAGGAAAGACAGGAGGAACTCCAGGGTCATGCCACCATTCTAATAGTCCCCAAAATGTCTCAGTCAGCTCCAGAGGAACGTGTTTTTCCTGCACTGCCTCTACTTTCCTGCCGAGGATCAAGTCACAGCACTTTGGCAAGTGGGACAGCCTTGTGGGAAAGGCTCTTAAAAAAGCCTCGAGTGAAAGGCACAGATCCCTATATCAACGTGACGCAAAACGTGACACTGCTGCTACAGCGTGGGAGGAAAGTGGACGTGCATACCCCAACTCGAGTCGAGAACTGACTCCCCTGTGGAGATTCCAGAAGTACCCCAAGTTCCATGTCAGCCCTTGATAGGAAAACTCAGCTTCCGGCCCCGACTCCACACAAGGTCTTAGGCCCTGGCATTGATTGGAGAGCAATCCCAACAGGCCCCCTATCAACTCGCATGGAGACTGGCCTTTCCTGAGGCCACAAGACCGGGTCCCTGAGGTCCCCGTCGTAGCTCGAGAGGCACCTGCTGCAACTCGAGAAAATCCTGGAGGTTCTCCCCTCCAGGCTAGATGAGGCCCATTTCGGATGTGACATCTTGAGGCTAACCACCCCTTCCCTCTTGAACTTCAAAAGGGTCCTTCACACCCTTACTGCAACTCAAGAAGATCCCCGACATACCCGTCTGCACTCGAGAGGAAGAACGAGGTCCCGCCCACATCCAAAGGAGCCTCGTTTCCTCCTCGTAGCTCGAGATGAGGGATCCTTTCCCTGCTTCGTCAGGAAAGAATTCCCAGCTTGCCCGTCACATCTCAAGAGGAGACGCTGTCAACAGGAAAGGCGAGAGGAACTCCAGGGTCGTGCCACCATTCCAACAGTCCCCCAAATGTCTCAGTCCATTCCAGAGGAACCTGTTTTCCCTGCACTGCCTCGACTTTCACGCCGAGGATCAACTCACACCACGGTGGTACGTGGGAGAGCCCTATGGGAAAGCCTTGTGGGAAAGCCTCGAGTTAAACCACAGATCCCTATATTCATGCGACTCGAAGTGTGACACTGCTGCTACAGCTCGGGAGGAAAGCGGACGTGCATGCCCCCACTCGAGACGAGGACTGACTCCCCTGTGGAGACTCCAAAAGTACCCCAAGATCCATGTCAGCACTGGAGAGGAATCCTCAGGTTCCTGCCCGACTCCACACAAGGACTTAGGCCCTGGCATTGACTGGAGAAGAATCCCGAGAGGACCCCTAGCAACTCGCATGGAGCCTGGCCTTTCCTGACGCCGCAAGAGAGGGTCCCTGAAGTCGATGTCGTAACTCGAGAGGCACCTGCCACCACTCGAGAACATCCAGGAGGTTCTTCCCTCCAGGTGAGATGAGGCCCATTTCCGCTGAGGCGTCTCGAGGGTAATCACGCCTTCCCTCTCTTGAACTTCAAAAGGGTCCTCACACCCTAGCTGCAACTCAAGAAGTTCCCCGACATACCCGTCTCCACTCGAGAGGAGGAACAAGGGTCCCGCCCACATCTGGAGGAGCCCCGTTTCCGCCTCCTACCTCGAGATGAGGGATCCTTTCCCTGCTTCGTCAGGAGAGAATTTCCGGCGTGCCCGTCGAATCTCAAGAGGAGGCGCTCTCAACAGGAAAGAGGAGAGGAACTCCAGGGTAGTGCCACCATTGCAACGACCCCCAGATGTCTCAGTCCAGTCCAGAGGAACCTGTTTTCCCTGCACTGCCTCGACTTTCACGCCGAGGATCAACTCATACCATGGTGGCATGTGGGAGAGCCCTGTGGGAAAGCCTCCTGGGAAAGCCTCTAGCAAAAGCCACAGATCCCTATATCCAGGCGACGCGAAGTGTGACACTGCTGCTACAGCTCGAGAGGAAAGCGGACGTGCATGCCCCCACTCGAGACGAGGAGTGACTCCCCAGTGGAGACTCTAGAAGTACCCCCAAGACCCATGCCAGCACTGAAGAGGAATATTCAGTTTCTAGCCTTGACTCCACACAAGGACTTAGGCTTCGGCATCGACTGGAGAGGAATCCTGAGAGGCCCCTTACTACTCGCATGGAGACTGGTCTTTCCTGAGGCCACAAGAGCGGGTACCAGAGGTCCCCATCGTAATTCGAGAAGCGCTTGCCACAACTTCAGAAAATCCAGGAGATTTCCCAATCCAGGTGAGTTGAGGCCCATGTCCGCTGAGGCTTCTCGAGGCTAATCACAGCATCCCTCTTGAACTACAAAAGGTTCCCTCACACCCTTGCTGCAACTCAAGAAGTTCCCGGACATACCAATTTCCACTCGAGAGGAAGAACGAGAACCCCGGTACTGACTCGCAGTTGGAGATGAGGGATCCTTTTCCTGCTTCGTTGGGAAAGAATTCCCGGCGTGAACGTCGCATCTCAAGAGGAGGCACTCTCACCAGGAAAGACGAGAGGTACTCCAGAGTCGTGCCACCATTGCAACAGTACCCAAATGCCTCAGTCCATTTCAGAAGAACCTGTTTTCCCTGCACTGCTTCGATTTTCATGCCGAGGATCGACTAAAACCATGGTGGCCCGAGGGACAGCACTGTGGGAGAGCCTCGTGGGAAAGCCTCCGGAGATCGCCACAGATACCTATATGAAGCGTGACGCTGCTGCTACACCTCGGAAGGAAAGCGGACGTGTATGCTCCCACTCGAGACGAGGTCTGACTCCCATGTGGAGATTCCAGAAGTACCCCAAGATCCATGTCAGCATTGAAGACTAATCCTCAGGTTCCGGCCCCTATTCCACAGAATGATTCAGGCGCGGGCATCAACTGGAGAGGCATGCCGAGAGGTCCTCTTGCAACTCGAATGGAGACTGGCCTTTCCTGAGGCCAAAAGAATGGGTCCCTGAGGTCCCAGTCGTATCTCGAGAGGCACCTGTCACAACTCGAGAAAATCTAGGAGGTTCTCCCCTCCAGACCAGATGAGGCCAATTTCCCCTGAGGCGTCTCGAGGCTAATCACACCTTCCATCTTGAACTTCGAAAGGGTACTTCACACCCTTGCTGCAAATCAAGAAGTTCCCCGTCATGCCCATGCCCATTCGAGAGGAAGAATGAGGGTCCCGCCCACATCCAGAGGAGCCCTGTTTCCGCCTTGTAGCTCCAGATGAGGGATCCTTTCCCTGCTTCGTGGGGAAAGAATTCCTGGTGTTCCCATCTCATCTTAAGAGGAGGCGCTATTAACAGGAAAGACGAGAGGAAATCCAGGGTCTTAGCACCATTTCAATAGTCCCTCAAATGTCTCAGTCCATTCCAGAGGAACCTGTTTTCCCTGCACTGCTTCGACTTTCACGCTGAGGATTGACTCCCAACCACGGAGGCACGTGGGACAGCCCTGTGAGAAAGGCTGGTGGAAAAGCCTCGAGTGAAAGCCACAGATGCGTATATGAAGCGTGACACTACTGTTACAGCTCGGGAGGAAAGCGGATGTGCATGCCCCGACATGAGACGAGGACTGACTCCCCTGCTGAGACTCCAGAAGTACCCCAAGATCCATGTCAGCACTTGAGAGGAGTCCTAATGTTCCGGCCCCAACTCCACACATGGTCTTTGGCCCCGGCATTGACTGGAATGCAATCCCGAGAGGCCCCCAGGAACTCGCATGAGACGGGCCTTTCCTGAGGCCGCCAGAGAGGGTCCTGAGGTCCCCGTTGTGACTCGAGAGGCACCCGCCGCAACTCAGGAAATTCCACGAGGTTCTCACCTCCAGGCGAGATGAGGCCCATTTCAGATGAGGCGTCTTGAGGCTAATCAGACCTTCCCTCTTGAACTTCGAAAGGTCCTTCACTCCCTTACTGTAACTCAAGAAATTCCCCGACATACCCGTCTCCACTCGAGAGGAAGAACGAGGGTCCCGCCAACATCCAGAGGAGCCCCATTTCCGCCTCATAGCTCGAGATGAGGGATCCTTTCACTGCCTCTTCGTGAAAGATTTCCCAGCGTTCCCATTGCATCTGAAGATGAGACGCTCTCAACAGGAAAGACAAGAGGAACTCCAGGGTCGTGTCCCCATTCCAATAGTTCCCAAATGTCTCAGTCCATTCCAGAGGAACCTGTTTTCCCTGCACTGCCTCGACTTTCACGCTGAAGATCGACTAACACCACGGTGGCACGTGGGAGAGCCCTGTGGGGAAACCTCGTGGGAAAGCCTTGATTGAAAGCCACAGATCCCTAAATCAACGAGACACGAAGCGTCACACTGCTGCTACTGCTCGGGAGGAAAGCAGACGTGCATGCCCCAACTCGAGACAAGGCCTGACTCCCCTGTGGAGACTCCAGAAGTATCCAAAGATCCACTTAAGCACTGGAAAGGAATCCTCAGGTTCCGGCGCCGACTCCACACAAGGTCTTAGGCCCCAGCATTGACTGGAGAGCAATCCCGCGAGGCCCCCTAGCAACTGGCATGGAGACTGGCCTTTTCTGAGGCCACAAGATAGGGTACCTGACGTCCCCGTCGTAACTCGAGAGGCACAAGCCACAACTCGGGAAAATCCAGGAGGTTCTCCCCTCCAGGCGAGATGAGGCCCATATCGGATGAGGCATCTTGAGGCTAGTCACACCTTCCCTTTTGAACTTCAAAGGGTCCTTCACACCCTTGCTGCAACTCAAGAAGTTCCCCGACATATCTGTCTCCACTCGAGAGGAACAACGAGGTCCCGCCCACATCGAGAGGAGCCCCATTTCCGCCTCGTAGTTCGAGATGAGGTATCCTTTCCCTGCTTCGTCAGGAAAGATTTCGCGGCCTGCCCGTTGCATCTCAAGAGGAGGTGCTCTCAACAAGAAAGAGGAGAGGAACTCCATCTTCGTGCCACCGTTCCAATAGTCCCCCAAATGTGTCAGTCCACTCCAAAGGAACCTGTTTTGTCTGCACTGCCTTGACTTTCACGGCGAGGATCGACTCACACCACGGTGGCACGTGGGACGGCCCTGTAGGAAAGCCTCCTGGGAAAGCCTCGAGTGAAAGCCACAGATCCCTATATCAAAATGACGTGAAGCATGACACTGCTGCCACAGGTCGGGAGGAAAGCGGACGTGCATGCCCCCACTCGAGACGAGGACTGACTCCCCTGTGGAGACTCCAGAAGTACACCAAGACCCATGTCAGCACTGGAGAGGAATCCTCAGGTTCCGGCCCTGACGCCACACAAGGTCTTAGGCCCCGGCATCGACTGGAGAGCAATCCCGAGAGACCACCTAGCATCTCCCATGGAGACTGGCCTTTCCTGAGGCAACCACAGAGGGTCCCTGTTGTCCCCATCGTAAATCGAGAGGAACCTGCCGCAACTTGAGAAAAACCAGGAGGTTCTCCCCTCCAGGCGAGATAAGGCCCATTTCGGATGAGGCGTCTTGAGACTAATCACACCTTCCCTCTTCAAATTCGAAAGGGTCCTTCACACCCTTGCTGCACCTCAAGATGTTCCCCGACATCCGCCTCCACTCGAGAGGAAGAACGCGGGTCCCGCCCCATTCAAGATGAGCGCCATTTCCGCCTCATAGCTCGAAATGAGGGATCCTTTCCCTGCTTAGTCTGGAGAGAATTCCCGGCATTCCCGACGCATCTTAAGAGGAGGCGCTCGCAACAGGAAAAACAAGAGGAACCAAAGGGGCATGCACCATTCCAATAGTCCCCGAAATGTCTCAGTCAGCTCCAGAGGAATGTGTTTTCCCTGCACTGCCTCAACTTTCACGCCGAGGATCGACTCACACTACGGTGGCACGTGGGGCAGCCCTGTGGGAAAGCCTCGTGGGAAAGCCTCGAGTGAAAGCCAGAGATCCCAATATCAACGTGACGCGAACCGTGACACTGCTGCTAGAGCTCGGGAGGAAAGCGGACGTGCATGCCCCCACTCGAGACGAGGACTGACTCCCCTGTGGAGACTCCAGAAATACCCCAAGATCCATGTCACACTGGAGAGGAATCCTCAGGTTCCGGCCCCGAATCCACACAAGGTCTAGGTCCCGGTATCAACTGGAGAGGAATCCCAATAGGCCACCTAGCACCTCGCATGGAGACTGGCCTTTCCTGAGGCAACCACAGAGGGTCCCTGAGTTCCCCATCATAACTCAAGAGGCACCTGCCGCAACTCGAGAAAATCCAGGAGTTTCTCCCCTCCAGGCGAGATGAGGCCCATTTCGGATTAGGCGTCTTGAGGCTAATTACACCTTCTCTCTTGAACTTCGAAAGGGTCCTTCACATCCTTGCTGCAACTCAAGAAGTTCCCCTCATACCCGTCTCCACTTGAGAGGAAGCACGAGGGTCCCGCCCACATCCAGAGGAGCCCCATTTCCGCCTTGTAGCTCGAGATGGGGGATCCTTTCCCTGCTTCGTCAGGAAACAATTACCGGCCTGCCCATTGCATCTCAAGAGGAGGACCTCTCAACATGAAAGACGAGAGGAACTCCAGGGTAGTGTCACCATTCCAATAGTCCCCCAAATGTCTCAGTCCATTCCAGAGGAACCTGTTTTCCTGGCACTGCCTCGACTTTCACGCGGAGGATCGACTCACACCACGGTGGCACGTGGGACAGCCCCGTGGGAAAGCCTCGTGGGAAAGCCTCGAGTGAAAGCCACAGATCCCTATATCCACGCGACTCAAAGTGTGACACTGCTGCTACAGCTCGGGAGGAAAGCGGACGTGCATGCCCCCACTCGATACGAGGACTGACTCCCCTGTGGAGACTCCAAAAGTTCCTCAAGATCCATGTCAGCACTGGAGAGGAAACCTCAGGTTCCTGCCCCGACTCCACACAAGAATGATTGGCCAAAGACAACCCAGAAACTAATCCCATCACCATAAAACCCAAGACTGCAAGACATGTGGCAGAACAGTTCTGGATCCCTTACCCTGCTGCTCTCCACTGGAGCACCCCTTCCCAATAAAATCTCTTGCTTAGTCAGCACACCTGTTCTCCTTGGACAATTCATTTCTGAGTGTTAGACTCAGAAATGTAAATGAGAGCCCACTCTCATGGCCTGGAAGGGATCCCCCTTCCTGCAACACAAACACACAAACATTCACACACATCCCCATAGACACACACAAGCATACTCACTCGTGCAATACAGTCACACACACTCATTCACTCATGTACCCATATATGTGCGTGTGCACACACACACACACACACACACAACTTGTATGGTGAGGTCCAGGTTCCTTCCTTCACTGACCAGATAACTGAACAGAAACAAACTCTTGGCAACATTCCACAGGTCTCCTTCCCCACCTCCAGTGGTTCGCTATTAGGCTTTGGAAAAAAAACCCCAACCTTTCTTTTACAGTTAAGAGAACCAAGGTGTGCATCATCCTAAGAACATGTAATTCACAAAACCCTGGCTACTTAAGGTGGATCAGTTAGAGGATGTTTGTTCATGTTATAGTTCTGAATTCTTTCTGGAAGCCCACAGAACTGACACAAAAACTGAGTTTGGCTGCAGCTACGGCTTCCCTGGTAACTCAGACAGTAAAGAATCTGCCTGCAATGTGGGAGGCTTGAGTTTGATCCCTGGGTTGGAAAGATCCCCTGAAGAAGGGAATGATGACTACCCACTTTAATACTCTGGCCTGGAGAATTCCATGGACAGAGGAGCCTGGCAGGCTACAATCCATGGGGTCACAAAGAGTCAGACATGACTGAGTGAGTTTCACACACACAAAATGCCCAGGGTTGAGGTTTGTGACCTGGGGGGAGGCCCAGAGCCCAGACCTGCTGCTGAGCCCTGGGCAGGGTTGTCCCATCCGGCTGTTCTGGTCGTGTGCACGTGTGCTAAGTGGCTTCAGTTGTGTCCAGCTCTGCGACCCTAAGACTGCAGCCCGCCAGGCTCCTCTGTCTGTGGAAATCTCCAGGCAGGAATACTGGAGTGATTGCCATGCTCTCCTCCAGGGGATCTTCCCAGCCCTGGGATCAGACCTGCATCTCTCATGACTCCTGCCTTAGCAGGCAGGATCTTTATCACTCGCGCCACCTGGGAAGCCCTGTTTCTGGTCATACCATATGCCAACGTATTTGAAAGGTACATAGGAGTCTCTGAAACACTTGCACGTAATTTACCAACAGTGTGGACTACACTTAAGCAAAAGAATCACACAGGTTATTCTACCAAGGTTATTTGCTTCTTGATTTTAAATCTTTCACAAGGCGGAGGTGTAGAGGCCTGTTTGTGGGGTTCCTTTTCCTACTGATCTTGGGCTCCCTCAAGACTGGAGACAAGAGGAAAGAGAAATGGATTAGAGAGGTGCCTAGAATTCTAGGAGAGACAGAGCAGCAGGATCTGTTTTGCCTCCATCATAATTGTTCAACTTTTGTTTGCAGCTGACTGGTCCCAAATCTTAGGGTTATTTGGTGTTAGTTCAGGTGTTGAGCAAGCCATTTTGGTGTCTATTTTGGCATTTTTTTTCTGGCTAAAGCAAGGGAAAAAAGAATTTGTTGTATTGGGTGTGATACCAGAATACACAAAAATTAAAAAGAAGAAAAAATGTGTCTTACTTTTATAAACTGTGCAGTGATAATGACAAAATAGAACAGCACCAGAAAGACGCCTAAGAACATGAGTAATAGGAAGCAAATGGGCGAGTGGGCAAAGTGCACACTTTTACCAGGTTCCTGAGGTGATGCTCCCATGAATGATGTAATAAGAGTGACCAAGTGCGTTTGGGTAGCACTTTACAAAGCCTGGGCCAGTTTGTGGTTCCATAGGTCATGGGTGTGTGTTGGAAATTGAGGTGGATATGGTGACCACAGCAAGGTGGCTGCCCTCTTGCCTCATGGTCCTTGAGGGGCTTTCCTGGATTCTCTTCCAGGTGGCACTAGTGGTAAAGAACCCGCCTGCCAGCACAGGAGGCATAGGAGACTTGAGTTTGATTCCTGTTTTGGGAAGATCCCTTGGAGGAGGGCGTGGCAACCCACTCCAGTATTCTTGTCTAGGGAATCCCATGGACAGAGGAGCCTGGTGGACTGTAGTCCATGGGGTCGCAGAGTCCAGCATGACTGCAGAGACTTAGCACACACACACACACACACACTGTCACGAGTGGGGCATGCTGGCCACCATGGTGACGTTGGGCCTTGTACCATTTGGATAGAGCTTGACGTTCCAGTCAGAGAATCAGAAGCTGGACAGTAGCAATGAATGGATGGGATTGGGAAGCAGAGGGGAGTGGCTAAGGATTGTCTGTCTCAAGTCTTTCATCTGAAAACTCAGTGGTGGGCTTGATTGTTGGGTTTCAACCTTGACGGCATATTAGAATCGGGCACGTATTTCTCATGAAGCATCATCCAGTCCACAGGCGAAATATACAGCTGTGGTGGACGCAGTGCTGTCACCTGGTGCCCACTGTGGGCCCAGGTGTGTGCCTCATTAATGAACTGGAGAGGAAAGCATGAGTGTTTTGTTACCTGGTGGTCACTACATGATGGAAAACTTGGAAAAAATGGAACTGTTTAGAGGTATACAGAGCTTTCATTTCCCTCATCCTTCCTGCTAACTTGCTCTCAACCAAGAACCATGTGGAAGAAACAAAGAAGCACCAGGGGGAACAATGCCTTGAACAGATTGTAACCATGTCAGACTTATTGGTATATGTGTAACTGTGTCTCAGGCACATATTCAATGTACTTATGCACCTGTCTTTCTGCAGATACATAGTGTATATGTCTGTACATTATATGAAGGCATGAATGTTTTATTTGAGATTTGACAGTCAATGTTGAGACTCAATAAGCCCCCAATAATACCATCCACGAGTTATACGATCTTCTGACCTCTTTATTGAGGTTTTTCTTACTTTTCCGACTCGATTTCATCTTTGTTACGGGTCAACACCTACACTGACCACTACCTTCATTTCAAGTTACGAAATTTCTTGTGATAACGTATCCTTGGACCTTACAATCCAAGTACTTAGTTCGATTTAATCCTCACCAGTTTGTCCTCTACCGTTCACTCGTAGTTGTAAAATCCTTAGTTTGATTTTACCTGGCCTTACCCGATTAAATTAAGTCTACTGGTAATATAGTTGATGTCGTCTGTTCTTAGGGAACCTTCTTTACCTCATCGGGAGTATCAGTTGTTTTTCAGGTTTTACGTCAAGAATCCACGTCAGAGTGTTTTCTGTCTTTCCAGAGACAAGTAAAGGTTCCGTTTAGAAACTTATAGTGTAATTAGGTACAGATACGGGGTTTGTGATTACGACTTCTTCGACTTGTCAAGATACCATTCGATGTTCTGGAAAATCTTGATTGTGGTTTTTTTTTTTTTTTTTTCTACAGAAAAAGTAGTATCCCCTGACCTTACGTTTATATCCTTGAGTTTCTATGGATCTCATTGTCCATTGAAATCGGAACCTCATGTTTTACTTCTCCCGTTTCCGATTGTCAAAACGGTTCTCTTGTGTGACCAGTATCGTTTGTGGGAGAAAGTTGTCGTGCTCCCTGCTGAGACGTGCACCTATAATGATCTACTAGTTATGACTTTAGTCTAACTAATGTAAAAAACGTCGACTTCTACCTCTTCGACATATATCAGTCGCCCCCCACCCCCACCCACCCTTTCTGGTCCTCAACTGACACCGAGTATAGTACTTGAGGAATAAAGGTTTAAGTCTACATTTAACTTTTTTCATCCCTTTTTGTGATGTCGTAAGTCTATACTGGATGTAGTTTAGGGACTACTAATATGTCACCTTCACCGTTTGTCTAAGTTACCTAATCTAGCCTATCTGTCTCACGGACTTCTTGATAGTTACCTCCATACACTGAAACATGTTCTCTGTCACTAGTTCTGGTATGGGTTCTTTTTCTTTACGTTTTTCCGTTTTATCAACAAACTCCTCCGGAATGTTTGTCGACTCTTTTCTTCTCAGTACTTTCCGTTTTCTCTTTTTCTATATAGGTAGACTTACGTCTCTAGGTTTCTTTTCGTTCCTCTCTATTCTTTTGGAAGGACCACTAGTTGCGTTTCTTTATCTCCTTTTGTTATCTTATGTTTTCTGTTCTCTAGAAGTTCTTTTAATTTCTATGGTTCTCTTGTAAAGTACGTTCAGGTCAAGTCAGCGAGTCAACACAGCTGAAACGCTAGGGTACCTGACGTCGTACGGTCCGGAGGGACAGGTAGTACTTGAGGGTCTCAAATGAGTTTGAGTACAGGTGACTCAGTCACTACGGTAGGTTAGTAGAGTAGGAGATAGCAGGCGAAGAGGAGGGTGAAAATTAGAAAGGGTTGTAGTCCCAGAAAAGGTCATTCAGTCAAGAAGTGTAGTTTCCACTGGTTTCCAAACCTCAAAGTCGAACTTGTAGTCATGACTAAAGGAAATCCTACCTGACCAACCTATAGGAACGTCAGGTTCCCTGAGAGTTCTCAGGAGAGGTTGTGGTGTTAAGTTTTTGTAGTCAAGAAGTCGTGAGTCGAAAGAAATATCAGGTTGAGAGTGTAGGTATGTACTGATAACCTTTTTGGTATCGAAACTGATCTACCTGGAAACAACCGTTTCATTACAAAGACGAAAGATTATACAACAGAACCAACCAGTATCGAAAAGAAGGTTCCTCGTTCGTAGAAAATTAAAGTACCGACGTTAGTGGTAGACGTCACTAAAACCTCGGGTTTTGTTATTTCAGACGGTGACAAAACAAAACAAAGCAAAAGGATTCTAAAGGGGTAGATAAACGGTACTTCACTACCCTGGTCTACGGTACTAGAAGCAAAAGACTTACAACTCGAAATTCGATTGAAAAAGTGAGAGGAGAAAGTGAAAGTAGTTCTCCGAGAAATCAAGAAGTGAAAGACGGTATTCCCACTACAATAGATGTATAGACTCCACTATCTATAACGAAGGTCGTTAGAATTAAGGTCGAACAGGAAGTAGATCGGGTCGTAAAGAGTAATACATGAGACGTATATTCAATTTATTCGTGTCACTGTTATATGTCGAAACCGCATGAGGAAAGGGATAAACCTTGGTCAGACAACAAGGTACAGGTCAAGATTGACAACGAAGGACTGGACGTATGTCTAAAGAGTTCTCCGTCCAATCCACCAGACCATAAGGGTAGAGAAAGTCTTAAAAGGTGTCAAATAACACTAGGTGTGTCAGTTTCCGAAACCGTATCAGTTATTTCGTCTTTATCTACAGAAAGACCTTGAGAGAACGAAAAAGGTACTAGATCACCTGCAACCGTTAAACTAAAGAACAAGGAGACGGAAAACATTTTGGTCGAACTTGTAGTCCTTAAAGTGCCAAGTGCATAGCGACTTCGGACCGAACCTCTTTAAACTCGTAATGAAATGATCGTACACTCTACTCACGTTAACACACCATCAAACTCGTAAGAAACCGTAACCGAAAGAAACCTTAACCCTACTTTTGACTGGAAAAGGTCAGGACACCGGTGACGACTCAAAAGGTTTAAACGACCTTATAACTCACGTCGTGAAAGTGTCGTAGTAGAAAGTCCTAAACTTTATCGAGTAGACCTTAAGGTAGTGGAGGTGATCGAAACAAACATCATTACGAAAAAGTCCGGGGAACTGAAGTGTAAAGTCCTACAGACCGAGATCTACTCACTAGTGTAGTAGCACCAATAGACCCAGCACTTCTCTAAAAAAACATGTCAAGACACATAAGAACGGTGGAGAAGAATTATAGAAGACGAAGACAATCCAGGTCTGGTAAAGACAGGAAATAACTCGGGTAGAAACGTACTTTATAAGGGGAACATAGACATTAAAAGAACTTCTCTAGAGATCAGAAAGGGTAAAACAAGAAAAGGAGATAAAGAAACGTAGTCAGTGACTTCTTCCGAAAGAATAGAGCAGAACGATAACAAACCTTGAGACGTGAGTCTACGAATATAGAAAGGAAAAGAGGAACAAAAAGTGGAGAGAAGAAAAGTGTCCATAAACATTCCGGAAGGATCTGTCGGTAAAACGAAAAAACGTAAAGAAAAGGTACCCCTACCAGAACTAAGGACAGAGGACATGTTACAGTAAGGTATCAAGTAGTCCGTGAGATAGATAGTCTAGATCCGGGAATTTAGATAAAGAGTGAAGGTGACATATTAGTATTCCCTAAACTAAATCCTGACGGGGGGTTTTTTTAACCTCTTTCTTTACCGTTGGGTGAGGTCATAAGAACGGACCTCTTAAGGTACCTGCATCCTCGAACCACCCTACGTCAGGTACCCAGCGTTTCTCAACCTGTAATGACTCGCTGAAGTGAAAGTGAAATTTGTATTTTAGAAAACATGTCGTTTCCTTTGATGTTTGTTTCACTTTTCTCTTGGGAGTCTTACCCTCTTTTATTATCGTTTACTTTGTAAACTGTTTCTTAATTAAAGGTTTTATATATTTGTCGAGTATCTTGAGTTATGGTCTTTTCGTTTGTTGGGTCAGTTTTTCACCCTTTCCTGGACTTCCCTGTAGAGAAGTTTCTTCTGTATGTCTACCGATCGTACGTGTACTCTTCTACGACTTGTAGTGAGTAATAACTTCTTTGCTTTTAGTTTTGATGTTACTCTATGGTGTAATGTGGTCCACCTTACCGGTAGTAGTTTTTCAGATGTTTGTTCTTTACGACCTCTCCCACACTTTTTTTTTTCCTTGTGAGAACGTAAAGACCACCCTTACATTTGACTATGTCGTCGATACCTTATAACATACATCTAAGGAACTTTTCGATCCGTATTTTGGTGGTATACTGGGTTGTTGAGGTGAGGTTCCGTATACGGGACTCGTTTGGTTTTAACTTTTTCTGTGTACATGGGGTTCCAAGTAATCTCGTGATAAATGTTATCGATCTTTTACCTTCGTTGGATCTACAGGTAGCTGTCTACTAACCTATTTCTTCGACATCAGGTATGTATATCGCCTTATGATGAGTCGGTATTTCTCCTTACGTACACTTAGGTAAGATGACTCCACCTGTTTGGATCTCAGATAATATGTTTCACTTCATTCAGTGGTTCTCTTTATATTTATAACATATGACTGTGTATGTATACCTTAGAATTCTCTACTGTGACTACTTAAATAAAAGCCGTGTCACTACCTTTTAGTCTCTAGTCTCGATACCCGTACCCCCCTCCTCTCCTCCCTCTTCCCCTCTACATACCTCTCTTATTGTATCTTTACATATTATGGCATACATTTTACCTATCCGTTACCTTTAAAAGACATACTGAGTCCCTTGACTCTACCCTCACACCAGGTCCTCCCTCCCTTGTACCCACATGTATACCGACCAAGAATAACTACATACTGTCTTTTGGTGTTTTAAGAGATTTCGTTAATAAGAAGTTAATTTTTTAATTTTTTTAATTTTCCTAGTCCGTCCACCGTCGGTAACGACAGACCTTTGTGTACTTATTAGTCTGTAGAAGTTCTTGTAAGAACTCAAAGTCTTAACATTTCACAAGACATTCCTTATTTACACAAATCAGGAACGGGATTTTTTGAACTGTTATAGTAAACTTTTTATTATAAGTTGATGTGCTTTGTCATCTTTAAAGTATCTTCTCATTTTATTTAATCTGAATTTTTTATCGATATTCCCATTGTTATTAAAGTAAGGGTTTATGATTGGTAATTTTGTTTGTTTGTTTTGTTTTGGGATTTGTAATAAAAAAAGAAAACACTACATTGTCAAAAGTTGTTAAAGTAACACGACTTTATCTTAAATAAATCTTATCAGGAAACAAAAAATTTTTTTTTCCTTTTAAAACAGAAAACCGTGAATTGAAAAATTAGACACAAACTACTATTATTGGTGTGTAAAGGACATAAAATTTTTTAGGACAAATCTCCTTCCTTTTTAACAATATATACATGTGTTGTGGTGGTGTCTTACTTGTGTTTTAGAAACGAAATGATTTTCTTCGATCAACTCGTTTGACATCAGTCGTTTCAAGGGACTCCTAAACACGGTAGACAGTGGTATGATTTAAGTTAATTTTGACGGGACACCCTAAAGAGTTGGTCGGTACAAGCAGTAAAAGAGATAAAACAAAGACAATTTGTAAAGTCTTTACATACAATAGAAGGGTTCGTCCTATACATTCGAGAAACGGGGATCAGTGGTTGGTATGGGATAGTGGGGAACAAAAGGGGGACTATAAACATATACATTGTCTGTACGTTATTCATAATTCCTTGAAGTTCCCAGTTCGACTTATTTTTAACAGAAAATTACTGAATTTGGTATCAAAATATAGACTCATTCTTATCCTTGTACGAAGGGACTGTGATGAGGTGAAGAATTTAAGAATTTCAGACGAAACCGAAAACAGCTTGACCTAGTAAAGAAGGATAATTTCTTTTGTTTGTCTTCGAAGGATGGGATCCTTCTAGTCTTCTAATTTTTGGTGTTACATTTTCGTTGTATTTACCCGGTGTTTGGGTAAAAAGAGTTTTTTTCCTTTCAAAGAAAATCGTCTAAAAGGGATTTAAAAATGACCGAATGTTTATTATAGTCCAACCAATAAGAAGGAGTCAAGAACAGAGGAACACCGTTTCTCAACTTTATTGTGTGGTCAATATAGAGTTCGTCCGTCCTACATAACCCGTTCGTTGTTCGTCATGTGAGGCATCCGGACTCTCATCTTGTCAGGGGCGTCCTCACCGGGACAGTAAAACCGAAGAGAGAAGGGAACAAGGAAGGCGACTCGTCCAAGGACCCCGGACTGACCAATGTAAGATACGTTTATCCCCTTCCATGTATGTATGTGGGTTTTGGTTAGTCCCCTCTGGCATACAAAAGTCCCTTCCCTCGGACAACCCACGGAAAAGACGGTCTCCAAGGGTGAATCCCGGTACCGAAGGGGAAAAGTACCCGAAAAGAAAAAAAAAAAAGGAAGATCAATGACGAAGAAGACTGGTTTTAGAACTTGGGGGAAAGGGATAAGATCGATGGATTGGTATTATTGGGGGCTTATTGAGTCTCAACATTGACTGTCAAATCTCGTGGGTGATGTTTTACTATCATTGACCTCGTTCCGTCAGATTCTCACGAAGCGACTTTAAAAAGATGAATTTCTCCTCTCGAACCAAGACACCTCCACGACAACATGACCTTTTAGAGTAGGGAAAGTCGGATATCAATTTCGTCTCAGAGTTAATGAGGGACTCTCCGTACCAGCGGAAGGGTGACTACGAGTCTCCTGGCAGTCACTCACCTGTACACGACGGGATGTACACCGTTATTAAAATCACACCCGTGAAGGGAGAGACGAGAGTCGTGACGAGGTCGAGTTCACAGACGGTTCCGGTTTTCCGGATATAAACTCACATAGATCTGTAAGGTCGTTCACGTAAGAGGACGGTTTGTATTTTTCAAACTGAATCCCGGTTTTTTTTTTTCATTTTTTCACAGTGTTTCATACCGTGTGTAGGTAAAGAAATGTGGATGTCAAGTGGAGACCGACAGCAAACTATCAAAAGAAGTCATCGTACAAACATAAAGAAAGAGAAAAATCACATAGATAATATCCGAAAACTAAACACCAAAAGTACACAAGTATACATAAAAGGACATTGACATTGATAAACAAAATTTAACTATCAGTACATTCAAGTTTGTGTGAGACTTTCTAGATGTAAAAAACAGGGGGGGGGGGGAATGACAAAAACAAAATCTACAGTAGAACCACTAGAAGTGCAAATAGAGTAGTGATAAATAACATCAATGTCAACTAAAATCGTAAGAAAACAGAAAATAAAAGTATGAACCAAATTCGTGAATTAGGAGTCAAGAATAATATACAACCGGAAAACATCAACCTAAAAGGGAAAGATATTTAAGAATGAAGAAAATGTGAATATCTTCTGAGAAAAAACCCATCCAAATTATAATTATTTAATAAATCAAAAACGGACAGTTTCATTAAGAAATAGAGACGAAGTACTATTAAAAAGACCCATCTCATAGGATCTCAGATCCAAAAAGGGAAAATTGTGAAGCTTTTGTAGTACGGTGAAGGAAGACCGGACGTTACAAAGACGTCTGTTTAGTCGACTATCAGAATGTCCCTAAGGGAATATACACGAAGGAACAAAATAAGAACAACGACAATCTTAAGAGAGAAATTGAAAAGGATGAAATTAATACTATACAGAATAACACCTAGACGAACCTAAGTAACGAAGACCTTGGAAGACGAGAAGGACATGGACCTATACAAAGGAACAAGTCTAAGTCCTCCAAATGTCGTATTAAAAGAGTTTATGTAAAACTAGAGGAAAAGAGAGAGAGGAGGAGACATTGGGTATGTTACACTTATAATCATAAAAATTACAATAGGATCTTTAGAGAATTTGACAAAAGTAAAAATCTTAAAGGAAAAGAAATAACGATAGTACTAACTAAAAGTAATAAAATGAAAGGTCTATTAAATACGTAAGAAGACATAGTAGATCAGACGACAAGGTAAAGAAGATGACACAAACGAAAAAAAAAGGAAGTCAAAATGAACAACTTAAGAAACAAAGACTAATCCATAAAAAATATAAAAGATCGAGGAACAATTTTTAGAGTGACGTAAGTAGATAAGAAAGGGGATTAAGTCAATTTTAAAAGTAACGGTTACGAAACTAATAAAATAGATCATATAACAAATAAAGATAAACGACTTAAAAGGACCTTAGTTCAGTTTCATGGTTTTATTTCGATTTCGTGTAAAAAAAATTTAGTAGTGTTTTTATTACCATCTTCATATGGTAAAAATTTGGTGGTCCCCCCTTTACTTTAATTTTTTTTAGACTACTTCGTAATCATTATTCTTACGATTGACTTAATTGTCAAAAATCCAAAATTATGTATATAATTTCACTATTTTCAAACTTTTTAATTGTTCAATTTGTAGGTTCAATTTTTTAAGAGTTCTTAAACCTTCCCTTTTAACGGGTCGTTCCATCAAGTTTCTCTCTTCCTTCCTTTATCTATTTTCATGATTATTTTACTGGAGTTTTCTTCACAAGATTTTTCCTTTTGATTATTGTAGTTATTGGAGACTGTTCTTAATAGTTCCTTTTTATGTTAATTGTTTATGATCTTTACTTCGTCGGTAATTTTTGACCGTTCATTTACAATTTTCTTGTAATATGGTTTGTAAATTTTTATAGTCTACTTTATTTAATAAAAATTTTCACTTTGAATTGTTTCAAGTTATTATGTTGTCTTGTACTTATCAAGGTATTGACTTTAATTTGATTTTTAAAATTTGACAGAGTATTTTCTTGTAAAGTCTGAGTCCACCGATCCACCTGTTTAAGACGGATTTATAATCTCCTTCTTTGTCGTGATTAGAATATGTTTGAGAAGATTTTCTCTTGTCCTTTTTCTCTCTTGTAAGGAGTTGAATAGTTATAAAAAAATCTGGTTGTTTTGGGTCCATCGTTTTAGATTTTTCCTGTAATACTCTTTTCTTTTTATGTCCGACTCTTGGAAGGACTTGTACCTACTTGTTTTAGACGTTATATTATTATCGTTTGACTTGAGACACTTTGTAATTTTCTTACTATATAGTGTTAGACTCAATTAAGATTCCCTCTATTATATCCGAATTGTAAATGTTTAATTCAGGTACATTATAAAGTATAATTATTTTATTTCCTCTTTTTTGAAAAGAGCCATCTCTACTATTCTTTTCGTAAACTATTTTCTATAGTGAGTAAATACTGTCTTTGAGAATTCTTTGATCCTTATACCAACGGGACACAAGGTTCTGGGAGTGTCTATGGTTTTATGTACCTACGAATGTAGGGAAAATATTTTGCCACGTCCAATATTTGATACATGTAGGAGGGTGTATGTTATTTAAAGATCTAATGAACTTTACGGATTATGTTATTCTTACGATACGTTTGTCAACATTTATGTTAAATTTACAATACATTTAGAAATGATCGTAAGTTATTTAAGTCCTAAACGAAGAACCTTTGAAGACCTTAAACGAAAGACTTCACAAAAAAAAAAAAGTAAAAAAAAAATAACTTCCTATTAACGAAATGTCTTAAAACAACAAAAGACAGTTTGGAGTTGTGCTTAGTCTGTATCCATATGTATATATGGGAGGTAAAACTTGGAGGGAGGGTAGAGCGAGGGGGAGGGTCGGGAGATCCAATTATGTCTCGGGGACAAACTTAAAAGACTCGGTATGTCGTTTAAGGGTAACCGATAGATAAAATGTATACCATTACATTCGAAGGTACAATGAGAAAGGTATGTAGAGTCGGAGAGGAGGGGAGAGGGGTACAAGAATCCAGATAAGAGATACAGAAAAAAGAGGTAACGACGGGACATTTATTTAAGAAGTCATGATAAAAAGATCTAAAACATATATCCGTAATCTTATGTTATAAAAAGAGAAAGACTGCATGAAGTGCGACATATTGTCCGAGATCCGAGTAGGTGGAGTATATTCACTGAGTTTATACGAGGAAGAATGCCGACTTATGATAAAGTGGCACATACACACGTTGTTGTAGAAATAGGTAATTAGACGGAGGGTTCATAAAAACTAGGTGTCTGAGTTGGTTGACACCTACGTTTTGGGTACCTAACCTCCCGACTGATATGTTCCCTTGAACGAATTAGACGATTTTCCCACTTTACAAATAGGAACGATCAAACCTTTACTTCTTTGTTACTGTAATAGTGGTTAGGTGGGTAAATCGTTCATAAGGATAAGTCAGATCTTCAACAACTTGTTTGTTCTGTTTGTTTTCAACCCTCTTCTTTATTTTGACGGCAATAAGCACTACTGCACTAACATACGTATTTTTCAAGTTTATCCCGTCTATTTGTTAATCTTTATTATTTAAGACATACCAACGACGTATGTTTTAGTTGTATACTTTTAGTTAACAAAAAAGGTCGGTGTTTGTGTCTTATGTGGAGATTTCTTCGACAATTTTTATGAAAGTACTATCACCGTATCTTTATCTGGTTGTCTTAGTTTATCTCTTAGGTCTTAATTTGAAGATGTATATGTCAATTAATTGTAACAACATTCCTCCGATCCTTGTTCATCACCCCTTTCCTATCAGAGAAATTGTTTACCACAACCCTTTTGACTTATTTGTGTAAGTCTTCTATTTTGGTCTAGGGATGGTATACGGTGAGTCTTTGTAATTAAGTTTTACCCAATTTCTGAATTTATATTCTGGACTTTGGTGTCTTGACAATCTTCTTTTGTATCTCTTCTTCGAGGAGTAATGAACGGAACCGTTACTAACATATCTGTACTTTGTTTTTCGTGTTTTTTCCCCCCCTCCCCGCCCCCCTTAGTTGGTCACTCTGATGTAGTTTGAATTTTCGATAACGTGTCGTTTTTAGTGTTTCCGTTGGATGTCCTTTTTTTTAGACGTTTGGTACATAGTCTATTCCCCAAGTACAGGTTTTAAATATTTCTTGAGTATGTTGAATTTTTGTTAGGTTAAAAATTTTACCCGTGTCTTGATTTATGTGTAAAGAGGTTTCTTCTGTAGACATCGGTTTCCATATATTCTTCCCCGAGTCGCAGTGATTAGTAGTCTCTTTAAGTTTATTTTTGGTGTTACCCTATAGTGTTTTGCCATACATTGACATGAATCCGCCATGGGTGTACATGAGTTCCAAATCCTGAAGCCCCTCCCACCTCTCTCCTCATATCATCTCTCTGGATCATCCCCGTGCACCAGCCCCAAGCATCCTGTATCCTGTATCAAACATAGACTGGTGATTCGTTTCTTACGTGATAGTATACATGCTTCAATGCCATTCTCCCAAAACATCCAACCCTCTCCCTCTCCCTCAGAGTCCAAAAGTTCGTTCTACACATCTGCGTCTCTTTTGCTGTCTCGCATACAGGGTTATCATCACCATATTTCAAAATTCCATATATATGTGTTAGTATACTGTATTGGTGTTTTTCTTTCTGGCTTCACTCTGTATAATCGGCTCCAGTTTCATCCACCACATTAAAACTGATTCAAGTGTATTCTTTTTAATGGCTGACTAATACTCCATTGTGTACATGTACCACAGCTTTCTTATCCATTCATCTGCTGATGGACATCTAAGTTGTTTCCATGTCCTGGCTATTATAAACAATGCTGCAGTGAACATTGGGGTACACGTGTCTCTCTCAATTCTGGTTTATTCAGTGTGTATGCCCAGCAGTGGGATTGCTGGGTCATAAGGCAGTTCTATTTGAAATTTTTTAAGGAATCACCACACTGTTCTCCATAGTAGCTGTACTAGTTTGCATTCCCACCAACAGTGTAAGAGGGTCTCCTTTTCTCCACACCCTCTCCAGCATTTGTTGCTTGTAGACTTTTGGATCACAGCCATTCTGACTGGTGTGAAATGGTACCTCACTGTGGTTTTGATTTGCGTTTCTCTGATAATGAGTGATGTTGAGCATCTTTTCATGTGTTTGTTAGCCATCCGTATGTCTTCTTTGGAGAAATGTCTGTTTAGTTCTTTGGCCCATTTTTTGATTGGGTCATTTATTTTTCTGGACTTGAGCTGCATAAGTTGCTTGTATATTTTTGAGATTAGTTGTTTGTCAGTTGCTTCATTTGCTATTATTTTCTCCCATTCAGAAGGCTGTCTTTTCACCTTGCTTATAGTTTCCTTTGTTGTGCAGAAGCTTTGAATTTTAATTAGATCCCATTTGTTTATTTTTGCTTCTATTTCCATTACTCTGGGAGGTGGATCATAGAGGATCCTGCTGTGATTTATGTCGGAGGGTGTTTTGCCTATGTTCTCCTCTAGGAGTTTTATAGTTTCTGGTCTTATATTTAGATCTTTAATCCACTTTGAGTTTGTTTTTGTGTGCGGTGTTAGAAAGTGATCTAGTTTCATTCTTTTACAGTTAGTTGACCAGTTTTCCCAGCACAACTTGTTAAAGAGATTGTCTTTACTCCATTGATAAGGTGTCCATAGGTGCGTGGATTTATCTCCGGGCTTTCTATTTTGTTCCACTGATCTATATTTCTGTCTTTGTGCCAGTACCATACCGTCTTGATGATTGTGGCTTTGTAGTAGAGCCTGAAGTCAGGCAAGTTGATTCCTCCAGTTCCATTCTTCTTTCTCAAGATTGCTTTGGCTATTCGAGGTTGTTTGTATTTCCATACAAATTATGAAATTATTTCTTCTAGCTCTGTGAAAAATACCGCTGGTAGCTTGATAGGGATTGCATTGAATCTGTACATTGCTTTGGGTAGTATACTCATTTTCACTATATTGATTCTTCCGATCCATGAACATGGTATATTTCTCTATCTATTAGTGTCCTGTTTGATGTCTTTCATCAGTGTTTTATAGTTTTCTATATATAGGTCTTTAGTTTCCTTAGGTAGATATATTCCTAAGTATTTTATTCTTTTCGTTGCAGTGGTGAATGGAATTGTTTCCTTAATTTCTTTTTCTACCTTCTCATTATTAGTGTACAGGAATGCAAGGGATTTCTGTGTGTTGATTTTATATCCTGCAACTTTACTATATTCATTGATCAGCTCTAGTAATTTTCTGGTGGAGTCTTTAGGATTTTCTATGTAGAGGATCATTTATCCTACTCAAACTCTTCCAGAAAATTACAGAGGAAGGTATACTTTCAAACTCATTCTATGAGGCCACCATCACCCTAAATACCAAAACCCAACAAAGGTACCACAAAACAAGAAAACTACAGGGCAATATCACTGATGAACATAGATGTAAAAATCCTCAACAAAATTCTAGTAATCAGAATCCAACAACACATTAAAAAGATCATACACCATGACCAAGTGGGCTTTATCCCAGGGATGCAAGGATTCTTCAGTATCCGCACATCAATCAATGTAATTCACCACATTAACACATTGAAAAATAAAAGCCATATGATTATCTCAACAGATGCAGAGAAGGCCTTTGACAAAATTCAACATCCATTTATGATAAAAACTCTCCAGAAAGCAGGAATAGAAGGAACATACCTCAACATAATAAAAGCTATATATGACAAACTCACAGTAAACATTATCCTCAATGGTGAAAAATTGAAAGCATTTCCCCTAAAGTCAGAAACAAGACAAGGGTGCCCACTTTCACCACTACTATTCAACATAGTTCTGGAAGTTTTGGCCACAGCAATCAGAGCAGAAAAAGAAATAAAAGGAATCCAAATTGGAAAGGAAGTAAACTCTCACTGTTTGCAGATGACATGATCCTCTACATGGAAAACCCTAAAGACTCCACCAGAAAATTACTAGAGCTGATCAATGAATATAGTAAAGTGGTAGGATATAAAATCAACACACAGAAATCCCTTGCATTCCTATAGACTAATAATGAGAAAATAGAGAAATTAAGGAAACAATTCATCCACCATTGCAATGAAAAGAGTAAAATACTTAGGAAAATATCTACCTAAAGAAACTAAAGATCTATATATAGAAAACTATAAAACACTGGTGAAAGAAATCAAAGAGGACACTAATAGATGGAGAAATATACCATNAGGACACTAATAGATGGAGAAATATACCATGTTCATGGATCAGAAGAATCAATATAGTGAAAATGACTGCACAACCCAAAGCAATGTACAGATTCAATGCAATCCCTATCAAGCTACCAGTGGTATTTTTCACAGAGCTAACATCATTCAGGGTGGTCAGCTGACTTACTCAAAGTGATTGTAAATCCCCTCCCAAAAAGCAAGGTTTCCTAAATCCAACTAAACATACAAGATGTCCTGCAATACACAGAGCCTATACACTGAGGCCCTGAAAACTGATGGTTTTTAAAAAATTCAAGCTGAATATAACTTGACATTCTATCTAGTTTAAATATGTAACATTGCTTCTAGTATTATCTAGCTGAAAGAAAAAAATAAATGAAAGAGGTAGGATGTTGTGGCAATTAGCACCTTGGTTCCTATTTTTAATTTTGAACAGTTGCTTAATTTCCCTGAACCTCACTCTTCCCTGGGTAAAATGAGGATGCATGTGTGTGTGCTCAGTCATGTCTGACTTTTTGAGACCCTATGGACTATAGCCCCCCAGGTTCTTCTGTCCATGGATTTTCTGGGCAAGAAATACTAGAGTGGGTTGCCATTTCCTACTCCAGGGCATCTTCCTGACTCAGGAACTGAACCCAGGTCTCTTGCATCCCCTGCATTGGCAGGCAGATTCTTTACCATACCTATAGCTTGAGATAATTTTTGCAATCACAATCCTTAAAGCTCTATTAAATGTTCAATAAATAGCACCAAATACAGTTAATAATAATAGTTAATATCATAATCATTTGCTACTCTCACCTTCAGATGACCCAGACAGCAAAGCTATTACTTCTCTCAGTGACTGACATTTCCAGGAAAGCACTGAACTAGTATAACAATGACTTAAAAAAAAACAACAACACACCACCATTTCAGTGAAGGCACACATGCCCACAGATTTCACACTGCTACACACACACTTCAACTCTCAGAAGTCATTAACTGAAACCAATGACTTCACTCTTGATGCACTGGAAAATGCTATGAAGCTTCCTCCATTTCCACAGAAGATGGTCTCACCATAAAGTATCACTAATAGCACAGCACTGCTGGGGACAAAATCATCTGTCAGAGTAAACAATGTGAACTGTTAAGTAAGTCAATAGCTACCCAATTTCTGCGACTGAAAAAAAGCTTTAATTTTCATTGTCTGGATTTCAGAAATACAATTAAGAGGAAATGAAGGAGGCCTTCAAGATGGCGGAGGAGTAAGATGTAGAGATCACTTCCCTCCCCACAAACACATCAAAAATACATCTGCATGTAGAACAACTCCTACAGAACACCTACTGAACAGTGGCAGAAGACCGTCCAAAAAGGCAAGCTGTGAAGTAGGGAAAGTTTCCACACACCAGGAAAACCCCTCATAGGCGGGAGCAGGGGGAATCTTGGAACCTCAGAGGAGAGTGCAGCAACAGGTGTGTGGAAGGCAATACTGAGAGACTTCTACACAGGGATGGAAGCTAACTATCACTGCCAAGCCTGAGACAGTTGTCTGCATGCCTTCCAGGGCACGTAGGGGCTGGGAACTAAGGCTCAGGCTTTGGATATCTGATCCCAGGGAGAGGACTGGGAGTGACTGCCATGAAGACAACCCGAGGGGGCTAGTATGATACAGCTGAGGAAGTCCACAGAAAAATCTGGGCCTCCCAGGGAGGCAAGAGATCATTTTTTGCAGGGAAGCTCTAACTCCACAAGCTCACAGACAGCATGATGCAGCCTTTGCAAGTGCCACAGGTGGGATGAGCCATGGCTACAGTCTGTGACCACAGAGGCAGGAATGCTGTCCGGCTGCTGCAAAACTTTTAAGTTTATTTAGGTCCCATGTGTTGACTTTTGTTTTTATCAAAATTATCCTAGGAGGTGGGTCAGAGAGGATCTTACTGTGATTTATGTCAATGAGCATTCTGCCTGTTTTCCTCTAAGAGTTTTATAGTTTCTGACCTTACATTTAAGTCTTTAATCCAATCTGAGTTTATTTCTGTGTATGGTTAGGAAGTGTTCCAGTTTCATTCTTTTATATTACATGTAGCTGTCTAGTTTTGCCAGCACCACTTATTGAAAGCAACGTCGCTCAGTCGTGTTTGACTCTTTGAGACCCCATGGACTGCAGTCTACCAGGATCCTCTGTCCATGGGATTTTCCAGGTAAGAACACTGGAGTGGGTTGCCATTTCCTTCTCCAGGAGATCTTCCTGACCCAGGGACTGAACACCTGAGGCTCCTGCATTGTAGGAGCCACCAGGGAGCCACTTGTTGAAGAGGCTGTTTTTTCTCCGCTGTATGTTCTTGCCTCCTTCATCAAAGATAAGGTGCCCATAGATGTATGGGCTTATTTATGGGCTTTCAATCATATTCCATTGGTCTGTATTTCTGTTTTTATGCCAGTACCATACTCTCTTGATGACTGTAGCTTTGTAGTAGTCTGAATGGATTCTTCTGGCTTCATTTTTCTTTCTCAAAACTCATGTACACCTGTGGTGGATTCATGTCAATGTATAGCAAAACCAATACAGTATTGTAAAGTAAAAAAATAAAATTTAAATTAAAAAAAAAAAAAGGAATGCTTTGGCTATTCAGGGTCTTTTGTGTTTCCATACAAATTGTAAAATATTTTTTTCTAGTTTTGAGAAAAATGTCATTTGTCATTTGATAGGGTATGCACTGAATCTGTAGATTGCTTTGGGTAGTATAGTCATTTTCACAATATTGCTTCTTCCAATCCAAGAACATGGGTTATCTGCCCATATGTTTGTGTCGTTTTTTATTTCTTTGATCAGTGTCTTACAGTTTTCTGCCTACAGTTCTTGTGTCGCTTTAGGTAGTTTTATTCCTAGGTATTTTATTCTTTTTGTTTCAGTGATAAATGTCATTTTTCCTAAATTTCTCTCTCTGATTATTCACCGTTAGTGTATTGGAATGCAGGAGATTTCTGTGTATTAATCTTGTATCCTGTAACTTTGCTAAATTCATTGATCATATTCTGGTGGCATCTTTAGGGTTTTATATGCATAGTATCATGTCATATGCAAATAACGAGAGTTTTACATCTTCTTTTCCAATCTGCTGCTGCAGTTGCTGCTGCTACGTTGCTTCAGCCGTGTCTGATTCTGTGCTACCCTATGGACAGCAGCCCACCAGGCTCCTCTGTCCCTGGAATTCTCCAGACCAGAATACTCAAGTGGGTTGCCATTTCCTTCTACACTTTTCCAACCTGCATTCCTTCTATTTCTTTTCTTATTGATTACTATGTCTAGGTCTTCTAAAACTATATTGAATAACAGTGGTGAGAATGGGTACCCTTGTTTTGTTCCTGATCTTAGAGGAAATGCTTTCAGTTTCTCACCATTGAGAATAATGTTTGCTCTGGGTTTGTCATATATGACCTTTATCATGTTGAGGTAGGTGGCTCAGTGGTAAAGAATACACCTCTTAATGCAGGAGACGTGGATTCGATACCTGGGTCAGGAAGATACCCTGGAGAAGGAAATGGCAATCCACTCCAGTATTCTTGTCTGGGAAATCCCATGGATAGAGGAGGCTGGCAGGCTACAGTCCGTGTGGTCACAAAAGAGTTGGACACAACTTAGTGACTAAACAACAACAAAAGTTTCCTTCTGTGCCAATTTTCTGGGATGTAAGGATTCTTCAACATATGCAAATCAATCACTGTGATACAAAATATTAACAAATTAATAACAAAAAAACATGATCATCGCAATAGATATAGAGAGGTTTCGCACAAATTAAGTATCCATTTATGATTTTTAAAACTCTCCGATTTTCTGGAGAGGTTTTTTTCTTTTTTTAATTTAAATGTATTTATTTTAATTGGAGCTAATTACTTTACAGTATTGTACTGGAGAGTTTTTAAAATCATAAATTTCTTGTCTGTTGTAATATCCTTTATTTTAAAGTCTGTTTTATCTGATATGCATATTGCTACTCCAGCTTTCTTTTGATTTACATTCAAGTGAAATCTCTTTTCCCAGCCCCTTACTTTTACTCTGTACATATCCCTTGGCCTGAAGTATGTCTATTGTAAACCACATATATATGGATATTGTTTTTGTATCCATTCAGTCAGTGTGTATCCTTTGGTTGGAGCATTTAATCCATTAACACAGAAAATACCACGCTTAACTTCCTGGGGTAGGACAGGGGGAGAGGCCCCCCAGCACACCCAGAGAGGGGGCATTCATAGTGGTACTTGAAGACTAAGTAGGAGTTTGCCAGGTGGAAAGCCAAGAGGTCTTTGAGAGAAATCATCTGCGCCAGAAGCATGGTGCTCTGATGGATCCTGGCACATCCAGAAAACAGGGAGTCATCTGGGGTCTCAGGAGCAAAGGGGTTCTTGAGGAGTATGGGAGGAGATNTGGTGGGCAGATGGTCATGGGTTAGGGCACGTGCATGGGCCAGACCAGGACACAGAATTCCATCTCAGAATCACTGAAGATCTGTAAGGTGTTTTCTGGCAAGTGATGTGTGCGCTTGTCTTTGCTTTAGCTGAGGTCTCCCTGCACAGTGGGAGGTGGCTGCATGAGTGTGGCAACCAAGGAAGAGATTATTGAAATCTTTTAAACAAGGTTTGAGAGCTGGATCAATTGAGGTGAATGACAGTCTCATTTTAGAGATGGGTCTGAATTGGAGATGGTTGGTTTCAGCTACTGACTAGACTTAGAATGTGCAGGGTTGTGCAAAAGTCAACAGGTTTCTAGATTGGGAGACTGGATGGAATATGTAATTTTTGAGTAACTTTAAATAATTCATACTCTCAAAATTTTTTAACAATTCTCAGTTTGTCAATGAAAGGACTCCTTAGTTACATCATTTAACAGCAAACAGCAAACCCAATTAGATGCCTTTTTAAAATGGTGGCTGGGACTTGGGAAGGCCCTTGCAAAGAGAATCTTTCAGCTTGGTTTGAGGCAGATCAAAACCATTCATTTAAATTCCATTCCAGTCTGCTTATGAAATTTTATTTTAGGATACTTCAGATTCATTGATTACTTGCTGAAAAGACTGAAGTCTCTGCACGGGAGCTTCTATTTGATTCATCCGTGTTGCTCATGCTGTGGTTTCAAGGGCATGCTGGGGATGTCTTGCTCCATGCTGGGTGTGGGAGGTGGCGCTAGCAGCCTTGCATCTCTGAAACAGAGGCCATGAACTTGCCTCAAAGGAAGGGCTTTTTTTTAAAAAAAAAAAAAAAAGAAAAACAAAGACACTTCTAATATCTGAATTAGAGCAGGACAGGGTCAGCAGGCACTTTGAACCTGGGATGGTAAGAGAAATCCACTTTTGTGGTGAAAAGCCTCATGAAACATAGAAAAGGTGTATTGGGCCCGTCACCCAAAAAGTTAAAGTAAAATGTTCTGACCAGGAAGATGGAATTTCAGTGTCTGCATGTGAGTAAAGGTTGAACAGACATGGCTGTTAATCATCTGAGCAATAATTTATGCTAAAGACAAGAAAATAGGAAAACGAAGGCTTAGAAACAAAAATATATTTTGCTACTTGAGAAGCCCTTTGAAATGTTTAGAAACTGAAAGAACAGAATTTATCATTTGGAGTTCATTTTCTCTTCTTTTCTAGTGACTTATTTTTTAAATTTAATTGGAGGGTAATTGCTTTACAATGTTATGTTGGTTTCTGCCATACAACATGAAGTACTTATAACTCTATACATATCTCCTCCCTCTTGAGCCTCCCTTCCATGGCCCCTGCATCCTATCTCTAGATCATCTAGTGTCTTCATTCCTTCCATGCAGATAGGTTTATCAGTACCATTTTTCTAGATTCCGTATATATTCATTAATATATATTTGTTTTTCTCTTTCTAACTTACTTCACTCTGTATAACAGGCTCTAGGTTCATCCACCTCACTGTAACTGACACACATTCGTTCCTTTTTATGGCTGAGTAGTATGACATTGTGTATATGCACCACAACTTCTTTACCCACTCATCTCTCAGGGGACACCAGTTCAATGCTTTAAAGAACACTATTGCATAGGAACCTGGAATGTTAGCTTCATGAATCAAGCTAAATTGGGAGTGGTCAAACAGGAGATGGCAAGTAAGCATCAACATTTTAGGAATCAAACTAAAATGGACCGGAATGGGCTAATTTAATTCAGATGACNTGACCATTATATCAACTACAGCAGACAAGAATCCCTTGGAAGAAATGGAGTAGCCCTCATAGTCAACAAAAAGTCCGAAATGCAGTACTTATGTGCAATCTCAAAAATGACAGAAAGGTCTCTGTTCATTTCCAAGGCAAATCTTTGAATATCGCATTAATCCATGTCTATGCCCCAAACACTAATGCTGAAGAAGCTGAACAGTTCTATGATAAGCTACAAGACCTTCTAGAACTAACACACACACACACACAAAAAACACGATTCCTTTTTCATCATAGGGGACTAGAATGCAAAAATAGGAACTCAAGAGATACCTAGAGTAACAGGCAACTTTGGCCTTGGAGTACAAAATGAAGAGGGCAAAGACTAACAGTTTTGCCAAGAGAACACACTGATCATAGCAAACACCCTCTTTCAACAACACGAGAGAAAACTCTACACATGAACACTACTAGATGATCAATACTGAAATCAGATTGATTACATTCTGTGCAACTGGGCATTGTTTCTACTTTAGCTCAGCCTTTTCATTCTTTTTGGAGGTATTTCTCCACTCTTCTCCAGCAGCATATTGGGCACCTACCGACTTGGGGTGTTCATCCATCAGTGTCATATCTTTTCACCTTTTCAAACTGCTCATGGGATTCTCAAGGCAAGAATATTGAAGTGGTTTGACATTACCTTCTCCAGTGGACTGTATTTTGTCAGAACTTGCCACCATGACTTGTCCATCTTGGTGACCCTACATGACATGGCTCATAGTTTCACTGGGTTAGACAAGGCTGTGATCCAAGTGATCAGTTTGGTTCAATTCAGTTCAGTTCAGTCGCTCAGTTGTGTCCGAATCTTTGCGGCCTCATGAATTGCAGCACGCCAGGCCTCCCTGTCCATCACCATCTCCCGGACGGATGCCATGATCTTCGTTTTCTGAATGTCGAGCTTTAAGCCAACTTTTTCACGCTCCTCTTTCACTTTCATCAAGAGCCGTTTTAGTTCCTCTTCACTTTCTGCCATAAGGGTGGTGTCATCTGCATATCTGAGGTTATTGATATTTCTCCTGGCAATCTTGATTCCAGCTTGTGTTTCTCCCAGTCCAGCGTTTCTCATGATGTACTCCGCAAAGAAGTTAAATAAGCAGGGTGACAATATACAGCCTTGACGTATTCCTTTTCCTATTTGGAACCAGTCTGTTGTTCCATGTCCAGTTCTAACTGTTGCTTCCTGACCTGCATATAGGTTTCTCAAGAGGCAGGTCAGGTGGTCTGGTATTCCCATCTCTTTCAGAATTTTCCACAGTTTATTGTGATCCACACAGTCAAAGGCTTTGGCATAGTCAATAAAGCAGAAATATATGTTTTTCTGAAACTCTTTTGCGTTTCCCATGATCCAGCAGATGTTGGCAATTTGATCTCTGGTTCCTCTGCCTTTTCTAAAGCCAGCTTGAACATCTGGAAGTTCACGGTTCACGTATTACTGAAGCCTGGCTTGGAGAATTTTGAGCATTACTTTACTAGCATGTGAGATGGGCGCAACTGTGCAGTAGTTTGAGCATTCTTTGGCATTGCCTTTCTTTGGAATTGGAATGAAAACTGACCTTTTCCAGTCCTATGGCTGCTGCAGAGTTCCAAATGTGCTGGCATATTGAGTGCAGTAGTTTCACAGCATCATCTTTCAGGATTTGAAACAGCTCAACTGGAATTCCATCACCTCCACTAGCTTTGTTCGTAGTGATGCTTTCTAAGGCTCCCTTGACTTCACATTCCAAGATGTCTGGCTCTAGAATAGTGATCACATCATCGTGATTATCTGGGTTGTGAAGATCTTTTTTGTACAGTTCTTCTGTGTATTCTTGCAACCTCTTCTTAATATCTTCTGCTTCTGTTAGGTCCATACCATTTCTGTCGTTTATCGAGCTCATCTTTGCATGAAATATTCCCTTGGTATCTCTAATTTTCTTGAAGAGATCTCTAGTCTTTCCCTTTCTGTTGTTTTCCTCTATTTCTTTGCATTGATTGCTGAAGAAGGCTTTCTTATCTCTTCTTGCTATTCTTTGGAACTCTGCATTCAGATGCTTATATCTTTCCTTTTCTCCTTTGCTTTTCACCTCTCTTCTTTTCACAGCTATTTGTAAGGCCTCCCCAGACAGCCATTTTGCTTTTTTGCATTTCTTTCCCATGGGGATGATCTTGATCCCTGTCTCCTGTACAGTGTCACGAACCTCATTCCATAGTTCATCAGGCACTCTATCTATCCGATNAGGCCCTTAAATCTATTTCTCACTTCCACTGTATAATCATGAGGGATTTGATTTAGGTCATACCTGAATGGTCTAGCGATTTTCCCTATTTTCTTCAATTTGAGTTTGAATTTGAGTCCTTGTCTCTCCCCCAGGCTCTGGCTAAACCAGTGTGTCCTTCTCTGGGTCCTTCTGTTACTCTGAGCTATTTTTCCTCCCACCTCACTGATTTCTTTTACTTCTACCTTTAACTTAAAGTTGGTTTCTTTTTATCAGTTCATAATTGTTTGAAATCCCACACACACAAAAAAAGATACACCATGTCCACAGGCAAAGGAGGAGCCCCAACAAGACAGTAGGAGGGGCAAAATCACGTTTAGAATCAAACCTCATAACTGCCAGAAATGTTTGGAGGGCTCAAACAAAACCTTGTGTGCACCAGGATCCAGAGACCCCACAACGAGACTGGGGTCCCTGCCTTTGAGTGTCTGAGTGTCTCCTGCAGAAGCACAGGTCAGCAGAGGCCTGCTGCAGGAACAGGGGCTCTGGCTCCAGCACACCTGGGAGGTGCGGTGTGTGAGCCCCACCACAGAGCCACTGAGTAGACAACTTACAAACTGGACAACAATTTTCCCAAAGAAGTTCTCACACTGTTGTGAAAGTTCTAGGGCCTGCAACAGATTTCCTAACCTGGAGACCCAGAAAAGGGACTGAGAACCCCAGGGAATTTGATTTTGAAGGCCAGTGGGATTTGATTATAGAACTTACAGGGAACTGGGGAAACAGACTCTTGGAGAGCACAAACAGAACCTTGTGTGCGCTGGGACCCAGGAGAAAGGAGCAGTGACCCTACAAGAGACTGAGCCATACTTGTCTGTTAGTGTCCAGGAGTCTTGGGCAGAGGCATGAGTCAACACTGACCTGCCATGGGGTCAGGAACATTGAATACAACAGTGCCCACATATGTCCTTTTGAAGGAGGTTGCTGCATAAGCCCTACCATAGTCTGGCCTCAGGCCAAACTACAGGAAGGGAACAAAGCCCCACCCATCAACAGAAAATTGGATTAAAGATTTATTGAGCATGTCCCTGCCCATCAGACCAAGACCCAGATTCCCCCACATCCAGTCCCTCCCATCAGGAAGCTTCTACAAGCCTCTTATCCATCAGAGGGCAGGCAGAATGGAAACCACAATTACAGAAAACTAACCGGCAGCGGGCCAGCACACTAAGCGCACGCGGCGGCGGCAGGCCACCGCACTAAGCACGGCTGAGAGCTACCCCACGTCTGAAGTCAGGGACAGCGGCCCAGAGTGCCAGGCTGTGATGGCGCAGAAATGGCCTTGAGGAGCCACCCCGTGTCGTAGGTCTGGGGCGGCGGCCGGGAGGAGCTACCCCGCGTCCGAGGACAGTGGAGGCTGGGAGGAGACACCCCGCGTCTGAGGTCAGGGTCGGCTGGGAGAAGCCACCTCGCGCCCGAGGCCAGGGGCGGCAGCTGGGAGGAGCCACTCATATCCTAGGCCAGGATCAGCGGCCGGGAGGAGCAACCCGAGGAGTGGTGGCTAAGCAGGCACAGGAGGGCCTAGAGGAGCTATCCCAAGTTGAAGGTCAGGAATGGTGGCAGTAAGGAGATACCCTTCATCCAAGGTAAGGAGCAGCGGCTGTGCTTTGCTGGAGCAGCCGTGAAGAGATACCTCAGGCCCAAGGTAAGAGAAACCCAAGTAAGATGGTAGTGTTGCAAGAGGGCATCAATGATCCAGCAGATGGTGGCAATTTGATCTCTGGTTCCTCTGCCTTTTGTAAAACCAGCTTGAACATCAGGGAATTCACGGTTCACGTATTGCTGAAGCCTGGCTTGGATAATTTTGAGCATTACTTTACTATCACGTGAGATGAGTGCAATTGTGTGGTAGTTTGAGCATTCTTTTGCATTTCCTTTTTTTGGGATTGGAATGAAAACAGACCTTTTCCAGTCCTGTGGCCACTGCTGGGTTTTCCAAATTTGCTGACATATTGAGTGGAGTATTAAGGTAGAAAGATCATGGATGCTTAAAGATATGCTGCTGCTGCTAAGTCGCTTCAGTCATGTCTGACTCTGTGTGACCCCAGGGACTGTAGCCCACCAGGCTCCCCCATCCCTGGGATTCTCAAGGCAAGAATACTGGAATGAGTTGCCATTTCCTTCTCCAATGCATGAAAGTGAAAAGTGAAAGTGAAGTTGTTCAGTTGTGCCTGACTGTTAGCGACCTCATGGATTGCAGCCCACCAGGCTCCTCCGTCCATGGGACTTTCCAGGCAAGAGTACTGGAGTGGGGTGCTATTACAGATATGGTGGGCTACAAGTCAGATGTAGTGAACACCAAGGGTTGGTGGGCACTGGTTAACTTCTTTTGTACTCAGCAGTAAATGACCAGTGATCAGACAAGACATCAGACCATCCCATGTTCTCCTCAGATATGAGCAAAAAGTGGTGTCTGAGCATGAGGAGAGTTTCACAAGGTAAGACCAAACAAACACAATTAAGATACCTCCTGTTCAGAATCGTTGGATCATAACTTTAACTGACATCACAATGACATTTAATAATAATTTGAGATTGAAATCCAGCTAAAGAGCACTGAGCTAGGGGGTGAAAACTGACTTTGTTTCTAAACTCTGTTTCTAGTTGTGTTACCACACTGGTACAATGAAGGCCTGCAAATAACAGTAACATTTGTGGAATCCTTATTTTGCTGAGGATTTTACATGTCATTTGATCTTATAACACCTTCTAACTCCCTGGGAGCTATTATTATTGTCTGTTTTAGAGAGAAGGGAGCCTGGGCATTGCAATTAGCAGGAGATGGTCCCCATCTAAGTCTGTTGAACTCTGAAATGCCTCCTCTTGACTACTATATCTGTTGTGCAGAGGCCATTGGGTGTTTTAGAATCTTTACAGTCTATGGACACAAACATGTTAGCATCTCCCAAGTATGAAGTTGAAGTGAAAGTCGCTCAGTTGTGTTCAATTCTTTGTGACCCCATGACTACACAGTCCATGGAATTCTGCAGGCCAGGAGTGGGTAGCTTTTCCCTTCTCCAGGGGATCTTCCCACCCTAGGGATTGAACCCAGGTCTCCTGCATTGTGGGTGGATTCTTTACCAGCGGAGCCACAAGGAAACCCCAAGTATAGTGGAGTGAGTAGCCTATTCCTTCCCCAGTGGATCTTCCCAGCCCAGGAATTGAACCAGGGTTTCCTGCATTGCAGACAGATTCTTTACCAACTGAGCTATGAGGGAAGCCCAGACATCTCACAAGTATGGTCTAAGGCAAATGCACAGGTTCTAACAGGACCCTTCCTATGTTAACAACTTGGTCTTTATTGTTATTATTTTTAAAATGTTATTCACTTATTTTTGTTTGTGCTGGGTCTTTGCTTTGTGAGGGCTTTTTTTCTATTGTGGCAAGTGGGGGCTTCTCTCTAGTTGTGGTGTGTGAGCTTCTCATTGTAGTGGCTTCTTTTGTTGCAGATCAAAGGCTTTTGAACTTGCAGGCATCAGTAGAACTTGGGCTCAGTAGTTGTGGCACATGGACTTAGTTACCCCACAGCATGTGGAGCATTGACTGGAAAATTAATTGTAATAATTTTATTTTTACAATGTAAAATAAAAGAGAGAACATCATTTAAATTAGAGAGAAATGGAAGCTGCTTTCTACATTGCTCAATAAAAGTGTCATTGTAGTTTTCTTGCTCCGAGTACTGATGAAAGCAAATACAGAATAGTTCAGGTTGCAGTCATATTAGGGAAAGTAATCTAGTATTTTGAATGATGATGTTGATGAAGTTAAAGGATTTTTTGTGTTCTTCTGACTGAGCACTTTCTCAGTTCACGCTCGGCACAACTCCCTTGAGTGGAATTTTCAGTTAAAAGACACATCCTTTTTAGAGATAAGTTTTTATTACATTGAATTTGCTAAGCAGTATTATCTCCTTTAGCTAAAGGATTAAACTGTGTTGCAATATTCTTTCACTTTTAAGGATTTGTACAAAATTTTGTGAAGCAGCTTGTTCAGTTCAGTTGCTCAGTCATGTCCGACTCTTTGCCACCCCATGTATCGCAGCACACAAGGCCTCCCTGTCCATCACCATCTCCCGGAGTTCACTCAGACTCATGTCCATCGAGTCAGTGGAAGGAAATTGCCAGAACAGAATTTCAGTAGGAAATGGCAGCCTAACCCAGCATTCTTGCCTGGAAAATCCCATGGATGGAGGAGCCTGGTAGACTACAGTCCATGGGGTCACAGAGAGTCAGACACGACTGAGCGACTTCACTTTCACTTCAACAACACAAGCGTNTGAGGGCTACCCTGTGAGCAGTCGACAAGCTGCCTATAATTTATAATGAGCTCAGTGTCTGCAGGTCAGCCAGCTGGTCAAGCTGCAGTACTGACTGTTGAGAAAATCCCTGTGTAAGTACAGCCCTGCAGTTCAAACTCTTGTTTCAAGAGTCAGCAGTACTTTACAAACTTGCAGTAGCTGGACATTTTAACATTTTGGCACCACGAAAGAAGTTTGCTATCTAATAAGACATAATTTACTCCCACAGAGGATATATTGATTTGATTTAAAAATCTGTCAACTTATTGGTTGCTCATTTGATAGTGTAATTTCAGTTGGCAACTGCAATGGGCACATAGTTTAAAGTGGTATCATGGGACTTCTCTGGTGGTCTGGTGGCTAGGACTCTGTGCTTCCACTGCAGGGGGCCTGGGTTTGATCCCTGGTTAGGGACCTAAGATCTCACATGCAGTGCAGCATGGCCAAAAAAGAAGAATTTCATCCTGACAAAGCAGAAGTTTGAGACTCGCTGTGAATACCAGCAGTGAGGGCCTACAGGTGGGTGACGCTTGCCTCAGTGTGAGCAGGAAAGCATGGGAGGGATGATTAGGTCCACGGCAAATGCAGGTTGAGTGAGTTCACATGGTCTGGTTGGTTGCCCCAGTCCAGGAGTTAGGAATGAGGAGATTCAGGGAACTGGGACTTATTTCTTGCTCTTGATGCCATGAGACACATCCTGTAGATGATCTGGGGCTTTGAGGATCGTGGTAACAAAACTAAGTGGTTTCCATACTTCAGCACTTCTCTGCTTTGCAGAATAAGTAAATGAATAAGTGTGCCAGTAGCAGTGAAGGGGGAAGCTTGGTGTCACTGGTTCACTTGGAACAATTGCCTGGAAGAAGATCAGTTTTGATCAGAGACTGAAGGGATGGGCTAAGGGTGCTGCGCAGAAATGTGTTGGCATGTCTAGATACCCATGAGTTTAGAGAGACCACACTTGAGCCTGCAGGTAGGAGTAGGTTGCTTGGGTGTCATCACTATTGTTTTCAAAGGCCAAACTTCTTGAGGCACCTGATGGTCCATAGTGAAGGTCTTACTGATCCTGTGAGAGGCATGAGAATAGGCTAGCCTTGAAAGCAAAGTCAAAATATAACTGAAATTAGGGATTGGTGTGAATGGAATCTGAAAATGGCCTCATTTTGTAGTAAATATTGGTTGTATGTTGTCTGTATATCTATTGAAGGTGGATAGGGAAGAGGACAGTTAGGCACGTGGAGTCCTTGAGTCACAGGACACAGTGGAGAAAACCTTTCTTTCTAGTTTTCTATTACAAATGCAGCCAATATTTACTAAAATGGGAAGGGAGATTCAGAAGCCAAGGCAAGATCCGAGGAGTAATCCTGCATGATGTAGCTTAGACGGCAATCTTGACTTAACGCTTTGCAAAAGGAGCTGTTTGGGAGACAAGCTCTGTGATTCCTGCACCTAGTGGCATAGGGTCTTTGAGGGACCCTGTTGGTGCATCAGAGTGTCAGCGGGATAGGAAGTGTAGCTCAGCTCAGGGTTGGCCTGGGACACGAGTAGCAACACCTGTGTGTGAAAAGACACCAGGAAAGGGGGATGCAGTGCAGGTGGGCTTTCTTTATCTGTGGCTCATGGGAAGGTGAGGGGATGCTGTCAGCGTCCGTGTTTGCTGTGTGTTAGGAGACTTTGACCTCTGCACTGAGTGAGTAGGTGTGTGTAAGGGCAAATGTTTGAAAATAGTGTGGAAATGTTTCATGTGGATGCACAGAACCATCACTGAAGACTGGCAGGGGGAAAGGGGGTACTTCTGGGGACTGGTGGGGGTACAGGGTGGGGATAATGTTGGTTTCGCCCCAGCACTGGGTGCAGCAAAGGTGAAACAGTGCACACCTCTCTGGCTGGTGCTTTGCTGGATGGGTGATACATCCGAAGGTCAGTGACGATGGGAAATGGGAGTGGAGTTGACAGGTGAGGTCACTTGAGCTCAGAAAGGAGTGACTTACCTGTGGCTGAAGTACTTTGGACAGCCAGAAATCTGTCTCCTGACAGTCAGGTCAGTTGCTTTTCTCCACACTACCCTGCCTTCGTGAGAACAAGAACTTCTGACTGAAACAGATTCTCAATTTCCCTGTGTTCTTGGTGGTTAATAGTCCCAGCACACTCATTAATGAGGTTGGGTATGAGTGTTTCCTTTAACAAAGTAATCCTGTGACTTCTGTGAATTTTCTGTAAAGAATTTTGGACATTTTTAAAGCTGTTTGAGAAAGATGCTGGTGATCCTTGTAGTAAATACTAGGGATTCAAAGATCGAAGACTTTGAATCGAAGCCTAGGAAGAGTGGAGCAAGTATTAGTAGCCTGAGAAATCTGTATGAGAATCCAGCAGGGCCTGACATGCAGATGAACGTTTATGCAATGGGCAGGGGAAAGCTGCATAGGACAGGTGAAGAGCAGTTAGAGAGGTGGGGCAGAGAGACAGATAAAAGACAGATGGAAGAGTAAGTGATACCAAACCATGCTAAGAGGTCAAGGAAGAGTGAAATTGAAACGTAGTCATTGAATTTGCCAAAGTTATTGTTAGTAACCTTGCAGATGTAGAGAGCAGTCTAGGCTGGATGTATGTGTGTTTTTTGAGGGGATGCTGGCCATGTCTCTGCATGTCGAAGCTGGATGAAGGGTCAGGGTGAGCTGGGGAGAAAGGAAAGGGTCAGTGCAGGAGTGTGGTGAGCAACAGAGGCCTTGTGTCAGGGTTGTGGTGAGAGTGGAGGGAGAAATACCTTTTAAATTTTGTCCACATGCATTGGCAGGTGGGTTCTTTACCACTAGCACCTCCTGGGAGGCCCCCAGATTTGCACTAGTCTTTGGAAATCTGAAAGGTGACTTATTTCCTTTCTATTATCTTTATTGTCTAGCTGAGGGATTGTCCAGAGAGAAGGCCTTAGTAAGTGCTTTACAGCCTCTGTCACTGAACCCAGGTATGCTGCTGTCATGTGTGCACCACAGACAACATTCAGGGGATAGATTTGGCTGTTATTTCTTAACAAGAGTTCATTTACAAACACTGGCTGCAGTTAGGCAGCCCCAGGTCTATACTTAGGTAATACATAACAGGTAAATTTATTGTGTCAGTTTGACTTTCTTTCCATCTCTAACCATGTGTGGTCATCAGCCAGTCATATAATATAGTACTGCTATATGATAAACACTGAATCACTCTCCTGAAAAATACAGGTCCTCTCCCTATGCTGTGTTGCTCACTGTCCAAGGGGCTGCCAGGTGGGCGGGTACAGTGGCGCAGTATTTCATGGGGGACCGATAATTGAGTGGTCCATGTGACTGGAGCATACTGTCCACTGTGAGGGGTAGGGGTGGGAGAGGCATCTGTAAAGTGTGGTTGGTACCCAGAGCCATTGGTGGAGCCTTCTGGTAGATGGATTTAGGAATTGGAACTGAATCCCAAAAGCAGTGGGGAACCGCTGGAGGGTTTTAGGCAGAGGAGAGAGCATTCCAGGTGCTTGTGGAGTCTTGCCTAGGGTTGTTCTGTGTGTCTGACTTGGAGGCTGGAAGATTCTGTGGAAGATGGTGTGGGAATCCAAGAGTGTGGAGGTGCTGTTCTTAGCTATGGGAGCAGTGCTGGGGATGATGAAGGGGCAGATGATACTGGTAGACTAGTGGTGCTCAAGTGTGAGCAAGCATTAGAATCGCCTGGAGGACTTGGGAGCATACTTGTTGTTCAGTTTAGGTCTTATGGAATTTGAGGATAATATACTGAAAGATATGCAAATTGTTTTGTGGAAGTTGCTCAGCATTCAAATGATCTTTTGATGAATTTATAGGGGAGAAAGTGGTCTCCTTGTCCTATTCCTCCACCGTCTTGCTTTTTAAACTTTTGTATTTACCACAGGATTGACTGTGTGGTGGTTTACGTTATAACCTCCATGTTTGTAGTCATATGGTTCACTATGAAGGAGAAGGGTTTTAATACATATTTTGTTAAATACCTTTCTCGAAAATTATTTCTCTGGACTCCATCATTTTAAAGAACACTCTGTCGCTTTTATTTTCATTCTTATAATTTTTTGTAATTTGTCCCTGGTTACTTCAGTGAGTGGTTGAACTATGACTAGCTCTTGTAGGGATCAGTATTGTAACTTCCATACTTCCGAATTGAAGCACATATGTTTGGAGGTTATTTTATTTTTTCAACTTGGTGTTTAGTAAATTTCTAATATGTGCTACTTTTTGTGTATTCTATTTTAGAAGGCAAAACAGTTGATTCCCCCACCCCCTCAACCTTCCAACTATGCTTAATTCGAGAGTATTGTGGAAGTAGCAAAGGCACTGGCGTTACCGCCCCCTCACAGCATTCTGAGTTTAGAAGAGACGCTGCCAGGACGTCTATAGATTTCACAATAATCCCCAGACGTGAAGCTCATTGAGGTTTAGAAAAATCAACTTTTCAAAGCTCATTTGTGCCAGTCACACTTTTGAAGGCAATGACATACTTTATTCTCTGCAGTTTGTTTTTGCTCATTTAAGGATCTTGCTGTATCGGGGCTTTACTTTGACAACTAGTGCTTCTTCTCACCCCTTTGGAAAACAGGGTGGGTGATGAAGAATTGGTTGAGAATGTTTGTGATGGACTTCTACTAAAATGGATGGTTTAGCCCAGCCTTTTTGTCATGGTTTTCTTCTCTTTCTTGTGGATTTGCCCTGAGTAGTAATCAGTTCTGTGGACATAACTCACATTTTTGTGGCCTCCCTTTTGAATCTTGAGAGCCAGGAGAAGTGTGGAACCTGAGGACCCAGAGGACAGAAGCCAACAGGGACTGAGAGGGATTTTCCTCCAGATTTGTAGTGCACAAAGTTGTTTCATTCTGACTCTTTGTGACCCCATGGACTGTAGTCCACCAGGCTCGTGCCCAGGCTTCAGCTCTGCAGACCCCAGGCTCAGCGGTCTGCAGACACCTGGCAGGCCCGAGCCACTCACCTTGTGGCTGGAGGCTGGGCCCTCGGCTCTGGCCCACCAGCGAGGGAGACTTGGCCTCCGCCTCCGTGCTGGGGCTGCTCACCTGGACGGAGCAGGGGGCGAGTCATGCGGGAGGACAGGCAGCCGGGAGCCCCCGCAGGCCCGGCTCACACCATCAGCCATGGAGCAGTGGCAGCAGGCCAGTCCTCTGCCCCCGCCTGCTGCCTCGGCTGTGGGGGTGTAGGCCCAGGCCCAGGGCCAGGCCAGTGGACAGGGCTTCCAGGGATGGGGGAGCTTCTAGAAGCATCTGAGGCTTCCCTGGAGTCTGGGCCTGGGATGAGGGTGTGGTGTGGGTGCCAGGTGAGACCCCATCCCAGTCCCCTGTCCTATGGGCAGCAGAGCAGGCAGGGAGGGGAGACAGAGCTGGGGCCGGCCTGGAGGGAGGAGGACAGGGAAAAGGGAGGAAGCCAGAGACACGGGGAGGACAGCAGATGGGAGGACAGGAGACAGAGAGGAAGCCAGAGACACGGGGAGGACAGCAGATGGGAGGACAGGAGACAGGGAGGCCGCCAGAGATGCCGGGAGGACGGGGAGGTGGGGGGCACCGTGCACCTGCAGAGTGACGGGCGGGAGGCCTCCAGCCCGGGGCAGAGGCCCTGCCGAAGATTCAGATTCCTTCTCAGGCCGAGTGCCCTGCTGCCTCCTGGGGCTGGACGCGCACTCTGCTGAGGCTGAGTGCTCCCAGTCCTGGGGCCACACTGGGGCCATGGCCCTGCCTGGGGCCAGCTGCATCTCGGGGACTGGGGTCTTCTCGAAGACGGTGGCTTTCTCAGATACCCAGCTTTGCTGTGTGACCTTATCTGAGTCACTTAACCTCTCTGTGCCTCTGTTAACCTATCCATGAAACAGAAGAGCAGAGGCCTCACCCTCAGCCCTGTGCCCAGCAGGCAGCTGGACTCGTCCTGACAGCAGCTGTTGGCCCACCTGCAGAGCTGGACCAGGGCAATGAGATCCTCCCAGGTTCCTGCCCGAAGACCCAGGGTAAAGAGGAATTCGGGAGGTCCACCAGGACAAGAATGAGCCTCAAACACCCATCTCCAGGTGCCCCCCACCAACCCCCAGCCGTGTTCCTTCAGGAGGGAGCAGTTCTCCCTGCAGAGCTCCAGCAGGTGCTCTCCCCAGTAGGATGGGGGGCAGGGACCCTGGGGTGGGGGCACTGGACTCAGGGTTAACACCCTGACCCAGAGAGCTGGTCTCCCCGCCAAGAAACGCGTCTCTCCACGCTGCTCAGCCGTGGAGAGCCCTGTACGTGTGGCAGCCACGCATTCTGGGAAACAGACTCGCTCAGAAGGACAATGCAGATGGCGGAGCGCAGTGTATTACAGCGGCGGGCCCAGGGCAGAGCCTCCTCTCAGCCAGGGACCCCGAGCAGCATTTGTGAGAATCTTTTATACCCCATGTGTACGTGTCTGAACCCACCACTCCAAATTCCTTGAGACTTACATAAACCAAGGAAAATACAATCCCAATAGCCCCATGATTCAGGTGCTATGTGCTTGAACAGTCAAACAGTTAGTCAATAATCAATAAACCTGAGGTTACACTCAAGTCAGCTTGGATCTCCTCCCACAGTCATGTAGAGATTTTTTTAAGATGAGGAAATTTACATCTCGACTTCAGAGAGATCTGAGCCAGAAATTGGAATATGGAGTCATCCACATGTTGGGAAAGGACTGCCCAGGATGGGTGTTAGGGTGGACTAAGCTTGAGGCTGCGGGAAGCAACATTTAGTAAGAAGGGTTCAGGGGAAGAACAGGACCAGGAGAAGGGAGCAAAAGCCAGCCCAAAATGTAGGAGGCAAACCAGCGAGAAGCATGCAGCAGAAACCAAAAAAGGCAGGGTTTTCTGTTTGGATAAAATATACAGTTGTTTAAATGATGCTTTTGAAGTGTTTTTGAATAATGAGAGATGGCATTAATGTTGGCTGTAAAACACAACATACTAAATTAAAATATTAATCTTTCTGAAGTTTGGGATTATAGCTTCCCCCAAAGAGCATAGATTTGTGAAAATTGATATTTGATGATAAGGTCAAAGAGAAAGTCAACAATTTCAAAAGAACCTAAACAATGTATACTATGTTCTGTGACTGTTTCAACTATTTTGCTGTTAAAAAAAAAGGGGGGGGGCTGCATTTAAAACCCATATGACTATTGTGTTATTGAAATTTATAATAAGAAATATGCATTTGGTCTTTGTCCAATTTCTGGCACAGAGCTCATAAAACCCTTAGAACTTCCTAAGTGACTGGACTGGAAAAAAAGGTGTCTTGATATTCACAACAAGATTTTTCAACTACACCTGACTTTATGTTAATGCAGTGACTTTTGGAAGAACCTCAGGATGGGGGCTGGTTGTCAGAAGAACCCACTGTGTCATTAGAGTTGGGACCTTCAGTCTCACCCCTGACCTCCAGGGAGGAAAGGGAAACAGAACTGGAGACTGATTGAGTCACCAGTGGCCCAGTCGAGCCCAAAAGGACAGGGTTCAGAGAGCTTCTGGGTCGGTGAACACATGGCGATTTGGGGAGAGCGGTAGCCAGGTGCTCCCTGCCCTTTCCCTGCACCCTGCCCTGTGCATCTCCCATCTAACTGGTCCTGAGTTATATCCTCTTATAATACACTGGTAATCTGCTGAGTGAAATGCTTCTCTGAGTTCTAGGAGCTTCACTAAAGATGAATGAAACCCAAGAAGGGGGCTGCTGGAACCTATAAGCTGCTCAGTCAGAAGCCCAAGTGGACCCGTGACTAGCATCTGAAGAGTGAGCAGCCTTGCAGGACTGAGTCTTTAATCTGCAGGGCCCAACACCATCTGCAGGTAAACAATGCTGTCAGAATTCAGTTGAACTGCAGGACTGCTTCATGATGAGGAAGAAAAAAGCACACATATGAGTTAGTGTTAGATTCGTAGCTATAAACCATAGATATTACTGACTAACCTTTAGGTTTAAAAAATATTCACAAGAGCGATCCCATAAAACTTACAACAGAAAGACAGTGAAAATGTTTTCTACCCCAACAATAACTAGAAATAATACAAAAGTAAAATACCATTCCCATAAGCAATGAAATATAGGAAGCACCCCAGAAACTAGCTCAGCAAAGAAAACACAAACCAGCTACAAAAAGGGGTAAAACTCCATTAAAAGGACATAAAAGATGATCTGAATAAATACAGAGGTCTTCCACTGTCTTGGAGGATATTATTAAATGACAATAGTCCTCAGTGTAAAAATACACATGAAAGGAAAAGAACAGACCCTCAGACATGGACATGGACATACAAGAATGATATAAAGTCAGCATTAAAAACCAATGAGTAAAAACTCTTTAGCAGATGATGTTGAGAACACTGTCTTGCTAGGTGTGTCATACCACACACTCAAGAGGTCTCTGGACAGAGCAGATGTTTCGATGCACATGATGAAACGATAACACTGTGGAAGGCTGTGGATGAGAGAATGCTGGTGACCTTGGCCTAAGAAACAGTTTCTTAGAAGAAAATACTGCAAACCACATATGAGAAACAGATCTGATGATATCAAAATTAAGTACTTCTGTTCAACAAAGGACACAACAAATTCAAAAAAGGGATAAAACACTAGGGGAAGAGATGTATAACATCTAAAATTAATTATATTCTTAAGATTTTAATTGAATCCCCTCCAAATAGTTTAAATAGCAAGAACCCTCCTGTAGGGCATTCTTTGTCCTACAGAGTCTTGGAGGGGCTAAAGACAAAGTAAAGACCATTCACCAAGCCATGACTGACAACCAGACCACAAAAGCAGTGGTTGCCTCTTCTCTGATCTGAACCACTTTGTTGCTCACTGGAAACTAACACAATATTGCAAATCAACTATATTTCAATTTTAAAATGGTTAAATAAATTGCTTGTAAAGTATATATGGTATATGGGACTCCCAGATGGCTCAATGGTAAAGAATCTCCCAGCCAATGCAAGATGATGTGGGTTCAATCCCTGGGTTGGAAAGATCCTCTGGAGAAGGGGGTACCCACTCCAGTATTTTTGCCTGAAAATCCCATGGACAGAGGAGTCTGGCAGGCTACAGGTCATGAGGTCGCAAAAGAGTTGACCATGACTTAGTGACTAAACAAGCAAACAAGCATATACAGTATATAATGATTTACATATAATATGTTGTATTTATATATGTGTCAGTTTATGAACTTTAATCTCAGGGCAATAGGGGACAACTGAAATGTTTCTAGTATGGGAGTAACCAGTTCATCTTTCTATTTTAAATAGGTTACTCTCAGACTTCCCTAGTGGTACAGTGGATAGGATTCTCCCTTGCAATGCGAGAACACTGGTTCGATCCCTGGTCCGGGAAGTCTCCACATAGCCTAGGCAACTAAAGAACAAGTGCCACAACTACTGAGCCCCTGTGCTGCAACTCCTGAAGCCCGTGTGCCCTACAGCCTGTGCTCTGGAACAGGAGAGGCCACCACAATGAGAGGTCTGTGCACGGCAACTAGAGAGCAGCCCCCACCCTCTGCAACTAGAGAAAGCTTGCACACAGCAACAAAGATCCAGCACAACCATAAATACATTTTTTAAAAATAGTTTAACTCTCTTGCCTTGTAGAGAATTACTGAAAAATACCCAGACTGAGGGCAGGGAAAATATTTAGGATCTCAAAGTTGGATGATCTGTTCTAGCAAAAAGTAGAGGCAATGGGAACAGAAATTATAAGCCTTATCAAAGAGAAAATTTTAGAGCAGAGAAAATGGAAGGAGTGGTTGATGTCAAGCTCAAGTATGGGGAGGTAGAAGAACCAAAGAGTATGGTAAGGCTGGATGCCATGCCTTGGTTGTGAAACTAGGAGGCAGGTGTTTAGAGGGTGAAGAGAGTGAGTATAGTTTTAGACTCAGTGACCCTCCAAGACCTGTGACAGCTCAGCAGGATGTGCCTAACGCAGGAGAAGAGGGGCCAGAGATGCAGACAGCTGTCCACTGGATCTAGATGGTGATGAATCCAGAGGCGGTGGGCTCAGCTATTATCCTGAAGCAGACGGTACTGAAAATGATCTGTGAATTTAGAATCAAATGAGGCTCCTTAGAGATACCATCCAAGCCAGAGATAAAACACTTCCAGTATCACTTCTTCACTTACATCACATTTTCAGCCCAGAGACAAATATCTCTCCACCTCAATCATTGCAGTTTTTATTCAATCTCATTTGCCCACCAATAATGCATCAGATCCAATGGAGTCGATACATTTTTTTAATTTTTCCAAAAATGAAATAAAGACACATCAAACCCTATATCCTGAAGAAACTGCCAGGATACTATCCAAACATTTTATACCCTGAAAGCCGTTTAACCAACACAGCACTGCAAGCACAGTGTGATATGACTGCTGACCACCCTGGACAGCTGCAGAGTGGAACACCTCCCGTGGAGAGATCACACCGCTCACCGCTCCCAGGAGGCAAGCACTGGTCTGCAGCTTTGAATGCTGTTGGGTAGGGAATAATATGTGCAATATATACATATTGTACAATAGGAAAAATATGAAAATATGTACAAGTACATATTTCTAAAAGTCTATCTCTAATGTAATCTCATTGTTTATATTACTCTTTTCAAAGATAACACTTGTATGTTACTAATGCAGAGATTCGTGGCTAACAAAATTTTCCTCAGAGTATTCAATGCATTTATTTGGAATCCTGAAATAGTTCTTTTCTAGTCCATTTGCTTCTTAATGAGCTTAAACAAGCTACACTTCTTGAAGGCAAATAAAAAAAAATTTTTTTAAGTAAAATACAGAGAAGCTCTCAATACCTTTTATCTCTTTAGTCTCTTAAGAAATTTTTCATGTCAATGCAAACTTTTAAATGAAATAACACAGACTCATAAAAGTTATTTGAGTAAGCACTTCCCTCATAGCTCAGTCAGTAAAGAATCTGCCTGCAATGCAGGAGACCCGGGTTTGATTCCTGGGTTGGAAAGATCCGCAGGAGAGGGAAATGGCAACCCACTCCTGTATTCTTGCCTGTATAATCCCATGGACAGAGGAGCCTGGCAGGCTACAGTCCATGGGGTCGAAAGAGTCAGACATGACTTAGCGACTTAACTACTACTACTATATAATCCTAGGGAAAACGGAAAACAAAAACCTATATACTAGAGTATATTGAAATAAAAGAATTAGTAGTGAGAGGGTAACAGGCAGGAAGGCCAGGGGTCTCCAAACGGAGGAAATGGCCTGCAAGTATCAGATATTTTTATCTCTCTTAAGCGGCAGGAGGAAACCAACTAGCGCTATTTTTTCCTTCCCTATACAAATTTAAAAGGAAGTTTCTCTTGAAATACTGCGTTGCCATAAGGACACCTGGTTTCACCTGAAGTTAACTACTCTCAAACGTTGAGTTAACCAATGCCTTTTTTCTTATGGAAATGTTTGTCTTAAGCTATGCTAATGTACTATGCATTTACCCCAAACTCTGTCTTCAAGTGGGTTCAGCCTCTTGGCTCAGAACCTACTTGACAAACCAGTATGTTATACTCAGATATTGTTCCTCTAATCTATATAAATGAAACTATTAGTATGGTGATCTGCCCTTCTTCAAGATTCAAGTTAATCATTTTATGTCCCAGGATGAACCATTTGGTGCCAAGATTATCCCAAAATGCATTTTATGGGTGAGGGGCATGATGCCAGAGTTTTAAGACTTTCTTTCATTCATTCATTTCATTCATTTCTTTCATTTCATTCATTCATCCTTTCTTTCATTAACAGACTCCTGGTGACTATATAACATCCAGCTGAAGACTAGCAGGGGGTTACTCTTTCTGCCCCCTTCCGATGCCTATGTCAGAAGCTTTCTCAGTTTCCTTTATACTTTAATAAAACTTTATTACACAAAAGCTCTGAGTGATCGAGCCTTGTCTCTGGCCCCGGATTGAATTCTTCTCCTCTGGGGGCCAAAAATCNAGTCAGCTTGGATCTCCTCCCACAGTCATGTAGAGATTTTTTTAAGACGAGGAAATTTACATCTCGACTTCATAGAGAGATCTGAGCCAGAACTTGGAATATGGAGTCATCCACATGTTGGGAAAGGACTGCCCAGGATGGGTGTTAGGGTGGACGAAGCTTGAGGCTGCGGGAAGCAACATTTAGTAAGAAGGGTTCAGGGGAAGAACAGGACCAGGAGAAGGGAGCAAAAGCCAGCCCAAAATGTAGGAGGCAAACCAGCGAGAAGCATGCAGCAGAAACCAAAAAAGGCAGGGCTTTCTGTTTGGATAAAATATACAGTTGTTTAAATGATGCTTTTGAAGTATTTTTGAATAATGAGAGATGGCATTAATGTTGGCTGTAAAACACAACATACTAAATTAAAATATTAATCTTTCTGAAGTTTGGGATTATAGCTTCCCCCAAAGAGCATAGATTTGTGAAAATTGATGATATTTGATGATAAGGTCAAAGAGAAAGTCAACAATTTCAAAAGAACCTAAACAATGTATACTATGTTCTGTGACTGTTTCAACTATTTTGCTGTTAAAAAAAAGGGGGGGGGCTGCATTTAAAACCCATACGACTACTGTGTTATTGAAATTTATAATAAGAAATATGCATTTGGTCTTTGTCCAATTTCTGGCACAGAGCTCATAAAACCCTTGGAACTTCCTAAGTGACTGGACTGGAAAAAAAGGTGTCTTGATATTCACAACAAGATTTTTCAACTACACCTGACTTTATGTTAATGCAGTGACTTTTGGAAGAACCTCAGGATGGGGGCTGGTTGTCAGAAGAACCCACTGTGTCATTAGAGTTGGGACCTTCAGTCTCACCCCTGACCTCCAGGGAGGAAAGGGAAACAGAACTGGAGACTGACTGAGTCACCAGTGGCCCAGTCGAGCCCAAAAGGACAGGGTTCAGAGAGCTTCTGGGTCGGTGAACACATGGCGATTTGGGGAGAGCGGTAGCCAGGTGCTCCCTGCCCTTTCCCTGCACCCTGCCCTGTGCATCTCCCATCTAACTGGTCCTGAGTTATANAGGAAAGGGAAACAGAACTGGAGACTGACTGAGTCACCAGTGGCCCAGTCGAGCCCAAAAGGACAGGGTTCAGAGAGCTTCTGGGTCGGTGAACACATGGCGATTTGGGGAGAGCGGTAGCCAGGTGCTCCCTGCCCTTTCCCTGCACCCTGCCCTGTGCATCTCCCATCTAACTGGTCCTGAGTTATATCCTCTTATAATACACTGGTAATCTGCTGAGTGAAATGCTTCTCTGAGTTCTAGGAGCTTCACTAAAGATGAATGAAACCCAAGAAGGGGGCTGCTGGAACCTATAAGCTACTCAGTCAGAAGCCCAAGTGGACCCGTGACTAGCATCTGAAGAGTGAGCAGCCTTGCAGGACTGAGTCTTTAATCTGCAGGACCCAACACCATCTGCAGGTAAACAATGCTGTCAGAATTCAGTTGAACTGCAGGACTGCTTCGTGATGAGGAAGAAAAAAGCACACATATGAGTTAGTGTTAGAATCGTAGCTATAAACCATAGATATTACTGACTAACCTTTAGGTTTAAAAAATATTCACAAGAGCGATCCCATAAAACTTACAACAGAAAGACAGTGAAAATGTTTTCTACCCCAACAATAACTGGAAATAATACAAAAGTAAAACCATTCCCACAAGCAATGAAATATAGGAAGCACCCCAGAAACTAGCTCAGCAAAGAAAACACAAACCAGCTACAAAAAGGGGTAAAACTCCATTAAAAGGACATAAAAGATGATCTGAATAAATACAGAGGTCTTCCACTGTCTTGTAGGATATTATTAAAATGACAATGGTCCTCAGTGTAAAAATACACATGAAAGGAAAAGAACAGACCCTCAGACATGGACATGGACATACAAGAATGATATAAAGTCAGCATTAAAAACCAATGAGTAAAAACTCTTTAGCAGATGATGTTGAGAACACTGTCTTGCTAGGTGTGTCATACCACACACTCAAGAGGTCTCTGGACAGAGCAGATGTTTCGATGCACATGATGAAACGATAACACTGTGGAAGGCTGTGGATGAGAGAATGCTGGTGACCTTGGCCTAAGAAACAGTTTCTTAGAAGAAAATACTGCAAGCCACATATGAGAAACAGATCTGATGATATCAAAATTAAGTACTTCTGTTCAACAAAGGACACAACAAATTCAAAAAAGGGATAAAACACTAGGGGAAGAGATGTATAACATCTAAAATTAATTATATCCTTAAGATTTTAATTGAATCCACTCCAAATAGTTTAAATAGCAAGAACCCTCCTGTAGGGCATTCTTTGTCCTACAGAGTCTTGGAGGGGCTAAAGACAAAGTCAAGACCATTCACCAAGCCATGACTGACAACCAGACCACAAAAGCAGTGGTTGCCTCTTCTCTGATCTGAACCACTTTGTTGCTCACTGGAAACTAACACAATATTGCAAATCAACTATACTTCAATTTTTAAATGGTTAAATAAATTGCTTGTAAAGTATATATGGTATATGGGACTCCCAGATGGCTCAATGGTAAAGAATCTCCCAGCCAATGCAAGATGATGTGGGTTCAATCCCTGGGTTGGAAAGATCCTCTGGAGAAGGGGGTACCCACTCCAGTATTTTTGCCTGAAAATCCCATGGACAGAGGAGTCTGGCAGGCTACAGGTCATGAGGTCGCAAAAGAGTTGCCCATGACTTAGTGACTAAACAAGCAAACAAGCATATACAGTATATAATGATTTACATATAATATGTTGTATTTATATATGTGTCAGTTTATGAACTTTAATCTCAGGGCAATAGGGGACAACTGAAATGTTTCTAGTATGGGAGTAACCAGTTCATCTTTCTATTTTAAATAGGTTACTCTCAGACTTCCCTAGTGGTACAGTGGATAGGATTCTCCCTTGCAATGCGAGAACACTGGTTTGATCCCTGGTCCGGGAAGTCTCCACACAGCCTAGGCAACTAAAGAACAAGTGCCACAACTACTGAGCCCCTGTGCTGCAACTCCTGAAGCCCGTGTGCCCTACAGCCTGTGCTCTGGAACAGGAGAGGCCACCACAATGAGAGGTCTGTGCACGGCAACTAGAGAGCAGCCCCCACCCTCTGCAACTAGAGAAAGCTTGCACACAGCAACAAAGATCCAGCACAACCATAAATACATTTTTTAAAAATAGTTTAACTCTCTTGCCTTGTAGAGAATTACTGAAAAATACCCAGACTGAGGGCAGGGAAAATATTTAGGATCTCAAAGTTGGATGATCTGTTCTAGCAAAAAGTAGAGGCAATGGGAACAGAAATTGTAAGCCTTATCAAAGAGAAAATTTTAGAGCAGAGAAAATGGAAGGAGTGGTTGATGTCAAGCTCAAGTATGGGGAGGTAGAAGAACCAAAGAGTATGGTAAGGCTGGATGCCATGCCTTGGTTGTGAAACTAGGAGGCAGGTGTTTAGAGGGTGAAGAGAGTGAGTATAGTTTTAGACTCAGTGACCCTCCAAGACCTGTGACAGCTCAGCAGGATGTGCCTAACGCAGGAGAAGAGGGGCCAGAGATGCAGACAGCTGTCCACTGGATCTAGATGGTGATGAATCCAGAGGCGGTGGGCTCAGCTATTATCCTGAAGCAGACGGTACTGAAAATGATCTGTGAATTTAGAATCAAATGAGGCTCCTTAGAGATACCATCCAAGCCAGAGATAAAACACTTCCAGTATCACTTCTTCACTTACATCACATTTTCAGCCCAGAGACAAATATCTCTCCACCTCAATCATTGCAGTTTTTATTCAATCTCATTTGCCCACCAATAATGCATCAGATCCAATGGAGTCAATACATTTTTTTAATTTTTCCAAAAATGAAATAAAGACACATCAAACCCTATATCCTGAAGAAACTGCCAGGATACTAGCCAAACATTTTATACCCTGAAAGCCGTTTAACCAACACAGCACTGCAAGCACAGTGTGATATGACTGCTGACCACCCTGGACAGCTGCAGAGTGGAACACCTCCCGTGGAGAGATCACACCGCTCACCGCTCCCAGGAGGCAAGCACTGGTCTGCAGCTTTGAATGCTGTTGGGTAGGGAATAATATGTGCAATATATACATATTGTACAATAGGAAAAATATGAAAATATGTACAAGTACATATTTCTAAAAGTCTATCTCTAATGTAATCTCATTGTTTATATTACTCTTTTCAAAGATAACACTTGTATGTTACTAATGCAGAGATTCGTGGCTAACAAAATTTTCCTCAGAGTATTCAATGCATTTATTTGGAATCCTGAAATAGTTCTTTTCTAGTCCATTTGCTTCTTAATGAGCTTAAACAAGCTACACTTCTTGAAGGCAAATAAAAAAAAATTTTTTTAAGTAAAATACAGAGAAGCTCTCAATACCTTTTATCTCTTTAGTCTCTTAAGAAATTTTTCATGTCAATGCAAACTTTTAAATGAAATAACACAGACTCATAAAAGTTATTTGAGTAAGCACTTCCCTCATAGCTCAGTCAGTAAAGAATCTGCCTGCAATGCAGGAGACCCGGGTTTGATTCCTGGGTTGGAAAGATCCGCAGGAGAGGGAAATGGCAACCCACTCCTGTATTCTTGCCTGTATAATCCCATGGACAGAGGAGCCTGGCAGGCTACAGTCCATGGGGTCGAAAGAGTCAGACATGACTTAGCGACTTAACTACTACTACTATATAATCCTAGGGAAAACGGAAAACAAAAACCTATATACTAGAGTATATTGAAATAAAAGAATTAGTAGTGAGAGGGTAACAGGCAGGAAGGCCAGGGGTCTCCAAACGGAGGAAATGGCCTGCAAGTATCAGATATTTTTATCTCTCTTAAGCGGCAGGAGGAAACCAACTAGCGCTATTTTTTCCTTCCCTATACAAATTTAAAAGGAAGTTTCTCTTGAAATACTGTGTTGCCATAAGGACACCTGGTTTCACCTGAAGTTAACTACTCTCAAACGCATTTACCCCAAACTCTGTCTTCAAGTGGGTTCAGCCTCTTGGCTCAGAACCTACTTGACAAACCAGTATGTTATACTCAGATATTGTTCCTCTAATCTATATAAATGAAACTATTAGTATGGTGATCTGCCCTTCTTCAAGATTCAAGTTAATCATTTTATGTCCCAGGATGAACCATTTGGTGCCAAGATTATCCCAAAATGCATTTTATGGGTGAGGGGCATGATGCCAGAGTTTTAAGACTTTCTTTCATTCATTCATTTCATTCATTTCTTTCATTTCATTCATTCATCCTTTCTTTCATTAACAGACTCCTGGTGACTATATAACATCCAGCTGAAGACTAGCAGGGGGTTACTCTTTCTGCCCCCTTCCGATGCCTATGTCAGAAGCTTTCTCAGTTTCCTTTATACTTTAATAAAACTTTATTACACAAAAGCTCTGAGTGATCGAGCCTTGTCTCTGGCCCCGGATTGAATTCTTCTCCTCTGGGGGCCAAAAATCCTGGTGTCTTTGCGTGATTCAACAACAACCTTTCAGTAGTAGTACTTTTATTGAGAGGTTAAAACTAAAAAACTGCAAAGCCTATAAAGCATTCAAGAATCAAAGACTTATTGTAGACAATTATCTAAAAGGATTTACAAAGTATATTTGCGCCAATATTAGAAAGACAGTCTGAGCATCGCAGTGAAGAGCAGCCCCCGCTGGCCACCACTAGAGAAAGACCACACAAAGTGATGAAGAGACAGCACAGCCATAAATAAGTAAATAAATAAACTAGTTTAAATTAAAAAATAAACCTTTGCCCCATCTTACAGGAAATAGGTGGGACACTTAAAAAGGGGATGCCAATGGAAAGACTTCTCAGCCGGCACTCTTGCTGCAGGGCTGCTACTCTGTGTAAAGAAACAATTTAAGTGTCACAGAATTCTTCTCCACACATGCACTAGATCCCAGAGAACTACCATCAAGGACCATTCTGCCTGAAGTATAAAAGAGACTGAAAGGAGCAAGGTTAAACATTTTTAAGCATAATTTTAAAACACAACAAAAGCTCAATTTTCTCAAGAAATTACTCTATTCCCTGTGAAAATTTAAAAGGACAATTTTTGACCCATTGCAGCTCTGGCATAACAGATAATAAAGCTACCAATAGGTCCAGGGTATGCCGGACACTGACTCAGTGGAGCAGGTGTCTAAGAACAACACTCCCTGGCATCCTCTGCTAGCATCCAATAACTCATCTCTTGTTCTGATCTTTCTGATGTTACAGTACCCTGCATTATTACCATTTCAAATTGACTAAAAGTTTTATTATCTGTGTATTTATACATTTAACATTCAAAAAATCTTAGAAAGGTTTCAGTCACTGATATTATATCCAATAACTTTACATTGGATATAAATTATATCCCACAAGTCAGTTGGGAGTGAATGAAGATGGCAGAGGAACAAGACATGGAGCTCACCATCTCCCCAGAGATACGTCAAAAATGCATCTACATGTGGGATGATTCTCACAGAACATCTACTAAATGCTGACAGTGGACCTCAGACCTCCAAAAGGGCAAGAAAATCTCCATGCAACTGGGTAAGGCAAAAGAAAAACAGAGAGGAAGGAATCAGGACAGGGCCTGTGGCCCTGGGAGGGCAGAGGGTCCTGAGAGCAGATACGAGTTGCTGCCCCCACGTTCCTGGGAGCATAAGCAGCCCACCAACAAGGGTCCCGTGACACAGCCCCGATCACTGTCCTCATCCCCCTGGTGCAGCCAGCCACCTTCACCAAGGGACTGCCAACTGGGAGCCAACCACTGCCCCCACCTTCCCTGGTGGCTCAGACAGTAAAGAGTCCATCTGCAATGCAGAAGATCTGGGTTTGATCCCTGGATTCAAAGACCCCTGGAAAAGGGCATGGCAACACACTCCAGTATTCTTGCCTGGAGAATCCCCATGGACAGAGGAGCCTGGTGGGCTACAGTCCATGGGGTCACAAAGAGTTGGGCAAGACTTTGAGTGGCTAAGTACAGCACAGCATATGGGATAATATAAAACAGGGTAATCTACGCCAACAGGTATTCCAAAAGGAGAAGAAAGAGGAAAGGAGATTGAAAACATATTTGAAGAAATTCTGGCTGAAAACTTCCCAAACCTAAAGAAGGAAACAGATATCCAGAACAGGAAGCACAGAGGGTCCCAACAGACATCAAGACATAATAAAAATGGCAAAAGTTAAAGAGAGGATTCCAAACCCAGCAAGAGACAAGCAAACAGCTAATTACAAGGGAACCTCCATAAGGCTATCAGCTGATTTCTCTATGGAAACACTGACAAAGTTTTCTAGAGAAAAGGGAGCAGCAAAATATATTCAAAGCATTCAAAGAGAAAAATCTGCAACCTAGAATATTCTAGCCAGCAAGATTATCATTTAGAACAGGAAGAGAAATAATAATTTCTCAGACAAGCAAAACTAAAAGAATACTAAGCCTATTCTAAAAGAAATATCAAAAGGTCATCTCTACAGAAAAAAGAAGCAAGATGATATTTGAAAGAGGAAATCACAATTGGGAAGGAAATTATTTAAATCAGCCAGTATACAAATCAAAAGCACTTCCCAGCTGGTGCTACTGGTAAAAAACCTGCCTGCCAGTGCAAGAGATATGAGACCTGGGGTCAAACCCTGGGTTGGAAAGTTCCCTTGGAGCCGACCACACCCTCGCCCACCGACACACTCACACACACACTCACACTCTGGCCTGGGGGCGGGGTCTGAGTCTTGCCTAAGGTAGCCAAGCCGAAGGGGACCTTGGAGACCTCGCCTGCTAAGAAGTCTTGGGGACCCCACAGGTGACTGCCAGCCCCAGGGCACCACATCCTGCCGGGGCCTGGCCCAAGGCTGATGCCCCCTGCCTTGGGGAAGCTGCTACTTCCACATGGCCTCTCTCTGAGTTGTGTCACCGTCTGTGTCAGTGTGTCTGTCTCGGATCGGATGCCATCCTCTCTCCCGTGTCTGTCTCCCGTATTCTGTCTCTCTGTCACTCGCTCTGTGTCTCCCTGTCTCTGTCTCTACCTCCGAATGTGTGTGTGTGCACGTGCATGTCTGTCTACCTGTGAAAGGTTGTTGCTGAAGGAAAAGACGCTGGAATTCTTGGCCTCAGGAGGAGAATAATTCAATTTGGGGCTAGAGACAAGGCTTGATCGCTCAGGGCATTTGTGTAATAAAGCTTTAATAAATATAAAAGAGGTAGAGAAAGCTTCTGACAGGCATCAGAAGGGGATAGAAAGAGTACCCCCCCCACCCCCCACCGCTAGTCTTCAGCTGGGTGTTATACAGTCACTAGCAGACTTTTAATGAAAGAAAGCAATGTCTTAAAACTCAAAATGGCACCAGGCCCCTCATCCATAAAATGCATTTTGGGATAATCTCAGCACCAGATGGTTCACCCTGGGCCATAAAACGATTGACTTGAAACTTGTAGAAGGGCAGATTACTATGCAAATAGTTTCTTTTACATAGACTAGGGGAACAATGTCAGAGTATAACATACTGGTTTGTCAAGTTTGCCATTAGGCAGAGCCGACTTGAAGACAGTCTGGGGTAAATGCATAGTACATTAACATAGCTTTAAGACAAACATTTCCATAAGAAAAATGCATTGGTTAACTCAAGGTTTTGAGACTAGTTAACTTCAGGTGAAACCAGATGTCATTATGGCAACAGTATTTTAAGAGAAACCTCCTTTTAAATTGGAATAGAGAAGGAAAAAAATCTCGCTAGTTTGTTTCCTTCTGCCGCACTTGCAGGCTGTTTCCTCCCTTTGGAGACCCCTGGCCTTCCTGCCTGTTACTCTCTCACCTGCATCTCCCTCTCGGCGCCTTCGAGTCTGTCTCTGAACCTTCTCTCTTTCTACCTCTGTGTCTCCTCACACCCGGCCTCCCATCCCTTCCTCTGGCCTGGGCTCTCACAGGTGCTATGGATCTGGCTCTGGCTGAGGAGCTTGCGGCAGCCGGCTGTCTCACTTCGCGTGGGTGTGTGCGAGTGTCTGTGTGTCTGTCCAACTGCCTGCCTGTCGCTCCTCTGCTCTCTCACGAAAGTCCTATGCTTGGAGGGCGGCGTAGGGGCAAGTAGGTCCTCAGTAGGGTGAAGGGGCGGGGCTGACGCACTCTGTTCGACCTAACTTGCGGCTCCCGGTGGGTTAGAGCACTGGGTAGGTGCCCGGGCAGGAGGGGCGCTCAGGGCCCCGGCTAGGCTGTGCATAGGCCCGCAGGAGGCTCGAGGGACCATGGGTGGCGGGCAGCGGTGGGCCCCGAAGCCACAAAACTCCGAGGCCAACTGGCCCTGAGCAGCGAAACGGATGGGGGTTGGGTGCAGCCCAACGGGGGCCTGGCTCCAGAAGCCCAGGGTTGGAGAGCGCCTAGACCTCTGCAGCCCTCAACCCAACCAACAGCCCCCGCACGCACACACGCCCGGCAGGCCGCTCAGTGGTCCCGGAAGCCCTCCGGGCCGAGGCCGGGTCAGGCGGGTGCTGGCCACGGATGGTGGTGTGCGGGGGCGGGGCGGCTTCCATTGGCCGCTGCGCTGCCGGCCCTGCCTGGCCCGAGTGCAGTCGCTGCGCATGTACAGAGCTTGGTCTGGGGAGAAGTGCGCTCGGCTCTCCCAAGGGGCAGGCCAGAACCAAAAGGAGGGCTCTTAGGCGCCTGGCAGCAGCCCAAGCTAAGCAGGGTCGGGACTGGTTAGTAATTGGATGAGAGACCCCTTGGGAATTACGGGTGCTGTCATCTTTTTGCCTCCCCTCTCCTTTAGCNGGGCGGCTTCCATTGGCCGCTGCGCTGCCGGCCCTGCCTGGCCCGAGTGCAGTCGCTGCGCATGTACAGAGCTTGGTCTGCGGAGAAGTGCGCTCGGCTCTCCCAAGGGGCAGGCCAGAACCAAAAGGAGGGCTCTTAGGCGCCTGGCAGCAGCCCAAGCTAAGCAGGGTCGGGACTGGTTAGTAATTGGATGAGAGACCCCTTGGGAATTACGGGTGCTGTCATCTTTTTGCCTCCCCTCTCCTTTAGCCCCCGGCCCCCAGGCGTGGTTGGCGACGCCAACCCCACCTGCCCCTGACCATGGCACCCCACCACACTCAAAGTCGTCGCCTGCCTTTAGGTTGGCCAGCCAGCCAGCCGGCGGGCCTCTCAGGCACCGGCGTCAAAACTGTTGGGTCCCTGCAGCCCCTGCCCCTCCCTGGGTGGGTGGCAGGGGCCCTGGCTCCAGACAAAGACCTGGGTTGCCTCCAGGCAGCACGCGAGCCCCTTCACATTCAGCTTCCAGGAACCCAGATGACCATCCAGTCTCTGTCTGAGGCTCCATTGGCAAGCCCCAGGCAATCCCGGAGGCTGCCCCACCCCCAGCCCCACCCCCAACCCCAGCACCATCCTCGCAGGCACACACACCCCGCCTCTGAGATAGGTCAAGAGCCCGAAACCCCAGGTAACGGAGGCGGAGAAAGAGGGAGAGGCAGACAGCAAGAGGACCACACAGGCTTCCCATCCCCCGACCTCCACACATTCCCCCCTCCATTCTGGGTATCCACCAGGCCCCTAGTCGACCCGACCACACCCTCGCCCACCGACACACTCACACACACACTCACACTCACACTCTGGCCTGGGGGCGGGGTCTGAGTCTTGCCTAAGGTAGCCAAGCCGAAGGGGACCTTGGAGACCTCGCCTGCTAAGAAGTCTTGGGGACCCCACAGGTGACTGCCAGCCCCAGGGCACCACATCCTGCCGGGGCCTGGCCCAAGGCTGATGCCCCCTACCTTGGGGAAGCTGCTACTTCCACATGGCCTCTCTCTGAGGTGTGTCACGGTCTGTGCCAGTGGGTCTGTCTTTGATCGGATGCCATCCTCTCTCCCGTGTCTGCCTCCTGTTTTCCATCTGTCAGTCGGTCTGTGTCTCCCTCTGTCTGTCTATGCCTGCCTGTGTGTGTGTGTCTGTGTGTGTGTGTGCGCACGTGTGTGTGCACGCGTGTCTGTCTCCCTCTGCCATCTTCGAGTCTGTCTCTGAACCTTCGTTTCTTTCTGGCTTTTTGTCTCCTGACACCGGGCCTCCCGTCCCTTCCTCTTGCCCCAGCCTCTCACAGGTGCTATGACTCTGGCTCTGGCTGACAAACGTGCTCTGGCTGGCTGTCTCACTTGGTGTGAGTGCGTGCGAGTGTCTGTGTGTCTGTCCGTGTGCCTGCCTGTCGCTCAACTGCACTCTCAGGAAGGTCCTGTGCTTGGCAGGTGGCATGGGGCAAGGGGGCCTCCTTAGGGCGAAGGGGCGGGGCTGACGCTCTCCAGTGGACCACGATGGTGGCTCCCCGTGCATTTGGGCACCGGGCAGGTGCCCGACAGGAAGGGCACTCTGGGACGCGGCTGGGCTGCGCCTAGGCCAGCAGAGGCTCACAAGACCTTGAGCCGCGGTCAGCTGCAGGCTGCCAAACCAGACACCTCGCGGCCTCGTGGCCCTGAGCAGCGAATGGGAGGTGGGGGGCTGGCCTGCAGAGGCCCAGGGTGGGAGAGCGCCCAGATTTCCGTGCCCCTCACCCCATTCCCCAGCCCACGCAGGCGCACATGCCCAGCCACCTGCTTGGGGTCCAGGAAGCCCTCCGGCCCTCGGACCAGGCTAGACGGATGCTGACCGGGGGTGGTGGTGTTGCAGGGCGGGCGGCATCGGCTGGCCACCGGGCTGCCGACCATGGCAGGCCGGATTCCAGTCGCGGGTCGTGCAGCTCAAGTACAGCGTGCGGCCCGTGGAGAGGTGCGGTCAGCTGGCCCGATCGGCAGGCAGGTCTGAGCAAAAGGGAGACGCAGCACAGGGCTCTTTAGGGCTGCAGCCACCTCCGTCTACGGCCATACCACACTTAACGCGACCGATCTCGTCTGATCTTGAAAACGAAGCAGGGTCAGGACTGGTTATTACGTGGATGGGACACCGCCTGGAAATACCGGGTGCTGGAGGCTTTTTGCCTCCCCTCTCCTTTAGCCCCCGGCCCCTGGCGAGGCTACCTCCGTAAGCCCCACCTACCCCTGGCTCCTCGCACCCCACCGCACTCAGAGCCTTCGCCTGCCTTCCAGCCAGTGGCCCTCGCAGGCAGCGGCGTCCCAAGTTTTGGGTCCCCGCAGCCACAGCCCCTCCCCGGGTGGGTGGCTGGGGCTCCAACTCCTGACGCGCGGCCCGCGAGCCACTCTGTAAGCCTTTCGGCTTACAGGGAACCAGATGACCTTCTGGTCTCCCTCCGAGGGTCTCGTGGCATGCCTCAGGCAATCCAGGGGGCTGCCCCACCCCTAGCCGCAACCCCAGCCCCAGCCCCAGCCCCATCCTCACATAGGACCGCATACTCTGGCGTGCACGCACTCACAGCCAGAGAAACACACACACACACCCAGAGAAACACACACACACCAATCGGCGCCAAGACAGGTCAAGAGCCGGAAACCCCAGGTAAGGGAGATGGAGAAAGTGGGAGAGAGAGACATCAAGGGGACCACACAGGCTTCCCACCCCCGGCCTCGACACCCTTCCCCCTCCAGTCTCTGTATCCACCCGGCCCTCAGTCGACCGACCACACCCTCGACCTCGGACACACTCACACACACGCACACTCTCACACACTCACCCTCTGGACTGGGGGCGGGAGCTGGGTCTTGCCTTAGGCAGCCAAGCCGAAGGGGACCTTTGAGACCTCGTCTGCGAAGAAATCTTGGGGACCCCACAGGTAACTGCCAGCCGCAGGGCACCACATCCAGCCGGGCCCGGCCCAAGGCTGACGCCCCCTCGCTTGGGGAAGCTGCTTCATCCCCATGGCCTCTCTCTGAGGTGTGTCACAGTCTTTGCCAGTGTGTCTGTCTCGGATCAGATGCCATCCTCTCTGCCGTGTCTGTCTCCCGTTTTCCGTCTGTCAGCACTCTGTGTCTCCCTCTCTCTGTCTATGCCTCCCTGTGTGTGTGCTCACGCGTGTCTGTCTCCCTCTCGCCATCTTCGAGCTTGTCTCTGAACCTTCGTCTCTTTCTGGCTCTGTGTCTCCTGGCAGCAGGGCCCCATCCCTTCCTCTGGCCCCGGCCTCTCACAGGTGCTATGATTCTGCCTCTTGCTGGCTAACTTGCTCCGGCCAGCTGTGCTTCTTGGCGTGAGGGCGTGCGCAGGTCTGTGTGTCTGTCCGTGTCCCTGCCGGTCGATAGTCTGCTCTCCCAGGAAGGTCCTGTGCTTGCGGGCGGCGTGGGGCAAGGGGGACCTCGGTAAGGCGATGGGGCGGGGCTGACGCTCTCCAGTCGAACGCGCTGGTGGCTCCTCGTGCGTTTGGGCACCGGGCAGATGCCGGGCAGGATGGGCGCTCCAGGACCCGGCTGGGCTGCGCCTAGGCCCGCAGGAGGATCAGGACCGAGGGCAGCTGCGGGCCCCCAAGCCAGACACCTCCAGGGCCAAGTGGCCCTGAACACAGAATGGGGTGGTGGGGGGCGGAGCCGCCTAGCGGGGGCGGGCCTGGAGAGGCCCAGGGTGGGAGAGCACCGAGACCTCCGCGCCCCTCACCCAAGCCCCTAGCCCCCACAAGCACGCCCAGCCTCCCGCTCTGTGTCCCAGAAGCCCCCCGGGCCCGGGTGCTGGCCAGGGTAGAAGTGTACAGGGGCGGGGCGGCTTCGGCCGACCGCCGGGCTGCCGGCCCTGTCTGGATGGAGTCCATTCGCGGGCTGGGCGGCGCATGTGCAGCGCGCGGTCCGGGGAGAAGTGCGCCCGGCTCTCCCGACTGGCAGGCAGGTCAGAGCGAAAGGGAGGCGCAGCGCTGGGGTCTTAGGGCGCCTGGCGGCAGCCGTCTCTATCTGCAACCATACCACCCTGAACACGCCCGATCTCCTCTGATCTCCCAAGCGAAGCAGGGTCGGGCCTGTTTAATACTTGGATGGGAGACCGCTTGGGATTACCGCGTGCTGTCGTCTTTTTTGCCCCCTCTCTCCTTTAACCCCGGCCACCAGGCACTGTTGGCGCCGCACACCCCACCTGCCCCTGTCCTCTGGCACCCCACCACACTCAGAGCCATCGCCTGTCGAGTCATATAGGTATTCCTGAAGCATTTGGTTGGAGTCACTAACAATTTGTTGAGGGGCTCACTGCAAAATGGAGGAAAATAAAGAAAATGCATTCAAATGATACTCAGTTGGCGGTATTTACTGTAAATTAAAGACAACTTGTCTGAAATATGAACATGACTGAGCACAATTAAGTATCAGAACCCAAGCACCCACCTCACACAACTTCTGTAACAGTTCCAGTTTGCACCGAATTGAGCAAATGCTTTCTGAAAATGTGGACTGAAAAAGGATGCCAAAACACTCGCTCTGAAAAGTTGGGGATTAGTGACAGCTCATAAAGGAACCTAAGGAAATAATGCCAAGTTAAGAGGAAAAAGCTGGAAACAAGATTTCCAGGAGAAATATCAATAATCTCAGATATGCAGATGATACCACCCTTATGGAAGAAAGTGAAGAGGAGCTAAAGAGCCTCTTGATGAAAGTGAAAGAGGAGAGTGAAAAAGCTGGCTTAAAGCTTAACATTCAGAAACTAAGATCATGGCATCCAGTCCCATCACTTCATGGCAAATAGATGGGGAAACAGTGGAGACAGGGGCTGACTATTTTTCTTGGCTCCAAAATCACTGCAGATGGTGATTGCAGCTATGAAATTAAAAGATGCTTACTCCTTGGAAGGAAAGTTATGACCCACCTAGACAGCATATTAAAAAGCAGAGACATGACATTGTCAACAGAGGTCCTTCTAGTCAAGGCTATGGCTTTTTTCCAGTGGTTATGTATGGATGTGAGAGTTGGACTGTGAAGAACGCCGAAGAATTGATCCTTTTGAACTGTGGTGTTGGAGAAGACTCTTGAGAGTCCCTTGGACTGCAAGGAGATCCAACCAGTCCATCCTAAAGGAGCTCAGTCTTGGGTGTTCATTGGAAGGACTGATGTTGAAACTGAAACTCCAATACTTTGGCCACCTGATGCAGTGCTGACTCATTTGAAAAGACCCTGATGGTGGGAAAGATTGAGGGAAGGCGGAGAAGGGGACGACGGAGGATGAGATGGTTGGACAGCATCACCGACACAATGGACATGGGTTTGGGTAGACTCTGGGAGTTGGTGATGGACAGGGAGGCCTGGCATACTGAGGTTCATGGGGTCGCAAAGAGTTGGACACAACTGAGCAACTGAACTGAACTGAACTAAGAGGAAAAAGATGATGCACATAAGCATGTTCATCCTCACACCATTCATGACACTGATGCACAGAAGATACTTCATTTTCCCAATGGAAAGGGCCCCCTATGGCCTGCATGCTGCCCATGGGGCCAACAGTGTGCTTACTTCTCAGCTTTGTCCAGAGACTTGGCGCTTTCCTTGTCTTTGGAGGACTGAATATGATTTTCACTTTTTTCCAGTTCAACTGACTGTGCTCTCTGGAAAAACAAAAACCAAGCAGTTTTTAGATAATGATCTTAAATACAGCAAAACTCTACATATTTTCATATTTCTTAGCATCTGTTTGAGGTAAAGCTTGACTTTATTCATGAGGTATTTTAAAGTGCATATGTGTAATACAAACCACATCATCTCCAAATCTTCCAAATATTATTGGCTATCAAAAGTGAAAGTGAAACTCTGTCGTGTCTGACTCTTTGTGACCCCATGGCCTATACAGTCCATGGAATTCTCCAGGCCAGAATACTGCAGTGGGTAGCCTTTCCCTTCTCCAGGCGATCTTCCTGACCCAGGAATCAAACCGGGGTCTCCTGCATTGTAGGCAGATTCTTTACGAACTGAGCTATCAGGGAAACCATTATTGGGTATTGGTGATGTGTAAAATATTTATTCTAGCATGGTTTAAATCAATATGATTTCCCCTTCTTGTTTTTTAGCTGTTTATAATACTTCTCTGGCAATCCAGTAGCTAGGATTCTGAGCTTCCACTGTAGCAGGGCACAGGTTCAATTCTTGCTCAGAGAACTCGGATCCCACATGACAATTAAACTATAATACTCTCTGGAATGCAATAATTTTACTTAAAAATGATATTTCTTATTCAGAACTTAATCACATTAAATTTGGAAGGAATTTGATCCTAAAGATGGTATAAGATTTTTAATATAAATTTATTTATTTTAATTGGAGGTTAATTACTTTACAATATTGTATTGGTATAAGATTTTTAAAAGAAAAAGTACCTATTTACCCTATTGCAATCATTGTCTATGCCTATCTGCTTTGGAAGAAATAAAACTACAGTTGAATTATTAAGTCATGGAACAAAAATAAAAGATTTTGATTCTCCTATATTTTCTTTCTGATACAAAAATAGCTCCAGGCTTATTTTCTTCCCAAGTGTCTTCTTTTACCGTTGAAAATCTCAAGCTAAACATTTGTAATTCTAAATTTCTGTCTTTATGGGAGAGGATTTTCTACATTTTAACATAACATAGAGAATTTTACGGGCTAACCAAAACACAAACTTATGCTTTATGGAGAATCTGGATGATTTTTATTTTTTATTTTAATGTCTCTATCATTCACAAAGATGTTTCAAAACAGCCTAAATACTTCATTTTCTAAGTGTNCCAACCGTGTGCTTACTTCTCAGCTTTGTCCAGAGACTTGGCGCTTTCCTTGTCTTTGGAGGACTGAATATGATTTTCACTTTTTTCCAGTTCAACTGACTGTGCTCTCTAGAAAAACAAAAACCAAGCAGTTTTTAGATAATGATCTTAAATACAGCAAAACTCTACATATTTTCATATTTCTTAGCATCTGTTTGAGGTAAAGCTTGACTTTATTCATGAGGTATTTTAAAGTGCATATGTGTAATACAAACCACATCATCTCCAAATCTTCCAAATATTATTGGCTATCAAAAGTGAAAGTGAAACTATCTGTCGTGTCTGACTCTTTGTGACCCCATGGTCTATACAGTCCATGGAATTCTCCAGGCCAGAATACTGCAGTGGGTAGCCTTTCCCTTCTCCAGGCGATCTTCCTGACCCAGGAATTGAACCAGGGTCTCCTGCGTTGTAGGCAGATTCTTTACCAACTGAGCTATCAGGGAAACCATTATTGGGTATAGGTGATGTGCAAAATATTTATTCTAGCATGGTTTAAATCAATATGATTTCCCCTTCTTGTTTTTGAGCTGTTTATAATACTTCTTTGGCAATCCAGTAGCTAGGATTCTGAGCTTCCACTGTAGCAGGGCACAGGTTCAATTCTTGCTCAGAGAACTCAGATCCCACATGACAATTAAACTATAATACTCTCTGGAATGCAATAATTTTACTTAAAAATGGTATTTCTTATTCAGAAGTTAATCACATTAAATTTGGAAGGAATTTGATCCTAAAGATGGTATAAGATTTTTAATATAAATTTATTTATTTTAATTGGAGGTTAATTACTTTACAATATTGTATTGGTATAAGATTTTTAAAAGAAAAAGTACCTATTTACCCTATTGCAATCATTGTCTATGCCTATCTGCTTTGGAAGAAATAAAAATACAGTTGAATTATTAAGTCATGGAACAAAAATAAAAGATTTTGATTCTCCTATATTTTCTTTCTGATACAAAAATAGCTCCAGGCTTATTTTCTTCCCAAGTGTCTTCTTTTACCGTTGAAAATCTCAAGCTAAACATTTGTAATTCTAAATTTCTGTCTTTATGGGAGAGGATTTTCTACATTTTAACATAACATAGAGAATTTTACGGGCTAACCAAAACACAAACTTATGCTTTATGGAGAATCTGGATGATTTTTATTTTTTATTTTAATGTCTCTATCATTCACAAAGATGTTTCAAAACAGCCTAAATACTTCATTTTCTAAGTGTATGAAGAAATTTGAGTAGATCACCCTATCTTGGGTTTCAATCTAGTCCTCAGAAGGTAAAATCCCTTCAAGATTATTTGTTGTTTACACAGAAAAGCAGCCAGCCAAAAACTGCTGTACATGACAGAACCTGATCAACTTTTAAGCGAAGGGATGGTTCTGTTTTGAGCTCACTGATTATTCTGAAAGGCAGGTATTTCTGTTGATGGGATTAATTAGCCAAGACTAGTTCCTTCAAGAAAACTTCTTTTAGCAGGGAAAAATGATTTGATGACAGATTGGTCAATCTTGAGGGTTTGATAAATTTTGCTTTTGGAATATGATACAACAGAAGAATACTGACAAGTAAAGATACAACATCTGCTGCAAAGCCTGTCTTGCCCATCTCAACGCCTGCTCTAACCAGTCTCTCTCTAGACCCACACAGAACCCTATATCTGCTCTGTATTGTGCCACACATACCACCATGTCTCACTGGCGATGTGCAGGCTTGTTCACAACTTCTGTAAGAGAAGGGCCACGTCCTGCGTGTCTCTGTGGTCCTGGTGACCGGCATGGTTCATGACGTGGTCAGCCCTCTGCATCCTGGGCTCCAAATTCAAGGATTCAACCAAATGCAGATCCAAAATATTTGGGGGAAAAACTCCATAAAGTTCCCAAAGGTAAACTAGAATTCACTGCACTCCAGTAATCATTTATACAGCATTTCCATCATATTAGGCATTATAAGTAATTGAAGTGATTAAAAGTATACAAGAGGGTGGGGTGGGGTGTTCTATGCAAGAACTGTGTCATTTTATTTAAGGGACTTCAGCACCTTTTTTGTATCAATCCTCCCTCCTGTCCCCCTCCCTGCAGATATCCAGGGATGACTATAAAGCTGTTGTTCAGTTGCTAAACCGTCCCCACCTCTCTGCGACCCATGGACTGCAGTATGCCAGGCTTCCTTCACTATCACCCTGAGTTTGCTTAAACTCATGTCCACTGAGTCAGTGATACCTTCCAACCATCTCATTATATGTCACCCTCTTCGCCTCTGGCCCTTAGGTTTTCCCACCATCAGGGTCTTTTCAAGAGAGTCAGCTCTTCACATAAAGGGGTGGAAGTATTAGAGCTTCAGCTTCAGCATCAGTCCTTCCAATGTACACTCAGGGTTGGTTTCCCTTATGATTGACTGGCTTGATCTCCTTGCATTTCAAGGGATTTTCAAGAGTCTTCTCTAGCACCGCAATTCAAAAGCTTCAGTTCTTTAGCACTCAGCTTTCTTTATGGTCCATCTCTCACATCCATACATGACTACTGGAAAAACCATTGCTTTGACTAGATGGACCTTTGTTGGCAAAGTGATGTCTCTGTTTTCTAATATGCTGTCTAGGTTTGTCACAGCTTTTCTTCCAAGGAGCAAGCATCTTTGAATTCCGTGGCTACAGTCACTGGCCACAGTGATTTTGGAGCCCAAGAGAGAATATCTGTCACAGTTTCCACTTTTTCCCCATCAATTTGCCATGAAGTGATGGGACCAGATGCCATGATATTTGTTTTTTAAACGTTGAGTTTTAAGCCAGCTTTTTCACTCTCCTCTTTCACCTTCATCAAGAGGTTCTTTAGTTCCTCTTGGCTTTCTGCCGTTAAAGTGGTATCATCTGCATATTTGAGATTGTTGAATTTCTCCCGGCAATCTTGATTCCAACTTGTGATTCAACCAGCCCAGCATTTCGAATGATGTACTCTGCATAGAGGGCTTCCCAGGTGGTGCTAGTGGTAAAGAACCTGCCTGCCAATGCAGGTTATATGTAAGAGATATGGGTTTGATCCCTGGGTAGGGAAGATCCCCTGGAGGAGGGCATAGCATCCCACTCCAGTATTCTTACCAGAGGAGAATCCCATGGACAGAGGAGCCTGGCAAGCTGCAGTCCACAGGATCACACAGAGTTGGACACGACTGAAGTGACTTAGCATGTATGCGTGCACTCTGCTAAGCAGGGTGACAATATACAGCCTTGACATACTACTTAGCAGTTAGTAAATTCATAAAACATTGAAAAATTAAATCAGTCATCCAATAAGAAGAAAGAAGGCCTCCAAGTCCAGAGAGAAGACAGAGGCAAAAGGAGGAAAGATAATGACAGGACACTGGAAACAAGAAATGGGACGCAACGGCATGCAGAACATGCCAGCTGTTTACTGTCACCTTAAGAGCACAGTGAGAGTCCATGTGAGGTAATGTGGATCCAAAATATACACCTAAGCATGCGTGAGACAAAACTAGTTATTTCAAGTGTTAGGACACCAACAAGTAGATAAAGAAACAAGAAAGTTACACTCAGCAAAAGCACCTGTGAATTCACTCATCTGTATATTCATTCAACATCACTCTCTCATGCAGGAATCATCAGCCTGTTACGCAGGAATATGTGTATAAAGCTGTAAGGAGTAGGACTAAAAGGGATGGCCGGGTGGCACAGTGGTGAAGAACCTGCTTGCCAATACAGATGATGCAAGAGATGTGGGTTCAATCTCTCAGTTGGGAAGATCCCCTGAAGTAGGAAATGGCAACCGACTCCAGTATTCTTGCCTGGAAAATTCCATGGACAAAGAAGCCTGGCAGGCTAAGTCCACAGTGCAGCAAAGAATCAGACATGACTGAGTGCACGCGAGTGCACGCACATGCACTCAGGACTAAAACACCATAGATTTTTAAGCAATATTCATCAAATCTACAAATTTTACTATTCATCATTAAACTAAGACCAACTGCTTCTTCTAGCCCATAATGCCAGTTTTCTCCTTGCAAAACTTGTGCAAAACTTAGAGTCAGTTATTTTCTACCTTTTTAGTTCAGTTCAGTTCAGTTGCTCAGTCGTGTCCGACTCTTTGCGACCCCATGAATTGCAGCACTCCAGGCCTCCCTGTCCATCACCATCTCCCGGAGTTCACTCAGACTCACCTCCATAGAGTCCGTTATGCCATCCAGCCATCTCATCCTTGGTCGTCCCCTTCTCCGCCTGCCCCCCAATCTTTCCCAGCATCAGAGTTTTTTCCAATGAGTCAACTCTTCGCATGAGGTGGCCAAAGTACTGGAGTTTCAGCTTTAGCATCATTCCTTCCAAAGAAATCCCAGGGCTGATCTCCTTCAGAATGGACTGGTTGGATCTCCTTGCAGTCCAAGGGACTCTCAAGAGTCTTCTTCAACACCGCAGTTCAAAAGCATCAATTCTTCGGTGCTCAGCCTTCTTCACAGTCCAANCCAATGAGTCAACTCTTCGCATGAGGTGGCCAAAGTACTGGAGTTTCAGCTTTAGCATCATTCCTTCCAAAGAAATCCCAGGGTTGATCTCCTTCAGAATGGACTGGTTGGACCTCCTTGCAGTCCAAGGGACTCTCAAGAGTCGTCTTCAACACTGCAGTTCAAAAGCATCAATTCTTCGGTGCTCAGCCTTCTTCACAGTCCAACTCTCACATCCATACGTGACCAGAGGAAAAACCACAGCCTTGACTAGACGGACCTTAGTCGGCAAATATGCTATCTAGGTTGGTCATAACTTTTCTTCCAAGGAGTAAGCGTCTTTTAATTTCATGGCTGCAGTCACCATCTGCAGTGATTCTGGAGCCGCCAAAAATAAAGTCTGACACTGTTTCTACTGTTTCCCCATCTATTTCCCATGAAGTGATGGAACCGGATGCCATGATCTTCGTTTTCTGAATGTTGAGCTTTAGGCCAACTTTTTCGCTCTCCTCTTTCATTTTCATCAAGAGGCTTTTTAGCTCCTCTTCACTTTCTGCCATAAGGGTGGTGTCATCTGCGTATCTGAGGTTATTGATATTTCTCCTGGCAATCTTGATTCCAGCTTGTGCTTCTTCCAGCCCAGCATTTCTCATGATGTACTCTGCATATAAGTTAAATAAGCAGGGTGACAATATACAGCCTTGATGTACTCCTTTTCCTATTTGGAAGCAGTGTGTTGTTCCATGTCCAGTTCTACTGTTGCTTCCTGACCTGCATACAGATTTCTCAAGAGGCAGGTCAGGTGGTCTGGTATTCCCATCTCTTTCAGAATTTTCCACAGTTAGGCCCCAAATTCTCTTTCCTATCAGCAACCATCAACTATGTCAGACTAGTGACTACCAATCTGTACAAGAACCTAAAGGTCATCCAGGTAATTCTGACTCTCTTTGACCCCCAAAGTGAAGTATCAAGGGTTCTTCGCTGGTCCATCAGTTTAAAGTCAGGCTTTAAAGAGAACGAGTATTAGGGATTTATTCATCCACCTATTCAATTAAAGGCCGACTGATTACTAAGCATTACACAAGATACTGGAGATAAATATATATATTGGGCTTCAAGTTCTAGGAAAATCCCACCACACAACATTCCGTGCTCCTCATAACACCATTCTTATTTGCTCAACCTGCTACAGCGATCTTCCACTGCTTTTAAAACTGTATGTAACTCTTTCTACATATGAAGGAGATGCTAGTGAGCTCACTATCATTCCAGAGTTTCTGCTGAAATAGGTTCTTATGGCCAAACATATGGACAATGCAACTACACATTCACATATCAATTAACCACATAAAAGAATTTCCAAGTTTCAAACATTCAAATAACAAGCCCTCCCTCTCCTAGTCTCACGAGACCAAATTGTTTCAGTCTCCAGCACAGGGACTGCGTACCCCTTCCTACTCCCACCCCAATTATCTGCAGGTTTGTTCCAGAATTTCTTTTTCCCATGATTTCCCATCTGCCTAAAGATGAACTAGACCTATTGCTGCTAAGTTAGAGGCTTTCACTAATTACTCACTAGTTTCACTAGTTTTCACTTTGCTACTCACTAAGACTCATGGCGCCTAACACCACAGACACAACTCTCACCCAACCACTGGCCAGAATAAATGGAATTCCTGGCTGCCAGGAATCACCAAGTATTCTGACCTCCACAGTCCTAAACCAACATACCCTGCAACTGATGGCTGCTCTTCCAACTCCTGAGAGAAACTGTAGCTCCCAGAGAGGAGAGGCGTGGGAGCAGGTACGCAGAGGGAGGGGAGGCTGTCGAGAGAGACCATGTGCTTTTCTGTGGCTAAGTCTATTGACAGTGCTCAGCCAGTGTTTCTCAAGTGGGGTTCCAGGGAACATTGACTTGTGTCCTGGGATTCATTAAGAATTGCTGGGTGGTACATACTATAGTAATAAGGGGGTTTCCCAGGTGGCTCAGTGGTAAAGAATCCGCCTGTAATGGAGGAGACATGGGTTCAATCCCTGGCTTGGGAGGGTCCCCTGAAGAAGAAAATGGCAACTTGCCCCGGTATCCTTGCCTGGTGGCTCCCACGGGCAGAGGAGCCTGGCAGCTGGGGTAACAAAAGAGTCAGACACAACTTAGTGACTAAACAAAGACATGCTAAATAAATGCTTTCAGAAGTTCTGTTGTTGAAAGAGCTATTTCATTTTAACAACAATCCTCATAATTAATTGATTATAAAAAAGTGTGTGTGTGTGTCAGAAGGAGACAGAGAAGATGTGACAGAAATGCTCCTGAAGAGCCAGGCTTCCAAGGGATGCAGGTGGCAACACTGTGCAAGCCAGACTTTCACCAGCTCCCTCACTCAGTCTCTACCATTTTCTCAGTATTTTATACTCAATCTCATCTGTAAATCTTTGCCTTGATCCTCAAAGGGCATAAACTCTCACCCTCGTTTCTGCCGCCTAGTGTTGCTTCCTTCCATCACAGCATCACACCCTCGGCCCCTGGACTTCCCCTCACCCCCACCAACCCCCCTCACCAGACCCGCATGCACCCAACCACCCAGGACAAATCTCTTCAGCCTGTGTTTCTGTCATCAGCTCCAGTTTTCCCTCCACATCCACACAGGCAACTACTTTCTAGGCATTTTCATCTTAGACCAAAAAAGTCTAAATTATCTTTAGACTCATGTCTTCTTCAGTGGTCCTGATGACAGTAAAGTGGGAACGAGTTGCCCAGCTGGAAGGTGATGAATTGCCAAGTCTCGGAGCTGCTCACTGTCCTCCACTCCCACTGCTCTGCCCTCTCCATACCAACAGCCTCCATCTACCCAAGACGCGAGGGTCCACCTGGTCCCCCACCATATCCAAGGCTCTGATACGTGTCCTAAATGGTGGGCAACTTGGCTGTAAAGATATGGATCTGAGCCTGTGTTCCACATCGACCTCACTCTTACCTGTGTCACAGTATCCTGTGGAGGATTACTATCCTCACTCTTGGATCCACAGAGACCCTGGGCACATGTTAAGCTCCCAGTGCCTGCCCGCTTCCCTGCACCCGTGTCTGTGTCCTGCCCCCTCCTGCTGAGCAAGTCTGTCCTCACCAGCTTTCCTTCAGTTCCTCATCCACAAACGCCACATCCTTTGTCTAGAACATGCCGCACACATCTCACCCTGGCAGCACCCACAGCCACCTGGCTTCAGCTCTAGCCTCTCTGTTCTGGGGAGGCCTCCCTCACCCTCCACCAGCTGCATCCCCCTGTATCATGGCAGCACTAGAGGAATGCGCATTTCCTTCCAGCACACATCACAGCTGTGAACAGATATGTGAGGCCCAGTGCCCAGAGCAGAAAGAAACTGACATAAGCACATGAATAATGTCCATTTTCTCCTCACTGCAACCAGAGCAAATGCCTGAAATAAAGCAGATGGTTAATAAACACAAGATGAACTCATAATAAAAGAATGGAGCTTATTATGCATATAAATTACTGTAAACTCACTCCTTTCTTTCTAATCTCTTATCTCCTTCCGTCTCTTTCCTCTTCTTTACACAGTGGAAACAGTAACCACCAGGAGTGGAAACAGTGGGTGTCTGATTTTGGAGAAGCAGAGGTCACAGGATGTGGTGATGTCAGTCAGGAATGCAGTCCTGGGCTGGATTCGGCCTGAGGGGCGCCTGCACCGGCCTCGGGGTCAGTGTTTCTGTCTTTGCTCCTGTGCTACTCTGACAGCACCAGCCACACTGTCCTCTCCCTGTAATTTACCTGCATGTCTCCCTTCTCTCTCCTCCCCGTCAGCTTCTCCTCCTGTCCTGCCTGAGCTTCAAACTTCCTTCTCCCTCTTTCACAGGCCTCTCTCTCCTTCTCCAGCTCAGAATCTCAGAGACAAACTGACTCCCCTCACCGAGTGCTTGGTATTTGAATCCCCATCATCTGGCTTTTGTTCTTCCACTAAGCTCAGAAATGATCTCCCTGGAGCCAAGAGTCTCACCTATAGAAGGACAAGAGCTCCTGCTGTTGAGCCCTTAGTAACAGGCAGGCATCTGCAAGGCATCCCGTGTATACAGTGTCATGGAACCCTGACAGACAGGCGTCATCACCAAGAGGGCCACCCCCAGCGTATGAAGACAATGCGGATCTCGGGCCTTGTCCACTGAGGACAGGCGCTGAGGCCCAGGCCCTCACCCGTCACCTCCTGACATCAAGGGCCAACATCAGTGTCTCTCCACAGGAGCTCTACTGAGCCCCAGGCTAACTAATGAAGGGGTCTGGGGCCTTAGACACCAACAAATATAGGAAAGCCATGAAAAATGCAGGGAAGGTGACCAGGCAGGAACTTCACAACCTGAGGAATGATGTAAGCTCCTGGGTTTTCTTTCCTTCTTCATCCCTGATGGGGTGCTAGAGAGGCCTGGGCCCAGCACCAGCTCTACACAAAGGACTGGGGAAAGGATGTCTGGTAGGAAAAAACTTCATTTTTAATACTTGTTGACCAACCAAAAACGAAAAGGAAAACTGACCCCTCTTGGAATCAGTGTGTTAAAGTGGAGAACCAAACTTTCCCCCTGAGGAGGGGGCAGATGGCACTCCTACCTGCTCCCCCAGCAGCAACAAGACAGAATGAGGTGGCTCAGAGGGGTGATAGTGAGCCTACAATCTAACAAGAAAATGGGCAAAAGACAGAGACTTCACTGAGAGAACACACAGAAGATAAACATACGCAAAGATGGTCATTTTTTTCCAGAAGTCATGTATGGATGTGAGAGTTGGACTATAAAGCAAGCTGAGCACCAAAGAATTGATGCTTTTGAACTGTGGTGTCGGAGAAGACTCTTGAGAGTCCCTTGGACTGTGAGGAGATCCAACCTGTCCATCTTAAAGGAGATCAGTCCTGGGTGTTTATTGGAAGGACTGATGTTGAAGCTGAAACTCCAATAATTTGGCCACCTGATGCGAAGAGCTGACTCATTGGAAAAGACCCTGATGCTGGGAAAGATTGAGGGCAGGAAGAGAAGGGGACAACAGAGGATGAGATGGTTGGATGGCATCACCGACTCAATGGACATGGGTTTGCGTAGACACTGGGAGTTGGTGATAGACAGGGAGGTCTGGCGTGCTGTGGTTCATGTAGTTGCAAAAAGTCGGACATGACTGAGCAATTGAACTGAACTGAGCTGAAGATTGCCTTTTACCATTAGAAAATTGCCCATTAAAATCACGAAGAGATATTGCCATACATCCATCTATTACAACAGCTAAAATTTTTAAATGGTGACAGTAGCAGCGATGTAGCAAAATTAGATCTCTCACATATTGCCTCTGAGAGTATTAAAATGGTACAGCCATTCCGTAGTTTTCAGTCCGTTTGCCCTCTGATGGAGAAGGATCAGAGGCTTATGAAAGCTTCCTGATGGGATAGACTGACTGTGGGGGATACTGGGGATACTGGGTCTTGTTCTGATGGGCAGGGCCATGTTCAGTAAATCTTTAATCGAATTTTCTATTGAGGGATGGAGCTCTGTTCCCTCCCTGCTATTTACCTCAGGCCAAACTATGGTGGAATTAATGAATGGATGGATGGTATCACCGACTCAATAGACATGAGTCTCAATAAATTCTGGGAGTTGGTGATGGACAGGGAGGCCGGGCATACTGCAGTCCACGGGGTCACAAAGAGTCAGACAGGACTGAGCGACTGAACAGAATAAAGATAACGGTGACCTCCCTCAAAAGATCCTATGCATGTACTGCTACAGTCCATGCCCCCAACCCCACAGCAGGCCACCACCAACCCATGCCTTTGCCGGAGACTCCCGGACATCCACAGGCAAGTCTCCTGTGGGGTCACTGTTTCTTTCTCCTGGGTCCTGGTGCTGACATCACCAGCTGAACTGAACTGAACAGCCATTCTGGAAAATAGTTTCAGTTCAGTTCAGTCGATCAGTCGTGTCCGACTCTTTGCGACCCCATGAATAGCAGCACGCCAGGCCTCCCTGTCCATCACCATCTCCCGGAGTTCACTCAGACTCATGTCCATCGAGTCCGTGATGCCATCCAGCCATCTCATCCTCTGTTGTCCCCTTCTCCTCCTGCCCCCAATCTCTCCCAACATCAGTCTTTTCCAATGAGTCAACTCTTTGCATGAGGTGGCCAAAGTACTGGAGTTTCAGCTTTAGCCTCATTCCTTCCAAAGAAATCCCAGGGCTGATCTCCTTCAGAATGGACTGGTTGGATCTCCTTGCAGTCCAAGGGACTCTCAAGAGTCTTCTCCAACACCACAGTTCAAAAGCATCTGTTCTTTGGTGCTCATCCTTCTTCACAGTCCAACTCTCACATCCATGCATGACCACAGGAAAAACCATAGCATTGACTAGACAGATCTTAGTCGGCAAAGTGATGTCTCTATTTTTGAATATACTATCTAGGTTGGTCATAACTTTTCTTCCAAGGAGTAAGCGTCTTTTAATTTTCATGGCTGCAATCATCATCTGCAGTGATTTTGGAGCCCAAAAAAACAAAGTCTGACACTGTTTCCACTGTTTCCCCATTTATTTCCCATGAAGTGATGGCCTGGAAGCCATTTATCTAAAAGAAGCACAGTTATCAAAACCTCAGTCGCACCTTCACTGCGTGGAAGGCGATGTCATGTCTCAGACGGAGTAGAGAGAAACGTAATGTCTGAATTTTACTAAGTCCACAGCATCAATATGTTAAGTGATCTGAGATCAACAGGCTTTCTGTTTTAATTCTGACATTCACCTTAATCGCGTTCATACTTGAAAATGAGGAACACGGAGTCCAGGAACCAACCCAAAAAGCAAAGAAATGCAAGAGTATAGTTTTCAAAAAGCTCTGTGGGGAATTTAATTTCCTTGGGCTCCAATATCACTGCAGGTGGTAGCTGCAGTCATGAGATTAAAAAAACGTTTGCTCCTTGGAAGGAAGGCTATGATGAACCTACATGGCATATTAGGAAGCAAAGACTACTTTGTCAACAAAGATCTGTCTAGTCAAAGCTATGGCTTCGTATGGATGTGAGAGTTGGACCAGAAAGAAGGCTGAGCACTGAAGAATTGATGCTTTTGGACTGCGGTGTTAGAGAAGACTCTTGAGAGTCCCTTGGACTGCAAGGAGATCAAACCAGTCAATCCTAAAGGAAATCAATCCTGAATATTCATTGGAAGGACTGATGCTGAAGCTCCAATACTTTGGCCACTTGATGCGAAGAGTTGACTCATTAGATAAGACCCTGATGCTGGGAAAGTTTGAAGGCAGGAGTAGAAGGGGATGACAGAGGTTGGATGGCATCACTGACTCAATGGACATGAATTTGAGCAAGCTCTGGAAGATGCTGAAGGATAGGGAAGCCTGGTATGCTGCAGTTCATGGTGTCACAAAGAGTTGGATGGGACTGAGTGATTTAACAACAACTATGGAGAACATCAGTAATCCTATTACACTTTTTTGAAGAAACTAGTGATTAAATGTTTCATAAAACATCAATCCAGTAAAGACCTCTAGGAAGTGATGGGAACAGATGGTCAATCTAGTTCATTTTTACTAAGGTACCACAGTGCACACCTTTGAGGATGCTCTGTCCTCTGCTTTGTGCTGGCTCCTTTTCCATACTGAGGTTTACAATCTGTCAACCAGGACACTAAGTAAAGATCACTCCAACTATGAAGGTTGCCTGTGAAATCCAATCTTGAAAAGTGTAAATTTAAACCTCTAATTCTTTCTACTTTCCCTTTTTTCCCCTCCTTCTAATCGGATTAGTTGTTTAATTACAAAGGGATCTAGATTTTTTTCCCTTTTCTTTTTAATATCTTTTCTTGGACTAAAATTCTAATAGGACTTACTTCCAAGGTTTGCTTTTGTCTTACTATTTAAGATTATTTCTGTTTCTTGAATAGGAAATAAAGAAAACTGAACCATTCTCTGAAAAAAATATACAAGGACATTTTTACAGGCACATTTCTGACTTTATGTTAAGTATTTGATTCACTGAAAAAAAAAAAAAAAGATTCTACCTCAACTTCTCTCCCATTCTCCCAACCTCTGTCCACCACTTCTCACTGGGCCATATGAACAGTATGTACTAAGAATTAGAATCAATAGATATATTGAAGAAGAAGTGAAGTGAAGTCACTCAGTCGTGTCTGACTCTTTGTGACCCCATAGACTGTACCCCACCAGGTGCCTCCGTCCATGGCATTCTCCAAGCAAGAATACTGGAGTGGGTTGCCATTTCCTTCTCCAGGTGAATCTTCCCAACCCAGGGATCGAACTCAGGTCTCCCGCATTGCAGGCAGACGCTTTAACCTCTGAGCCACCAGGGAAGCCCCAATATATACATTGAACCATCCATAAATACTGCACAGTTTATGAAGAGATATTACTCTCAGAACTCAATGGCAGTCAATAACCCAAAGTTAACTGTAAAGATTTTTGCTTTAAAAAAAGTCAATAGGATATACTGTATTTAGAATCTCTGGATTTGCTAGGATTTAATTCCTCAGGAAACAGGTATTGGGCCCTCAAGGCTGTGGCTTTTGAAATTGTGTCGTGTTTACATCTGGAGAGAAAGCTCCCTGCCAAACATATGCCATCAGGGGAAAACAAAGATTACATTCTCAGCAAGGCTGCATAACAAGAGCATCCGTCTGTTCCACAAAGGTCACACACAGCTGCTGCAAAACATGTCAATGATCTGGAAGCCTCTGGCAAAATGCAAACATGGATTTACAGCAAAGGATTCAGGCTGGCTATGGGTGCTGCTCTCAAGGACCGAGACTGCAAAGACAAGTAAGTGTTCCTTGTACCCCTGAAACAAATATAAAAATGTAGGTCAATTATATTTCAATAAAAAATGAAAAGGAAAAAATAAACCACTAATTAAAAGATCATTTATCATATATTTAGTAGCAAAAAATGAGTTTAAACATTAGTCTATTTTCTACTAGATAAAACTTAAATAGCACTTCAAAATACTGTTATTACCTGAGGGGAAGAACAAGATTGTGGAGGAGGAGGTGGGCGTGGAATACATCTCTCTCCATGGATACATCAGAATACACCTTCAGACACATAAGTGTATGCAGAACACCAGCTGAGAGCAGACAGGAATACATGACCAGTAATAAAGAATATATAGAACCATGCAAAACTCAAGATCAAGCCCTGAGCCTCTGCAGTGGGAGCACTGAATCTAAGATCCTAGGCTACCAGGGAACTAACCCTAGGGAGTATCAAATAGCAAGAACTTCCACAAAGGAAATTATTTGAATACAAGACCGACCAACATCCAACCACCAGTAGAACAACAAATAAAACAAAAATACAAACCCAATCATCAGCAGAGATTACCACCTCACTCAGCCTTGCCCACCAGAGGGAAAAAATAATTCAACCCTAATCTCACCCTAAACAAAGCTTACACAAACCACTAGATCAAACTTAGGAGGGCAGAAACCAAAAGGAAGAAATAATTCAACCTTGAAGTCTGGAAAAAGGAGACCTCAAACACAGTAAATTAAAAACAAACAAACAAACAAAAAGACGAAAAGGCAGAGAAATACTGCACAAATGAAGGAACTAGAAACACAAGTGCAAATAAATGAAGAGGAAACAGGAAAACTACCTGAAAAAGAATTCAGAATAATGATAGTAAAGATGATCAAAAATCTTGACGACAAAATGAAGAAAATGCAAGACTCAGTTAACAGAGACCTAGAAGAATTAAAGAACAAACCTACAGAGACAAACAACAAAATTACTGAAATTAAAAATACTCTAGAAATAATCAATAGCAGAATATCTGAAGCAGAAGAACAAATCAGTGAGCTGGAAGATAAAATGGTGGAAATAACATCTGAAGAGCAGAATAAAGTAAACAGAATGAAAGAACTGAGGATAGTCTCAGAGACCTCTGGGACAACATCAAATGCACCAGAATTCGAATTATAGGGGTCCACGAAGAAGAATAGAAAAAGAAAGGGCATGAGAAATATTTTGAAGAGAATATAGCTGAAAATTTCCCCAACATGGAAAAGGAAATAGTCAATCCAGTCCAAGAGGTGCAAAGAGTCCCATACAGGATAAACCCAAGGAGAAACATGCCAAGATACATAATAATCAAACTAACAAAGACTAAATACTAAGAAAGAATATGAAAGGCAGCAAGGGAGAAGCAACAAGTAACATACAAGGGAAACCCCATATGCTTAACAGCTGATCTTTCAGCAGAAACTGCAGGCCAGAGGAAATGGCAGGGTATATTCAAAGGGAAAAATCTACAACCAAGATTACTGTACCTGGAAAGTATCTCAATCAAAATTGATGGAGAAAGCAAAAGCTTTCCAGACAAGCAAAAGTTAAGAGAATTCAGTACCACCAAACCAGCTTTACAACAAATGTTAAACGGACTTATATAGTCAAGAAATATAAGAGAAGAAACAGGTATACAAAATCAAACCCCAAACAATTAAGAAAATGGCAATAGGAACAAATATATCAATAATTACTTGAAATGTAAATGAATTAAATGCTCCAACCAAAAGTCACAGACTGGCTAAATGAACACAAAAACAAGACCCATATATATTCTGTCTATAAGAAACCCACTTCAGGCCTAAAGACACATATACATTGAAAGTGAGAAGATGGAAAAATATATTCCATGCAAATGGAAAGCAAAAGAAAGCTGGAGTAGCAATCCTTATATCAGACAAAATTGACCTTAAATTAAAGAATATTACAAGAGATAAGGAAGGACACTGCATAATGATCAAGGGATCAATCCATGAGGAAGACATGACAATTGTAAATATCTATGCACCCCACATAGGAGCACCTCAATACATAAGACAAACACTAACAGACATAAAAGGAGAAATTGACAGTAACACAATAATAGTAGGACACTTCAACACCCCACTCACACCAATGGACAGATCATCAAAACAGAAAATTAATAAGGAAACATGAGTCTTAAATGATACATTAGATGAGAAGGATCTCACTGATATCTTCAGGACATTTCATTCAAATGCAGAAGAATATACTTTCTTCTCAAGCACATACAATACATTCTCCAGGATAGACCACATCTTGGGTTACAAATCAAACTTTGGTAAATTTAAGAATATTGAAATTATATAAAGCATCTTTTCTGACCACAATGCTATGAGACTAAGTATCAATTACAAGAAAAATAACTGTAAAAGACAAAAACACGTGGAGATTAACCAACATGTTTGTATATAACCAACAGGTTACTGAAGAAATCAAAAGGGAAATCAAAAAATTTCTAAAAACAAATGACGATGAAATCATGACAACTCAAAACCTATGGGATGCACCAAAAGCAGTTCTAAGAGGGAAGTTTATAGCAATGCAATCCTACCTCAAGAAACAAGAAAAGCATCGAATAGACAACCTAACTTTACACCTGAAACAACTGAAAAAGAATAAAAATCCCAAAAATTAGCATCAAGAAAGAAATCATAAAGATCCAAGCAGAAATAAATGAAAAAGAAATGAAAGAAAAATAGTAAAGATTAATAAAACTAAAAGCTGTTTTTTTTTGAGAAGATAAACAAAATTGACAAATCTTTAACCAGACTCATTCAGAAAAAAAGACTGAAAATCAAATCAACAAAATCCGAAATGATAAATGAGAGGCTATTACAGACAATGCAGAGATACAAAGGCGTATAAGGGACTATTACAAACAACTATATGGCAATAAAGTGGAAAACCTTCAAGAAATGGACAGATGTTTAGAAAAGTTCAATCTTCCAAGACTGAGCCAGGAAGAAATAGAAATTATGAACCACCCAATTACAAGCACTGAAATTGANCAAAGGCGTAAAAGGGACTATTACAAACAACTATATGGCAATAAAATGGAAAACCTTCAAGAAATGGACAGATGTTTAGAAAAGTTCAATCTTCCAAGACTGAGCCAGGAAGAAATAGAAATTATGAACCACCCAATTACAAGCACTGAAATTGAAGCTGTGATAAAAAATCTCAAAAGAACAAAAGCCCAGGACCAGATGGCTTCACAGGAGAATTCTATCCAACATTTAGAGAAGAGCTAAAGCCTATCCTTCTAAAACTCTTTCAAAAAATCTCAGAGGAAGGAAAATTTCCAAACTCATTCTATGAGGCCACCATCACCCTGATACCAAAACCAGACAAAGGCAACACAAAAAAGAAAACTACAGGCCAATATCACTGATGAATGTATATGCAAAAATCCTCAACAAAATTTTAGCAAACAGAATTCAGCAACACATCAAAAATTTCATACACCATGAGCAAGTTGGGTTTATACCAGGGATGCAAGAATTCTTCAATAAATGCAAATCAGTCAATGGGATACACCATGTTAACAAATTGAAAGATAAAAATCATATGATCATTTCAGTAGATGCAGAAAAAGCCTTTGACAAAATTCAGCACCCATTTATGATTGAAATTCTTTAAAAATGGGCATAAGAAGAAACATACCTCAACCTAGTAAAGGTCATACATGATAAGCCCACAGCAAGCATTATTCTCAGTGGTGAAAAACTGAAAGGATTCCCCTAAAATCAGGAACAAGACAAGGGTGTCCACTTTCACCGCTATTATTCAACATAGTTCTGGAAGTCCTAGCTACAGCAATCAGGGAAGAAAAAGAAATAAAAGGAATCCAGATCAGAAAAGAAGATGTTAAGTTCTCACTCTTTGCAGGTGACATGATACTGTACATAGGAAACCCTAAAGATAATATCAGAAAATTACGAGAGCTAATCAGTGAATTTAGCAAATTCGTAGGATGCACTATCAATACGCAGAAATAACTTACATTTCTATACAGTAACAATGAAGAATCAGAAAGAGAAATTAAAGAATCAATCCCATTCACCACTGCAACAAAAATAATTAAATATCTAGGAACAAACGTATCTAAGGAGACAAAAGAACTACACACAGAAAATTATAAGACACTGATGAAAGAAATCAAAGATGACATAAACAGATAGAGAGACAGTCCATGTTCCTGGGTAGAA
>SJYO01020080.1:34725033-34812975 GCA_006410555.1 Capra ibex
TTTTTTTTTTGAGAAGATAAACAAAATTGACAAATCTTTAACCAGACTCATTCAGAAAAAAAGACTGAAAATCAAATCAACAAAATCCGAAATGATAAATGAGAGGCTATTACAGACAATGCAGAGATACAAAGGCGTAAAAGGGACTATTACAAACAACTATATGGCAATAAAGTGGAAAACCTTCAAGAAATGGACAGATGTTTAGAAAAGTTCAATCTTCCAAGACTGAGCCAGGAAGAAATAGAAATTATGAACCACCCAATTACAAGCACTGAAATTGAAGCTGTGATAAAAAATCGCAAAAGAACAAAAGCCCAGGACCAGATGGCTTCACAGGAGAATTCTATCCAACATTTAGAGAAGAGCTAAAGCCTATCCTTCTAAAACTCTTTCAAAAAATCGCAGAGGAAGGAAAATTTCCAAACTCATTCTATGAGGCCACCATCACCCTGATACCAAAACCAGACAAAGGCAACACAAAAAAGAAAACTACAGGCCAATATCACTGATGAATGTATATGCAAAAATCCTCAACAAAATTTTAGCAAACAGAATTCAGCAACACATCAAAAATTTCATACACCATGAGCAAGTTGGGTTTATACCAGGGATGCAAGAATTCTTCAATAAATGCAAATCAGTCAATGGGATACACCATGTTAACAAATTGAAAGATAAAAATCATATGATCATTTCAGTAGACGCAGAAAAAGCCTTTGACAAAATTCAGCACCCATTTATGATTGAAATTCTTTAAAAATGGGCATAAGAAGAAACATACCTCAACCTAGTAAAGGTCATACATGATAAGCCCACAGCAAGCATTATTCTCAGTGGTGAAAAACTGAAAGGATTCCCCTAAAATCAGGAACAAGACAAGGGTGTCCACTTTCACCGCTATTATTCAACATAGTTCTGGAAGTCCTAGCTACAGCAATCAGGGAAGAAAAAGAAATAAAAGGAATCCAGATCAGAAAAGAAGATGTTAAGTTCTCACTCTTTGCAGGTGACATGATACTGTACATAGAAAACCCTAAAGATAATATCAGAAAATTACAAGAGCTAATCAGTGAATTTAGCAAATTCGTAGGATGCACTATCAATACGCAGAAATAACTTACATTTCTATACAGTAACAATGAAGAATCAGAAAGAGAAATTAAAGAATCAATCCCATTCACCACTGCAACAAAAATAATTAAATATCTAGGAACAAACGTATCTAAGGAGACAAAAGAACTACACACAGAAAATTATAAGACACTGATGAAAGAAATCAAAGATGACATAAACAGATAGAGAGACAGTCCATGTTCCTGGGTAGAAGGAATCAATATTGCAAAAATGACTATACTACCAAACACAGTCTACAGATTCTGTGTGATCCCTATCAAATTACCGAAGGTATTTTTCTAGAACTAGAACAAAAAAATTCACAATTCATATGGAAACACAGAAGACCTCAAACGCCCCAAGCAGTCTTGAGAAAGAAGAATGGAGCTGGAGGAATCAACCTTCCTGACTTCAGATTATACTACAAAGCTACAGTCACCAACACAGTATGGTAGTGGTGCAAAAACAGAAATATAGACCAATGAAATAAGATATAAAGGAGGCAAGAATATACAATGGGGCAAAGACAGCCTCTTCCATAAATGGTGCTGGGAAAACTGGACAGCTACATGTATAAGAGTAAAATTCGAACACTTCCTAACACCATACAGAAAGATAATGGATTAAAGACCTAAATGTAGGGCCAGAAACTATAAAACTCTCAGAGGAAAACAGAGGCAGAACACTCAATGACATAAATCAAAGCAAGATCCTCTATGACCCACCCCTTAGAGTAATGGGAATTCAAAACAAAAGTAAACAAGTGTGACCTGATTACGCTTAGCTTTTGCACAGCAAAGGAAACTATCTGCAAGTTGAAATGGCAACTCTCAGAATGGGAGAAAATAATAGCAAATGAAACAACTGACAAAGAATTAATTTCCAAAATATACAAGCAGCTCATACAACTCAATACCAGAAAAACCAAACAACCAAATCAAAAACTGGGGGAAAGGCCTAAACAGATATTTCTCCAAAGAAGACATACAGATGGCTAACAAACATATGAAAAGACGCTCAACATTGCTCATAATTAGAGAAATGCAAATGAAAACTACAATGAGATATCATCTCATACCAGTCAGAATGGCCATCATCAAAAAGGTCTACAAACAATAATTGCTGGAGAGGGTGTGGAGAAAAGGGAACACTCTTATACTGTTGGTGGGAATGTAAATTGATACAGCCACTATGGGAGATGGTATGGAGATTTCTTTCAAAACTAGTGTTAAAACCACCATATGACCCAGCAATCCTACTCCTAGGTATATACCCTGAGGAAACCAGAATTGAAAAAGACATGTGTGTCCCATTCATTGCAGCAATAGCTAGAACGTGGAAGCAACCTAGATGTCCATCAACAGATGAATGGATAAAGAAGCTACTCAGCCATAAAAATGAACATATTTGAGTCAGTTCTAATGACGTGGATGAACCTAGAGACTATTATACAGAGTGAAGTAAGTCAGAAAGAGAAAGATAAATATGGTATACAAATGCACATATTCAGAATCTAGAAAAATGGTACTCAAGAATTTATTTGCAGGGCAGCAATGGAGAAACAGACATAGAGAACAGACTTATGGACAGGGGGAGAGGGGAGGAGAGGGTGAGATGAAGGGAGAGAATAACTTACACGACCACGTGTAAAATGGATATCCAGTGGGAAATTGCTGTATGGCTCAGGTAACTCAAACAGGGGCTCTGTGTCAACCTAGAGGGGTGAGATGGGGAGGGAGATGGGAGGGAGGTTCAAAAGGGAGGGAATATTATGTATACCTATGGCTGATTCATGATGAGGTTTGACAGAAAACCACAAAATTCTGTAAAGCAATCATCCTTCAGTTAGAAAAAAAATAAAACTTTTTAAAGTTCATTATTAAACATTATGGCAAATTTAAGGCTCTATTCAGATATATTTCCAATACTGTTTCAGACCTGAAATAAATATTTACAGTTATATCGCACAATAAAGTTTGAAAGATTTCCAAGAAGATCCCAAGCCAGATCCAAGTGCACAGATAAATTTTTCCTTCCAGAGGCACCTTCATATGAGCAATGCTTGAGTCTTACAGAGTCACAAGTGACATGGGACTTATACGCAAAATAAGAACAAACCTTCCAAACCTCAACCCTCCCTACTGTCCATGCCAGTTATTGACTCTCAGCCCTCAATTTACCCCACTGACCCCATTCTTCACATAGTGGACAGGCCTTTCAGCATCTTGCCTTTTGCCCTGTGAACACAATGTTAAGCTCTGCCAGTAGCAGGCGCTGGAGGGACACAGCTGACAGAAAGGTGCTCTTCCTGATTCTGGCGCGCAGGGGTCGATCTCTTCTTTCCCCGCTGCTCAGGTGATTCGCTCAAGGGAGCCACCTGCACAGGTGATCCAAAATGCGGGTGTGTGAGAACATGGGGGTCCTCCGGCCTCAGCTGTAGCCACAAACCAGAGCACACAGAGCCCTTTCGAACTTCGCAGGCCTGACTGAGGCCCAGTGACCTCTTCAGCCCCATGCGGACGCCAGGCACTTGGCACCTGTGCCAGCCAGGGCTCACCTAATACTCCCTGGCATCTGCCTTGGCATCCTGCTCCATGACAACGGCCCCCAATGCTTCAGCGTCTTCGAGGAGCTGGTACTTCCCCACATCTCTGATGACCTCCAGCTATATTCCCCTCGCTCACACCGTTTCCTTTGAGCCTCCCTACTGGTCCTTGAACACATCAGGCTTGCTCATACCTCAGGCAGGAAATCATCCCTGAAATATCCACGTGGCTTCTCTTCTCCCTCTCCTGAAATTCCTACTTAAAATGCCATCTTTCATATGGTATTTATAATTGTACATATTATCCTAGGCAATCTTCATTCTCTTGAAGGACAACTTTGCTGGAGAGAGTATTTCTGGCTGACAGTTTTATCATTCAGTATTTTAAGAACGTCATTCTGCTCTTGCCTGGCCTGCAGGGTTTCTGCTGAGAAATCTGATGATGGCCCAATGGGAGTTCCTTTGTAGAGTTCCTTTTCTTTTTCTTGCTGCCTATAAAATTATTTGTCATTGACTTCTGACAGTTTTAAGATAATGTGTGTTGGAGAAGGTCTTTTTGTGTTGAAGTAATTAAGAGTTCTCTTAGCCTCATGGACTTGCTTATCCATTTCCTTCCCCTGTCTGGGATGTTCTCAGCTATTACTTCTTTAGACAGTTGCTCTACTCCCTTCTCTCTCTCTTCTCCTTCTGGGTACCCATCACTCTGTTGCCCCTTATAAAAGAATCGGAGAATTCTTGTAGGATTTCCTTACTTTTTAAAGATTTTAATTCTCTATTCTCTTCTATCTGAATCATTTCTAGATTTATATCTTCAAGCTCACTATTTCTTCCACACGGTCTGCTCTATTTCCAGTACTTTCTAACGAATTTTTCATCTTCTTAATCGAGTTCTTCAGCTCTAGAATTTTTGTTTGTTGGTTTTTTAGAGCTTCAGTCTCTTTGGTAAAGGATTCCTCCTGTACAATAATATTATTCTTGATCTCATTGTAATGCCTTTCTGAGTTTTCCTGTGCTTCTTCACAATGGCCATTTTGAATTGTCTTTCATTTGGATAATACTCCTTAAGTTTTTTTTTTTTTCTGGAAGACTGTTGATTTCTTTTTGAAACACAATGTCGCCTTGTTTTTCATGGTGCTGGATGAGCTCTTCTTCTGCAGGCACATGTGAAGTAGGCAACACCTTTCTTCTTTAGGTAAAGCTTTTTTTTTTTTTCACTTGATTCTAACATTTAAGGGAAGGGAATGTTGCTCAGTCATGTCCGATTCTTTGTGACCCCATGAGCTATACAGTCCATGGAATTCTCCAGGCCAGAATACTGGAGTGGGTAGCCTTCCCCTTCTTCTGGGGATCTTCCAAACCCAGGGGTTGAACCCAGGTCTGCCACATTGGCGGCAGATTCTTTACCAGCTGAGCCACCAAGGAAGTCCAAGAATACTGGAGTGGGTAGCCTATCCCTTCTTCAGGGGATCTTCCTGACCCAGGAATTGAACTGGGGTCTCCTGCATCACAGTCAGATTCTTCACCAGCCGAGCTGCTAAGAGCTAACATTTTAAAAGGTCTGTAATTAGAGCGCTGTCTTCGATTTCCAGTAGGTGGCGCTGTGGCATACATTTGTGTGTCTCCACCTGCGTGGCCTCTGCAAGTGCTGCAGGTAACCTGGGTACTGCTGCTGGTGTTACTGGGATGTGCGTCACTTCCACCACATTCCGGGGCCTCCTGCATATCCAGGGTGTGGGGTCCACAGGCACAATCCTGGGGGGTCAGGAGGCAGGTGGCTGGAGTCCCTGATGCCCAGCTCCCATGGCCCAAGTGTTTCAGTGGTCAGGAGGCTGGAGTCCTATACAAGCTGCCTGACCAGTGCTGCCAGGCTCCCCGGGAATGCGGGCTGAGCCCCCAGCCAGTCCAGGATCACAGGCAGGTGATCCAGGATCACCTTCTCTGTCTCAGGCTCCGCTTTCTCCACGTGCCCTACACACCCGCCTTCAGATGCACAGATCCAAGGAACTCTCCGGAGACCTGACGTGCTGAGCAGAGGCATCTTTGTTGAGTTATGGATATTTTACTGATTATATATTGAAGGGGAAAGAGACAGAGATCATCTCATTCCACTCTGATGCTGGACATAGTTAAGATGCCATTTTCACATAATAATTCTTGGTAAAAAGAAACATAACTGGAAAAAGTTCAATTATTTTGTAACAGGTAAAGACTAACAATATTAATTTATAATTATAAATAGACACTTTCCTTGACATTTTATAACAGATAAATTTCTGAAAGCCTGGGTTTATTTCAACTGTAGCACAGTAGTATTTTCCAAAGTATATAATTTGTGTACTATCTGTTCTTTTTTATGGCTGAGTATAGAATTTTTTAGATAAAGAGGAAGTGGTGGTGATACAGCTGTGATGGGCTGGGCATGCTCCAGGAAAGGCGAGGGTTCGGGGGTGGACACACTACAAGGGCCAGGACATGTCACTGAGCTGGCCTTGTTTAGCCTGCCCACTCGCCCTCCCCACACCTTCAATAGTGCAGAGGAGACATGAAATGTCCGCTGCAGTTCCACTGGGTTGGGGTGGGGCCCCTTATAATACACGATGAATGAGAAGTGCAGCTGGAACCCCGGTGCCCTGGGGACTGGCATGCATACTGGCCTCACGTGGCTGGAACCACACCTTCTGCTGTGCCTTGTGTGTAAGGGCAGGAGAAGAGGGTTGGTTCAGGAAAGTCACCTCATCTCAGGCAGAAACAAAACTTCAGCCTATTTAATGCAGCTCCACTCCACCTGTAAAGGCAGGAGGGGGAGGGACATGGGAAGGGCCCCAGAGGTCCACCCAGACACGTGGTCACGTGTCGGCCACCTCATTTCTGTGAGCCGTAGGTAAACACAGAGTCTTTAACAACTGAAAAAACGTGGAGAACTGTGTTCTGCACTGCGTACAAAATAAATAAACTACAACTGGGTTCAAGTCTTGGCTTCACCTTGGGATCAATGAACTGGGATGAGAAAGTTCGCACATCCAGTCAATCTACTTGGCATTCAAAGGTCAAGGCAACCTGGGAAAAGGGAAAACTTCCTCCAGCAGCTCCAACAGCTTCTGAGGTAAAAGCCTCTGAAACTGCATTAACAAGAAGGAAACGACCATACTGAGGCTGCCTAAGACAAAACGTCACTTACTAAATTTAAAACATTGAAAAAAAAAGCACACAAAAATCCGATGAACTATTTCTGAGTTAGTAATGATTAACTTCTATTCAGGTAGTTATCAGTTCTGAATCTTTGAATACATATTTCTGAAATTATATTTAAGAAGGCAACATTACTTTTTACACTGATCTTTCAGAAAAGTACAGTATTTGAAATAGTGACATTTACCAATTTCATCTCCTTCATTGATGAAACCACGCCAAAAGCAAAAAATAATACAACTCTCAGATCATTCTTTAATTAACTAGTAATTATTATAATATACATAAACCATCACGCTAAGCATGGAATATGAAAATCCTACTGGCAAGGAATTTATAAGGAAAACAGTGGACACAGTGGCTGACTTTATTTTGGGGGGCTCCAAAATCACTGCAGATGGTGACTGTATCCATGAAATAAAAAGATGCTTGCTCCTTGGAAGGAAAGTTATGACCAACATATTGAAATATGTCATTTTAATTATTAAAATAATTTAAAAAGCAGAGACATTACTTTGCTAACAAAGGTCCGTCTAGTCAAGGCTATGGTTTTTCCAGTAGTCACGTATGGAGGTGAGAGTTGGACTACAAAGAAAGCTGAGCACTGAAGAATTGATGCTTTTGAACTGTGGTGTTGGAGAAGACTCAAGAGTCACTTGGACTGCAAGGAGATCCGACCAGTCCATCCTAAAGGAGATCAGTGCTGAGTGTTCATTGGAAGGACTGATGTTGAAGTTGAAACTCCAATACTCTGGCCACCTGATGTGAAGAGCTGACTCATTGGAAAAGGCCCTGATGCTGGGAAAGATTGAAGGCAGGAGGAGAAGGGGATGGAAGATGAGATGGTTGGATGGCATCACCAACTCAATGGACACGAGTTTGGGTAAACTCGGGGAGTTGGTGATGGACAGGGAGGCCTGGCGTGCTGTGGTCCATGGGGTCACAAACAGTCGGACATGACTGAGCAACTGAACTGAACTGAAGGAATTTATAGTTAAATTGAAACATAAGACATGTACACAAATGATAATATAAATCAAAAAAAGGCGTGTGACCAAGGAAAGGAAGACAGAAAGGATGTCATAAAGGAGGTTACTGGAACAACCATCAAAACAATGGGATCTGAGGATTAGATGACACTAATATATCAGTGTCAATTTCATGATATTGCTGGTTGTATTATGATTAAGTGTCTGCTACTTTGTATGAAATACACACTAAAGTATTCAGGGACAATCAGGCATAATGTTGACAATTTATTTGCAACCAATACAGAAAAAGAACAGTCGTGCATAGTGACCTGCAACTTCAGTGTATCTCTGAAAATGTTTTAAAAAATAAAATATAAATTTTAAAGTGAAGGTTGTAAATAAAGTGGTATCATTCTAAATTTGACAATTTTTTTAAAAGAAGTATTCCCTATGAATTCATGTTGCCTATAAATACACAGATATTTATTCTCCTTCATTCAGCAAAATCTTCAGACCCTTGAGGAAAGGTCCAGTTTTAAGATCCATGGTGCACAACTTTCGCTATCTTCAATGCTACCAGTCTTAGACAGTCACTGTCGTTTGACAGTCTTAGTTATTTTCAGTTCTATGCTCATGCTTATTTTTATTTAAAAGAAAAGCATAATAGTATTGAATAGTCCAGAAAATTATCTTTATGTCCATTTGACAGTGACAAAAATTGATGTTTTTATAAATTATTAGACACCCCATTTAGAAATGGGGAAATGGAAGCTGAAGGAGCATCAGTAAAACACTGGAGGCAACCATGAGCTTCTGCTGCTGAAACCTGGGCCACATTCTCACTTTTCACCCCGAGTTCCTGCCACTACACAGTGTGCCTTACCTTTTCCCAGAGGGTCCTGTCCAGTGCTCTTCAAGAATCAGGAAATTCTGTGCTTCAGAGCATGGTGCTCAGAGACCAGGGTCACACGCAGCAATGAGCTGACTACCTCTCTGGGTCAGTTTTCTCTTTTTCTAACAATAGTACTTCTTCCTTCTAAGTTGGATGTAAGTCACTTGCAGGATTAAATGAAGTAACACATGTAAGATGCTTAGAGTGGTATCTGGTACATAATATGCATTAAATTACTACTAGTCTAAAACTCAGATACCCTGATTTTTAAATGATCCTAGCTCTTTTAGGAACTTAAACAAGTCGAATGAAGATTTTGAACAAGTGTGTTTTTCACTCAGGGGATATATAGCTCAATTTTCTCTTCAGTTAGGGGGAGTTTCTTGCTTTGCTAAAAGTACATTCATCACCTAACTGGGGAAGCCTTCATCCATAACTGTTGTCTGACACCAAGAAAAAACAGACACAGCCTCAGCCCATATCCCTAGAAAACCAAAGAGCATCACATGCCAACAAGTCCCGGAAGTCTGACCCTAACGACCCAGAATTCCAAAAATATGTAACAAATTTACCTTTTTCATTTACCCTTTTCAAAGTTTCAGCCGTTCTGCTCCTCACCACGTTTTGTGCAGATCAGGTTACAGTAGGCTATCCACAGCCTCCCAGAAAGAGCCTCTCATTATCGTTCATGTGCAGTTTCATTATCAACAAAGTAAAGAGGGCAAGAATCAACGTTCAATATGGATCCTTATTCATGATGAGTATCAGTGTGAAGAGGCAAAATGGACCTGAAAACTATATGACAGAAAATCCAAGAGGTCATAAAACCAAGCCTACCAGCAGAGTTCACTCAGGAATTCATACATATATTCAAAAAAGATGTCCTTTTCATCATAGGGGACTGGAATGCAACAGTAGGAAGTCAAAAGATACCTGGAGTAACAGGCAACTTTGGCCTTGGAGTATGGAATGAAGCAGGGCAAAGGCCAACAGAGTTTTGCCAAGAGAATGCACTGGTCACAGCAAACACCCTCTTCCAACAACACAAGAGACAGCTCTACACATGGACGTCACCGGATGGTGAATACCCAAATCAGACTGATTATATTCTTTGCAGCCAAAGATGAAGATGCTCTAAACAGTCAGCAAAAGCAAGACCGGGAGCTGACTGCGGGTCAGATCATGAACTCCTTACTGCAAAATTCAGACTTGAACTGAAGAAAGTAGGGAAAACCACTAGACCATTCAGGTATGACCTAAACCAAATCCCTTATGATATACAGTGGAAGAGACAAATAGATTCAAGGGATTAGATCTGATAGACTGTCTGGGGAACTATGGACAGAGGTTCATGACATCATACAGGAGGCAGGGATCAAGACCATCCCCATGGAAAAGAAAAGCAAGAAGAGCAAAATGGCTGTCTGAGGAGGCCTTACAAACAGCTGAGAAAAGAAGAGAAGCTAAAGGCAAAGGAGAAAAGCAAAGATATGCCCATCTGAATGCAGAGTTCCAAAGACTAGCAAGGAGAGATAAGAAAGCCTTCCTCAGGGATCAATGCAAAGAAATAGAGGAAAACAACAGAATGGGAAAGACTAGAGGTCTCTTCAAGAAAATATACATACCAAGGGAACATTTCATGCAAAGATAAGCACAATAAAGAACAGAAATGGTATGGACCTAACAGAAGCAGAAGATAATAAGAAGAGGTGGCAAGAATACACAGAAGAACTATACAAACATATTTCAATGACCCAGATAGTCATGATGGTGTGATCACTCACCTAGAGCCAGACATTCTGGAATGCAAAGTCAAGTGGGCCTTAGGAAGCATCACTATGAACAAATCTAGTGAAGGCGATGGAATCCCAGTTGAGCTATTTCAAGTCCTAAAAGATGATGTTGTTAAAGTGCTGCACTCAATATGCCAGAAAATATGGAGAACTCAGCAGCAGCCACAGGACTGGAAAAGGTCAGGTTCAATTCCAATCCCAAAGAAAGGCAATGCCAAAGAATGCTCAAACTACCGCACAATTGCACTTGTCTCACATGCTAGCAAAGTAATGCTCAAAATTCTCAAAGTGAGCTTCAACAGTACATGAACTGAGAACTTCCAGATGTTCAAGTTGGATTTAGAAAAAGCAGAGGAACTAGAGATCAAATTGCCAATATCCACTGGATCATTGAAAAAGCAAGAGAGTTCCAGAAAAACATCTACTTTATTGACTGTGCCAAACCCTTTGACTGTGTGGATCACAACAAACTGTGGAAAAATTTTTAAGAGATGGGAATACCAGACCACCTGACCTGCCTCTTGAGAAATCTGTATGCAGTTCAAGGAGCGAGAGTTAGAACCGGATATGGAACAATGTTCTGGTTCCAAATAGGAAAGGAGTATGTCAAGGCTGGATATTGTCACCCTGTTTATTTAACTTATATGAAGTGTACATCAAGCAAAATAACAGGCTGGATAAAGCACAAGATAGAATCAAGATTGCCATGAAAAATATCATTAACCTCAGATATGCAGATGACACCCCCTAGATGGCAAAAAGAGAAGAGGAACTAAAGAGCCTCTTGATGAAACTGAAAGAGGAGAGTGAAAAAGTTGGCTTAAAACTCAACATTCTGGTCATATCACTTCGTGGGAAATAGATGGGGAAACAATGGAAACGGTCACAGACTTTATTTTGGAGGGGGCTCCAAAATCACCGTGGATGGTGACTGCAGCCATGAAATTAAAGGATATTTGCTCCTTGGAAGAAAAGCTATGACCAAATGGACAGCATATTAAAAAGCAGAGACGTTATTTTGCCAGCAAAGGTCCTCTAGTCAAACCTATGGTTTTTGCAGTAGTCATGTATGGATGGGAGAGTTGGACCATAAGGAAAGTTGAGTGCTGAAGAATTGATGCTTTGAACTGTGGTGTTGGAGAAGACTCTTGAGAGTGCCTTGGACTGCAAGGAGATCAAACCAGTCAATTCTAAGGGAAATCAGTCTATTCATTCACTGAAGTGGAAGCTACAATATTTTGGCCACCTGATGTAAAGAACTGACACGTTGGAAAAGACCCTGATGCTGGGAAAGATTGAAGGCAGAAGGGGAGGACAGAGGATGAGATGGTTGGATAGCATCACCGACTTGATGGACATGAGTTTGAGCTAGCTCAGGGAGTTGGTGATGGACAAGGAAGCCTAGCGTGCTGCAGTCCATGGGGTTGCAAAGAGTCAGACATGACTGAGCAACTGAGCTGACCGACTGATCCATTTAACATTTACTGAATATTTCCTATGTGCCCAGTACTACCTGAATCTAAGTGCTCTGGATGTTGCTGCGGATAAAAGAAATAGTTCTGCCTTCTTTGGCCTTGTATATTAATGGACATGACTCAGGAATTAGTATGAGTTCTGTTTGTATACAAGGCATATATTATTACACAAGGCATCTCTTATTCATACAGGGTGCCTTAAGTTCCTCTATTGAACACAGTGATCAAAACAATCCAGAATATTCCCAACTAAACCAGTATCACTATGAACCACTCCTACCACAGACTGATTGTTTTCCTGACACAGTGAAAGTCTGAACCATCAGATTTAATGACATCAGCAATATAAAGAAAACCACAAATGTAACTAGTTCCAGTTGGTGCTGGTTCTCCTTTCATGGAGTACAATGGTAAGAAATTCTGGGTAGCTATCTGGCTTGTCTATAGTCAGAAATTTCTATTTTGTGAAGTTACTTTACTTTAAAGGCAAAAATCTCCCAAAGGAAATACTCTAAATCACTGCAAAATAAAGTCTCCTTATAAATACAGTTGTCCCCAATGTTGTTGTTGTTGTTGTTTTTCTGTATATGTTTATGCACATGGATATAGCAGCTTAAAATAAAACATTCATGCCTTCATATAATGTACAGACATATACACTATGTATCTGCAGAAAGACAGGTGCATAAGTACATTGAATATGTGCCTGAGACACAGTCACACATATACCAATAAGTCTGACATGGTTACAATCTGTTCAAGGCATTGTTCCCCCTGGTGCTTCTTCGTTTCTTCCACATGGTTCTTGGTTGAGAGCAAGTTAGCAGGAAGGATGAGGGAAATGAAAGCTCTGTATACCTCTAAACAGTTCCATTTTTTCCAAGTTTTCCATCATGTAGTGACCACCAGGTAACAAAACACTCATGCTTTCCTCTCCAGTTCATTAATGAGTCACACACCTGGGCCCACAGTGGGCGCCAGGTGACAGCACTGCGTCCACCACAGCTGTATATTTCGCCTGTGGACTGGATGATGCTTCATGAGAAATACGTGCCCGATTCTAATATGCCGTCAAGGTTGAAACCCAACAATCAAGCCCACCACTGAGTTTTCAGATGAAAGACTTGAGACAGACAATCCTTAGCCACTCCCCTCTGCTTCCCAATCCCATCCATTCATTGCTACTGTCCAGCTTCTGATTCTCTGACTGGAACGTCAAGCTCTATCCAAATGGTACAAGGCCCAACGTCACCATGGTGGCCAGCATGCCCCACTCGTGACAGTGTGTGTGTGTGTGCTAAGTCTCTGCAGTCATGCTGGACTCTGCGACCCCATGGACTACAGTCCACCAGGCTCCTCTGTCCATGGGATTCCCTAGACAAGAATACTGGAGTGGGTTGCCACGCCCTCCTCCAAGGGATCTTCCCAAAACAGGAATCAAACTCAAGTCTCCTATGCCTCCTGTGCTGGCAGGCGGGTTCTTTACCACTAGTGCCACCTGGAAGAGAATCCAGGAAAGCCCCTCAAGGACCATGAGGCAAGAGGGCAGCCACCTTGCTGTGGTCACCATATCCACCTCAATTTCCAACACACACCCATGACCTATGGAACCACAAACTGGCCCAGGCTTTGTAAAGTGCTACCCAAACGCACTTGGTCACTTTATTGCATCATCGGTGGTAGCATCACCTCAGGAACCTGGTAAAAGTGTGCACTTTGCCCACTCACCCATTTGCTTCCTATTACTCATGTTCTTAGGCATCTTTCTGCTGCTGTTCTATTTTGTCATTATCACTGCACAGTTTACAAAAGTAAGACATATTTTTTTCTTACTTTTTAATTTTTGTGTATTCTGGTATCACACCCAATACAACAAATTCTTTTTTCCCTTGCTTTAGCCAGAAAAAAAATGCCAAAATAGACACCAAAATGGCTTGCTCAACACCTGAACCAACACCAAATAACCCTAAGATTTGGGACTAGTGAGCTGCAAACAAAAGTTGAACAATTATGATGGAGGCAAAACATCCTGCTGCTCTGTCTCTCCTAGAATTCTAGGCACTTCTCTAATCCATTTCTCATTCCTCTTGTCTCCAATCTTGAGGGAGCCCAAGATCAGTAGGAAAAGGAACCCCACAAACAGGCCTCTACACCTCCGCCTTGTCAAATATTTAAAATCAAGAAGCAAATAACCTTGGTAGAATGACCTGTGTGATTCTTTTGCTTCTTTTAAGTGTAGTCCACACTGTTGGTAAATTACGTGCAAGTGTTTCAGAGACTCCTGTGTACCTTTCAAATACTTTGGCATATGGTATGACCAGAAACAGGGCTTCCCAGGTGGCGCGAGTGGTAAAGAACCTGCCTGCCAAGGCAGGAGTCATGAGAGATGCAGGTCTGATCCCAGGGCTGGGAAGATCCCCTGGAGGAGAGCGTGGCAACCACTCCAGTATTCCTGCCTGGAGAATTCCACAGACAGAGGAGCCTGGCAGGCTGCAGTCTTAGGGTCGCAGAGCTGGACACAACTGAAGCCACTTAGCACACGTGCACACGACCAGAACAGCCGGATGGGACAACCCTGCCCAGGGCTCAGCAGCAGGTCTGGGCTCTGGGCCTCCCCCCCAGGTCACAAACCTCAACCCTGGGCATTTTGTGTGTGTGAAACTCAGTCATGTCTGACTCTTTGTGACCCCATGGACTGTAGCCTGCCAGGCTCCTCTGTCCATGGAATTCTCCAGGCCAGAATATTAAAGTGGGTAGTCATCATTCCCTTCTTCAGGGGATCTTTCCAACCCAGGGATCAAACTCAAGTCTCCCACATTGCAGGCAGATTCTTTACTGTCTGAGTTACCAGGGAAGCCCTAGCTGCAGCCAAACTCAGTTTTTGTGTCAGTTCTGTGGGCTTCCAGAAAGAATTAAGAACTATAACGTGAACAAACATCCTCTAACTGATCCACCTTAAGTAGCCAGGGTTTTGTGAATTACATGTTCTTAGGATGATGCACACCTTGGTTCTCTTAACTGTGAAAGAAAGGTTGGGGTTTTTTTTTCCAAAGCCTAATAGCGAACCACTGGAGGTGGGGAAGGAGACCTGTGGAATGTTGCCAAGAGTTTGTTTCTGTTCAGTTATCTGGTCAGTGAAGGAAGGAACCTGGACCTCACCGTACAAGTTGTGTGTGTGTGTGTGTGTGTGTGTGTGTGTGCACGCACACATATATGGGTACATGAGTGAATGAGTGTGTGTGACTGTATTGCATGAGTGAGTATGCTTGTGTGTGTCTATGGGGATGTGTGTGAATGTTTGTGTATTTGTGTTGCAGGAAGGGGGATCCCTTCCAGGCCATGAGAGTGGGCTCTCATTTACATTTCTGAGTCTAACACTCAGAAAAGAATTGTCCAAGGAGAACAGGTGTGCTGACTAAGCAAGAGATTTTATTGGGAAGGGGTGCTCCAGTGGAGAGCAGCAGGGTAAGGGAACCCAGAACTGTTCTGCCACATGGCTTGCAGTCTTGGGTTTTATGGTGATGGGATTAGTTTCTGGGTTGTCTTTGGCCAATCATTCTGACTCAGAGTCCTTGCTGGTGGCGCACACATTGCTCAGCCAACATGGACGCCAGTGAAAACGATTCTGGTAGGTGGTCAGATATATGGCATTTCCTTTTGACTTTGCCTGAATTCTTCTGATTGGTGGTGGCTTGTTAGTTCTGTGTTCCTCACCAGGACATCCTCTCATAAAATATCTCAAGCAGATGGTTACTGTGGTACCTGGTCAAGGGGGATGGTTTCAGTCAGTGTGTTTCTCCTAACATTTGAACAGGTGTGAAAGAGTTCTGTGAGCACGCTGTCAGTGTGTATGAACATATGTGAGTGTGTATGTACATTAGTGTATGTGTATGAAGTATGTGCATTTGTGTCTGTCTGTGGGGGCTTGGGCATATACTCAATTCCTGGGGATACTCCTGTAGTTCACAGCTAACCTGTTGAAACCACTGATCTCAGAGGTTCGTTCCTGGGCTAAACAGGTTGCATCCTTGTTTGCTGGACCATGCCCAGAAAGTACACCTTTGTGGCACTCATATTCGTTTTCAGCCTACACTTGGAGATTCTGTATTCAGAAGTAAAGCCAATTTTTTCTGAATTGTCCAGCCTCTTGGACAACTAAAAGCAAGAACAGAATCTCCTTAGCCCAAGAACCTTCCCAGGATCAGCCTCAAAGGAGGGCTGCTCTCACGACTCGTATCTGCATCCCTGGTGACAGATGGTAGAGTCTGCCTGCAATGCAGGACACCTGTGTTTGACCCTGGGTGGGGAAGATCCCTTAGAGAAGGGAATTGCAACCCACTCCAGTATTCTTGCCTGGAGCATTCCATGGACAGAGGAGCCTGGTGGCCTATAGTCCATGGGGTCACAGAGTTGAACATGACTGAGCAACTAACACACACATATGGTATGTTTGCAAGAACAAATGCATTTTGTTTCAAAAATGCACACCTGGAGAAGACTTCAAGGCAGGTGAACAACCCTGGGGTACTTCTCACATGCCAGAACAAGAGCAGCTTTTGAGGGCCCTGCAAAGGGGGTGTGGGGTCCCTGGGAGGGGAAGGCTGCCAGGAACCAAGAAATTTCCAACTACACTTAAAAATGGAGCTATCTGCACCTGTATGTCAGCCACCTGGGCAAGCACAGGTCACATGCATTTTTTCGGACCTCTTTAAGGCTCCATGAAAATGTCTTTGAGTGTCACAATTCTAATACAGATAATTTCTAATTTAACTAATGATAACCAGTCAATCCTAAAGGAAGTCAACCCTGAACATTCATTGGAAGGACTGATGCTGAAGCTGAAGTTCCAATACTTTGGCCACCTGATGCAAAGAGCCAACTCATTGGAAAAGACCCTGATGCTGGGAAAGATTGAGGGCAGGAGAAGAGGAAGGCAAAGGATGAGTCGGTTGGATGGTATCACCGACTCAATGGACATGAACTTGAGCAAGCTCTGGGAGCTGGTGAAGGACAGGGGAGCCTGGTGTGCTGCAGTCCGTGGGGTCACAGATTCAGACACGACTTAGTGACTGAACAACAACAGCAATACTTTCTAGTTCAAAGTTGCTATTGCAATTTTACTATTATTATTTCTTTGACCGCACTGCATGTGGGATGCCAGTTCCCCAACCAGGGATGGAATCTGCATGCCCTGCAGTAAAAGCACAGTGTTAACTTGTGGACCACCAGGGAAGTCACACTCTCATCACTTTAAAGGAAGCCCATTTCAGTTCACTTTCTCAGTGGGGGTCCCCTTCGAAAGTTCCTGTAAGTATTAACTCCTATCCCACCTAATCTAACATTATTATTACTTTGGCTGCACTGGGTCATTTTGAGGGGCATGGGCTTCTCCAGTTGTGGCGCTTAGGCTCAGCAGTTGTGTTATATGGATCTAGTTGCCTGGTGGCTTGTGGGATCTTAGCCCCCCAACCAGGGATCAAACCCATGTTCCCTGTATTGGAAGGCCTCTTAACCATTGGACCACCAGGGAAATCCCATCCTACCTTTTTATTTTTAAAAATAGTGTAATATAGGGTTATCCCTAGGATAATGTGGGTCATGGTCATTTTAGTGGTGTCCTGGGGCAACTCACATCTTATAACTGACTTCCCATCTTTTTCCATCAGGCAAGGATCAGGTGAAGCAATACACACACACACACACACACACACACACACACACCATCTCAGTGGAGGATGCAAAGCAAAATAAAGAAAAATTAAAGATATTGGTTCCAAATAAATATTTTCATAATTTGTTTAATTTGTAAGGCACAAAGGGTTTATGTAGATCGCTTTAACTTCTAAAAATACAAACCTGGCACTAGTAGCAGCAATTCATTTACTAAATTTAAATGTAACATGGTAAAACTCATCTTCAGAATCTGATTCCTAAACAGATGTGAGACAGGAATCACCACGACACATGCCAGAGACAACTTCCTAAATAAATGGCTAACAAAGTGAGTGGAGGGCTGGGAGTTTGGCTGCCCCTGGTTAAACCATTGGATCCAGTACGAGGGAAGAGAAAGCGGCCACCATATGAAGGGCTTTGTTCCTCTTACTAGACATCTTTTTCTAAATCCCAGAAATCTCAGAATGTTAATGCATCTCCCTTTCTTCCAAATGAATCACCCAGTGAACAGGTATATACTTTTTTTCTAACGTTTTTAACATCAATCACATGCTGTCTCCAACTCCACAAGCGAGTTTTCTGGAAGGTGTGTGCCAATGTCAAAAGGACACAGCCTGGCGGATAACACTGGAACCCTGGGAGTTTAGATGAGCATGGAAGGAGTCTCCTATTCTGTCCTCCAATCCTTGAGTAGGGACCCAGCCCCCACACACAGCTGTCGCTGTGAAGCTGGCTCAGGGTGGGGGAGGGGAAGGCACAGATGAACCAGAACACTCTTTTGACTCAGTACTTTCTACTTCCTCCCCATATCGCCTATTTACCACAACTGCCCAAGAGGAGTCACCAAGAATTTAATCTCCCTGGATTTTCCCTGCCTGACCTCGAAATGATGCTAGAGAGCGCAGAGATCCAGCAGGATCCAGGCCAGCCCAACATGACATCATGGCCAGAGAGGTGCGGTGTTAGGCCATCTGAAGAATCGAGATGTGCCTGGTCCACGTTTCAACAGGGGGCAAGGAGATTCTGCCACACAGATGATGTTAAAGAGTCCTCCCGCAGGCGTGATGTCTGAGAGGGAGGGAGTAAGAGGCCTCTGAAAGAGAGCCAGGAGAGACACAGAGAGGCACCCTCCTCCATGCCTTCCCTGGAACCAGGGACGGAGGCATCATGGAGGTAGGAACAAGGTGGGTGGGGGTGGGGGTGGGGGTGGGGCCCGGGCCATCCCACTGCTTGTGGTCCCCGCTGGTCTTCGCAAGTCCTCACATCTCTGTGGACCCCGAGGTTCTCCATCCCTCTGAAACTTGGCCACAAGCGCTCTCTCGAGGTCTGTGGTGCCGAATCGCTGTTTTAGGTCCTCTAGGGCTGACCATCAAGGTATCACCAAGGGGGGTCAGTCCCTTCACCAGTCCTTGAAAATAAACTAACACAATACCACAGAGGCAAGAAATTATATGTGGTGTGAATGCGAGTGTGTGAAAGGGTCTGAAGACTTGGAAGATACTCACTGATACACTATCAGTAGTTACATAAGTGTAGTGAAATTCTAGGTGACTTTTGTCTTTATTTTTTATACCTTCTGATTTGTTTCAAATATTAAAATAAGCGAGTATCATTTTGTAATTATAAAAATTATTTTGTTTTAAAATAGTTGAACTACCATTTTAGAGCAGAAAAATAGGTTATGCATGATTTTGAGAACTATCAGAGAAAAACACATTTTTTAAAAAATAAAGGAGGTTAGTAATAAATAAGGTTTGAATCCAAACCTTATTTGCTTTGAAATGTAAACTGCACAACACATGCCCTAAATATCATGGATTACAAGGTCCCAGAATGCCAAAGATATAAATGAACATAAACCAGACAACTGGAGTGTATAACAACAGACACTGGTATTATTCAGATACACAAGTGAGCTGACAAATTACAAGGCTAGGAATGATTTCCTGTTGAGTGGATCATGCTATGGTATCCACATAGCTAAAGTATGGGCATTATTTTGCAAAGAATGGTCACTGGGAGGAAAACACAAAGGAGACACTCGTTTCACAGTCTAGCTCACACAGCTGAGAAATGAGACAGAAAACAGACCAGCTTTACTTCATTCTTTTGGCAACATCTGAATATGCGTGTTCAATCTCCTGGTCGGCAGGACACGTGTTTGTGAACTCATCCCGAGCATATGCATTGTTCAAGTACCTCCAGATGCCAGTCATTTCAGGAGGAAATTCAAAATCTCTGTATCTCTTGGCCACGATCTGAAAACGAAGAGGAAACAGTCAAGAAGGGAAAACCCACAAACGTAGGCAGTTACATCAGACAATCCATTCTTCTGAGGCATGTAATATATTCTTTCTCAAGTTCCCATGTCATTCTACAGCCTTTCAAGCTGCCCAAAGTGAGCGTGGGACTCAAAACAGAAGTACTACACACCTGTACCCCACCCATTCATCACAGATGGTCCTCGTGACCCGCTGGCATGAATTTGCTCTATTGTCTTGTCGCTCAGTCATGTCCAGCTCTTTGGTGACCCCATGGACTGTAGCCCACCAGGCTCCTCTGTCCATGAGATTTCCCTGGCAAGAATACTGGAGTGGGCCACCATTTCCTTCTGCAGGGGATCTTCCTGACCCAGGGATTGAACCCAAATCTCCTGCACTGGTGGGCAGATTCTTTACCATCTGAGCCACCAGGGAAGCCCTGAGCTTGCTCTTTGTGCTTCCAGCAGTTTCCTCTCCCTGTGTTCTGCTGCTGAGTTATTTGGTGCCTAAAGATTCAGATGGCTCAGATGATAAAGAGTCTGCCTGCAATACAGGAGGCCCAGGTTCAATCCCTGGGTCAGGAAGATCCCCTGGAGAAGGAAATGTCAACTTATTCCATTATTCTTTCCTAGAGAATCCCATAAACAGAGGAGACAATTCATGGGATCGCATAGATTTGGACATGACTAAGCAACTAACACTTTCACTTTCAAGGGTTCAGGATGGATTTTCAGTGCCAGGATCACTTTGTAGTGCCCTCTCTTTTTCTTATTTGCTGAGCCTCACCTCCTGAAACCCCAAGGAACCATGTATGTTACACCTGTGAATTTCCATCATTCTGCCCAAGAGTATCATTTCACTGTGGGTCTGCTGTGTGCAGAGGGCAGATTCATGAACTGAAAAATCCTTATCCTCAAGGAAACAGTGGATATAAGGATGGGGTAGCTGAGAATGAATATCATGAAAACACAGTGGTATGAGATGTCTCCTCTGGCTGGAGGGTGTCACTGGGAATTCATCACAAAGGAGGGTGTATCCTCTTTGCAGGTGGTATGGGTTCTCTGCGGTTGCCTTAACAAAGCACTACAACCGTGGGTGGCTTAAACAACAGAAATGTCTTCTACCACAGCCCGGGAGGCCCAGAGTCCAAGATCATGGTGTCAGCAGGGCCGGGTTCCCTCTGAAGCCTCCAGGGAAGGATCTGTTCCAGGTCTCTCCCTGTCTCTGGCTCATGGGAGTACAGCTCCAGTCTTCACCTGGCATTTTCCCTGTGTTGGCCCTCTGGATCTAAGCTCCCTTTTATAGGAACATCTGTCATGTTGGATTAGGAGCCCACTCTACTGCTCCTAATCAATTAACATGACCCCATCTTAACTAATTACATCTGCTAAAATTCTATTTCTAAATAAGGTCAGTTTTGAGATACTGGGAGTTAGGACTTGGTCTAGTTTAGATACAAATTCGGGGGGACAAATATTTGGAAAGCTATGACAAACCTAGACAGTTTACTAAAAGGCAGAGACATCACTTTGCCAACAAAAGTGCATATAGTCAAAGCTGTGGTTTTTCCAGTAGTCATGTATGGATGTGAGATCTGGACTGTAAAGAAGGCTGACCACTAAAGAACTGATGCTTTTGAACTATGGTGCTGGAGAAGACTCTTGAGGGTCCCTTGGACTGCAAGATCAAACCAGTCAATCCTAAAGGAAATGAACCTCGAATATTCATTAGGAGAACTGACACTAAAGTTCCAATACTTTGACCACGTGATGCAAAGGGCTCACTCAATGGAAAAGACCCTGATGCTGGGAAAGATTGAAGGCGGGAGGAAAAGGGGATGACAGAGGATGAGATGGTTGGATGGCATCACGGACTCAATGGACATAAGTGTGAGCAAGCTCTGGGAGTTGGTACTGGACAGGGAAGCCTGGCATTCTGTAGTCCATGGGGTCCCAAAGAGTCAGACACGACTGAGCAACAACACTTGGAAGGACTAATATTTCCCATTGTATTGGCTCCTGGGATGTTTGGATGACGTGAGCATGGAATTTGTCACCAATTAGAAGGTCTTAATGACTTATTTCTCAGATTTTGGAAGCTGCGAGCTAATGATGCAGCAAGACAGGACCACATAACTTTCCAAAGAACCTCCTAAATTAATATCTTTTACTTGAATTCAATCTTACTAGAGATTAGTGTCAAGACTCCTGCTTTTATTTGCATTTCCCTGCTTTTGCTTTACCCAAACATTCTGGGTAAATTTATTACGTATGTGCCTCTCATAAATGTAAACTTGTTTTATATCATATCTTACTAATGTTATACTTTGTTTTCCAACTTCCTATATTTTTGCATTTGTGTACATGTGTTTTCCTCTCTGGTGGTTTGGAAGGTTTACGGTCTGTTTTAACTCTTCCAGTGGTGGTGGTTTAGTTGCTAAGCCATGTCTGACTCTTTGTGGCTCCATGGACTATAACCTCCCAGGCTCCTCTGTTTATGGGATTTCCCAGGCAAGAATACTGGAGTGGGTCCAGTGGTCTCCATATAACTAAAAAACAAGAATTCTTTATTTCTTGATTATCAACTATCTAACTGATCTCTACTTACTCCTGATAATAAGCAAGGAAATGATCTACTATGCTCCTTCCAGTGGTGTGAAAATAGAAGTTTACTATATTTGATTCAGTTCTGTATCTGTAATTCCCACTGCTCTTGAGTTTTAGTTCTGGTTTAATATCTAAAGAGGTTCTATGTCTCTATCACTAATCCTTTTATACCACACACCTTCTCTGTTCCTGGATCCTTATTTTATTATCCTTTTTTATTATGTCATCATACAGAAATTTTATTTTTACAAAATGGCTCAGGGGTGCTTATTCCATCAAGACCAGAAGTCTAGGTGAAAGCAACAATTTACTTGGATATAAAATTCTTACATCACACATCCTTTCCTTTAATCCTTTACCTACTGGCCGTGCTGGGTCTTCACTGTGGCACGCAGGCTTCTCTAGTTGCGGAGCATAGGCTTAGTTGCCCCAAAGCATATGGGCTCTTAGTTCCCCGACCAGGCGTAGAACCTGCATCCCCTGCACTGGAAGGCAGAGTCTTAACCACTAGGCCACCAGGGAAGTCCCTAATCCCTTAACCATTAAACCACTGTTTTCTGGCTTTTAATGTGATTCTAGAATCCCACGGAGAAGGGAATGGCAACCCACTCCAGTACTCTTTTCCTTTTTTAATTAATTTATTTTTTTAATCAAAGGATAATTGCTTACAGAATTTTGTTGTTTTCTGTCAAACCTCAACATGAACCAGCCATCAGTTCAGTTCAGTTGCTCAGTCCTGTCCAACTCTTTGTGACCCCATGAACCACAGCATACCAGGCCTCCCTGTCCATCACCAACTGCCAGAGTTTACCCAAACTCATGTCCACTGAGTCACTGATGCCATCTAACCATCGCATCCTCTGTTGTCCCCTTCTCCTCCTGCCTTCAATCTTTCCCAATATGAGGGTCTTTTCAAATGAGTCAACTTTTTGCATCAGGTGGCCAAAATATTGGAGTTTCAGCTTCAAATCAGTCCTTTCAATGAACACTCAGGACTGATCTCCTTTAGGATGGACTGGTTGGAACTCCTTGCAGGCCAAGGGACTTTCAAGTGTCTTCTCCAACACCACAGTCCAAAAGCATCCATTCTTTAGCACTCAGCTTTCTTTATAGTCCAACTCTCACATCCATAAATGACCACCTTGACTAGACGGACCTTTGTTGACAAAGTAATGTCTCTGCTTTTTAATATGCTGTCTAGGTTGGTCATAACTTTGCTTACAAGGAGTAAGCATCTTTTAATTTATTGCCATCGGTATACATATATCCCCTCCCTTTTGAACCTCCCTCCCATCTCCCACCCCATCCCACTCCTCTAGGTTGATACAGAGCCCGTTTGAGTTTTCTGCAACATACAGCAAATTCCCATTGGCTATCTATTTTATATAGGGTGATGTAAGTTTCCATGTTATCCTTTCCATACATCTCACCTTCTCCTCCCCTCTCCCATGTCCATAAGTCTATTCTCTACGTCTGTTTCTCCATTGCTGCCCTGTAAATAAATTCTTCAGTACCAGGATTCCATATATATGCATTAGAATACAATATTTATCTTTCTCTTTCTGATTTACTTCACTCTATATAATATGTTCTAGGTTCATCCACCTCATTAGAACTGACTCAAATGCATTCATTTATGGCTGAGTAATATTCCATTGTGTATATGTGCAACTTCTTTATCCATTCATCTGTCGATGGACATCTAGGTTACTTTCATGCTCTAGGTATTGTAAATAGTGCTGCATTGAACAATGGGATACATGTGTCTTTTTCAATTTTGGTTTCCTCAGGGTATATATATAGGAGTGGGAATGGAAGAAGCACAAGCTGGAATAAAGATTGTGGGGAGAAATATCAATAACTTCAGATATACAGATGATACCACCCTTATGGCAGAAAGTGAAGAGGAACTAAACAGCCTCTTGATGAAAGTGAAAGAGTAAAGTAAAAAAGTTGGCTTAAAGCTCAACATTCAGAAAACTAAGATCATGGCATCTGGTCCCATCACTTCATAGGAAATAGATGGGAAACAGTGGAAACAGTGTCAGACTTTATTTTTGGGCTCCAAAATCACTACAGATGGTGACTGCAGCCATGAAATTAAAAGACACTTACTCCTTGGAAGGAAAGTTATGACCAACCTAGATAGCATATTCAAAAGCGGAGACATTACTTTGCCGACAAAGGTCCATCTAGTCAAGGCTGTGGTTTTTCCAGTGGTCATGTATGGATGTGAGAGTTGGACTGTGAAGAAAGCTGAGCGCCAAAGAATTGATGCTTTTGAACTGTGGTGTTGGAGAAGACTCTTGAGAGTCCCTTGGACTGCAAGGAGATCCAACCAGTCCATTCTAAAGGAGATCAACCCTGGGATTTCTTCAGAAGGAATGATGCTAAAGCTGAAACTCCAGTACTTTGGCCACCTCATGCGAAGAGTTGACTCATTGGAAAAGACTCTGCATCAGAGTCTAGGAAGGATTGGGGGCAGGAGGAGATGGGGACGACAGAGGATGAGATGGCTGGATGGCATCACTGACTCAATGGATGTGAGTCTGAGTGAACTCCAGGAGTCGGTGATGGACAGGAAGGCCTGGTGTGCTGCAGTTCTTGGGGTCGCAAAGAGTCGGACACAACTGAGCGACTTAACTGAACTGAACTGATGGCTTTTATTCCTAGTTTTTTAAGGAATCTCCATACCATCTTCCATAGTGGCTATACCAGTTCATATTCCCACCAACAGTACAACAGTGTTCCCTTTTCTCCACACCCTCTCCAGCATTTATTGTTTGCAGACTTTTCGATGATGGCCATTCTGACCTGTGTATGTGATGGCTCACTGTAGTTTTGTTTTGCATTTCTCTGATAATGAGCAATATTGAGCATCTTTTCATGTGTTTGTTAGTCTTCTTTGGAAAAATGTCTGTTTAGGTCTTTTCCCCACTTTTTGACTGGCTTGTTTGTTTCTCTGGTATTGAGTTATATGAGCTGCTTGTATCCTTTGTCAATTGTTTCATTTGCTATTAGTTTCTCCCATTTTGAGGGTTATCGTTTCACCTTGCTTATAGCTTCCTTTGCTGTGCAAAAGCTTTTAAGTTTAATAAGATGTCACTTGTTTCCTTTTGTTTTTATTGCTATTACTCTAGGAGGTGGGTCATAGAGGATCTTGCTTTGATTTATGTCAGTGCCACTCCAGTATTCTTGCCTGGAGAATTCCAGAGGAGCCTGACAGGGGGTTGCAAAGAATCAGACACGACTGAGCTACTAACACTTTCACCTCACTTTAGAGACAGATGAGGCTAGTCTGAATTTCTTCGTTGTGTAGGTACACTTACCTTTTATTATTATTACTATTATCATTATCATCTGGGCACCCAAAGGGGTGATTTTTTTATCATCAAAGTTCAAATATAATTTACCAGCTATATCACAGTGTGTTGACTGTTCAGGACAATATTTTTCTAATCATGGATGGCTATTTAAAGTAAATGCTCAGGTCATCCTTTAATTCAAAACACTTTCCCTTTGAGTCTTCTTTTTCCTTTTTTTCTTTCCTCTTCTTTTTCCTGATTAGGTTTACCTTTACCTCTTGCTTCTTCTCCATTTGATTTGAGGTCATTTCCTCAGGCTCTCTTCCAAATCCTTGATGGATTTCTGCAATGTCATTTTCCACCTCTTGCTACTCCTAATACAACTTCTAAACAATTTCTGAAATTGTTTTGTCTTTAAGGTTTTTTTCAGTTCTACCAGTTTCATTTTCATCCTCTTTGTGAGATTATATTTTTTGACACTTTGTTACTTGTCTTCGAGCACTTTCTCCAAAGGTTCATGTGCTATGCTAAGTAGCTCAGTCCTGTCCAACTCTTCTGAGACCCCATGGACTGTGGCCCACCAGGCTTCTCTGTCTGTGGGATTTTCCACCTAAGAATACTGGAATGGGCTGTTATTTCCTACTCCAGGGCATGTTCCCAACTCAGGGATCAAACCCATGTCTCCTGTGTCTTCTGCATTGCACCTGGGTTTTTTACCCACTAAGCCATCAGGGAAGGGTTCATGTTCTCTTTCATTTTTTTGAGGCTGTAGAGAAGTAACTGTCTGAAAAGTTGAGATACTTTTCAGTTACTGAAACCAATCTTAACCAGAGAGGTGTTTCTCATCTGCCTTTTTCTCTTTTGTTCTATTTAACACTTCCCCCTCTTCTTTGTGATCATCTTTATCCACATAGAGGTCCCACTTAGATTCCTTTTGGTTACTAACCATCCTTTAATGGGCAGACCAGTTGGACCTACTATTTGCTTAAAAACAAGGTGGAGAGCAATGGGAGGAAGGCCAGGCAACAAGCAGACCAATTTGGATATTTATCCTCAAACACCTATTCATCAAGGGGCTTCCCTGGTGGCTCAAATGGTAAAGAAACTGCCTGCATTGCAGAAGACCCAGGTTCAACTCCTGGTCAGGAAGATCTCCTGGAGAAGGAAATGATAGCCCACTCCAATATTCTTGCCTGGAGAATTCCATGGACGGAGGAGCCTGGCAGGCTAGATTTCATGGGTGGCAGAATCAGACAAAACTGAGCAACTGACACTCTAACTTTTTTCACCTGCTCTTCAAACTCTACCCTATACTCTGCCCCAGGGACACATGAGGGTCAAGGTCAAAATCAGGGTTAGTGCCTCCTCCACTCTGAAGCTCATGGATTAGGAGGAGGTCACCCTGGCTAAAAGTGATGCTGAGGTCATCTACAGTCTCTCTTCTGAATGATTCCGAGCTTATTTCTTTTCTCTGCTCAGCAGTCACAAAGCAGAATGCCTCTGTCCTTCTCTCCTCCCCTCCATGTTCCTTTGGGTCAGGGGACAGTGGCAGAACACACAGGGGACACCTCTGAACAGTTTCACCTTCAGCTCTGCCTCCACAGAGATCTCATCTCCGTAGGGCTTGTCCCTGCCTCTCTTGGCCCACTCGGTGCTCTGTCCTCAAACAAAGAAGAAGCTTAGGTTGGGCACTTCAAGTCTGTATTATTTACTTTTACAGACATCCGAACCTTGCTGAAGATCTAGAGAAGCTAGTGTCTAAGCCTTTGAGTTGGTGGTCCTTCCTTTTCTAATTTTACATAAGGTGGAGAGGGACTTCCCTGGTGGTCCAGTGGCTAAGACTCTGAGCTTCCAATGCAGGAGGTGCATATTCAATCCCTGGATGGGGAACCGAGGTCCCAGGTGCTACCCAATGCAGCCAAAAAGAAATTAAAGGTGGAGATAATGCTTTAGATTTTCAGAATGTTTTTGCTGGTTTCAGGATGTGAATAGATTATAAAGTCCTCTATTTTCTCATTGTCTTACCATAAATTCCTATAGACTGATTCTCATTGCCTTTCAAAAGTGCTGCATCCTGGAAGATTATTAAGCTGCTGGGTATTTTGAGTGCTAAGTGGCTTTGAAGACTTTGCAGTTAGGTCTTCCATTGGAGCCGTGGACTGCTTTATTTTACTCTGAAGTTTATACCCTCTACTGACATAATAAATAGTCTTTTTTTATAGGAACTAAACAAGTGGCAACTGATCTGTGTATGTATGCATGTGTGTGTATACGTGTGTCTTTTACTTGCCTTCCCTAAACTCCATGTGCTTCTGTGATGTTACATTAGTCAGAGCAATAATGAGAATATGTTTAATAAAGGGACTAACCCAGACACAATGACATAAATAATCTGTTGGAAAATGGCTCCCAAATATCCAGTTTGGATTATCACCAATGTGGCAGGTTTGAGTGGCAGGTTTGAAGGATTGAGTTGCTGTCATGAAACTTTACATCAGAACACTGGCAGCTATTAAAAATCACTTGGAGGATCAGCAGCATCCTCAAGGCTTAGCTTTCAGGTTGGTGCCCCTTGAACACATCAGGGAAGAGAGAAGAAAGATGAGTAGGGCAAGGCTGGGAATGGAGTCGGAAAGGAAAAGAAAGGCGAAGAATGACTGGAGTAACGGGGTGGCCAGTCGCCCACAGGATAGCCATGCCACAGATGGTGGGAACCTAATTTGTAAATTTCTAAATGCCAGATTAGTCATGTATGGATATGAGAGTTGGACTATAAAGAAAGCTGAGTACTGAAGAATTGATGCTTTTGAACTATAGTATTGGAGAAGACTCTTGAGAGTCCCAGGGACTGCAAGGAGATCCAACTAGTCCATCCTAAAGGAAATCAGTCCTGAATATTCATTGAAAGGACTGATGCTGAAGCTGAAACTCCAATACTTTGGCCACCTGATTCGAAGAGCCAATTCCTTGGAAAAGACCCTGATGCTGGGAAAGACTGAAGGCTGGAGGAGAAGGGGACAACAGAGGATGAGATGGTTGGATGGCATCACTGATTTGATGGACATGAGTTTGAGGAAGCTCTGGGAGTTGGTGATGGACAGGGAAGCCTAGAGTGCTGCAGTCCAATTCAGTTCAGTTCAGTCGCTCAGCCGTGTCTGACTCTTTGCGACCCCATGAACCTGCAGTCCATGGGGTTGCAAAGAGTCGGACACAACTGAGTGACTGAACTGAAATAAAATGCCAAATAAATGCATTATTGAACAAAAGGTTGTTGACTTGTATTTCCCTATGTCTTCTCTCCCATCTCCCTATCCTATACCAAGGACCTAGTTCTGGACCTGGTATGATCTGAATACTAAGGATGCCCCAGAACAAGGGTTGGGCTTCTTCCTGGGGCCTCTAGGGCTACTGAGGACCAAGGGCATAGCAACAGTGATAATGACACAACAACTAACAGCTGTGAGTAACAGCCAGACCGGGGCACCCTGGAGAGTAGCCATAACTACGGGGACCAAGGGTGGGGTCATCTGCTTCTGAATTTCAGAGTCACCCCCAGAAGTTCTGCTTTTAGTAAGTCAGGAGCTGAACTGCTGGGTTTACATTTCTAAAAGGGCTTCCCTGGTGCCTCAGTGGTAAAGAATCTACTTGCATTGCAGGAGACGTGGGTGCATTCCCCGGGTCAGGAAGATTCCCTGGAGGAGGGCATGGTAACCCACTCCAGTAAACTTGCTAGGAAAATCCCATGGACAGAGGAGTCTGGTGGGCTATAGTCCACGGGGTCACAAAGAGTCAGACACAACTGGAGCCCCTGAGCAGGCACCGTTCTAAATTAGTAGGCATCTTTAAACCCTAATTACACATGACCAGCGACCCTTATTTCATGTTTGATCACCTGGGAAAACAGGCTGCTGCATGTGGTCCAGCCGAGGGGCTGTCAGCAGCTTACCAGCTGTTAAGGGGTCTGTGTTAAGAGCCAACCTCCTCCCTTATCCCAGGGTTAGGCTTACTCTTCCCATCACCAACAATTGACTGAGTTAACTTTTTTTTTCCGAAGGTTGGCTCAGTTTTTTGGTTGTTATTTTTGTTTTTAGACTGCACTGCTCAGCTTGTAGGATCTTAGTTCCCCACCCACGGATTGAACCCAGGCCACCCCAGTGAAAGCGCTGAGTCCCAACCACTGGACCACCACCAGGGAATTTCCCGAGTTCACATTTTAATCCTTGCAGATTCCACACACCATCCCTAAGCCTGGAGTGTGAAATACCAGCTATAAGCAATGTATTCCCTTAAGTTGCTTTCACAGAGCTTGTCTTTAGGCTGAGGGTTGACTGGAAAAAATAAGCTGTGAGGATGGAGGGATGAGAGCCAAGCTCTCAGATGCTTCATGAGAACCTCCAAGGAACACCTGATAATAGCATCCACAGATCTCAGACTTGGGGCTTGGCTGCTGCAAACAGAAACGAGCTAGACTTAAATTCATTTTAGATTGTCTTGGCAAAAAAAAAAAAAAAAAAAAAACACCGCAAGTCAAAACCAAATGGAACAAAGCCCCATTCATGTATTCAGCACCTGACGTACAAGGAAGGACAAACCTTAATAATGTGGAGCTTGGGTAAGAGGTTGCAGTCAGCCAGCGTGAGCTCATTGCCATCCAGGAACTTCCTTCCAGAAACAGCAGCTTCCTCGGTACTGTAGGCATCTATCTCATCAGGCAGGGGGCTGTTCAGATAACTATCCAGCTTCTTCAGGGCCTTTAACAGGTTCCTTTCATAAACTAAAATGGGAAGGCAGAAAACAACTGCGATGAGCCATGGAAGTCCACGTCTCCTCTGTCTTTGTCGTTGCTCAGTGGCTCAGTCATGCCCAGCTCTTTGCGACCCCGTGGACTGCAGCACGCCAGGCTCCCCTGTCCTTCACCAACTCCCAGAGCTTGCTCAAACTCATGTCCATTGAGTTGATGATGCCATCCAATCATCTCATCCTCTGTTATCCCCTTCTCCTCCTGCCCTCCTCTCTCTAGATATCAAAAAAAAGGAGTTTGTCCCTTCCCTCCTGAGGCATGGCCAGTGAGTGTTAAGAGTCAGGAAGGAGACAGATGGGTTTATGAGATCTAAATAAAAGACTCACTTCTCCTTGGAAAATATTTCTGCTCTCTACACAACACTGCTGCTTCTAGAACTCATTCATTTATTCAAAAACCTATATGGAAAAACTTTCATGGTGGGCATCACCAACTCAATGTACGTAAGTTTGAGTAAACTCTGAGAGTTGGTGATGGATAGGGAGGCCTAGCGTGCTGCAGTCCGTGGGATTGCAAAGAGTCAGACGCGACTGAGTGACTGAACTGAACTGAATGATTAAGACTCTGTGCTTTCCAGGTGGGATGGGAGGTTGGAGGGAGCCTCAAGAGGGAGGGGATGGGTATATACCCATCGCTGATGCATGTTGATGTATGGCAGAAACCAACACAATATGCTAAAGGAATTATATTCCAACTAAAAATAAATAAACTAAAAACGAGTCTGCATTTCCAATGCAGGGTCAAGGAACTAAGATCCCACACGCTACACCATACGACCAAAACATTTTTTTAAAAATTAAAAAAAAAATCTTTATGGAAATCATATAATGAAGGAAGCACCAACAGAAGGTTCATTCACCCTGAATCCCATGGGAGAGCAAGGAACTACTGGTGGTGATGATTTTCTCCTAAAAATCTCCTTTTCTGGACAATCTCTAGAAAAGCACTCGGTCCCTGAAACCCACGTGCAGGCTCAGAGTAGGAGGTGCTTTTTCTTTATTTCTATACACAGGTCCCTCCCCGCTGTGCAGTGAGTCAGAATTCCCCGAATCTTATAAGAAGCCACACCAGAGGTGGAATAGAGGTCCATGAAGAAAACAGAAAACAGGAAGATGGGAGGGACTCACTCTCGTTTGCATCCTTCTTGGTGTTTTTTATAAATGCTGAGAACTTGGCAAACACATCATTTCCAGCAGAGTTAGATTCAGGGTGCTGGGTCCCCAGCTTAGGGTACCTTGAAAAGTTCAAAGTGAGAGTATCATAGATCAGCAATGTTTGAGTTGGAAGAATACAAAGCAGGAGGGGAAGAAATGCCTTTCTTTGAGCAGATATAAAGATGAAAACTGCTCCTTAAGTGTTTTCCTATTCTATCCATCTTCAAAGTTGGGAGTAACACCAGCCAAGAGTAAAGCACTGGATGGACTGTTCTCATCCTGGGATGGAGTGCCCCCTCGCCTTGCTGGTCTCAGTTCTCTCCCTCCTGAAATAAAGGTGATGAACTAGAAGGCTCCCTTGCAGGCCCACCCTGCCGCGATGTTGTGTGTAACACACATTCCCAACAGGCCATCTAAACAGGCCACCCACGTGACATCAGCCCACTTCCTGCCACCAAACCCTAATTGCCAAATGCAGAGTAGAGAAATCCAAGCCACCTAGACTCAGGGCTTCTGATCTCTCTGTGCTTCCTGTGGCACACCACAGGTGCAGCTCAGGAGGTAAGCCACAGGAAACCAACACAGCGCCAAGAGCTTTAGAACGGTCTGTGAACGGGGAAAGCTGACGACCAAGTTGCCGACACTCATCTGGCGAGGCCCACCTTGGGGGAGCCAGTTTCTCCTCCAAAAACTCCTCGATCTTATTCACGTCTGTCTTGACTTCGCCGTCAAAAGTCATGAAAGGTGGGTTGGTGCCGGGAGCCAAGTTCTGCAGGTCTGCGGGTTTCCTGGGCAGGGGGGAAGGGCAGTGCCAGGGTTGGGATCATTGCCTAGGCTTAAGCAGGCCCTCACACACACACACATGCACACACCAGTGGAAGAGAAACCACCCTTGAGAATTTCAAAGGCAACTGGCGTTTACAAACTGTCCTACTGGCAAGGAGAGTGTGGCCCTTTATCTGGAGATGGGGCTGAAAAGTTGACCCTTCCCAGTGTTATCAGCCAGGAGCGGGGCTCAGGCAGGCTCCAGAGAGAGTCACGGCTGACCAGTCATGGGGTGGGCAGGCTCCTCCCAGTTCCCCTCCTCCTACTCCTTCCAGGTTACATCTGACCCCATCCTGTAATGACTCTGTGGCCCACGTACGCCCACCCCAATCCAGGGTCCTGACCCAGGGTGGATATGCCCAGAACAGGGCCCACGGGTCCTAGGAGTGTGTATGCGTGTACCTGTGTGTTTCTGTCTCAGTGTGTCTCCATCTGTGTGCGTGTGTGTGTGTGTGTGTGTGTCTGTGTCTATGTATGCGCCTGTCTCCATCTGTGCGTGTGCATCTGTGTCTGTGTCTGTGCCTCTGTGCGTGTCTGTCTCTGTGTGTGTCTGTGTGTGTGTCTGTGTATGTGCCTATGTCTATGTGTCTGTATGTCTCCATCTGTGTGTGTGCACGCCTGTATGTCTGCATCTCTGTGTGCCTATGTGCGTGTCTGTCTCTGTGTGTCTCTGTCTGTGTGTGTGTGTGTGTGTGTGTGTGTGTCTGTGTCTATATTTGGGTCTGTGTATGCACTGTGTCTGCGTGTCTGTGTGGATGCGTGTCTCCATCTCTGTGCGTGCGTGCACCTGTTTGTCTGTGTCCCTCTGTGCCTCTGTGCATGTCTGTCTGTCTGTCTGAGTGTGTGTGTGTGTGTCTGTATCTGGGTCTGTGTATGCACTGTGTCTGCGTGTCTGTGTGGATGCGTGTCTCCATCTCTGTGCGTGCGTGCACCTGTTTGTCTGTGTCCCTCTGTGCCTCTGTGCATGTCTGTCTGTCTGTCTGAGTGTGTGTGTGTCTGTATCTGGGTCTGTGTATGCACTGTGTCTGCGTGTCTGTGTGGATGTGTGTCTCCATCTCTGTGTGTGTGCCTGTGTCTGTGTGTCTGTCTGTGTCCGCCCGGGTGTCTCTCTGTGTGCCTGTGTGTATAGGGAACTGGGGATGTTTATTTCAATACTGCAGAAACTAGGTCTTACCTTTTCAAGTCCACTGTTGTCACATTAAATATAACGCCCTTCAGCCAGAGAATCATAAAGAGACGCTGAGAAAATGGGCAATTGCCAATACTCTCACCATCACAGCCAGCCTGCAAAAGGAAGAGGAGATCATCATCAGAGCCAGCCTCACAGTTACAAATGCCAGACTCCGCTCTGCACGCACACAAAATCATGGTGAATGTTTGTTAACAGTGATGATACTGTAAGTAGCCTTCTGAGGTCCCTTCCCCCAGCCTCCAAGTGGGAGGTGTGGGCGGGGAGGACACACGCACTCACTGAGCCTTCTGCCTTCCTTCCATCTCCTCACCACGTCCTGCCATTTGGGGCCTCTGAATAGTGGTTCTCAGAGGGGAAAGAGCAGCCAGAGGGAACCCCCTTTATTACTAAAGGCAAAAAAGAAAGACATACTTTTCCCCTCCCTCCATCTCTTGATCCTCTTTAGAGACACAGCTCTCTTGCCAGGATGATCATTTGTGAAAAAGACCAGCAGGCTCTCCCACTGGGACTCAATGCCCAGCATTCTCTACTGTTTCCATCTCTGGAATAAGGGCTAGTTCCTATGAGTTCTAGGACCCTGGGACACTAAAATGTTTAGGTCCCCTCCTCCATTTGGGAGCATTTGTACTTAGATGGCAGATTGTTCACAGTTGATATGGAGGGTAGGAAAACAGGTAGAAACAATGTCTCCCTGATAACCTGAGAGGGTCACATCCACACACAGGTACCCGGACGCAGGCACAGAAGAACACTCAGCAGACATCCTCCCTTCTGTGGGCTTGCGGGAGAAAAGAATGGCAGATATAAGAGAAGAGAAGGGAGCCGCAGACTTCGTCCTCTTGAGGCAGTTCCCAATCTCTTCCTTCTCTTCCCAACAAAGTTATAGCGCTAACAAAATGCTGCTGGAAAGACCAGGAGACTCAGCCGGGCTCTGATGACAGAAATGGCCATATTTAGGCCAGAAGTCCATTTATTCCACCTGCGGTCCAAACGGAATTGACAGGAAAGCACTGAAACTATAACCTGAACAACAGAAAGGGAGAAAGTTAATTGCTGGTTTGAGAATTGAAGAAAGGAAAAAAGATGCTTCGAGAAAATTGGGCATCTTAAGAAATTCTTCAGAGGTGGTTCTCTGGCATGAAGTTCTTAAGTCACCTGGAGAGGTGGTTAATAACAAGCTGTTCCTACAAATGTAGAGTTGATAAGAGACCCCAAACTCAGTTTTAAAAGACACTCGATCAGCCTCTTCACAAAGACAAAGCCCAGATGGCCAACAAGCACATGAAAAGGTTCTTAACAGCTGACAGGGCAATGCAATTTATAACCGCAAATAAATTCGATGACACACCTACTAGAATGGCTAAAATGAAAAGCCCAGACAATATCAAGCGTGGACAGGAATGTGGAGCAGCGGACTCCCCATCCACTGTTGGTGAGAGTGCAAGCTGGTGCAACCACTCTGGACAACTGTTTGGCGATTATTTACCCGAAATAAACATGCATTCATGCTATGACATAGCAATTCCACTCCCAACAGAAATGAGTGTTAGGGGCACAAAAAGCACTTAAATGAATATTCCTAGCAGCTTTAGTGTCATAGCCAAAACCTGGAAACAACTCAGACACCACCAAGAGTAGAATGAATAAATAAATGGTAGTGAGAGAGTCATTTCCTAGGAAGGTTGATAAGAAGTCTAGGGGTCCCCAAGGAGAGAGGGGTCTGGAATTCTCAAGAAGGAAGAAAGGACAAACTTTCTTTTTTCCTCCACATTCCTTAGGATTATGTATCCTGCCTGAGGACAGTCTCTGGATTAAACCTTCTGGCTAATTCTGTTATCTTATAATGTAAATTATGGGAGTAGGTCTGGTGAGAACTTTACAACCTCCAGACATTCTTTGGATTCATTGGAGAGTATACAACTCCATTGCTAACATTAGCAAGTGAGTACTCTTTCTGCTCCCTTCTGATGTCTATGTCAGAAGCTTTCTCTATCTCCTTTATACTTTAATAATAAACTTTATTACACAAAAGGACCCCATGTCCGAGGAGCGGCAGCCAAGATGAGCTACACCGCGTCCGAGGTCAGGGGCAGCGGCCAAGAATGCCAGGCTGTGACAGCACAGGAACAGCCAAGAGGAGTTACCCCGCATCTGAGGTCAGGGGCGGCAGCCAAGAGGAGCAACCCTACGTCCAAGGAGTGATGGCTGCGTGGGTGCAGGAGGGCCTAGAGGAGCTACTCCATGTTCAAGTTCAGGAGGGGTGGTGGTGAGGAGATACCTCTCGTCCAAGGTAAGGAGCAGTGGCTGCGCTTTGCTGCAGCAGCCGTGAAGAGATACCCCACGTCCAAGGTAAGAGAAACCCAAGTAAGATGGTAGGTGTTGCAAGAAAGCATCAGAGAGCAGACACACTGAAACCATATTCACAGAAAACTAGTCAACTGAATCACACTAGGACCTCAGCCTTGTCTAATTCAATGAAACAAAGCTATACCCTGTGGGGCCACCCAAGAGGAGAGGGTCATGGTGGAGAGGTCTGACAGAATGTGGTCCACTGGAGAAGGGAATGGCAAGCCACTTCAGTATTCTTGCCTTGAGAACCCCATGAACAATATGAAAAGGCAAAATGATAGGATACCAAAAGAGGAACTCCCCAGGTCATTAGGTGCCCAATATGCTACTGGAGATATGTGGAGAAATAACTCCAGAAAGAATGAAGGGATGGAGCCAAAGCAAAAACAATACCCAGCTGTGGATGTGACTGGTGATAGAAGCAAGGTCCAATGCTGTAAAGAGCAATATTGCATAGGAACCTGGAATGTCAGGTCCATGAATGAAGGCAAATTGGAAGTGGTCAAACAAGAGATGGCAAGAGTGAATGTCGACATTCTGGGAATCAGCGAACTAAAATGGACTGGAATGGGTGAATTTAACTCAGATGGCCATTATATCTACTACTGTGGACAGGAATCCCTCAGAAGAAATGGAGTAGCCATCACGGTCAACAAAAGAGTCTGAAATGCAGTACTTGGATGCAATCTCAAAAACGACAGAATGATCTTTGTTTGTTTCCAAGGCAAACCATTCAATATCACAGTAATCCAAGTCTATGCCCCAACCAGTAACACTGAAGAAGCTGAAGTTGAACGGTTTTATGAAGACCTACAAGACCTTTTAGAACTAACACCCAAAAAAGATGTCTTTTTCATTATAGGGGACTGGAATGCAAAAGTAGGAAGTCAAGAAACACCTGGAGTCACAGGCAAATTTGGCCTTGGAATATGGAATGAAGCGGGACAAAGGCTAATAGAGTTTTGCCAAGAGAAGGCACTGGTCATAGCAAACATCCTCTTCCAACAACACAAGAGAAGACTCGACACATGGACATCACCAGATGGTCAACACAGAAATCAGACTGATTATATTCTTTGCAGCCAAAGATGGAAAAGCTCTATACAGTCAGAGAAAACAAGACCGGGAGCTGGCTGAGGCTCAGATCATGAGCTCCTTATTGCCAAATTCAGACTTAAATTGAAGAAAGTAGGGAAAACCGCTAGACCATTCAGGTATGACCTAAATCAAATCCCTTATGATTATGCAGTGGACGTAAGGAATAGATTTAAGGGCCTAGATCTGATAGATAGAGTGCCTGATGAACTATGGACTGAGGTTCGTGACACTGTACAGGAGACAGGGATCTAGACCATCCCCATGGAAAAGAAATGCAAAAAAGCAAAATGGCTGTCTGGGGAGGCCTTACAAATAGCTGTGAAAAGAAGAGAAACGAAAAGCAAAGGAGAAAAGGAAAGATATAAGCATCTGAAAGCAGTTTCAAAGAATAGCAAGAAGAGATAAGAAAGCCTTCCTCAGTAATCAGTGCAAAGAAATAGAGGCAAACAACAGAATGGGAAAGACTAGAGATCTCTTTAAGAAAATTAGAGATACCAAGGGAAAATTTCATGCAAAGATGGGCTTGAAAAAGGAGTGAAATGGCATGGACCTAACAGAAGCAGAAAATATTAAGAAGAGGTGGCAAGAATACATGGAAGAACTGTACAAAAAAGATCTTCATGATCCAGATAATCATGATGGTGTGGTCACTCACCTAGAGCAGACATCCTGGAATGTGAAGTCAAGGGGGCCTTAGAAACCATCACTACGAACAAAGCTAGTGGAGGTGATGGAATTCCAGTGGAGCTATTTGAAATCCTGAAAGATGATGCTGTGAAAGTGCTGCATTCAATATGCCATCAAATTTGGAAAACTCAGCAGTGGCCACAGGACTGGAAAAGGTCAGTTTTCATTCCAATACCAAAGAAAGGCAATGCCAAAGAATGCTCAAACTACTGCACAATTACACTCATCTCACACGCTAACAAAGTAATGCTCAGGATTCTCCAAGCCAGGCTTCAGCAATATGTGAACCGTGAACCTCCAGATGTGCAAGCTGGTTTTAGAAATGGCAGAGGAACCAGAGATCAAGTTGCCAACATCTTCTGGATCATAGGAAAAGCAAGAGAGTTCCAGAAAAACATCTATTTCTGCTTTATTGACTATGCCAAAGCCTTTGACTGTGTGGATCACAACAAACTGTGGAAAATTCTGAAAGAGATGGAAATACCAGACCACCTGACCTGCTTTTTCAGAAACCTATATGCAGGTCAGGAAGCAACAGTTAGAACTGGACATGGAACAACACACTGCTTCCAAATAGGAAAAGGAGTACGTCAAGACTGTATATTGTCACCCTGCTTATTTAACCTCTATGCAGACTACATCATGAGAAACGCTGGGCTGGAAGAAGCACAAGCTGGAATCAAGATTGCCAGGAGAAATATCAATAACCTCAGATATGCAGATGACACCACCCTTATGGCAGAAAGTGAAGAGGAACTAAAAAGCCTCTTCATGAAAGTGAAAGAGGAGAGTGAAAAAGTTGGCTTAAAGCTCAACATTCAGAAAACGAAGATCATGGCATCTGGTCCCATCACTTTATGGGAAATAGATGAGGAAACAGTGGAAACAAATGTCAGACTTTATTTTTTTGGGGCTCCAAAATCAATGCAGATGGTGACTGCAGCCATGAAATTAAAAGACGTTTACTCCTTGGAAGAAAAGTTATGACCAACCTAGATAGTGTATTGAAAAGCAGAGACCTTAATTTGCCAACAAAGATCCATCTAGTCAAGGCTATGGTTTTTCCAGTGGTCATGTATGGATGTGAGAGTTGGACTGTGAAGAAAGCTGAGCACCAAATAATTGATGCTTTTGAACTCTGGTGTTGGAGAAGACTCTTGACCCTTGGACTGCAAGGAGATCCAACCAGTCCATTCTGAAGATCAACCCTGGGTGTTCTTTGGAAGGAATGATGCTAAAGCTGAAACTCCAGTACTCTGGCCACCTCATGAGAAGAGTTGACTCATTGGAAAAGACTCTGATGCTGGGAGGGATTGGGGGCAGGAGGAGAAGGGGACGACTGAGGATGAGATGGGTGGATGGCATCACCGACTCGATGAACCTGGTGGATGGCATCACCAACTCGATGAACCTGAGTCTGAGTGAACTCCGGGAGATGACGATGGACAGGGAGGCCTGGCATGCTGCGATTCATGGGGTCACAATGAGTCAGACACGACTGAGCGACTGAACTGACTGACTGACACAGAAGCTCTGAGAGATGAAGCCTTGTCTCTGACCCTGGACTGAATTCTCCTCAGGAGGCCAAGGATCCCGGCATCTTTGCGTGATTCAGCAACAACCTTCCAGTAGTATACTCATATACGGGCTTCCCAGATGGCACTGGGGGTTAAGAACCTGCCTGCCAAGCAGGAGACATAAGGGATGTGGCTTCGATCCCTAGATTGGGAAGATCCCCTAAAGGGCACGGCAACCCACCCCAGTCCTCCTGCCTGGAGAATCCCATGGACAGAGGAGCCTTGCAGGCTACAGTCCATGGAGTCACAAAGGGTCAGACACGCCTGAAGCAACTTAGCATGCAGACTCATATACTACCCCACACACCACATACACTGCAGCATACACTCATACCACGGTGGAAAAAAACAGCTATTACTACAACCACAATGTGGATAAATCTCACACACCTGATGTGGAGGGAAAGAAACCAGACTCAAGAGTCCTTTAGGAGAGTCCAACATAGATGAAGTTCAAACACAGGAAAACTGTGTGTTGGGAGTCAGAAGAACTGCCTTTGGAAGCTGGGTATTGTCTGGAAAGGGTGGAAGGAGCCCTTAGGATGGTGGAAATATTCTATAGCTTGAGTGGGGTGGTGGCACATGATGGGTATACTCACCTTGACAAAGTCTTAATTAAGGTTTGTTTCCTTTACTGCATGCTTTACTCCAGTTTAAAAAAAAAAAAAAGAAGCAAAAGTATTAATTTAAAAAATACAGAGTCAGATTCAATAGGCATTGTATGGGGTCCAGAGATCTGAATTTTTAACAAAGTTTGCCAAGGTAACATAATGCTGGCAGTCCAGGGCCTCAGCCCCACCTTGGACAAGAGATAAGGCTGGTGCAGTGCCCTGGTTAATGCATAAGACAGAATGGCTTGAACCACACCCCAATGGATGATCAGTTGATGAGAAGGTTCCTACAAGAACTTCAAGCTGATAAATCTAGCTGCATAAGTGTAAAGATAATAGGTGAATTTAATATACATGAAGAGGCACCAATAGACTCAGTTAAGTGACCTCAGAGTTCCCTAAGCTGTGAAGCTCTGGCTTCACAGACCCCAACTCCTCCAGCTCTCCCTTCCCGCTTCTAGCATTTATGGGCAGGCCCACCTGGTGTTTCCAGTAGTTGGACCATAAAGAAGGCTGAGCACTGAAGAATTGATGCTTTCGAAGTGTAGTGCTAGAGAAGATGCTTGAGAGTCCCTTGGACTGCAAGGAGATCACACCAGTCCATCCTAAAGGAAATAGTCATTGGAAGGACTGATACTGAAGCTGAAGCTCCAATACTTCGGCCACCTGATGCAAAGAGCCAACTCATTGGAAAAGACCCTGATGCTGAGAAAGATTGAAGGCAGCAGGAGAAGGAGGTGACAGAGGATGAGATGGTTGGATGGCATCACCAACTCACTGGACATGAGTTTTGTTTTTTGAGTAAACTCTGGGAGACAGTGAAGGACAGGGAAGCCTGGTGTGCTGCAATCCTCGGAGTAGCAAAGAGTCAGACATGACTGAGCGACTGAACAGCCTGGTGTCTGTGACAGATTAGGAGTGTGACAGTCAGGACCCCTGCAGATGCCCATGTGGCTGCCTGAGGCCACACCCCGCCAGGGGGCCCCAGAGCCTTTTGGCCACTTTGAAGACTGCCCAGTCCCTTCTCAGCTGTGGACAGAGCTCAGCTACATCAAACTCTGAACAGCTTGTTGCTGGAGACCCCTCCTAAATCATGGTGCTTTCTTAACTACTGCAGGTTTGGGCAGAGTCACACAAGAAAAGGGGGCAAAGGAAGAGATGAAAGTTCAGGGACACAAAGGCATGTATTTTGGCCAGTCCTGACTTGTTCCACAGCTTCTAAACCTCTTATTTTTATAGTGGTTACACTAAGCTCAGTCAAGCCTGAGGTAAGTTTTGCAGAGTCAGGCCATTTTGTTCTCCTTCTCTCTTGTGTCTCTAACCTCCAGAATCCTCTTATAACTCTATGCTGAACGGGGCCAAGATCCCCAAGGAAATGCACTTTGACCAAGAGCCCTGCGCCTGGGACCCACCGCTTTCTATGGCATCTGGAGAACAGCTACCCTGAACAGGTCTCTCTGCCTCGCTGCTCTGTGTCTTTCATGGTCTCAAACTCAGGCCAGTGTTTCCCCTTGAAATTGTTCTCTGTTTTTCCTGAACCCTGGAAGCTCCTTCTTAAGGAGAAACAAAAAGGGAGAGAGGAGCAACTCATCTTTTAAAACCTAAAAATGGCCTGTGTCATCCAGCCAGGTAAACACTTCACCTTCTTAACAGGTTCCTTCCCAGAACTGGAACTGGGACTAAACACAGGACCTGGAAGGTAGAATGATGGTCTGCAAGGCACAACGCCCACAGCCCAGAAGGTAGTGATGAAAGCCGCCTTTGTACATTGCCCACCCATGTGATCATCAAACAGAATTGTTCCGACGCAGCTTGGGCGCTGATCTGAAGGCTGTCAGGCATTTTAGAAGAATCAACCAGCTGCCACGACTGCCCATAAAAGATTTTTGCATATCCAGTGTTGCCTCACCTTAAATTGCTCTAAAAAAAAAAAATTTTTTTTTCTGTCTCGGTCTGTTGTAAATGAGGGGTTTACAGGAACATGGCGGGAGTGACTAGGACGCCTTGCTGCCTGATTTTATTACTTTAATGTGCTTCAGTGCCAGTATGTGCCAGCAAAAATAAAGGCAAAGATACGCCATGTCTACCGCCCATTACTGGGCAACACCAAGGGAGTATCGCCCCGGTCATGGTCATTATCAGACGAGATGATGGGATCAACACAGGCATTAGGGGTGAAAACCTGACACGGCTGCCATAATTAGGACATTTTATCATATGCAGTTTTATTTTCCAATGCTGATAATTCTCTCAGGCTAATTACATACTGGGCTAAGTTTTCTCAGCAGAGTTCTCAGCCTACAGGGAAATTTTTGTATGTATAAATTGCTGATAAAATCAAATTAGGCAGTTTGAGAGATCAGAGTGTCTTTTTGTTTCCAGTGAAGACCCAAGCACTTGGATAACCCAGATTCACAGGTCCGCCTTTTGAAATACAACATTTCTGAGTGCCTACGATGATGGTCATTCTCAAAAGAAAAGCACTGATGCCTCTGACACGTTCTGAGAAATCTCGTCTGCCCCGGAACCTGTTTGCGGCATTGGAGGATGTTAGTAATTCTGCTGAGTCCTGGCCTAGGCCCACCTCCCACCTCAGAGCCCGAGCTGTAAAGGTTCAAATGTCGCTACAAAGGTCAGCAGGTCTTCAGACCGGAACCTACTCTCACCTACTCTTTGCACACTTAACTCCATTTAGAATTTGTGGAGGAGCATTTTGTTAAATTTCCTTTCAGTGCTTTTTGCTTCCGGCCAATGACCTTTCCAAGGCTGGGCTGGAGGGACACGTAAGGAACACCAGTCACCCCCACCTGCCACTAAAGTCACTCCTACTCCCCACGGCCTGTGAGGGACTGCCCCCCAACCCCTGACAAATGGGTGATGACCCTCTGGTGGCTCCAGATTACCCTTACCGGACCCTCCAGCTGAATCCCACCTTCAGGGTCTCTTTCTAGAAAATTCCATGAGGGCCTAAAAGGTAAACACATTCTGCAAAGGAAGCATTTTTCCTTACTCCATGTAAAGATCATGAAAAAACAATTGGAGGAGACTTCCCTGGTGGGACAATGGATGAGAATCCACCTGCCAATGCAGGGGGACATGGGTTTGATCCCTGGTCCAGTAAGATCCCACATGCTTCAGAGCAACTCAGTTCGTGTGCTACAGCTACTGAGCCCATGTGCAGCAACTACTGAAGCCCGTGCACCTAGGACTGTGCTCTACAACAAAGAGTAGCCCCTACTCGTTGCACCTAGAGAGAGCCTGCCCACAGCAACGAAGACCTAGTGCAGCCAAAATCAATTAACTATTAAAAGAAAAAAAGAAAAAAAAAAAACAGTTCGACGGTGGAGGGAAGATAAAGGAAGAGGCAATAAACTGGAAGTACTCTGCCCCCTTTCTGACCACTGGTTTTCAACCAAGAAGATGAGAGTGAAAAGTGTCAGTTGCTCGATCATGTCTAACTCTCTGTGACCCCATGGACAGTAGAGCCCACCTGGTTCCTCTGTCCATGGAGTTCTCCAGACAAGAAGAGAATTTTCATCCCATGTGCAGGAAAGTGTTCTTGTCCCTGTAGAAACGCGGGAGGGATCCGGGGGGTCAAAGAGCTAATGTAATCAACTCTATCCCAGGGATCCAGAGAAAATCAGTGAGTAATGATGGACGGTGTTCCCAACATTCTGGGGGAGGTCTTGCTGTTTAGTTGCTCAGTCATGCTCAGCTCTTTGCGACCCCATGGACTATAGCCCACCAGGCTGAATAAAAGAGCTGCTGATCTGAGGAGGCGAAGGTCAGAAGACAGTTTGATGTGGGAGGCCACAGGCAACCACGAAGAACAGCGCTCACCCAAGAAGAACGATGTGGTCAAAGGGCTGGTCAGGACTCTCCTCTGTTGGCAGCTGCCCCCGTGGAAGGCTGGAGACAACACAGCCAGAGGAACAGCTGCAGCCAGCCGGATGAGAGCCGACTCTCCGCTCCAAGACCTGCCTGCACACTCCCACGAACTCCTCCAGGGTCCTCTGCAGGAAGCCTGATGGCCCCATGTGCTTTGGGGCCTGGCAATCAAACCCACCTTGCAAGGCCAATGGCAGAGATCCTGCCTCAGAGCTGGACAGGCAGCCCTCCCATGTCCACGGTTCCTGCACACACACCATCTTATGACTGACGCCAGGGGTGGCTGAGCACCCCTCCTGGAAGGTGGGAGCTATAAACTCAACCCCAGGAGGGTGGGAGGGTGAGCTTGGGGTGCTGGTAAAGAGAAACGTGGGTGCAGTTCTGCATGTGCACCCCTAGAGCCCAGCCTGAACCCACCATGTCCACCTGCCACTAGGAGTGACAGGTGGGAGATGCTCCTCCTAGGTCTTTCCTTGCTCCCAGGGAAGTAGGTGGGAGCTCCAGGATCTCCCTAACCATCCACACAGCCAGTGTCTACAGCCAGGGACCTGTCTTCCTTCAGCCAAGGGTCCCGCAGGACATGGCGGAGTTCCAGGCCCACAGTAAACACTCCATGTGTGAAACACTAAGGGCCTGAATCCCATGGCTCCAAGCACCTGAAGCCTGGACCACTTCACAAAGTGCCTCCCAGGCCTGCCTTCCTCTTTCTTCTCAAGGCCAGTGTCCATGAACTCTTAATTTTTTTAAAAAGCTCACAAAGACAAGGTGCTGAAATGGAAGACCTTGTGTACTCCTGAATCTTCAGAGCTTCCTAAGGGACAAATTTTCTTCTTAGGAATGGAGGAAAATTCTCCCATTTTTGAGCCATACTTTTATGACTATTCTACAAAATTGCATGTAACTTTATATTTTAAAAAGATACAGTTTTGCAAATATTTGTAAGTACATATATTACAAATATTCTGCTTGCTTGATTTTGAATTATAGATGTCTAATATTTTGGTTTTGGGGGGTTATATTTTATACTTTGTTAAAAAAGGAAAAATTGTACATTTTTAGAATGTTTGTATGAATAAATTTATGTACTGGAAATAAAAATTTTAAAAAGGAAAAGAAGCTCACAATGTCTCGCGATTAAGAGATCACCCAAGGAGAGCAGCATTCAACAGGAGCAGAACAGAAGAAAAGGAGAGGTGGGAAGGGGGAGGGGAGACAGAGAGGAGGGAGAGGTGGGGGAGAAAGAAGGAAAAAGACAGGGGAGGGAAGTGGGAGAGGATCAGAACACGAGGCACTCAGGTCATGGGCAGCAAAGTCTTCCCAAAGCCTCTTGGACTTGAGGTTTGACTTAGAATGCAAAATTTAAATCAATCTGAAACTTCTTGGTTTTGAATAATCTGTACGTTTGATAAAATGTATATACAATTCTTCCTGTTTGCCAGACACCTTGAAGTTTCTGTTTTGAGCAACATGAAATCTCTCAGAGGCAATGCAGTCCAGGAGGACGGGTGTGGGGCCAGGGAGGGCCAGTGTGAACTTGGGCCCCACTCCTTACTAATCGAGTGGCCTCAGGCAAACCATTTGTTCTCCCCAAGTCTCATTTTCTCCATTTAAAAGCCAAGATGAGAATTCCTGCGCCCTGGAGGATCTCTGGGTGCTACACACTGGAGTCTCCTGGGCGCCCAATAAAGGCGGCTATTAAAATTATTACTACTGTCATCATTCCTCTTCTAGATCTGCAGGGCCCAGAACAATTAGGGAATTTAGGGTACTTTATAACAAGGCTCAATTAGTGCGGTTTTCATGCCAAACTGTATAGGCCTTAAAGAAGTACTGATTTTTTTTTGCGCCCCCCAAATCTAACGCCTCCTATATCTATTCCAAGTGAAAATTAACAACTGAAGTTGCTTTCTTAATTGCAAAAACAAACAGATCCTCAGCCAGGAGGCAAAACAGCAGAGCCCCTGCCTGGCATTTGCATCTGGGAGTTACCCCAGCCTCTTAGGGAAAAGTCCAGAGGAAAAGGCATGTGGTGAGCTGGGGGCACCTGACTGACAGCAGGGCTGATAAGCCCAGGGAAACTGCTTCCTTTTCAAGAAATAATGCCACAGGCCTCCGTCATTTATCCACCATCATCTGGGCTTCCCTGGTGGCTCAGAGGGTAATCAATCTGCCTGCCATGCAGGAGACCTGGGTTCAATCCCTGGGTCCAGAAGATCCCCTGGAAAAGGAAATGGCAACCCACTCCAGTATTCTTGCCTGGAGAATCCCATGGACAGAGAAGCCTGGTGGGCTACAGCCCATGGGGTCGCAAAGAGTCAGATACTAATGAGCAGCTAACACTTTCATCTGAGGGAGGATGAGTTTCATACAATGAGGGAAGAAGGCAATCCCTCCCCCATCAGGACTTGGTGTTCAACATGCTGGAACTGCAGATCCACGTGGAAAAGGCTATTTTAACCAAGCAGAGGAGAAACAAGGAAGTCCATCTCTTCCTTATCAAACTAGAATGTTTTGGAAGCAAAAAGTAAGTAAGTAAAGTCACTCAATGTGTCCGACTCTGCAACCCCAGGGACTGTAGCCCGCCAGGCTCCTCTGTCCATGGGATTTTCCAGGCAAGAATACTGGAGGGGTTGCCATTTCCTTCTCCAGGGGATCTTCCCAACCCAGGGATCAAACCCAGGTCTCCAGCATTGTAGGCAGACGCTTTACCATCTGAGCCACCAGGGAAGCCCTTTGGAAGCAAATGTGCCGCCCCCAAATCAGCAATTTTGAAGGTGATCTCTACAAAGTAACACTTCTTAAAGCCCTATTCTGACTTCAAGTCTTTCCAAACTATTTATAGACATGGGCTTCAATCCTCTCAATGGAAACAGTGACAGGTTTTATTTTCTTGGGCTCTAAAATCACTGTGGATGGTGACTGCAGCCAAGAAATTAGAAGATGCTTGCTCCTTGGAAGAAAAGCTATGACAAACCTAGACAAGCGTATTAAAAAGCAGAGATGTCACTCTGCAGGCAAAGGTCCGTCTAGTCAAAGCTATGGTTTTTCCAGAAGTCATGTACGGATGTACGTGTTAAAACATAAAGAAGGCTGAGCACTGAAAAACTGATGCTTTGAAACTGTGGTGCTGGAGAAGACTCTTGAGAGTCCCTTGGACTGCAAGATCAAATCAGTCAATGCTAAAGGTAACCTATTCATTGGAAGGACTGATGGTGAAGCTGAAGCTTCAATACTTTGGCCACCTGATACTGAGGGCCAACGCATTAGAAAAGACCTTGATGCTGGGAAAGATTGAGGGCAAGAGAAGAAAGTAACAGAAGATGAGATGCTTGGATGGCATCACCGACTCAATGGACATGAGTCTGAGCAAACTCCAAGAGATGGTGAAGGACAAGAAGCCTGGCATGCTGCAGTCCATGGGGTCACAAAGAGTCGGACACGATTGAGCAACTGAACAACAGATCCTCTCAAACTCCTGTAAGATGTCCTATTTCTACTCCCATTTCACAGATGAAGAAACCAAGGCTCAGAGGGACTAATAAACAACCTGCCCAAAGACCCAAACATAATTAGGTGAATAAAGATCACTCACGTTCTTATAAACTAGATCCAGTTAACGATCACAACTCCTCTCCAAGCCCTCAAGATGGAAACCAGACCCCCCAACACCACCCTTTTCCTGAACATCACTAGACCCCAACACAGCTTTCTCCTTTGAAATCCTTTTTGCCCAGGTCTCCTAGCCTCCCACCCAGATTCCTGCAGCAGTCTCCAGATGGGTCTCTCCTTCCTGGGATTTCTAGCCCCTCTGATCTTTACTGTATCCTGGACAAGACGAACCCAGATAAAATGCCACTGTCTGGGCTCATTCTGCCGGAATGTTGCCCCAGTGCAGACTCCAGTCATGTTGCTCTCAATAGTGTGTGACATGGGCAGAGCACCTGACCTCCCAGGGTAGCTCTTCGCTCGTTTACAACAGAGGGTTAATTGCACCTGCCCCTCCGTGTCGGGTGAGAATGAATGAGATGTTATACAGAACACACAGGGCAGTGCCAGACATGAGGAAACAATTGATAATCTGTTATGCCTCCCTTCTTTCCTCCTTCGCCTTCCTCCCCTTCTCCTTCCTCCTCTCCACGGTCTAACAGATGCCGGCCAGCGGAGCCAATCATTCCCCTTAAATGCTGTCCTTCAACATCCCACGTCACCTTCCTGTCCATCCCACTACCACCTCTCTCCCACTCAAGTCCGTAAGTTCTCCCAAGCTCTGGACCCTTTTCTGTGACTCTCTGGTCAGTATTTCATTTTGCCTTTTCTGAAGTCTGCTGACCTTACTATCCTCGGCTCTGCCTGGTGTTACACCAAACTGTTCCTTCATTATTTCCTATTGGTGCCATTCCTTTCGGGGAAAACCATGCCAGACTCTGTGGAACCAATGATTAACGACAGTGCCTGGGACAGGTTCTTCCCACCCACCACTGACAGCATCCACTGCACACAGTCAGGCTGTGGAAGCCATTCCAGGAAAACTCACGTTGAGGAGCCAGTGATCACTGTACTCAGATGTTCTAGGAAGCTCCTTATCACAAGGAGTTCATTGAAATACAGGGGAACCAGTCTCACCCCTGGAAAGGGTTATCAGCAAGCCCAGCCTCACCACCCCTAGTTCTCTCGCCAGGCTGTCTGTCCTGGGGCTTCTTTCTCCTACCACCCAAAAGGCCAAGGGCTGAGTGATCTGGTTTGTTTGGGACTGTGATGATTTTAAAGTTGGAAATCCCTCATCAGCCCCCTCACCAAGTCTCAGGAGTGCTAGGATGGCTGGTCACCCCATTGTCCACTCAGATGACAGCTTTATTTTTTGAGTGGGTCAAAAAAAAGCATTAGTAACAACTTTCGAGTAACCCAGAAGAAGGAAAAGGAGGAGAAGGGGATGACAGAGGATGAGATGGTTGGATGGTATCTTTGACTCGATGGACATGAGTTTGAGCAAGTTCTGGGAGTTGGTGATGGACAGGGAAGCCTAGCGTGCTGCATGCAGTCCATGGGGTCGCAAAGAGTTGGACACAACTGAACTGAGTAAACTAGAAGTGGGGCTTTGTTCCTCCCGAACCAGAAAAACTTCAGCACAGATGAACGTAACCCATTGATCAGATTAGGCAGCTGATCCTTGAAAGGTGAGGATCCAAGACTATAGGTCCCTGGAAGGGAGAACAGATGAAGAGAGGTTGAAGTCCATGAGGGGTGGGGAAGGGAGGTGGGAACTTAAGACAATCTTGGCAAACTCCGCAGTAGCGCAGGGTCAGCTATTAAAGAAACGGCCTTCCTCCTCCCAGCTGTCAGACCACCTTCGGGAAAGAGAAGCAGTTAAAAATCAAGAGTGCAGTGCAGGTAACAAATATTCCCCCAGAACTGCCCATCTCTGAATGTGATCAGTGCAGAAACACTAACTAGAAAAAGATATATGCATCCCCATGTTCATAACCAAGATATGGAGACAACCAAGCGTCCACTGGCAGATGAACGGATAAAGCAATGTGATATGTATATATTGTGCTCAGTGTGTCCAACTCTTTGTGACCCCAGGGACTCCAGATACATTCCCTTCTCCAGCTACATATATCTTCAGGTGTGTGTGTGTATATATATCTTTAGGTAAGTATATCTAGAGAAGGAAATGGCAGCTCACTCCAGTATTCTTGCCTGGAAAATCCCATGGACAGAGGACCCTGGACGGCTACATACAATCCATGGGGTCACAAGAGTCGGACACGATTGAACGACTATACCACCACTACTATCTCTCTATATATATATACACACACAATTTAATATTATTAATCTATAAAAAAGATTGAAATCTTGCCATTAGTGACAATGGAGATACTTGCCATTACAGACAAAGGAGAGACCTTGAGGGCTTTTGAGGACACAAGAAGACAAACACCGTAAGATCTCATTTCTACATGGGATCTGAAAAAGAAAAACCTCATAGGTTAGTGTTTGGTTGCCAGAGATGGGGAGGGAGGGAGGTGAAATGGGTGAAGGAGGTTGAAAGGTACAAACTTCCATGTATTAAATAAGTCATGGGAATGTAATGAACAGCATGGCAATTATGGCTAATGATGCTCTATTGAAGAGTTGAAAGTTGTTAAGAGAGTAGATCTTAAAAGTTCTCACCACAAGAAAGAAAAAAAATGTTGTAACTCTGTAAGATGATTTATGTTAACTACACTTGTTGGGGCGATCACTTTAAAAAATACACAAATGTCATATCATGGTGTTGTACACCTGAAGCTGTATAATGTATGTCAATTATATCTCAATTTTAAAAAATTTAAGAAATAAAACTAAAAAGTAATTAAATCATGGGACTTCCCCAGTGGTCCAGTGGTTAAGAATCCGCCTTGCAATGCAGGGGACGTGTGTTCAATTCCTAGTCTGGAACTATGACCCCACATCCCACAGAACAACTAAGCCTGCATGCCACAACTAGACAGTCTGTGCACCACAAGGAAAGATCCCACATGCCGCAACTAAGACTTGACACAGTCAAATAAATAAATACATTTTTTAAATAAAATAAGATAAAATAAAAATAAAAAGTAATTAAATCAACAGATCATTGAAAAAACTGCCCTCCATCATGGACACCCTGGATACTGAGTTAAGCCTACATTAAACCACAGCCCCTGGAAGAGTCGTTCGTTCAGCATTTCAGTCAGGATCTTCCAGACTCTCAGGTTTAGCCTCTGAAGTTCCAGGTAATTGAGGAGATAGCAAATTGAAATGAAATCAGAACACTCCCACATAAGGATGCTAAGACTCACCTTTCCACAGCATGACATATTACTATATATGAACCTCCTATTTCCTTCTAACGGTGCTTGGTTCAGTAAACTGAGGGGAACTTCCCTGGCAGTCCATTGGTTAAGACTCAGTGCTTCAGCTTCAGGGGACACAGGTTCGACCCCTGGTTGAGAGAGGAAGACCCTGCATGCCACTCGATGAGGCCAAAAAATAATAAAAAATTATTTTTTAAAAAATGTGCCAGCAGGTCTTGGGCCTACTGAAGTAATTAAAAAAAGAAGAAGAAGAAGAAGAAGAAGAAGAGAACTGAGGGGCCGCTGAGAGACTGGACACTAGCAAAAGGTGCTATTCCTTCCTCTTAAATTAGAGGATGAAAACCTTGAATTATTTTCAACATTCTTGCTTAATTGAGGGCTTATTTTTTTTTCCTATAAGATGACCTACCTTATTTGAGAATCATCAGGAAAGAGTTGAGATTGGGAAAAAAAAACTGTAGTGCAGATATATTTATATTGGCATAGTGGTTTCTTAAGATTAACAATCATAACCACCAGGTGCACAAAGAGAGGGAAGTGGGTGGAGTATCACTGAGATCTAAGAAATATAATAATGAAAACCATTTTAAACAGGCAGTGAAAGTCAGGTGACAAACCAACCCCAGAACAGCCCATCTCTGGGTGTGACAGACACTCCAGACTAAAGGGCACCACACAGAGGAGCCAGAAACCATCACCCGCTCATTCTTAAATCCGTAAATTAAGCTCAGCAAAGGCCACGGTTTCTCTTTGACCCTCCATATGACCTTTTGGGTCAAAAAGAATAGCAAAAACTTCTGTCCCAAACAGGAAAGTCTTCTAGGTACCCCTCCCCCTCTCAGGTCAGCAGCTGGAAGAAACCCTGGCAAACCTGAGTGTCCATCTCCCCTGGGGAATTTGGGGCTGAAGTGTTCATCACTCTGTCGTGTCCAACTCTTTGTGACCCCTGGAGACTTGCCTGGGGAATTCTCCAGGCAAGATACTGGAGTGGGTTGGCATTCCCTTCTCCAGGGAATCTTTCCAACCTAGGGATCAAACCTGGGTCTCTTGCATTGCAGGCAGATTCTACCATCTGAGTTACCAGGGAAGCCCCTGGGCCTGAAAAGATCAGTATAATTAGTGAGTGGCAGCTTGGAACTCAGCTCCCATCTCTCACTGTAAAAAAGAAGACATATAACTAGAGGCATCTTCTCAAGACAGTTCACCCAAGGCCCTAAGAGATTCACAGATTCCCAATCTGTCTTTTGTCAATGTCATTACAAACAAAATAGTTGTGTTATGAAATGATGATGTTGATGGTGATGACAGCGGTCTGATAAGATGGTGGTGACGGAAATGGTGATGATTATAGCAACTAACACAGAGCCTTTACACTTTGCAAGTCCTAGTTCTAAACACTCTACTGATATTAACTCAATACATCCTGACAGCAACTCTATTAGATACATACACTATTACTATCTCAATTAGTTGGTGTGGAAATTGAGATATAGAAAGGATAGCGTAACCTGTCCAAGGTCACACAGCAGGCCTTGAACCCAAGAGTCACCTAGAGTCCATCCTCTTCATCCCATTCTGGACACTGGCTCATGTCCAAATGGAGAGGCTCTAGCTCCCTGGGTCGGCAAGATCCCTGGAGAAGGAAATGACAACCCACTCCAGTATTCCTGCCTGGAGAATCCCATGGACAGCGGAGCCTGGTGGGCTACAGTCCATGGGGTCATAAAGAGTCGGACACAATGGAGCAACTAACACTTTCACTTTCTTTCCAGCTCCAGCAAGACCCCTCCCCAGGATTAATGCCTCTAGGGCCCTGGCTGGGTTACTTGCTTGTTTATCTTATCCCACGTCCTTTCAGGAAGGTGATTTGCAGGAACCCATTATGAAACACACAGCAGAGGGCTGCCCTGGTGGCTCCTGGTACCTGCCTGCCAATGCAGGAATTCGATCCCTGGTCCGGGAAGACCCCACATGCCTCGGGGCAATTAAACCCATGCACAACTGCTGAGCCTGAGCTCTAGAACCTAGGGGGGGACCCCAACAATTGAGCCCAGGGGCCACAATTACTGAAGCCCTCACGCCCTAGAGCTCGTGCTCCACAACAGCAGAAGTCACTGCAATGAGAAACCCAGGGACCACAACCAGAGAAAAAGCCTGCGTGACAACAAAGACCCAGCACAGCCAAAAATTAAATAAATACATAAAATCTTAAAAACACACAGCAGAACAAGTGCAAAGTGCAGAAGGCAAACAGTGTTGGGACACTGGATAGTCCTGGGGGCACAACTTTGGTGGCCAAGTGGGCTGGGGTGTTGGAGAAACGTCTGGCTGTGTGCTGCAACCCTCTCCAGGAAACTTCTGCAAGAAGTCAGCGTGACAATGGGTTTGACACTGCGCGCCCCAGCCCACACGTGGAGCGCAAACCATCTTTCTGCTTCTGAACAACAGAGGTCTCCCTCCTTAGACACACACAGCCGTGCAAGGCTGGCATCAACCTGCGAAAACTGAGGAGTCAAGTCCTGCAAAGCTGTGCTGCAAAGCCAGTCCAGCAGGGCAGGCAGAGCCAAGGTGTGTTGAATCGACTCTAATCCAGCTCATCACAGTCCCTGCAGCATGCTTCATGTCAGTTGGCCAAGAGTTTGGCTCTGGAATTTTCAAGGCAAGTAAAACCAAATGCCTATTCTTGGCCATAAATAGCTTTCTGTAAACCCACCAGTCCATCCTAAAGAAGATCAGTCCTGAGTATTCATTGGAAGGACTGATGCTGAAGCTGAAACTCCAATACTTTGGCCACCTGATGCATAGAACTGAGTCACTGGAAAAGAGCCTGATGCTGGGAAACATTGAGGGCAGGAGGAGAAGGAGACAACAGAGGATGAGATGGTTGGATGGCATCATCGACTCAATGGACATGAGTTTGAGTAAACTCTGGGAGTTAGTGATGGACAGGGAGGCCTGGCATGCTGCAGTCCATGGGGTCACAAAGAGTTGGACACGACTGAGTGACTGAACTGAACTGAAACACAACAGAAAGTGCTGAACACAAAGCATGACACTGCCTACTGTAGAAAAATGATTTTTTAGACTTGTCTTTCCCATGTCAGAGTCCAAGAAGGCACTGGTTAAGGAGGACCAGTAGGCAATCGCAGAAAAAGGCAGGAAAATAACCACCAATTCACTTTCCAAGTGGGTCTTTTGCTGTTGTCGCTGTTATTGCTGTTTAGTCACAAAGTCGTGTCCAACTCTTTTGCAGCCCCATGGACTGTGGTCTGCTAGGCTCCTCCATCCACGGGATTTCCCAGGCAGAATACTGGGCTGGGCTGTCATTTCCTTCTCCAGGGGATCTTCCCAGTTCAGGGATTGAGCCTGTGTCTCCTGCACTGGCAGGTGGATTCTTTACCACTGAGCCACAAGGGAAACTCAAGTAGGTCTAGGCTTGACCACAAGTCAACCCAGCCATGGCCTGTGGTGACAATGGTGGAATATGAAGAACAAATCTGAAGACTATCTGCTGCTCCAGTAGGCTGGATAATGACCCCTCAAAGATGTCCACATCCTAACACTCAGAACCGGTGAATGGCAACAAGGTTATGAATTTGAGATGGGGAGGTTTCCCTGAGCTGTCAGGTAGGTGGGCCCACTCTGATCACATCCATCCTTAAAAGTGAGAACCTTTTCCAGCTGCCGTCAGCGAAGATTTGACTAGGGAACAGTGGTCAGAGAGATAAACTCGCTGGCTTTGAAGACGGAGGAAGGGGGCCCAAAGTCGAGGAAGGCAGGTGACCTGCAGAAACTGGAAAAAGCACAGATGTGGATTCTCCCCTGAGCCTCCAGAAAGGAGGTCCAGAAGGCACCACCAGTGCCTTAGTTTTAGCCCAGGGAGATGTGTGTCAAACTTTTGACCAATGGAACTGTCAAATAATACATCTGAGTTGGTTAAAGCCACCGAGTGTGTGGTCATTTGTTACAGCAGAAATAGGAAACTAACACAATTGATGATGATTCCGTACAGGAATCCTGAACCTTTTCCTAAGACGATTCGGTGGATCAACCACACGCCAGTCACGCAGAAGGACCCTGAAGCAGGCAGCATGTGGCCTATTTCTGGAAACTTCCTGCATGAGCCTCTCCTCACTGCCAAGGATTTACAAGGTTGACAAACAGCCAAGCTAAGACCATAGCCCCTCTGTGCGGGCTTGCGGATACAATGACCCCTTTGACCTGAAATATCAGGAGGCTTGCTCATTCCTCCACACCACCCTTTAGGGCCGCATGGTCTAGCAGACCAGCTCCTCAAACAGCTTTCTACTTGACTCTGCTATATACTTTGCTCTAATTTCTTAAACTAGTAAAAGCAATCTGAGGATCCATCTGGCCAAAAGCTAGGAAGGCACAGTCCCAGGTCATCCTCTCAAGAGGATGAGGAGGTCCGCTGTGATATTCTGCTCTTTTTATTCTTGTTTCCTCCCAGTGGTTTTTCTAGAATCTGCCTTCTCAAAAAAGAGCTTTATAACTTGAAGCCATGGAACGTGTTCAATAGAGCTGGCGCCCCCTAGTGATCCTGAGATGCACTTTCTGGCTCATCACCTTCCCTTTAGATGAACCCATACAGTCCATCCTATAGGAAATCAGTCCTGAAGATTCGTTGGAAGGACTGATGCTGAAGCTGAAACTCCAATCCTTTGGCCACATGATGCGAAGAACCGACTCACTGGAAAAGCCCCTGATGCTGGGAAAGAGTGAAGGCAGGGGGAGAAGGGGACAACTGATCTGAACTGAACTGACTGAAACACAGTTGTGACCCAAACAGTGGTGGCTTTACTGATGCATCTCAAGTTGAGATCAGCAGCTGATGTGTGCACACTTTGCTCGTGATAGGAAAATAGCAACTGAAGATTTGTAAACTACTTAGGAGCAAGGAAGTGTGAAGAGTGGAAGAGTAGGGTCACCCCATGTGCGAGGCAGAACCGATCGTGAAAAGGAAATTCCGGTTTTCTCTAAGAGGATTCAGATGCGATTTGTTCACAAGTCTCTAGCCCTTTTGCATAATTATTTAGAAACAAGGGCTTCCCCAGAGGCTCAGTGGTGAAGAGTCCGCCTGCCAATGTAGGAGACCTGAGTTCAGTCCCTGGGTCAAAGAGCCCTGGAGGAGGAAATGGCAACCCACTCATTTCCCAACATGGCCTGGGAAATCCCATGGACAGAGAAGCCTGGTAGGCTACATATAGATAGCTGTATGGGGTCACAAAGAGTCAGACAGAACCTGGCCACCACACAACAACAACTTAGAAACAGGCAGCATCCTGAAAACTTTAAAAAAAAAAAAATCCCTCTTTATTTTTCTTTGTAATGTCTGTAAGTTTTAAAGACACCAAAGGTCTGAAACTATCTGTTTACGAACAGGAAAGTCTATTGCCTTAAAGACACATTAGTTTTGATGACCAACTTATGAAAGTTGTTTGGATCGGAGTCAGGAAGGGAGGGGACTGGAAATTTCATATTTTTTGTTCTAACTGAAACTAGTCAGTTAATCAGAAACATCTTAAAGGTTACTGAGAGAAGTGTTGTGACCAGTGCTTTTAAGATTTTAGAATGTGTTCCCTTCAATGCTTAAAGATGGCAGAAATCAGAGGCTTTAAGCTTACTTTTTTCAGGTAGAAAGGAGGAATCACCTATGTGGTATGATATGTGAGTTCTGGAAGAATCCACATGTCTAAAACTGCCCACACCAGCCCTCCGTGAAAGCCTGAATCTCAAAGAATTGTCTAGAAAAAGCCACTGTCTGTTAAGAGGTAGCAGTGGTTAGTCTTATCTTCCCCAGGACTAACACAGGAAAAGACACCAGTCCCAGAAACCTCTAACCTTTCCACAAGTTGACACTGTCTATTCGCATGGAAGGGTCCATTTTGGTGAAATTTTCTACATCTTCTTACAGGTGTTTGATGAAGTGGCAAAGCCATTAAATTCGTTTTGTAAAGGTATGCTTGTCAGATCTCATTCTACAAGATTCAAGGCACTTTTGAGAAGCCACATTAATTATTGCAGCTGGTCACTATAGTGATGAAAAGATATTCAAAATGTAAAACTAAATCCCAAAGACTTTTAATAGCCAAAAGAAATCTTGAGAAAGAAGATCAACATTGGAAGCTCACGCTTCCTGATTTCAAACTACATTACAAAGATATAATAATCAAATAGTATGGTATTGGCATAAAAATGGACACATAGATCAATGGAACCAAATAGAGAGCCCAGAAATAAACCCATGCATGTATTTATAGTCAGTTAATTCACAACAGAGGAGCCAAGAATATACAATGGGGGAAAGGACAGTCTCTTCAATAAATGATGTTTCTTAAACTGGACAGCAACATACAAAAAGATGAAACCAGACCACTATTCAGTTCAGTTCAGTCGCTCAGTCGTGTCCGACTCTTTGCCACCCTGTGAATTGCAGCACGCCAGGCCTCCCTGTCCATCACCATCTCCCGGAGTTCACTCAAACTCAGGTGCATTGAGTTGGTGATGGCATCCAGCCATCTCATCCTCTGTCGTCCCCTTTTCCTCCTGGCCCCCAATCCGACCCAGCATCAGAGTCTTTTCCAATGAGTCAACTCTTTGCATGAGGTGGCCAAAGTACTGGAGTTTCACCTTTAGCATCATTCCTTCCAAAGAAATCCCAGGGCTGATCTCCTTCAGAATGGACTGGTTGGATCTCCTTGCAGTCCAAGGGACTCTCAAGCGTCTTCTCCAACACCACAGTTCAAAAGCAACATTTCTTCTGCGCTCAGCCTTCTTCACAGTCCAACTCTCACATCCATACATGACCACTGGAAAAACCATAGCCTTGACTAGATGGACCTTTGTTGGCAAAGTAATATCTCTGCTTTTGAATATGCTATCGAGGTTGGTCATAACTTTTCTTCCAAGGAGTAAGCATCTTTTAATTTCATGGCTGCAATCACCATCTGCAGTGATTTTGGAGCCCCCCAAAATAAAGTCTGACACTGTTTCCACTGTTTCCCCATCTATTTCCCATGAAGTGATAGGACTGGATGCCATGATCTTTGTTTTCTGAATGTTGAGCTTTAAGCCAACTTTTTCACTCTCTTCTTTCACTTTCATCAAGAGGCTTTTTAGCTCCTCTTCACTTTCTGCCATAAGGGTGGTATCACCTGCATATCTGAGGTTATTGATATTTCTCCCGGCAATCTGGATTCCACCTTGTGCTTCCTCCAGCCCAGCGTTTCTCATGATGTACTCTGCATGGAAGTTAAACAAGCAGGGTGACAATATACAGCCTTGATGTACTCCTTTTCCTATTTGGAACCAGTCTGTTGTTCCATGTCCAGTTCTAACTGTTGCTTCCTGACCTGCATATATAGGTTTCTCAAGAGGCAGGTCAGGTGGTCTGGTATTCCCATCTCTTTCAGAATTTTCCACAGTTTCTTGTGATCCACACAGTCAAAGGCTTTGGCACAGTCAATAAAGCAGAAATAGATGTTTTTCTGGAGCTCTCTTGCTTTTTCTACGATCCAGCGGATGTTGGCAATTTGATCTCTGGTTCCTCTGCCTTTTCTAAAATCAGCTTGAACATCTGGAAGTTCACAGTTCACGTATTGCTGAAGGCTGGCTTGGATAACGTTGAGCATTACTTTACTAGCGTGTGAGATGAGTGCAATTGTGCAGTAGTTTACATTATACAAAAAAATTATTCAAAATGGATTAAAGACTTGAATGCAAGACCTGAAACCACAAAACTCCTAGAAGAAAACATATGCAGTAAGCTCCTTGACATCAGTCTTGGTGACAACTTTTTTTCTACTTGACACCGAAAGGCAACAAAGTCAAAAATAAACAAATAGAATTACATCAAACTGAATAGCTTCTGACCAGCAAAGGAAACCATCATCCAAATAAAGAAACAGTTTACTGAATGGCAGAAAATATTTTCTAATCATATACTGATAAGGGACTAATATCCAAAATGCATTAAAAAAACATGTACAAACTAACAGCAAAAACCCAACAATCTGATTTTTAAATGAGCAGAGGTTCTGAACAGACATTTTCCAAAGAAGGCATATAGATGGTCAACAGGCACATGAAAAGATGCTCAACATCCCTCTTCAGAGACACACGAGATCAAAACCACCATGAGATATCACCTCACACCTGTTTTAGAATAGCTATTATCAAAAAGGGCTTCCCAGTTGGCACAGAGGTAAAGGACCCACCTGTCAATGCAGGAGACACAAGAGACACAGCTTTGATCCCTGGGTGGGGAAGATCCCCTGGAGTAGGAAATAGCAACCCACTCCAGTATCTTGCCTGGAAAAGTCCATGAACAGAGGAGCCTGGCAGGCCACAGTACAAGAGGTCACCAAGAGTCAGACACCACTGAGCGACTGAGCCCGGAAGTCACATTATCAAAAAGATAAAAATATAACAAGTGTTGTAGAGGATGTGGAGAAAAGGGAACCCTAGTGCACTGTCGGTGAGAATGTAACATGGAGCAGCCCTGTGGAAAACAGTACTAAAGTTTCTCAAAAAATTAAAAACAGAATACCATTAGATCCAGCAATTTCATTCCTGGGTATTTATCCAAAGAAAATGAAAAAACTATCTGCTGCTCACAGGGCAGAGACCAGTGGTTCCACTGTGCCCTTCTTCTCTTCTCTAACTTTTCTGCAGGGCAGAGAGAGTGCTAATAAGACAGGAAACTACCCCGCTGGCCCGCTGGCCCTTGGTCCCTTCTCGTCCCTTTTCTGCCCTCTAGTGGAGCGACAAAACAGGACGGCAGGACAGCAACAACTAAGAGATGACTCTGCACACCCAACCGGTGGCTCGAGTCATCTGTCCCCAGTGGAGGGGAAGCCTTGGCTCATGGTCTGTCTGTACTTTATCAGTAAAGTTCATTAGGGTCCTCGAGCCACGTCACCAAGGGGACTATGCCCTATTTTAAAGCATGGTCCTCACTCCATAATCTTAGAACATAGGGATGGCTTCATTCCTCTTTACACTCAGATTCTAAGAAATATATTTTAGATTCTAAGACTTGAAAACAGATCTGAACCCTAAATGTATCCCCACGTACCAGTTCAGTTCTTGCTCAGTCATGTCCGACTCTTTGCAACCCCATGGACTGCAGCACGTCAGGTCTCCCTGTCCATCACCAACTCCCGGCGTTCACTCAAACTCATGTCCATTGAGTCGGTGATGCCATCCATCCATCTCATCCTCGGTCGTCCCCTTCTCCTCCTGCCCTCAATCTTTCCCGGCATCGGCCTTTTCAAATGAGTCAGCTCTTCGCATCAGGTGGCCAAAGGATTGGAGTTTCAGCTTCAACATCAGTCGTTCCAATGAAGTGATGGGACCGGGTGCCCACTTCAGACATGCAACTTAGGACTCTCCTAAGCTGGTAAAATCCGAGTGGGTGAAAGATGGCCAAGGGGAGAGGTCCAGAGTGGGTGAGAGCAGTGCCGAGGGGCTATGGGGCAGTATAGATGACAGGATGGCTATATGTGACCAGGTCTTGTGTTTTGTGCCTACGTTTCCCCTTTGAGTTACTCTACGAAACACTCAGTCATTCAAGAAAGTAAACCCCCAAGGTATAGCAAAATGGGCTGCTTTATTAAGCTGGCTTTCCAGAACAAGATGTTCCTTTGTTGTAATAATTCCTTGTGAGAATTTTACAAGGAAATAGGCTTTTCATCTCTGCGTGAAAGCTTCAGTTGTTATCAGGCCATATTATTAAATAAGGATTAAAAATAGCCCTGGAGTTTTTAAAGCATAATTCCTATAGGAGGATAAATAGCGAGTTTCATTGTGTTGGTCCACATACTTCTTATGAATTGATTCCACCTGCTGTGACCATAAAGACTGACACACAACCTAGCCTTTCGTCAGAATTTAAAGCTAAAAGCAACTGGGTTCAGTGATTAAGCTTTGTGGATCAATGGTGGTCACCCAACTACCTAATAAGACATTGATTGTTACTACAGTTGAAAAGAGAGTTGGACTATAAAGAAACCTGAGAGCCAAAGAACTGATGCTTTTGAACTGTGCTGTTGGAGAAGACTGTTGAGAGTCCCTTGGACTGCAAGGAGATCCAACCAGTCCATCCTAAAGGAGATTAGTCCTGAATATTCATTGGAAAGACTGATGCTGAAGCTGAAACTCCAGTGCTTTGGCCACCTGATGTGAAGAGCTGACTCACTAGAAAAGACCCTGATGCTATGAGGGATTGAAGGCAGGAGAAGGGGTCGACAGAGGATGAGATGGTTGGATGGCATCACCGACTCAATGGACATGAGTTTGAGTAAACTATGGGAGTTGGTGATGGACAGGGAGGCCTGCCATGCTGCGATTCATGGGGTCGCAAAGAGTCGGACACAACTGAACGACTGAACTGAACTGAAGTTGCATGTCTCAGGAAAACATCACTTCATATTTAACAGCCTCAGTTCAGTTCAGTCGCTCAGTTGTGTCCGACTCTTTGCGACCCCATGAATCGCACCACGCCAGGCCTCCCTGTCCATCACCAACTCCCGGAGTTCACTCAGACTCACATCCATCAGGTCAGTGATGCCATGCAGCCATCTCATCCTCTGTTGTACCCTTCTCCTCCTGCCCCCAATCCCTCCCAGCATCAGAGTCTTTTCCAATGAGTCAACTCTTCGCATGAGGTGGCCAAAGTACTGGTGTTTCAGCTTTTGCATCATTCCTTCCAAAGAAATTCCAGGGATGATTTCCCTCAGAATGAACTGGTTGGATCTCTTGCAGTTTAAGGCACTCTCAAGAGTCCTCTCCAACACCACAGTTCAAAAGCATCAATTCTTCTGTGCTCAACTTTCTTCACAATCCAACTCTCACATCCATACATGACCACTGGAAAAACCATAGCCTTAATTAGAAAGACATTTGTTGGCAAAGTAATGTCGTTGCTTTTCAATATGCTATCTAGGTTGGTCATAACTTTTCTTCCAAGGAGTAAGCAACTTTTATGTAGCAACTTCATGGCTGCAGTCACCATCTGCAGTGATTTTGGAGCCCAAAAAAATAAAGTCTGACATTTGTTTCCACTGTTTCCTCATCTATTTCCCATGAAGAGATGGGACCAGATGCCATGATCTTCATTTTCTGAATGTTGAACTTTAAGCCAACTCTTTCACTCTCCTCTTTCACTTTCATCAAGAGACTCTTTAGTTCCTCTTCATTTTCTGCCATAAGGGTGGTGTCATCTGCATATCTGAGGTTACTGATATTTCTCCCAGCAATCTTGATTCCAGCTTGTGCTTCTTCCAGCCCAGCGTTTCTCATGATGTACTCTGCATAGAAGTTAAATAAGCAGGGTGACAATATACAGCCTTGACGTATTCCTTTTCCTATTTGGAACCAGTCTGTTGTTCCATGTCCAGTTCTAACTGTTGCTTCCTGACTTGCATACAGACTTCTCAAGAGGCAGGTCAGGTGGTCTGGTATTCCCATCTCTTTCAGGATTTTGCACAGTTTATTGTGATCCACACAGTCAAAGGCTTTAGCATAGTCAATAAAGCAGAAATAGATGTTTTTCTGGAACTCTCTTGCTTTTTCCATGATCCAGCAGATGCTGGCAATTTGATCTCTGGTTCCTCTGCCTTTTCTAAAACCAGCTTGCACATCTGGAAGTTCACGGTTCACGCATTGCTGAAGTCTGGCTTGGAGAATTTTAAGCACTACTTTACTAGCATGTGAGATGAGTGCAATTGTTCAGTAGTTTGAGCATTCTTTGGCATTGCCTTTCTTTGGGATTGGAATGAAAACTGACATTTTCCAGTCCTGTGGCCACTGCTGAGTTTTCCAAATTTGCTGGCATATTGAGTGCAGCACTTTCACAGCATCATCTTTCAGGATTTGAAATAGCTCCACTGGAATTCCATCACCTCCACTAGCTTTTTGTTCGTAGTGATGCTTTCTAAGGCCCATTTGACTTCACATTCCAGGATGTCTGCTCTAGGTGAGTGATCACACCATCGTGATTAGCTGGGTCGTGAAGATCTTTTCTGTACAGTTCTTCCGTGTATTCTTGCCACCTCTTCTTAGTATTTTCTGCTTCTGTTAGGTCCATACCATTTCTGTCCTTTATCGAGTCCATTTTTGCATGAAATGTTCCCTTGGTATCTCTAATTTTCTTGAAGATGTCTCTAGTCTTTCCCATTCTGTTGTTTTCCTCTATTTCTTTGCACTGATCGCCGAGGAAGGCTTTCTTATCTCTTCTTGCTATCCTTTGGAACTCTGCTTTCAGATGCTTATATCTTTCCTTTTCTCCTTTGCTTTTCGCTTCTCTTCCTTTCACAGCTATTTGTAAGGCCTCCCCAGACAGCCATTTTGCTTTTTTGCATTTCTTTTCCATGGGGATGGTCTTGATCCCTGTCTCCTGTACAGTGTCACAAACCTCCTTCCATAGTTCTTCATCAGGCACTCTATCTATCAGATCCAGGCACTTAAATCTATTCCTCACTTCCACCGTATAATCATAAGGGATTTGATTTAGGTCATACCTGAATGGTCTAGTGGTTTTCCCTACAAGTCTGAATTTGGCAATAAGGAGCTCATGATCTGAGCCACAGTCAGCTCCCAGTCTTGTTTTTGTTGACTGTATAGAGCTTCTCCATCTTTGGCTGCAAAGAATATAATCAATCTGATTTCTGTGTTGACCATCTGGTGATGTTCATGTGTAGAGTCTTCTCTTGTGTTGTTGGAAGAGGGTGTTTGCTATGACCAGTGCATTTTCTTGGCAAAACTCTACTAGCCTTTGCCCTGCTTCATTCCACATTCCAAGGCCAAATTTGCCTGTTACTCCAGGTGTTTCTTGACTTCCTACTTTTGCATTCCAGTCCCCTATAATGAAAAGGACATCTTTTTTGGGTTTAGTTCTAAAAGGTCTTATAGGTCTTCATAGAACCATTCAACTTCAGCTTCTTCAGTGTTACTGATTGGGGCATAGACTTGGATTACTGTGACACTGAATGGTTTGCCTTGGAGACAAACAGAGATCATTCTGTCGTTTTTAAGACTGCATCCAAGTACTGCATTTTTGACTATTTTTTTGACCATGATGGCTACTCCATTTCTTCTGAGGGATTCCTGCCCGCATTAGTAGATATAATGGCCATCTGAGTTAAATTCACCCATTCCAGTTCATTTTAGTTTGCTGATTCCTAGAATATCGACATTCACTCTTGCCATCTCGTTTGACCACTTCCAATTTGCATTGATTCATGGACCTGACATTCCAGGTTCCTATGCAATATTGCTCTTTACAGCATCGGACCTTGCTTCTATCACCAGTCACATCCACAGCTGGGTAGTTTTTGCTTTGGCTCCATCCCTTCATTCTTTCTGGAGTTATTTCTCCACTGATCTCCAGTAGCATTTGGGCACCTAATGACCTGGGGAGTTCCTCTTTCAGTATCCTATCATTTTGCCTTTCATACTGTTCATGGGGTTCTCAAGGCAAGAATACTGAAGTGGTTTGCCATTCCCTTCTCCAGCGGACCACATTCTGTCAGACCTCTGCACCATGACCCGCCCGTCTTGGGTGGCCCCAGAGGCATGGCTTAGTTTCACTGAGTTAGACAAGGCTGTGGTCCTAGTGTGATTAGATTGACTAGTTTTCTGTGAGTATGGTTTCAGTGTGTCTGCCCTCTGATGCCCTCTTGCAACACCTACCATCTTACTTGGGTTTATTGAGGGTTTAACAGCCTCAGTTGTCTGTTTTATTATATATCATGATTTGGTGAGTAAGGAATTTGGGGAAGGCTTGCCTGAATGATGCTTCTGTTTCATGTGACATTGACCAGGTCACTCAGTGGTGTTCAGCTGGTGAACCAGGTCCATGACAGCATCACACACCTGTCAGGTGTTTTGGCGGAATAGCCAGAAGGCCGTCCTCAGCTGGGACTGTCAAGTGAAGCACCTACAGACAGCCCCCAGCGTGCTGGCCTTGTGGGGTGGGGGGTGGGGGGGTCAGTGGACAAGGCAGAAGCTGCATGGCCCTTTGAAGTGAGAGCCACACAGCATCACTCCCACCGTATTTTCTTGGTTACCAAGTAGTCACCAAGGTCAGGCCACATTCAGAAGGAGGAGAATCAGAGCCCACTTCCCAAGGGTCTGATGGGATGTCCAAGAGGAGGCTCAAAGAATTTGGAGCCATCTTGAATTCACCACCCTATCTGATTTCAGAGTGTGCTGAAATACTCAAACTATTTACTTATAGATTCAGGTATTTACTAAAGTTGCTCAATCATGTCTGACCCCTGTGACCCCAGGGACTGTGGCCCACCAGGCACCCCTGTCCATGGGATTTTCCAGGCAAGAGTTCCAGAGTAGGTTGCCATTTCCTTCTCCACGGGATCTTCCCGACCCAGGGATTGAACCCGGGTCTCCAGCATTGTAGGCAGACACTTTTACCATCTGAGCCACCAGGGAAGTCCAAGCCTTTACTAACTTGAACAAATTTTTAAAAAAAATTTTAGCAGGGCATAAAAGCAATGTTGTTGTTTCATATTAGCCAGTGATGAGCAGGGCACTGCACCTGTACTACTTTCTACAGCAAGTCTCACTAGCTGGAGAGTGACAGACCAACCTTCCTTTCTTGTTGCTGCTTACAATCCAAAGAACCATAATATACTGGTTAAAATGACATTAACCAAAAATCATCCTCCTCCGTTTCTGATGTGTCAGTACCTCTAAGTTTCCTTTTTTTTTCCCCCATGTAAAGCAAAGGTGACCTTTATTCAAATGGTAAAAAAGAATGCTTTCTGCCTGATGTCCAAAGGTGATACGAATTTTAGAAATACATTTTTCCATGAGAGTCCAAAAAAAAAAAAAAACCCACACACACAATAAAGGACAGAGATTAAGATTAAGGGTTAGAAATCTGTATCACAGGTGATTAATTATCACTAAAAAATATGCAGGAATACATTCACTGTCATTTTTTAAACCAAGTAATTTCAAGTGGAGAATATTACAATAAAGGCTCAATTCTTTCAGTTAAAAAAATTTAAAAGGCAGTGGACAGAACATCGTATGACTGACCAAACAAACTTTTTATATTGTCAAACTTTCTCACAAATATGTCTATACGCACACAAAGTAACTAAATGGCAAGCAACTAGGGGAAAGAAAACAAAACCTCCAACTCTTTTTGAATAATGTGATGAAAGACAAATAAGAGCACTCTACTTGCAGGACACAAAGGGTTCTCTCAGCCAAGTTTTGATGGGCAGAGCAGGTGCCTAATACAGAGACAAATACGTGTGCGTGTGCGGGCATGTGCATGCGCTCAGTCGCTTAGTTGTGCCCGACCATTTGCCACCCCATGGGCTACTATAGCCCACCGGGCTCCTCAGTCCATGCAATTTTCCAGGCAAGAATACTGGAGTGGGTTGCCATTTCCTACTCCAGACCTCTAAGTTTTCTTAAGCATGGAATTCTCTGCTCAGAGAGTTAAATGACACCAAAAAGCCACTGAGTGCAACCCAAACTTCATCTTGTCGGGTAATTTATGGGAAGAGAGTTGAAGGCATCCAGCCTGGATGAAGTTCAAACGAAAGGGACAAAGTAGAGGAGAGGTAAAGGCTTTCAAAGATTCTTTGACTCCACCGCATCCAAGGACCTGACACCAAAGGAACCGAGAAAACAAAGCGTTAACTGTCATCATTTAGGGAGAAAGCGTGAAGTCTCTGGCTCTCCAATCGCACCTTCATGCTGGGTGACCTTCACAGCACATGGCAGCTGAGCTGTGCCAGGTGTCTTGGCCACGCCCGTGGCCATTGTCCTAAGGGCCCCATCCGACTCCCTGGTGCGCCCCACCCAGGGTGCCTCCCTGTCCTGATTTCTCATCCCCACAGTGCACGGTGGTTGGAGGTGGACTGGGGAACTGGGGTGGGCGGCTAGGGGTGCACAGCGAGGGTCTTCCTACTGGATCGCCAAGAGCCTCACGGGCCACAGGCAGAGTCCCGCAGATTCAAAAAATGGAACCAAATCTCTGGCTTCCCAGAACAGCCCTAAACTTGCACACTCTAAGTGAAAAGGGGGTATTGAGGCTAGTAGCTCCTTAACCAGCACATACTGCTTCTCCTGGATAAGAATAAATGGCTGCCTCTTAGACATGACAAAGAAGTGACTATAAAAAGGGCCTATGGGGACTTCCCTGGTGGTCCAGCGGGTGGGGCTCCACGCTCCCAATGCAGGGGGCGCCGAGGTTCAGCCCCTGGCTGGGAAACAAGATCCCACATGCCTGCCACACCTAAGAAGTTCACATGCCACGGGCGGCGGGGAGGGGCTCTCTTGGGCCCTGGCTAAGGCCCAGTGCAGCCAAAATAAGTAGATAAATAAGTATTTTGTAAAGGGCATACGAAGTGGCCCACCCAATTTCTTCCACATGATGTAACAGCCATGTTTGTCATCCATCCATCCACTGAGTACAACTGGTGCCTGAGACAGTCAAGAAACCTCCTGCAATGCAGGAGACTGAGGTTCAATCCCTGGGTCGGGAAGATTCCCTGGAGAAGGGCATGGCTACCCACTCCAGCAATTCTTGCCTGGACAATCCCATGGACACAGGAGCCTGGCGCTACACTCCATGGGGTCGAAACGAGTCGGACACAGCTGAGCGACTTTCACTTACTTTTCAACACAAGGGCGGAGCCCTCACTGTTTGAGATCTAGAGACCACACGTCTCCTTTCTGTTGGTCGTCGCCCAGGCTACCATCCTGCTCATCCCACCTGTCCCAGCTAACTCCGGCCCCAGTGCTCTCCTGCCTCATAAAAAATTGAAGTCATTTCCCCTCAGATCACCCTCTAAGGCTGAAGGCTCCAAAAAAGCAGGTTTTGTGTTCATCAACACTGGCCTCAAACAGTGTTACATGGTGTGTACTCCTTACTCAACTTTAAATAGGCTTCTTGTTGTTGATCAGTCACTAAGTCATGTCCAACTCTACGACCCCATGAACTGCAGCACGCCAGGCTTCCCTGTCCTTCACCATATCCCGGAGTTTGCTCAAACTCATGTCCATTGAGTCCGTGATGTCATCCGACCATCTCATACTCTGCAGCCCTCCTCTCCTTTTGCTTTCTATCTTTCCCGGCATCAGGGTCCTTTGAGTTGGCTCTTTACTTGGGTCCAAAATACCACTTGGTAGTTAGAAAGACTGAAAAGCAGCTTTTCTGTTGCCCTACATCAAGATTCGGCTTTCACACAGATGACCAACTACAGAAGGACAGAGAAAGAGTTGAAATAGAGCCCATAAAACTAGTAAAAATGGAGAATTTTTGTTTTTTTTTCCTGGCTTTCAACTTTTTATTTCGTATTAGGGAATAGTCAATTAACATGTTGTGGTAGTTTCAGGTGAACAGCAAAGGGACTCAGCCATACATGTATGTGTATCCCCCAAAACCCCTTCAAAAAATGGAGAATATTTTTAATCTCATGATCATGCAGGCATATTTAAGATCAGACTTCCCTTGAAGACTGAGGAAGTATGTGCCCACATGGTCTGCATTTCTTCACAGAGCTACACTTTCAGAAGCTTCAAAATTATCTTTTCAAACAATCTTTGGTATTTGTGTATTTCCAGCCTCTCTCTCATCTGACATAAGCCACAGGCAGGCCTCCGCAATTCCCTGGTCCTCTGCAAACAGGATTTGTCATCCATCTCTACATTGTGGTCAATTCTTTCAACAGATGGAATCCAAAAAAGAACATCTGGCTAGGAGGCACAATCCTAGAAACAGTACTTCACCACAGATAATTATCTGTCATGAATTCATTTCAGGAGATGGCAAGAGCAAAGGGATATATCTTTACATTTTCAGGTGGAGCAGTGTGGGTGTGAAATGATGCTGCGCTCTATACATTTTAAACTTTGTTTGAACAGGAATTCTAACAATGTAGGCAAGAGTTTGATCCTGAAAGGATGTGTGCTTGATAAAATGTAACCTACTAATTAAAAAGGAAGGGAGGAAGGCAAGACTTGAAATACCTAGCCCTTCAGGACTTAAGAAGCTAGAAAATAAAAAGCAAAACAGAGCATTTGAACATTTCAGGAAATGAAGTTTCTAAGAGTGCTGTCACAGCCAGCGCTTTGTTTTCCCAAGTATCCATTACAAGAAATTACTAAAGCAAAAAGGATAAATTACTCCAGTACAAATGGTCAAAACAGACAGGGGTCTAACTTCCTTAATATGAAAATCAGGAAGAACAAGACCAAAAGGCAATTTGAAAAATGAGCAAAGGACATAAACAACAAAGGATAGATAACAGAAAAATAGATACTAATGGTTTTTAAATGTGTCAAATTAAACTCAGTCTCATGTATACTAAGAGAAATGTGCGTTAAATGACAATGGATCTCATTTTCCACTTCTCAGATTCAAAATGTTAGGGAACACACTGAGCAGGCAAAGATGGGGAAGCAGACACAGCATTCACGGAGGGTCAGGGGAGCACTGTTTGGCATAACCTCTTTGGAGAGCAAATTTAATAAGTTATCAGAATCTTAAATACGCACATCCTTCCTCTTAGCAATATCATTCCCAAGAGTTTAGGTTCCATATATGATTTTCACTACAGCACTGCTTATCATATGAGAAAGGGGAAACTACCTAAATATCCAACAGTGGCAAACTGATAGTAGAATACACCCACTATGAGAAAAATGCAAAATGTTAACAAGAATGTGAGGGAGCTACAGGCACCAATGGGGAATGATTTACAAGACACGATGTTAAGTAAAGACAGCAAAATGCAACCAAATGTATTTCCAGTGTACTACCTTTCATAGCATCTGGTCCCATCACTTCATGGCAAATAGATAGGGAAACAGTGACTGACTTTATATTTTGGGGCTCCAAAATCACTGCAGATGCTGACTGCAGCCATAAAATTAAAAGACATCTGCTCCTTGGAAGAAAAGTTATAAGCAACCTAGACAGCATATTAAAAAGCAGAGACATTACTTTGCCAACAAAGATCAGTCTAGTCAAGGCTACGGTTTTTCCAGTGGTCATGTATGGATGTGAGAGCTGGACTATAAAGAAAGCTCAGTGCTAAAGAACTGATGCTGTTGAACTGTGGTGTTGGGGAAGATTCTTGAGAGTCCCTTGGACTGCAAGGAGATCCAATCAGTCCATCTTAAAGGAAATCAGTCCTGAATATTCATTGGAAGGACTGATGCTGAAGCTGAAACTCCAATCGTTCGGCCACCTGATGTGAAGAACTGATTCATTTGAAAAGACCCTGATACTTGGAAAGATTGAGGACAGGAGGAGAAGGGGACGGCAGAGGATGAGATGGTTGGATGGCATCACCGACTCAATGGACAAGAGTTTGAGTAAACTCCGGGAGGTGGTGATAGACAGGGAGGCCTGGCGTGCTGCGGTCCATGGGGTCACAATGAGTTGGACATGACTGAGTGACTGAACTGAACTTTTTGTGGAAAAAAAAAAAAAGGTGTGGTATTTTAAAATATTTTAAAAACATCTTTGGCCTTCTCTTTAAAAAGTGGGGTTGAGGTACTTCCTGGTGGTCCAGCAGTTAAGACTCTGTGCTTCCAGTGAAGGGGGTGTGGGTTTGACCCCCTGGTTGGGGAACTAAGATCCCACATGCGATGTGAGCAAAAAAGTATCTTCTAAAAAATGAGTGAATAAATAATAAAAGGTAAAGTTGAATTCCACTCTCCTTGAAGGCTAGACTTAGACTACAGTATAAGACAGAAATTACAGCGTGTGATTTCTCAGTTGCTGTGCTCAGTCAGTCAGTCATGTCCAGCTCTTTATCTGTCCGTGGGATTTTCCCAGGCAAGAATACCAGAGTGGGTTGCCATTCCCATCTCCAGGGGATCTTCCTGACCCAAGGACTGAACTCGCATCTGTTTCATCTCCTGCACTGGCTTCTGACACAATGTCATGAAAGGCTTCCTGTCTTGGATCCGTGCTCTGGGGAGAGCCAAAACGTGACAAGGACACTAAAGCAGCACTGTGGAGAGTCCAGGTGATGGACAAGTGAACCTCTTCACAACTAACAGGAGTCAACCAACCCCACGGAAGTGGATCCTCCAGCCGCAATCGGTCCTTCAGATGAGACCAGGGCCTTGGCCAACATCCTGGCTACAACCTCATGAAGGAGAACTACCCAGCTTAAGCCACTCTCAAGCTTCTGACACACAGAAACCTTGAATAGTAAACGTTTGTTGTTTTACGGTGTTAAGTCTTAGAGTCATATGTCACACAGCACTCAGTAACCAATGCAGCAAAGATATTCACATATATGCTTGAATATTTGCAGAACATCTCCAGAGAGAAAATGGAGAGACTGGGCCTCGGGGGTGGGAGGAAACATTTTTGATCACACTGTGTCTTTTTATATTTATGTTTTTATTTTCCTAATGTATTATCTTTTCTTTAAAAAGACACATTTAACAAAAGAACCTCACAGATTCCATGAATGGCTGAATTGTGCATAAACATCTTTAACCTCCCTATTTTAACTCTTAAAAAATTTAATTTGTTCCACTTGTGAAATAAAACTGAAGTAAATAGTAAAATACAAGTTGAAATATTTTAGAAAATATCTCCCCCCAACTCTGCCCAGATACAGAGCCCACTGTATAAATCAGCACTCTGTCAGAAAAAGAGCAGAGAAAATTAATGATGGAAAAAGAGAAGCTTAGGAGATTTAAATAACCACCTCCCTGATTCTCAGAGAAGACTTTTCTTGGCTGAATATCACAGGAGCTCAGAGAATGGTTAGGGCAAAGCCAGCCTATTTTAGAAAATCTTGAAGAATCTGTGCTAGGGATTATCCAAGGGTCCCACTCTCTGTGTCTCCTCAAATACAGTTAAGTCCATAACTCTTTAGAGACCACTCATCATGCAGGTCCTCTGTACCTGCTTGTATAGCCCCCACTCAACAGGATCCCACTTTCCCTTCCTCCCCAGGTGACTATTATGTGCCAGACTATAGTGCCTTCATGGAAAAGACTGACTCTGGCCCTTGAGCAAGGGACCCTGGACTGAGCAGTGGGGAACAGAGCTCGAATCCAGCAAGGCACCTTGAACCAATCATCCATCCATCTGACTTATTTACTTTCCATTACCAAGAAGAAAGCTGAGCACCAAAGAACTGATGCTTTTGAACTGTGGTGTTGGAGAAGACTCTTGAGAGTCCCTTGGACTGTAAGGAGATCCAACCAGTCCATCCTAAAGGACAGCCCTGAATATTCATTGGAAAGACTGATGCTAAAGCTAAAACTCCAATACTTCAGTCACCTGATGCGAAGAACTGACTCATTTGAAAAGACCCTGATGCTGGGCAAGATTGAAGGAGGGAAGAGAAGGGGATAACAGAGGATGAGATGGTTGGATGGCATCACCAACTCAATAGACATGAGTTTGAGTAAACTCCAGGAGTTGGTGATGGACAGGGAAGCCTGGAGTACTGTGGTCTATGGGGTCACAAAGAGCCAGACACGACTTGAGCGACTGAACTGAAGTGAACCAAGAACAGATGGAGGGCCTCCCACAATCCCTCTGCTGTGCCAGGTGGTGAGGACACCCCATGAATCTCACTCAAGGGCATGTGCCGTGTTGTGTGTGCACATGTGTGTAAGAGGTTAGCAAAGCACCTCTGTTCCCAGCCCAGCTAACCTTGTATGATTTCAAAAATGTAATGTGAAAGCGGACAACAGAGGACAAGATGGTTGATGGCATCCATTGATGACTCAATGGACATGAGTTTGAGCAAATTCTGGGAGATAGTGAAGGACAGGGAAGTCTGGCGTGCTGCAGTACACAAGTTGCAAAGAATCGGACACAACTGAGCAACTGAACAATCACAAAATGTGTAAGCAAGTGGCATAGACACTCAGAAAACAATGACCAAAAAAATGTCATTTGGGGGGAAAAATTAAAGTTACAGAACTGCATTTTTGCTCATTTCCCTTTTGAACACAAAATTCATATTTGGTTATGGAAATAACATCTCCCTTTTAAGCTCTTCAGACACCAAACCAAAGAGGTCTCAGCCTGCTTGCTCCTGGAGAAAGACGCACAGAGAGTCCACCAGATGTTGGTCCCAGCAGACCCCGTCGCCACTCCCAACCCCCATTCAGTGTGACAATGTTAGGACAACTCAGTTAATGTACTTATCTATTTAGGGAGGCAGCATCTCTCGGAGACAATGCTTATTCAAAGGCCATGACTTGACTTCTACTTTGTTGTACTCAGTTCCACCTCCCTGGAGAGTCTAACTATAATGGCAAATACAAGCCTTCGAGTTCAGCAGCAGCTGCGTATTAGTGGTTAAATGCGTGGTGTCCAAAACACAGTTTAAGAAATTATTAGATTCTGGTCCAGGACTAGTCACTTGTCACATACATTGTGCTTTTTCTAATTAAGTCACGTGAAATTTGCTAGGAAATCCATTTTTCGGACTCTTCCACCCCTGCTGCCCGTGTGCTCAGCCCTGTCCGGCCCTTTGCCATCCCATGGACTGTAGCCTGCCAAGCTCCTCTGTCCACGGGCTTCTCCAGGCAAGAGTACTGGAGTCTCCTTCTCCAGGGGATCTTCCCAACCAGGGATCGAACCCAGATCTCCTGCATTGGCAGGCAGATCTTTCAGCAACGCGCCACCTGGGAAGACCTATCCCACCCCTGGACCCTGCCTGAAAGTATTAGAAGAACCGAACCTGTAAGCAAGACTTCCTTAGCCACTAAATCCTTGTGTCTCAGGCCCTTACTTTACTCCATGGTGTCAGCATCTTGTTTGTCGTTTGTTCTCACTGTGGTGGTGTGTCATCATGTTGTCATCCTTTGCTTTGTAACGAAGAGAAGGATTTTTGTTTCTAAAGACACTGCAGGGTTACCCTATAATTTGATAAATAATTATCACTTCTTTGAGAAAACAAAACTAAAAATGACATGATCAGCAATTCACTTACCATACAATAATTCAAGGAGGCTTTCCAGTGGACTGCTTTATACATTCATGGCTCTTTTACAACCAAGAATACATTCTTGCATGTGCACAGAATAAAATAAAATGACAAAGTAATAGAATGACAATTCTCACCAAGATAGATAATATGAACTACCAGGTGGCTAAATTTAGAAGCACATCTTGTTATTACATTTTACTGTGTCATATGTCATTACTTTCTGATAATCAATACATTTATTTGTCACCTATACATTTTAAAAATAGGAATAAATATAAAAAATTTCCCAAATAGAATGAGACCTAATTAACTTAAAACTTCGTTTAAAAAAAAGAAGAAAAAAAAAAAACTGTGTTTACTAGGCTGTCATGAAGGCTAGGTAGTTAGAGGAACATTGCAGTATTATCCTTAAAGAACAGCTCTGTGAAATTTACACTCCAGTCATGGCATCAAAAACACACCAAGATACACTGGCCCCTGACATGTTTAAAAAACCTAGATGGTCAGACGTCCACTACGGAACACAGCGTCCAGATAAAGTGCAGCCCAAATAAGGAGCTTAGAAATGGTTAAATTTGGCAAAGAAATCCTATTCTGAACTAATTTTAAGGATTCTACATCAAGTATCACAAAGTCAAGAGATAAAATAGGCTAAAGGGCTTTTGCTTGAGTTTTGCTTTGCGATTCTTCTGTTTTTCAAGACAATGATTAGAAGCATGAGAAGAAAGTGAGATGCCTTAACAATCCTATGGGACACATCCTAAGTGACCCTTAGAAGTTGCATCAGGCAGCAGTTGCTTCAAAACCAGTTTCACTGTTTGGAGGTCCATTTGTTACTTTAACAAAAGGAAAAGGACTGAGCACCCTGCCAATCATCGGAGTCAAACATTATGGCTAAGCCACTCAGGACACGCCCCCTTGCCTCTGCCCACACATACTACTCTAAGCAGAATCTGAGAAAACAACTTGTTTTTACTTTTCATAATATTCTTCTCCCCCAGAGAATGGAAGTAATTGGGTATATAGAGGTATTTTCCCTAAAATAAAATAAAATGGCAAGGATGGAATGGAAAAGGGACTACCCCCATGCAAAAATCAATGAAAGTTGATCAGAACTAGCAGATGTAACAAGAATTCACACTTATACCAGGCTTCTTTCAAGTCAGGTACTGTTCTAAGTAGAATCTTATCTTGAATCCCAACAACCTCATAGAGTAAGTACTATGGTTGTTCTGTTTTATCCATAAGCAACGAAGGCACAAAAAGGCTAAGTAACTTGCCCAAGGTCACACAGCAAGAAAGAACAAAGCCAGGATTTGGCCCCAGCTCACTGGCTCTAAAGTCTGTGCTACTGATCATTACAATATACCACCTCCTATAGGCAGCCACCAGTTCACATACATCATCCATTTCCAGACCTGTGCTCCACACTGGAGACAGCATACAGAGGGTGGTGTGAGTGGAGTTTTGGGGGGTACCCAAGCCAAATCAGGGTTGGGAAAGCCTCCCTGGAGGAGACGATGGCCACGCGGAACCTTGGACACAAGCAGATAGATAGCCAGGCAAGGCAGGACGAGAGGGATGAAGGGGAAGAAACTTGATTTGGGTAGAGCACATGGAAAATTTCAAGGCAGAAAAGAATGTGGTTCTCCCAAGGACCAGTAAGTAGTTTAACTTGGCGGCACAGTGGTATCAAAAGGGGGGGGCGGTGAGGGGGCACCCAGGCAATGCCAAGGAGACAGGAGTCACATCCCAGAGAGCCTCATGATCTGGCTAAGGAGTGGGGATTTATCTGCCATAAACAACTGAAGAATTTTATACTAGGAAACAAAAAGATCAGGTCTTTTCCTCCTTAGCTCACTGGCTGTGACGAAAGACTAGATTGGAGAAAACCAAGGATGGAAGCAGAGTCCAGTTAGGAAACTGTTTCCAAGCTGTAATGAGAGACTGGTATCCTATAGCCCAGAGACCAGAGCCAGGGGAAATTTCTTAAACCAAGGGGCGGAGCTAGAACACGCACAGCAGCGCCGTGTTCAGGTTCCCCCTCCCCTAACTCCCCTGAAGTCTTCGTGCTCCAGGGACCCTCCTTGGGGTTTGTACCCTCAGATTAGGTCCCAATACATGATCTGAAAAGTCTCAGCATCTTTAAAATTGCCCCGAACAACACAATGAAGAAAAGCAAGCCCGTTCTTCTCAAACTCTTGCCACTCAAAGAATTCTTGAAATTCTGATCTTAATCATGTTGGGAACTTTTTTTTCCTTATTTCCCCTTTTTTTTTTTCCAGTTATTAAAATTTGCTTACATTTCTGTCAAAGAGGTTGGGTCATAACTGGCCTCTATAAGCCTGGAAATATTTTGCAAGGATTATGACTTAACATACAATGCACATTCTTGACCTTATTATCTGCTGCTTTCCCAGTCTGGCCAAAGGTCTTTGGGAAGAGCTTTTTCAACAAAAAACCTGCTCCTGGACCTTGGTCCTTATTTGTGATGCCTCATAGGAATCCCTATTTAAACTCAAAACTACCTCACTTGTATCTCTACAGAATCTTTGTCCTCTTTGACTCTTTGAAGCAAGGCTGAAAATATGACAAAGAAGCAGACGATGGTTATCAGCATATGGCATGCTTCTTTAAAAAAAAGCTAAAATGCTCCATAAATGTTACATATTTAAATAAACTTCCATTTTCCTCCCAAACATACTTCATTGATTCTCCCAAAATGAAAGAGGTTTTGGGAGTTAAAAATTTGGGCCAGCTCTGGGCCTCTGAGCTTTGAGTCCTAGTATACAGTTTCACTTTACAACCAACCTGTTGGCATTTTTTCACTTTAAGTATTAGCGTTTCCTTTGGCAGAAATTGTTCGGAACATCAATAGGGCTTGTCAGGGTTTTGCTTTTGTTCTGTAGGTTCTTTGAGAATCTCCAGACTAGAAGGGCCAGTTAGGATTTTCAGGACAAAGGCCAGTGGGATGCTGGACTTACCTCCCACCACCCCCATCCCAACCTCCTTGTTTCCAAACCCTCAGTTCTTCCCCTTCACATTCCTTTGGATTTCCCCGACTCAGTGGAAAAAAAAAAATTCCGCCTGCCAAAGCAGGAGAAGTGGGTTCGATCCCTGGGTGGGGAAGATCCCCTGGAGAAGAATAGCAACCCATTCCAGGAGTCTTCCTGGGACATTCCATGGACAGAGGACCCTGGAGGGCTAGAGTCCATGGGGTCACAAAGAGTCGGACACGACTGAGCGACTTAACAACCACGCTCCTTTAACTCTTCTCGTTGAAAGGTAGGCTGTCCTGCCTGGCTCTCGCGGACAGAGGGCTCGGTGACCATCGGGCGCAGAGAGCATGACCCCTGCGCGTCCCTGTGGGATCAGATCTGAAAAGACACCACTGAGGGTGCTGGGAGGGGGCGTCCCCGGAGTTGCGGGAAGCCAGGTTTACCTTCACGAAGAGGGTGATGTCGTGGTCCTGCCCCGGGGCCCCCTCCTCGGACGCCTCGCCGCCCTCCTGGCCGCCGTTCTCGGGCACTGTCCCGCCGCCGCGTTCAGCGCTGCGCTCGTCCGCCAGGTGGTTGCTCAGGTCGGCCTCGGGCTCCCCGACCTCCGCCGGCCGGATCGCCTCTCCAGCCGCGGTGCCCTCCTCCTCGCCCCCGGCCGTGGCCTCCTCGCTTGGCCCCTGGAGACCCCGCTCCGGCCTCTCCTCTTCGGCCTCCTCCGCCTGCCCCGGGGGCCCACCCTGGTCCGCGTCCTCCCCGGCCTCTGCCCTCGCGTCCCCTGGGGCCGCTTCCGCCGACTCCCCTCCCTCGGGGTCGCCCGTCTCCTCCGCTGAGCCCCGAGGCCCCCGCGCAAGCTCCCCGGGGGTGGACCCCACGCTCTCCGCCGCTGGGGCCTCAATCGCCTCTGCCTCGGACTGGGGTCTGCGGTCCCCTCCGTCCCGGGGCTCACCCTCCGCGCCCTGCGCTCCTGCCGTCGGCACCCCGACATCCGTGCTGGCCCCTGCTGGCCCCCCGACATCTGTGCTATCCGCCACCGAATCCTCGGCTCCCACGCTCTCCCCCGCCGGCCCCTCGGCGTCCACGCGGGCCCCCACCGACCCCTCGGCGTCCACGCTGTTCCCCTCCGACTCCGGGCCGTCCACGCGGGCCCCCACCGACCCCTCGGCGTCCACGCTTTCCCCCACCGACTCCGGGGCGTCCACGAGCGCCTCAGACGCCCCAGGCGCGCTGCCGGCCGGCTCCCTCGGCCCGCTCCCCGCTTCTTCCTCGGCGTTCAGGGCAGCGGGGTCCCCGCGCCCCGCCCGAGCCTCCCCCGGCTCCTCGCCCTGCACACCTGGCCCGGGGCTCGCCTCCTCCTCCGGCTCCGCGCCGCTCGTCGGCCCCTCTCCCCCGCGGACGTCCTCCCCTGCCTCGGCCTGGCCCTGCGCCCCGCTCCCGCCCCGCGTCTCGGCTCCCGGGCCCCCGCCGGAGCCCGGTTCCAGCCCGCCCGTTCGCCCTCCGGCCGCCCCCGGGCCTTCTCCCTCGGGCCCCGCGGCCGTCGCGGCTGCGCCCGCCCCGTCGCCCCCCGGCGCCTCGGCGGGGCCCTCTCTAGCCTCCTCTCGCTGAGCCTTCGGGCCCGCGGCCTCCGGCTCGCCCCGCCTCTCTGCCTGAAGCGCCGAGCCCCCGGACGGGCTCCGAGGACGCGGGGCGCCCCCCTCCAGCTCCGCGACCTCGGCCATGGCTGTAGATCCCTGTCTTGGACCCGAGCCCCTTCCTGGACTCTGCTGAGGAGCCGGCTGGCACTAGGCGAAGGGCACGGCGCGGGGGACCGTGGCAGCCCCTCGGAGAGGACCCCCTGTTCCGGGCTCTGGCGGCGCCCGAGCGGTGCGCTGGGCGCGCGGGGCGAAATCCTCTAGCCACAAGACGCCGCGCCCCTTCTCCCGAGCTTAAACTCTCTGGTTCTTTCACCGCTCCTGTTTCTCCCTGGTTCCGTGTCTGCTTCCCACCTGGACCCCTAATTCCGACCTTGGTTCCCCGGAAAGGCGCCCGCGAGGGTGCAGTGCGCGGCTGGGGAGGGCCGCTCGGCGTTCGGAGGTTGACCAGGAGTGCCCGGTGCCGCCTCCATCCCCCCTGGGGCTTGGGCGGGGTTTGCATCCTCCTCGGTTCCCCCTACGTGGGTGGCCTGAGAGCCTGGCCAATGACAGCCTTTCTTGCGGCCTTTGTGGATATCAGTGAAAAGATCCTGATCCTGCCGGCAGCTTGGGAGCTTTCTGGAACAGCTTCAAGTTCCAGAGCCATTAAAATCACCCCCAGACGCCCAAACACCTAATCCCCACTTTCCCAGGAGTCAAGTGTTAAACTTCAGCAGCTGCTCAATTGCAGGCGCCCCTGAAATGCCTCAGTGCCCACGAGCAAGGTGGATACCTCCTGGAAGAAGGAAGGCAAGGCGGCACTCCTTCCTTCCAATTTCTGCCGGGGCCTACTGAGAAGTTCCAGGGGCCTCGATATAGAAGGAAGAGGAGCTGTATCATGTAATCAGTCGTATAATTCTGCATCTTTCTTTGATTTTCTGTAATTTAAAATGCAATATTTCTAGCTCTGGTGGTTCAGATGGTAAAGAATCTGCATGGAATGTGAGAGACCAGGGTTTGATCCCTGGCTTGGAAAGATTCCCCTGGAGAAGGAAATAGCAATGCACTCTAGTATTCTTGCCTAGAGAATACCATGGACCAAGAGCCTGGCGGGCTACAGTCCATGGGGTTGCAAAGAGTCTGAGCACGACTAAAGCACACATTTTAAAATGAATACAGGCTCAATGCTGAAAATAGGGTAGCTAGAAAATAACAGAGCTCTTGAAAATTTTTCTGTTATCTCATTACCCATGTTAAATGAAGATATCTCCTGCCATGTCAATAAACAAGAAATGTCACAGCCATCAGTGACTTCTGGCCTCCAAATGTGATTGAGGGCTCCCAAAACTGCAATCCAGGGGATGCCACCACCCTCCATGGTGATTGCTGAGGATCCGAGGGAATACGAGAAGCAGCCATCTACTGCTGTTTAAGGAGAACAAGGAAACTGGATTTGGCCCCAGATAGTGAGGTGCATATGAAAGGAATGAATTCTGTAAGCCCAGAGGCTTGCATCTTCCCAGGCTTAGAATGCTAAATTCCTGAACTTGATACCAGATCTTTGATGCTCAGACTACCTAGTCCCTTTGTTACAAACTTGTTCATAGCCTGACTCCCCCTCCGGCCTCCTTGGAGCGGTCTCTCAGATTTAACTAAGGTGCTGTCTCCAGGGCTGCAGTCTTCCCTTTGCCCCAAATAAAACTGAACTCAAAAGTCTCAAGTTGGCTTCCCTGGTGGCTCAGAGGTTAAAGAGTCTGCCTGGAATGCGGGAGACCCGGGTTCGACCCCTGGGTCAGGAAGATCCCCTGGAGAAGGTAATGGCAACCTACTCCAGTACTCTTGCCTGGAAAATCCCACGGAGGGAGGAGCCTGTTAGGCTACAGTCCATGGGGTCGCAAAGAGTCAGACACGACTGAGTGACTTCACTTTCACCCACAATAAACACTTTATTTTAGAGAGAAAGAAGGAGGTGGGGTGGCCTGGGGGCTGGGTGCTAGGGAGCCAGAGCAAGACTTTGAGTATACAGCAGTGAACAAGACTGAGAAGTTTCCTCCCGTTATCAGAACTTCGGAGTGGAACAACAGCAACAAAAAATAATCAAACCAGATACCTTTGGAGTTTTATATAGACATATACACTTGAACAGGGCTTTCCTGGTGGCTCAGACGGTCAAGAATCTGCCTGCCGTGCTGGAGACTTGAGTTCAGACCCTGGGTTGGGAAGATCCCCTGAAGAATGGAATGGCAACCCACTCCAGTGTCCTTGCCTGGAGAATCTCATGGACAGAGGAGCCTGGCGGGCCACAGTCCATGGGGTCACACAGAGCGACTAAGCACACACAAACACATGAACATATAAAAAAACCCTTAGCTCCTGTATCCCACACCGCCATATCCAACCTGCCAGGAAACCCTATCATGCCTATTTTTTTGTAAGTACATCCAGAATGCAACCTCTTTAATCCACCCTCATTGCCGCCAGACTGGCCCAAGCAGCCATCACCTCCTAACTGGTTCTCCTGCTTTTCCCTCACCCTCCTGTAGTCTTTTCCCCAGTCAGTTGATCCTCATTTGAAATCACCAGTCCACCACGCCACTTTTATGCTTGAAACCTTTCAAAGACTTCCTGTCTCATGCCAAGAAAAAGCCAAGTCCTTACACATCAAGTATGAGATTCCATAAAACCAGGCACCTGAATCTCTTCTGTCCTCACCGGCTTCTAACACACCAACCTCTCTGCTATTTCCTGGAACTTGCTGGGCAACCCTCTGCCAAGGATGCTGCCTGTATCCTCAGTGATCACTCTTTACCTTTTGAGATCTTTCACAAGCTGTTTTCTCGAAGCACTTATTTTACTTTATGTTTTAATTTTATTTTTATGGGAATAATCCTTAAAACCTACCCCCTTAGCAATATACAATATTGCTCACCATCGTCACATTGTTGTACATTAGATCTTCAGAACTTACTCATCTTTTGCATAAGTGAAACGTGTGACCAACACCTTTCCAATTTCCCCTCACCCCAGTCCCTGATAACCACCATTCTATTCTCTTTCTATGACTATTTTAGATTCTACCTATCAGTGAGCTTATGCAGTAATTATTTTTTGTTTTTCCGGCTTATCTTACTTAGCATAAGGCCCTCCAGATTCACCCAAATTGTTACAAATGGCAGGATTTTCCTCTTTTTTTTTTTTTTTTAAGATTGAATAACATTCCATTGTCTGTATCTACCATATTTGCTTTATCCAGTCACCCAAGGAAGAACATTCAGGTTGTTTCCATATCTTGACCATTATAAGTAAAGCTGCAGTGAACAAGGATAAGCAGTCTATTTTCAAACACAGGCTCTACTCTCAGTCACCCTTTTCTGCCTTGTTTTTCTCCATAGTAGTTATCTCCTTGTGACATAAGCTATTCTACTTACTCATTATCTGTCTCCTTCATCCCACCCCACCAGGATGGTGGTTCTGTGAAGCTGGGCACATAATAGGCACTCAGTAAATAAGTGCTGAATTAGTGACTGCATGCATGCTTTCACATATATCAACCTGTATACAAACACACACACACACATATATATATAATTTTTTTTGGTCATGCCACATGGCATTTGGGATCTTAGTTCCCTGGCCTTCCCTCACCTTAGTTCTCTGCCCCTTGCATTCGAAGCACAGAGTCTTAACCCCTGGAGTGCCAAGGAAGTCCCCAATCTGAGCCAGTTTTCAAATACACTTTTTCCAGTTGGTTTTATACTTTGGGGGATAAGCTAATGTCATGAGACAGGCTATACACAGAAAATCTTATCAACTGACTTTGGTGAGTCCTTCAGTAAATACTTTTAATTACCACCAAAGGTCGATCAGTTGGTATAAAGGAACACAAAGGAAATGCCAAATAAATTGAGTTGTGAAGGTCACTGTGAAGTCACTTAGAGATTTGCGCAATGTTGACTCCATTGGCCAGCACCAGATTAGCTATTTAAATACCAAGGAGGGTTAAACAGAGGTGAGGAATTCAGGGATGGGAGGGAAAAGGCAAAAGTGCTGATAATTAAGTCGATTTTTAGTAATTTTAGAGTTTTCCTGCCATCTTTTATGAGGAAACACAAAGCAGGGTAACTCAAGGATTACAAAAAAATCTCAAGGACTTATAAATAAATGATATAAAGGTTTGTTGTTTTTACTGTTTTCTCAGAACGAGCAGACTCATTTCCACAGAGACCCTCTCTTTCTCCAGCAGGTCTCTGCTCCTTTCAGAAGAGCCCTTGGGAAGATGGTGTATCTAGAACATTCAGGCCACAGGCCACACTGTGGCCAAACAAGACATCTCCCTTGGGTTGACTTCTCCCCAGACAGCTCCTCCTCCTCACCTAAGAATGGTCCCAAACCTGGCTGTGCTCCCTCACTTAGAGAGGTATATTTCAGCTTGTTGTTGTTGTTGTTAGTCACTCGGTTGTGTCCGACTCTGCGAGATCCCGTGGACTGTAGCCCACCAGGCTCTCGTCCATGGGATTCTCCAGGCAAGAACACTGGAGTGGGTTTCCATTTCCTTCTCCATATTTCAGTTTAGAGAAGGGTATCTCAGGATATCCCTGGTGGTCTAGTGGTTAAGACTCCACGCTTCCATTGTGACAGGCTGGATTCAACCCTGATCAAGTCATGTGGCCCAGCCAAAAAAAAAAAAGGAACAATATTGCCTCCAAATCGTCCTCACCTGGGAGGCAGGAATTTAAGCACAGGTAGAGCATCCTGTAAGCCAGTGAAAACATCACACTAACCAACACGAATTGTGTCATATGAAACTGGTGGGTTCTCTGATCACCTTGCCTGACTTAAATTCCACCTTAACACATGTTAACTGTGTGATCTTGAGTATGTTTTTCATCTAGAACAGTGGGCATAAGAGGATTATTGTCATTGTGAGCTTCAAATCAGAGGATGTATGTGTGCTACTCAGCACAGCGCTGATTCTTGTTAACACTACAGTTTCCTTGTTCTACTTGTCCCAGGAGATAGAGCTGTCACATGTGGACAGAACCGTGTATTACAGGGCAGGAAGAGCCACGGAAATCTAGGATGATACTTCATCCCACTTAGCCCGTGATGGCCCAGGTTATGTCTGTTCTTTCCACCAAGATGATAAGAGGATCCCCCTGACCCCCCACACAGGAAGTGTCCTGGTTTGAGGGCCTCCCTGGTGGCTCAGACAGCAAAGAATTCACCTGCAGTGCAGGAGACTGGGGTTTGATCTCTGGGTCAGGAAGATCCCCTGGAGAAGGGAATGACAACCCACTCCAGTATTCTTGCCTGGAGAATTTCATGGACAGGGAGCCTGGTGGGCTACAGTCCTTGGGTCACAAAGAGTCAAACAAGACTGAGCAGCTAACACTTTTCACTTTCACCCTGAACTTTTCTAACTGATGGGAGTTTCCTCTGTTTTCTTTCCATGTGATTTTGTGCTATTTTTAAAACAAACTAGATTCTGAGCAAATACTTATTGGATGATATAAGAGATTTTAAAAGGGGAGAAGAGGAGGAAGGAGAAGCAAAGGAAGAAGGGGAGGGAGATGAGGGGGAAGCACCCCAATTTTTATTACAAACCACCTGCTGAAAGTCTTGCTGCAAAGTTATTTCATAACCTGGAAGGATGTTTGATAGAAACACGTTCAGCCCAGGGGGAAGGGCAGGGGAGAAAAGGTACAGAACCTTCTGCTGAGCTAGCTTCTGGGTCCTGGTGACTGTAGTTTGAACCTCTCATTCTTGTCACCTTTACTTCTAACACCAGAAGGAGCAGTAACAATCTTGGTAGAGGTGGAGATAGTACTAGAATTTAAGAACGAAAATCGGTTCAAAATCTCCCACCTCTATCTGTACAGTTTCTCTTAGCATTTTGATTGATCACTCAGAGCTTTTGTGTAATAAAGTTTTATTAAAGTATAAAGGAGATAGAGAAAGCTTCTGACATAGACATCAGAAGAGGGCAGAAAGAGTGCCCCCCTGCTAGTCTTCAGCTGGATGTTGTATAGTCACCAGCAGTCTGTCAAAGAAAGAAAGGAATGTTTAAAGCTCAGAATGGCACCAGGCCCCTCACCCATAAGATGCATTTTGGGATAATCTTGGCACCAGATGATTCATCCCGGGCCATAATGATTAGCTTGAATCTTATAGAAGGGCAGATTACTATACAAATAGTTTTGTTTACATAGGTTAGGGGAACAATGTCTGAGTATAACATACTGGTTTGTCAAGTAGGTTCTGAGCCATTAGGCGGAACCGACTTGAAGACAGAGTCTGGGGTAAATGCATCGTACATTAACATAGCTTAAAACAAACATTTCCATAAGAAAAATGCATTGGTTAACTCAAGGTTTGAGAATAGTTAACTTCAGGTGAAACCAGGTGTCATTATGGCAACACAGTATTTTAAGAGAAACCTCCTTTTAAATTTGTATAGAGAAGGAAAAACTGTAGCTAGTTTGTTTCCTGCTGCCACTTAAGAGAGAGAAAAATATCTGACACTTGCAACCTATTTCCTCCATTTGGAGACCCCTGTCCTTCCTGCCTGTTACCCTCTCAGTGGGTCAGGAAGATCCGCTGGAGAAGGTTTAGGCTACCCACTCCAGGATTCTTGCGCTTCCCTGGTGGCTCAGCTGGTAAAGAATCCACTTGCAATGTGGGAGACCTGGGTTCGATCCCTGGGTTTGGGAAGATCTACCAATCCTGTATGCTGGCCTGGAGAATTCCATGGACTATACAGTCCATGGGGTAGCAAAGAGTTGGACACGTTGGAGCCACTTTCACGTTCATTATTTTAGAAATTTGCATTTCTATTAACTCTTTCGAACCCTGCATTTGTGATCTACTGTCTCCAGAACTTCAGAACCCTGTAATCAGTCGTGACGGATGTGATCTGAAGAAACAGAGCTTGATCTTGATCACTGAGTTTTAACTGGGGGCAGTTTTGTCGTGGGACATTTGATAATGTCTGGGACACATTTTTTTGGTTGTCATAGATAGGAGGGTGCTACTGGCTTCTAGTGGGTAGAGCATCAGGTATTGATAAGGTTTACTCCTTTATTTCAAATGAACCAAGAAAATGACTTAGTGGTTGAAAGAAAGAAAAGAGGGAGGAAGGAAGGACAGGGAGAAAGAAAGGGAAATAAGAAGGAAGGAAGAAAAGAAAGAGCCTTTATATGTGTGGCACACGACAAGCAAAAATCTTAAAAGCAAACTGGTGACTGTGAATATTGGCAGGAAAACAACAAAAATATTCATAATACTTATGAATTAGCACAATAATATGGAGGCAAGGCCCCATATGTGAATATTTCAGGCAGAATAATTTAATACAATGAATTATATATAACTATTTATTATATATTACAACTACCCATATTGCAAATAAGGCACATGTGTGTGCCATGTCTGACTGTTTGTGGCCCCATGGACTGTAGCCACCAGCCTCCTCTGTCCATGGAATTCTCCAGGCAAGAATACTGGAGTGGTTTCTCAAGGGGAGCTTCCTGACCCATGGATTGAACCCAGCTTTCCAGCATTGCAGGCAGATTCTTTACTGTCTCATCCACCAGGGAAGCCCATATAAGGCAAACTGCATCAACTAGAAATTTGTGTGGTCCTATAATTTCTCTTCTTTATACTTTCTTTATTGAACTCTAAAGTAGGTTTCAATTATTTCATAAATTTTTTGCTGGTGTGGTTGCCAGAAATAATATTAAAGTTCTTGTTCATTTAAAGTTAGTTTTGCAGGAATGGCAGGGAGCTGACTCCTTGTCAGTGGCGTCAAACAGAAGAAACGCAATGAATAGATCCCAGGGCTGAGGGTGCTGGAGGGGAAGAGGTCCCCCGTCCCCAGGGATAGCACTTAAACTTTCGCCTGCCACTTTCCAGGCAGGTGTGTTCTAAAGGCCAAGCACATGCTATATATATAACAAGCGCTCAGTAAAGATCTCACAACCGCTTAGAACACAAATCTTGAAAGGACATTAAAGAGTGCTCCGTCTAGCTCCCTCTTGTAAATAGAATGTTTTGCATTTTGCCACTATAAAGTTCTTTACACACAGGTATTATTTTTATTTCATTTAATATTCTCTTTAATCCTGGGAGGTGGTCACTGCCCTGCAGCAAAAGTGGGGGATGCCATAGAGTGAAACAGCCTGGAACTGAACTGAATTCAGTGTATTAAAAGGCAGAGGCATCACTTTCCTGGAAAAGGTCCATCTATTCAAAGCTATGCTTTTTTCCAGTAGTCATGTGAGTTTTGCCAAGAAAATGCACTGGTCATAGCAAACACCCTCTTGCAATAACACAACAGAAGACTCTACACATGGACATCACCAGATGGTCAACACCGAAATCAGATTGATTATATTCTTTGCAGCCAAAGATGGAGAAGCTCTATACAGTCAACAAAAACAAGACCAGGAGCTGACTGTGGCTCAGATCATGAACTCCTTATTCCCCAATTCAGATGTGAATTGAAGAAAGTAGGGAAAACCTCTAGACCATTCAGGTATGACCTAAGTCAAATCCCTTATGATTATACAGTGGAAGTGAGAAATAGATTTAAGGGCCTAGATCTGATAGAGTGCCTGATGAACTATGGAAGGAGGTTCATGACATTGTACAGGAGACAGGAATCAAGACCATCCCCATGGAAAAGAAATGCAAAAAAGAAAAATGGCTGTCTGGGGAGGCCTTACAAATAGCTGTGAAAAGAACAGAAGTGAAAAGCAAAGGAGAAAAGGAAAGATACAAGCATCTGAATGCAGAGTTCCAAAGAAGAGTAAGAAGAGATAAGAAAGCCTTCCTCAGCAATCAATGCAAAGAAATAGATGAAAACAACAGAATGGGAAAGACTAGAGACATCTTCAAGAAAATTAGAGATACCAAGGGAACATTGCATGCAAAGATGGGCTCGATAAAGGACGGAAATGGTATGGACCTAACAGAAGCAGAAAATATTAAGAAGAGGTGGCAAGAATACATGTAAGAACTGTACAAAAAAGATCTTCACAACCCAGATGATCATGATGGTGTGATCACTCACCGAGAGCCAGACATCCTGGAATGTGAAGTCAAGTGGGCCTTAGAAAGTATCACTACGAACAAAGCTAGTGGAGGTGATGGAATTCCAGTGGAGCTATTTCAAATCCTGAAAGATGATGCTGTGAAAGTGCTGCACTCAATATGCCAGCAAATTTGGAAAACTCAGCAGTGGCCATAGGACTGGAAAAGGTCAGTTTTCATTCCAATCCCAAAGAATGCTCAAACTACAACACAATTGCACTCATCTCACATGCTAGTAAAGTAATGCTCAAAATTCTCCAAGCCAGGCTTCAGCAATATGTGAACCATGAACTCCCTGATGTTCAAGCTGGTTTTACAAAAGGTAGAGGAACCAGAGATCAAATTGCCAACATCCGCTGGATCATGGAAAAAGCAAGAGAGTTCCAGAAAAACATCTATTTCTGCTTTATT
>SJYO01020080.1:34813426-34862530 GCA_006410555.1 Capra ibex
TGCTTTTGAACTGTGGTGTTGGAGAAGACTCTTGAGAGTCCCTTGGACTGCAAGGAGATCCAACCAGTCCATTCTGAAGGAGATCAGCCCTGGGATTTCTTTGGAAGGAATGATGCTAAAGCTGAAACTTCAGTACTTTGGCCACCTCATGCAAAGAGTTGACTCATTGGAAAAGTCTCTGATGCTGGGAGGGATTGGGGGCAGGAGGAGAAGGGGACGACAGAGGGATGAGATGGCTGGATGGCATCACCGACTCAATGGACGTGAGTCTGAGTGAACTCCGGGAGTTGGTGATGGACAGGGAGGCCTGGCGTGCTGTGATTCATGGGGTCGCAAAAAGTCGGACACGACTGAGCGACTGAACTGAACTGAACTGATGTGAGAACTGGACAATAAGGAAGACTGTGCACCACAGTGTTATGGGAAGCACACTGATTGAAACCGCCCACCCTGGCCAGGCACCGTAGTAATAATTTGCATGAATTGTTTTATGACAGGAGATCCTGATAAGGAATACGGAACTAATAAGCCACCACCAACCGGAAGAGTTCGGGAGAGGTTGAAAGGAGACACCATGTGTCTGTCCACTTCCCAGAATCCCTCTAGCTAGCATCCATCTTGGCTGAGTGATGCGTGTGCCACCAGAAAAGACTTTGAATTAGAAGGATTGGCCAAAGGCCACCCAGAAACTATTCCCATCACCATAAAACCCGAGACTGCAAGCCACATGGCAGAGCTGTTCTCCTGGGTTCCCTTACCCCACTGCTCTCCACCCGGGTGCACTTTCCCAATAAAATCTCTTGCTTTGTCAGCACATGTGTCTCCTCAGATGATTCATTTCTGAGAGTTAGACAAGAGTCCAGTTTCTGGCCCTGGAAGGGGTCCCCCTTCCTGCAACAAAAGGATTGATGCTTTTGAACTGTGGTGCTAGAGAAGACTCTTGAGAATCACTTGGACTGCAAGGAGATCAAACCAGTTAATCCTAAAGGAAACCAACCCTGAATATACATTAGAGGGACTAATGCTGAAGCTGAAGTTCTAACATTTTGGCCACCTGATGCAAAGGAGTGACTCATTGGAAAAGACCCTGATGCTGGGAAAGATTGAAGGCAAGAGAAGAAGGGGACGACAGAGGATGAGATGGTTGGATGGCACCACTGACTCAATGGACATAAATCTGAGAAAACTCTGGGAGACACTGAAGGACAGGAAAGCCTGGCATGCTGCAGTCCATGGAGTTGCAAAGATTCAGACAGGACTAGCCGACTGAACAACAATAAATTGAGTTGTGAAAAACTGACTCTTTTAACATGACTTTTTCCTGAAATATTTCCCATGAAGACAGCTTGATCACTTTTGGACCTTATGATAAAATACTTATAGTCATAATCTCTGACAATCATGAAATGAGATTTCATGCTCCACTTCTTTCCCTATTTTATTGAGTATGATTGACATATAACAACATGTAAGTTTCAGGTGTTCAATTACGATGATCTGGAACACATGCACATTGCAAATTGGTTACCACAAGGAAGTTACTCAATCCCGCTATCCTCTCATATGATTTCCATTTGGGGCATGTTGGGAATATTTAGGATCTACTCTCTTGGAAACTTTCAAGTATAACAATCCGGTTTTGTTCATTATAGTCACCACATTGTACATTAGCTCTGAGGAACACTTTCATCTTGTAACTGAAAACCGGTACCCTTTGACCAACATCTCCCTGTTTCCTTCTCCCCCAGCCCATGACAGCCACCATCCTACTCTTTCTATGAGCTTACTTTTTTGGATTCCACATAGAAGTGACCGGGCTCCACTTTTATGTAGAACTCTATCCTGGAAGCCTGGATCCCTCTGTGCAGGAGGCTGGCTTTGGCTCACAGCCTCCATCACTCAGGTTCACCATGATGGCTACAGCCCCAATCCCACCCCTACCCCTGCCATCTTCCCAATACTGCTGCTAAATTTTGTTCTCCTTTAAACTGGCTTTTCTTTTCTTGTTATTTTTTTCTTCTTGAAAACAGGGTCTACTGGTAGCCCCAGAATCTGAGGCCCTGTTCTTCAAGCTTGTTAACAGTTGCCCCACACAGAGCAGTGATGAGAGGCTCCAGGGTTTTCCCCAGACCCCATACTGCAGCACTAAAAACAACCAAAAAATGCTCTGGAAAGATGCCAATGCCAGAGGTGTTCCTGGCAGGAGAATTCGAAATCCAAGGGATGTGAAGGTTTCCATGGTGTCTGCACTCATTACCTGTCAGAAGAGCAGCAGGAGGGGTTCTGGGGAACGCTGACACTGGTGTGTGATCTGGCTGCCTTCTTACCAGCTGTATAACTTGGGGCAACTCACTTCACCCCTCTGTGCCTTAGACTCATCTTCCCACCCCACGAGAGGGATGTTATGAGTCAATGGGTGTAAAATATAGTCAACTTCGTTCTTCGAAGTTTCGAAGACTTGATAAAACATCTTTTTATTTCTGTACACTTGCAGTCCCACTTACATTGCAATTACTTGTAACTCCCAAATCAACACACGCTAGTGGGGTTTTAAAACATTTTTATTTATTTAATTTTTGGCTGCACTGGGTCTTCGTTGCTGCCTGCGAGCTTTCATGATAATTCTATAAAGTTGCCATGAATACTGAATTAGGAAATATAGAACAGCTATGGGCGGGTGCTACTCTTTTTGGGGGGCAGAGGCTCCAGGGATGTGGGCTCAGTAGTTGTGGCACATGAGCTTAGTTGCCCCAGGCATATGGGATCTTCCTGGACCTGTGTCCCCTGCATTGGCAAGACAATTCTGGACTGCCAGGGGACTTCATTTCACAGGGTTTTTGTGGTCATCCTCAGATATATACACAGCGCAGCAAAAAATTAGTTGCCCAATGTACATGTTTCCAATTGAGGTTGTATAAGGCTATGACTCTGCCTTCTTGTTCCAAGTCTCATGCTATAAACAAGCGTCCTTTTCATAGTCTATTCATCACCAACGTTTTTGTGCTTTTTGTTGATTTTACTGTTCAAAATCCACCCTAGTACAATGCTGACCTACCGTCTAGTGTTCCTTTGCACAAGAAGGCTACAGATGTGCTGGAGAAAATACATGTGTTAAGATTTGTTGAGGCACAATATGTATGAAATAATGTCTTTGGTGGCTCAGACAGTAAAGAATCTGCTGGCAATGTGGGAGACCTGGGTTCAATCCCTTGGTCAGGAAGATCCCCTGGAGGAGGGCATGGCAACCCACTCCGGTATTCTGGCCTGGAGAATCATCATAGACAAAGGAGCCTGGCAGGCTCTGGGGTTGCAAAGAATTGGATATGACTGAGTGACTAAGCACACACACAGAAAGAAACACACTTAAAACAAAGTTATTTATTTGATTAGTGTATGAAAATGTTGCGACCAAAAACTTGTAGGAACTATGGCATCTGGTCCCATCCCTTCATGGGAAATAGAGGAGGAAACAGTGGAAACAGTGAGAGGCTTTATTTTGGGGGGCTCCAAAATCACTGCAGATGGTGACTGCAGCCATGGAATTAAAAGATGCTTGCTCCTTGGAAGAATAGTTATGACCAACCTAGAAAACATATTTAAAAGCAGAGACATTACTTTGCCAACAAAGGTCCATCTAGTCAAAGCTATGGTTTTTCCAGTGGTCATGTATGGATATGAGAGTTGGACTATAAAGAAAGCTGAGCAGTGACGAATTGATGCTTTTGAACTGTGGTGCTGGAGAAGACTCTTGAGAGTCCCTTGGACTGCAAAGAGATCCATCCAGTCCATCCTAAAGGAAATCAGTCCTGAATATTCATTGGAAGGACTGATGCTGAAGCTGAAACTCCAATCCTTTGGCCACCTGATTCAAAGAACTGACTCACTGGAAAAGACCCTGATGCTGGGAAAGATTGAAGGTGGGAGGAGAAGGGGACAACAGAGGATAAGATAGTTTGATGGCATCACCAACGCAATGGACATGAGTTTGAGTAAGCTCCAGGAGTTGGTAATGGACAGGGAGGCCTGGCGTGCTGCAGTCCATGGGGTCGCAAAGAGTTGGGCACAACTGAGCGACTGAACTGAACTCAACTCAACTCAACCCTGTATTTCTCCAGTGTTAGTTGTTCTGTATTTCCTAATTCATAATTCATGGAAACTTTATAGAACTATCATGAAAAGTAAGAACCAGCTATACTTAGAAGGATATCTGACATAGCGTAATGCCCTGGGAGTATCACCATTTAATCATTATTATTTGTAAACTAATACTTGTAAATTAATTGCAAATAATTCAAAATCATTGTTTTTTTTAGTCACTAAGTCATGTCTAACTCCTGAGACCCCATGGACAGTAGCCCACCAGACTCCTCTGTCCATGGGATCTCCCAGGCAAGAATACTGCAATAAGTTGCCAGTTCCTTCTCCAGGGGATATTCTTGACCCAGGGATCAAACCTGCATCTCCTGAATTGCAGGAGGATTCTCTACTGCCAAGCCAGTGGGGAAGACCTAAAAATTGATTTTTATTTGTAAATTCTTGTAGTCAGTGTTACTGGGTTAACAGAGATTGTCAGCTGTAAAAACCCCATAGAAATGTATTGCCTACACATCATCTAAAGAGTGCCTTGATTCGCTTTCATCACGTAGTGAATGGCGCCACCTCCATCTCTATCCTGGAGCACTGCAGTACCATCCTGACTCTTCCCCTCATCCACTTGGATAGATTCTCAATTTGGTAGTTTAAGTCATCTTTTTAAAAAATGTTAGCTGAATAATACCACTCCCTTCAAATCCTTTCACTGGCTTCACTTTACACCTAGAATAGATCTGAAGCTCTTCTGGAAACTCTGAAGGTGTATGTACAGTCATCTCCACTCCTCCAACCTCTGTCTCCTGCCTCACCACATGACTCTAAACAAGGACCCCCACATGAAACTCTCTACCCTCATCTCACATAGTTCACACTCTGACTTCAGTTAGGTCCCTGCTGAAGTCACCTCCTCAAGCCCATCTCCCCGATTGTCCTGTGCAAAACAGCTTCATTCCCCTCCCTTCTTCTCCATCCTCTTCCTCAGCTCTGTTCTATTTGTCTGATTTCTGTCCCCACCCCCCAAGACAGGAAGCTCCAGGAGGGCAGGGAGCCTGCCTCTTGGTCCCTAGTGTTTCATCAGCACCTAGAACAGCGCCCGGAGTCCAGGTCGATCTTGATCATCCTGTGTTAGGTGAACGAATGTTACTTTGACTGAATTGACTTGACTTGCTGTCCAAGTTGACTGGATGGTTTTGGACTGTTTGCACAGCCAGGGCTTTTTCTTGGGGAATAAATGTGCTACTCAGTCAGCCAGCCATCAGATATGTTTTTTAATAGATTTTTTAAAAAATTTATTTTGTTGCACAGGATCTTAGTTGTAGCACCCAGGATCTCAGATATTGGCACATGGGATCTTCGATCTTTGTTGCACTGAGGGCACTCTTAGTTGCATCAAGTGGGTTCTAGTTTCCCAGCCAGGGATGGAACTCAGGCCTCCTGCAGTGGGAACTCAAGTGTGGAGTCTTAGTACCTGGACCTCCAGGGAAGTCCCTCAAACATAGTTTACTTGGCAGTGTTACTCTGTAGTTCCTGCTCAGGTAGAGGTGAACTAGTAACTTGGTGAACTGTCTATAAAGTCAAGATTGAAATGTAGCCACCTCATTTTTCTTCCCACAGACTCCTTCGCCTCATTAAAAGGAAGCCAAGTGTCTTCCTCTTGAGACCTTCTGCTTCTTTTGATTTGCCCAGGACCCCAGACATTTCTTCTTGCCAACAAGGGGCAAAAGCATCTCTGGTTTCCCACCTTCACCCTCTGGCTTATGGTCAAGCCAGAGGCCCTTCTCCTCTCTTCAGGGAGGCCTCATCCCAGTTCCCACACAGCCCCAGGGCCTAAAGCTTGGAGGGGAGACAACTCCATCCCTAGACCCTGAGTTCTCCCGGATGAGTTCCTACATCACAGCTCACAGCTAGTCCCCAACAGGTTCACCCCCAGCGGGTTTCACTCCCAGCTCCCATCCGGGGAGCTTCCCAAGTTGCCCCCGAGGGCCTGAGGTTGGGACACTGTTCAGTTCCACCCTGCCTCGTTAGTGTGGGGTAACTTCTTCTTTACCCTCAAAACAGAAACATGCCAACTCTACTCCTTCCCTGGTAACCCAGGGCAACCCTGCCTGCACCTGGCTTTTGATGAGTCGAAGACGATTGACCAGACTGACCAGCCCTGTGTCTTCTGAAAGGTGGCTTCTCTCACCAAGAAAAATAAAAGAAGCACACTTTAATTTCCATTGTGACATGACTCTCAACTACATTTGTAAATGAAAGCTTTTTTTAAAAAAGGTCCATTTCAGACTCGCCTGGTGGCTCAGTGGTAAAGTATCCACCTTACAGGGCAGGGGACCCCAGTTCAACCCCTGGTCCCGGAAGATTCCACACGCAGCCGCAACTAACCCTCAATACAGTCAAATTAAAAAAACAAAACAAAGAATATTTGCACATGAAGTCCTATCTCTATTTGAGAAATAAAAGCTTTATGCTCATTGTAATTTTGTCTATACCCACAACTCAGTGAGAAAGGTATTTTTTCAGGTGGAGAATCTTTAACAGTTCCCTGGAATTAACCTAGGTGGGACTTTTGTCAAAAGAATATAATGTTATATTTGAACCAGATATCTTTTCATTGGCTACTATTTTATTTTATTTACTTTGCTATACAATAGGTCCTTGCTGTTAATCCATTTTAAATACAGCAGTGTGCACATGTCCATCCTAAACTCCCTAACAACTCCCTAACTATCCCTTCCCCTCATCCTTCCCCCTGGCAACTATAAATTCATTTTCAAAGTCTGTGAGTCTCTGTTTTATAAGTAAGTTCAGCTGTATCCTTTCTTTTTATACCTGGTGGCTCAGTGGTAAAGAATCTGCCAGCAATGCAAGAGACCTGGGTTCGATCCCTGGATGGGGAAGATCCCCTGGAGAAGGGAATGGCTACCCTCTCCAGTATTCTTGCTTGGGAAATCCAGTGAACAGAGGAGCCTGGAGGACTACAGTCCATGGGATGGCAAAGAGACTGACAGGACTGAGAACTAACAACACTCTTTCTGTTTTACAAATAAGTTCATTTGTATCATTTCTTTTTGTATTCCACATATAAAGGAAGTAAGTCAGACAGTGAAAGAAAAATAATCATATGTGTTTTCATAATGAAGGAGCAATAAGGAAATTGGTAGGTCTAAAAACAGTTTGGACACACAGTAGCAAGGGGGAAAATCCTATTTTTATTAATGGAAGTGTGAGGAAAAGACTCCAAAGCAAACTTATTTGGAGATTTTTTAATATACAGATTTTTTTCTCCTTATAAATCTAATTGATTTTTAAGGCATTACCGGTCTGTATGTCTCTGGCGCACTTATATCCACTCCATTTGAATATGAATCCTATTGGGTCACTGTAGAAGCATTCGATATATGTAAAAACTTGAAAGCTCTTTTGTAAGCCCGTCTTCAAACCAGGAAGTTGAATTTTCCCAGAATCAAACTGGCTCATGTTTCAACAGAAACTCAGAGCTCGCAAAATACTGGCTGTATTTCTCTATTCCTGGCTAAGACTTTTCTTGCCTTCCCCCCCTTTTTGCTCTAAGAGTGCCACGTTGCTATAGATTCAGGTCGTAGTTCTCCTAGGTCGGGACAAAGCTAGGCGTTTCACCTGATTGAGGACTTTGGGGGCTTTGCTCAAGTTTCTGCCATGGGATTTGAAGGCATAATTGTTAGATGGCTGGAAGTAAGCTGAGAAGTTTCTGAGGTCACAGAAAAAGACCAAGGATCACATACCTGCTGGAAATAGGCAGGTTATGCACTAATTAACAGCTGTGAGTCAGCAGAGAAAAAGACCTGAGTCTACCTTGGTGGATGTGAAAGTTGGCAAAAAGGAGTTCCCACCTACCCTTTTAACCTAGGTGGGACTAGGTGTTAGCAACAAAACTGAGCTGGATGTCTGGTTTAATTATAGCAAGGCACCTTCCCAAGTGGCTCAGTGGTAAAGAATCCCCCTGCCAGTGCAGGAGACGAGGGTTCAGCATTTGGGTTGGGAAGATCTCCTGGAGAAAGAAACGGCTACCCACTCCAGTGGAAAAATCCTATGGACGAAGGAGCTTAGCACAGTCATGGGTTCGCAAAGAGTCAGACACAGCTGAGCACATGCATGTCACACACACACACACAATCCAAGTCTTCAAAGATGGAGTTCAAGAGATTCCTGAGGAAAATTCCTATTTTCATATTCATGAAAGTCAGATTGAAATTTAGCGTTTCCTTCAGCTGTGAATGAGGGGGAAATGGTAATGATAATCTGTGAGTGTGTCCCCAATTAAAATCACAAACACTTTTATATCTCATTCCAGTTGTGCATGTGCACGCTAATTCGCTTCAGTCGTGTCTGACTCTTTGTGACCCCATGGTCTGTAACCACCAGGCTCCTCTGCCCATAGGATTCTCCAGGCAAGAATACTGGAGTGGGTTACTGTGCCCCCTCCACGGGATCTTCCCGACTCAGGGATCGCGCTTGTGTCTCACGTCTCCTGCAATGGCAGGCGGGTTCTTTACCACTAGGGCCACCAGGTGGAACTGCGCTCAAAGTGTCACGTGTGCTCCTCACAACTTCAAACTTTCAGTCGTTCTTAGATCTGCTTCTGGGCTTTATTTGATGTGTCCATAAAGGAATACAGATATTACTTCATTGCTTCTTAATATTTCTTCTTAATCACATATTTCTTTGTAATAATTGATGACTGTATTTCAATGTACTTGGCTTTCTTTGAGAATCCTATGCATTTTATTCTATATCAATACATTAACAACAGTATTTAGAGAAGAGTTCGCCTGACCAGTGAAGGGATCCATAGCTCAGTAATGCTTAAGAACCCTTGAACTAGAATTTATTTCACATGAAACCTATACATCCTAAAATGTTCCTATTCTTGAATTCTCTTCAACAGGGATATGAGTTACACGGGTGTATTTAATTTGTCAAAATTATAGTGAGTGAAAACAACTTAAACGTGCTCTAACTAGGGAATGGATAAAGAGACTGGAGTGTACATGCTTAGTCGTGTCTGACTCTTTTGCGACCCCGCGGATTGTAGCCCCCCAGGCTCCTCTGTCCGTGGAATTCTCCAGGCAAGAATACTGGAGTGGGTTGCCATGCCCTCCTCCAGGGGATCTTCCCGACCCAGGGAACTGAACCTGGGTCTCCTGCGTTGCAGGCAGATTCTTTACCATCTGAGCCACCTGGGAAACCCCGAAGAAACCGGTACATCCGTACAATGGAATACTTCTGAAGCTACTGAAATGAGCTACTGAAACATGCAACAACATGGATGAATCTCAAATGCATGGTGAAATCTGGAAGGAGCCAAACTTAAAAAGTCCACAGACTCCGTGATTCCATTTACATGACACTATGTCCAAGTCAAAAACAGACAAACACAAAACAGATTAGTGGTTGGCTAAGGGCAGAGATCAGAGTCAAGAACTGCTGACAAAGGGCACAGGAGATTTTCAAGGGCTGATGGCATTTTTGTAATTCAATGCCTGTTAATTTACCTGCAATTAATAGTGCTGCAAATATAACCTATAAGCTAGTTTCATGAATATCCCCTATATTCCAACTCCCCCCAAAGAGGTAGGTGGCTGGACAGCCCATAAGCGCAGAGTGCAAGCCAACAACTCTCCCTCTGCCTCTGCCCCAATCACACATGGTCCCTTCTGGCTCTGAGTGCCTGTGTCTGCCCCACGTCCATCCCATTTCTACCTGCTGCTTTCCCATCATTTCCTCATCTCAGCCCAGCCTCTTTCCCTTGGTTTTTTCAAACATAGCAACTCACAGAAAGTAGTTGGCATTACTGGGACATAATTTATAGCCCAAACTTGGATACGAAAACGAAGTTTTTATGCTATGGCTACAGGTATATGGCTCCTTGGAAGAAAAGTTACGACCACCCTAGACAGCATATTAAAAAGCAGATACATTACTTTGCCAATAAAGGTCCATCTAGTCGAAGCTATGGTTTTTCCAATAGTCATGTATGGATGTGAGAGTTGGATTATAAAGAAAGCTGAGCACTGAAGAATTGATGCTTTTGAACTGTGGTGTTGGAAAAGACTCTTGAGTCCCTTGGACTGCAAGGAGATCCAACCAATCCATCCTAAAGGAAATCAGTCCTGAATATTCATTGGAAGGATTGATGCTGAAGCTGAAACTCCACTATTTGGCCACCTGATGTGAAGAACTGACTCATTGGAAAAGACCCTGATGCTGGGAAAGATTGAGGGCAGGAGGAGAAGGGGACAACAGAAGATGAGATGGTTGGATGGCATCGCAGACTCAATGGACGTAAGTTTGAGTAAGCTCGCTGCAGTCCATGGGGTCACAAACAGTCAGACACAACTAAGCAACTAAACTAACTGAACTGAGCAGGTGTAAACCACGAGATTGTCCTGGCAATCTGGCTCCATGGTGTGGGAGAGGTCTACTTCAGATTTAGGGCTCATCATACGCAGTTGTTTACATCAGAACCACAAGAAGGAAAAAAATGACAAAAACTGAAGATTAGACATACGGATTCTTAAGGCCCTTAGACAATTCCTGGTCCCAAGAATTACTCCTATAACAGGGGTCCCACTCTCCATCTCCACCTTAACTGCTCACACAGTGATTTAGCCAACCTCCGGTTTCATTCCTCACCCAATCTGCCTATGCCCTGAGAGCTATTGTTCCAACCCAAATGGCTCATCGGAGGTGCTTTTGCTAATCAGTTCTCTCCCCTGATAGGATCATTCCATCTGCTGGAGAATGAAACCAGGGGCAGTAACATGAATAATGACACGCGAATGTGCTAAACTCAGGGTGGCTTATCTCGCTCCATCCTTTCAGAGCCTTATGAGGTAACTGAAACGATGATGCCCATTTTAAAGATAGGCAGATTGAGATTCAGGGTATCAAATAAACCTGGAAAGCAATGGAGCCAATGATCCAAGCCGGATCCCTCAGACTGCGTGGGCGACCCTGGGGACCGCTGCAGCGGGTCACCGTCAGCCTTGCCTTGTCCCAGGTGCCTAGCACAGTGGTCAGGCAAATATTTGCTGTCTGCCTGCCTACCTGCCTGTCTGATGTAACTGTTTAAACAACCAAATTAACTCAACAGCTCCCACCACATTCCCAAACTGCTTGAGCTCAAATAGTCAGTAAAGGTCAGTGTGAGCTAATGGGCGCAGAATCGAGGTCAAGAAAATGCTCCTGTTTTCAACTTCTCCTCAAGTGGAGATAACCTTGTTCAGAAGTTCGACGTCATTTCCCCTTTAGACACCAAGACCCAGACTTAACACCACACCAGGTGACTTCTCTATGACTTTACACCTGCGAACGTGAAACTGAAAATACGGATGAAGAATTCATGTTTTGTAATGTTGTAAGTCAACTACATGTGGGTGTGCTGAGTCCCATTGGTCATGTCGAAGTCTTTGCAACCCCATGGACTGCAGCTCACCAGATTCCTCTGTCCATGGGATTCTCCAGGCAAGAATATTGGAGTGGGTTGTCATCTCCTTCTCCAGGGGATCTTCCCAAACCAAGGATCGAACCCTCATTTCCTCCATCTTCTGCATCTCAAGCGGATTCTTTACCCACCAAGCCACCTATTGTACATCGACTACAGTTCAATTTAAAAAAAATAAAGATTCCAGATTTTGGTTAACCCACGGCATAAATATAAAACATTAGAAATATCCTCCAAGGCAGACAGGAAATTTCCATTTCAACCAAATGCTTGATTACAAGAAACTGCCATGGTTTTACATAACCAGTAGCCCTGTCTTTTCTAATGGATGTGTTGACAAGCCAAAGGGAGGAATTTTAGAAGCATTTTTCTCATGGACACATTGTGATAAATGGCAATTAGGTATCCAGAGACAGTTCCTCCTGTGAGTCCAGGGGTGGGAGAGCTGAACACCAGAGGAACAAGCTAAGAAAGCTTCATTCTTCTTTCCTGGACCAAAAACGAATAGGCCATCCGTTCTCATAAAATGAGTGAGTTTCTGGAATCCTCCCCACCTTTTCTGCTTCCTCTCAGAGATCCTAATGTTATTCCTGACAATTCCAGATTCTTGGCTTCGTCCTTTATTGACATGAGGACTCCAGAGTCTCCACGTCTCTGCCTCTATCTTCATCCCAATCAGCTACATCTCCTTCAAAGCAAAATCTTATCCACCTTAGTGTGAGTGAGTTCTAATAAGTGCTCAGAAATGCTAACAGCAGCTCTTATTTAGTGCTAACCGTCTGCTGTTCTGGTGGTGGTGATGGTGATTTAGTTGCTAAGTCGTGTCTGACTCTTGTGATGTCCCCATGGACTATATCCTTCCAGGTTCCTCTGTGCACGGAATTATCCAGGCAAGAATACTGGACTGGGTTGCCATTCCCTTCTCCAGAGGATCTTCCCAACCCAGGGATCGAACCCATGGTTCTCCTGCATTGTGGGCAGATTCTTTACCCTCTGAGCCACCAGGGAAGCTCCGTATTAACTCATAGTAGTAGTAGTAGCAGCAATGTTAGTCGCTCAGTCATGTCTGACTCTTGCAACCCCACGGACTGAAGGCTGCCAGACTCCTTTGTCCATAGGATTCTCCAGGCAAGTATACTGAAGTGAGTTGCCATTCCCTTCTCCAGGGAATCTTCCTATCCAGGAATCCCACCTGGGTTTCCCACACTGCAGGCAGATTCTTTACTGTCTGATCTACTAGGTATATGGTGCTTATAATAATTCTGAAGATAAATACTGTTATTACTACCTTGCACGAAAGAGGAAGAGACTAGGAGTGTGGCTCCTTCAGGGCTAAAGCTGTGTGGCTTTGTCAGCCACGCTAGCCACACTCCTGCAGCCACGAAATCAAAAGACACTTGCTCCTTGGAAGAAAAGTTATGACCAACTGAGGCAGCATATTAAAAAACAGAGACATTACTTAGCCAACAAAGGCCATCTAGTCAAGAGGAAGGAATAGAGAGGGTAAGTATTTTGCCCAAAGGCACCCAGTTGGAAAGCAGCACAACTCAGCGATGCACCTAGACAGCCTGGCTCCAGTCAGTGAACTTGATCCTATGAACTTGACCCTTCCTAATACTTGGGAGGCATGGACCTGGTGCCAATCACCTGTATGTATTGAGGAGATATGCTCTAAGACTTGCCAGCCTGCCAGTCACTGTGCTGGAGCTGGAACACAGGGCTGACAAAGCCACACAGCTTTAGCCCTGAAGAAGCCCCACTCCTGGGAGGTCTCAGACAGTTAGCCCAGTAATGGCAACAGCAGAGTGGGGGAGGGAGGCAGTGAATGTTGTATTAGGAGAGGGCAGCCCATCTAGGAGCATGTGGGAGCTGTACCCCATCCTGACTTGGGGCTGAATAGATGTGGAGTGAGGCTTGGCAAATAGTTGGGGAAACAATGGAAACAGTGACAGATTTTATTTTTCGGGGGGAGGCTCCAAAATCACTGCAGATGGTGAATGTAGCCACGAAATTAAAAGACGGTTGCTCCTTGGAAGAAAAGTTATGACCAACCTAGACAGCATATTTAAAAAAAGAGACATTACTTAGCCAACAAAGGTCCATCTAGTCAAAGGTATGGTTTTTCCAATATGGAGAGTTGGACTATAAAGAAAGCTGAGCGCTGAAGAATTGATGCTTTTGAGCTGTGCTGTTGGAGAAGACTCTTGAAAGTCCCTTGGACTGCAAAGAGATCCATCCAGTCCATCCTAAAGGAAATCAGTCCTGAATATTCATTGGAAGGACTGATGCTGAAGCTGAAACTCCAATCCTCTGGCTACCTGATGTGAAGAACTGACTTATTGGAAAAGACCCTGATGCTGGGAAAGATTGAGGGTGGGAAGAGAAGGGGATGACAGAGGATGAGATGGTTGGATGGCATCACCGACTCAATGGACATGAGTTTGAGTAAGCTCCGGGAGTTGGTGATAGACAGGGAGGCCTGGCGTGCTGCAGTCCATGGGGTTGCAAAGAGCTGGACATGACTAAGCGACTGAACTAAACTGAACTGGAGGCTTGGCCAGGTGTAAGGTCCACCTGAAAAAAGAGCAGAAGTTTAACTGGCAAAAGCAAAGAAAAAAAAAAGAAGAGAAGAGAAAAAGGGAAAAAGAAAAGAGGGAGGTGTCACCTGCAGGAGGTGAGTGAGTGTGAAGGACATGGCTGAGGCCCAGGGGAAGGCCCTGGCTCTCACTCTCTACATCTCATGCAACTGCTTCCTGGAAAGTGGAGGGTCTGACCTCACAAAGTGCAGGACTCTGATGGCGGCCCCAGGCTTCACAGCAAAGAGTCACGGGGCAGGGGTGTGGCTCCTGCAGAGCAGCCACCCAACGGCAGGGTTGTGGCTTTCCAAGCAGTGGTTCTCCACAGGGGACATTCAGCCAAATCTGGAGGCACTGTGGTTGTGAAGGCTTGGGGGAGTGCCCCGGCATCTAGTGGATGGACCCAAGGGGCGCTGCTAGACATCCTACAGGACACAGGACAGCACCCCAGGCCAGTCTCTGGCCTGGCCCCAGATGCCAAACAGTGCCCACAATAAGACGCCACAGGCCAAACAGAGGGCCCACACAGAGCAACTCGTGAGCAATTCCCAAGTGTCCCGTGGGACAAAGATGGAGAAATAGGGCTCTCTGAAGTGGCTGACTTCAAAAGGAAATGAAACAAGGCTTTTGAGAAATTCCAAGTGTTTTAAAAAAATAAACAAAATAAAATGTTAGGAAGCCCCTGTGCCAGGCTCGAAGTCCTGGTTTCAGGTTCCTAACTCCCTGGAGCAGGTCTGCATAGAGGTGGGGCCACTCCCTGGTCCAGCCCATGCAGACTGCGCGATCCTGCACCCGCCAGGGAGCCTAGTCTGATATGTGAGAGGCTGAACCCTGGGTCCAGCATGAAATGAGCTGATTGTGTGCTGACCAATGACAGCTGGTCAGCTTCAGCCCTTCCCCACTTCCCTTGCCCCGTGAGTCTGGGACAGGAGACGAAGGCATCTGAGATGGGGATCTCTCATCTAACTCCCTCTCTCCCTCCAGGACCAGTGGTCCGCAAGAGGGTAGGGTGTCTACACCCCAGAGTCAAAGGAATAAATAAAAGCACATATTCAGAGTTTTTTGGTATTAACACTCTTAATACTTGCTTTTCGTGTATGTTTTAAAGTATAATATTTTATAACTAATATATAAAATGTATTAGTAAAGCAAATATGCAAATATGTGGCTTATATCTGGAGAAAAACCATAATCAAAAACATAATTGTATCCCATTGTTCTTGGGCTCCCCTGGTGCCTCAGCTGGTAAAGAATCTGTCTGCAGTGCTGGAGACCTGGGTTCGATCCCTGGGTTGGGAAGATCCCCTGGAGGAGGGCTTGGCAACCCATTCCAGTATTCTGATCTGGAGAATCCCCATGGACAGAAGAGCCTGGTGGGCTACCGTCCACGGGGTCACAAAGAATCAGAAATGGCGGAAAGACAAATATCATATGATATTGCTTATATGTGGAATCTAAAAACATGGGTTCAAATGAACTTATTTACGAAACAGACTCACAGACTTGGAAAACAAACTATGGTTACCAGAGGGTAAGGGGGGAGAAGGGATAAATTTGGAGATTGGGATTGACATAGAGATCCTACTATATATAAAACTGATAAGGACCTACTGTACAGCACAGGTAATTTTACTCAATACTCTGAAATCCCCTATATGGGAAAATAATCTTAAAAAACGAGTAGATATGTGGTGAAGGACAGGGAAGTCTGGCCTGCTGCAGTTCATGGGGTCACAAAGAGTCAGACACAGCTGAGTGACTGATTAACAACAAAGTGTGTATGTATAACTGATTCACTTCTCTGTACAGCAGAAACTAACTCAACACTGTATATTAACTATACTCCAATAAAAATGAATTTTTAACTAAGATAAATATGTAAATGCATGGCTATTTTTAGATTAATATGCTTACATGAATTAGGATATTGGGAGTACAAAAGTTCATAAAATGTTTGAGGTGCATCATGGAACACTTTTGCTTTGGCTATGGTCTATTTGTTAGCATGGACTCTGAAATGGGGTGACTTGGGAAGTTGCTTTTTTTCTTTCAATGTTTTAAAAGTTTTTAAATTAATTTCTTTTTAATTTTCAGCCATGCCTTGTAGCACATGGGATCTTAGTTCCCCAAAGAGGGATCGAAGCCATGCTCCCTGCATTGGAAGGCAAATTTTTTTCTTAACCTAACAGAACACAAAATTTCATTCACATGGTTTCAGACTCCACTTTGCAACGACCTTTAGAAAAACTGCTGCTGCTGCTAAGTCACTTCAGTCGTGTCCGACTCTGTGTGACCCCACAGACGGAATTTCACAAGGCTCCTCTGTCCCTGGGACTCTCCAGGCAAGAACACTGGAGTGGGTTGCCATTTCCTTCTCCAATGCATGAAAGTGAAAAGTGAAAGTGAAGACACTCAGTCATGTCCGACTCTTAGCGACCCCATGGATGGCAGCCCACCAGGCTCCTCCATCCATGGGATTTTCCAGGCAAGAGTACTGGAGAAGGGTGCCATTGCCTTCTGTCAAATTTGGGTTTAGTGTCAAAGAAGAATATCCACAGTAAAGTAAAAAGGGTATGAAATTATTCTTCCTTTCTCTAACTATATAACTGTGGTGAGGCATGATTTCCTTCATAAACCTAAACAAAAATAGTATAGGGAGGCAGATTCTGAACTACTGGTCTGCCTGGGAAATCCTCAACATTTTTTTTAGACCAAAGGTTTCTACTTTCCTCAGATTGAAGTTCTTCTCTTGGGAACTTTTTCAGCAAAGTGGGCTTGAAGCGGCTGTGCACAGAAGGTAGGTTTCCAACAATCAGCCTGGGTCTACCTCCATCACGGCCTTAGGGACTCACTCTGCTTTGGCTGGAGTCTGTTCGGCAGACAGTGAGGGGATCCCTGTGCCCCTACCAGCGGAAGGGAGCCTGGATTAAAGATGCTGTCTCCTGGCCAGAGGTGGGAAGGATCCTTAGTTCATCGAGTTCTTCTCTTCTTTGCTTTCCCACATTCCCAGGGCTGGCTGGTGTCTCAGTGCAGGAAAAATAGCAATAGACAGTAACTAGACGAGGGCATCAGGGTGGAAGTGAGTTGTTTCTCTGAATATTTGCTTCATATGGCTTTGCTTGGACTTCCCAGTGGCTCCCTAGGTAAAGAACCTGCCTGCAATGCAGGAGACGCCGGAGATATGAGTTTGATTCCTGGGTTGGGAAGATTCCCTGGAGGAGGGCATGGCAACCTACTCCAGTATGTTTGCCTGGAGAATCCGCATGGACAGAGGAGCCTGGCAAGCTACAGTCCACGGGGTCAGCAAAGAGTCAGACATGACTGAGCATGCATGCGTGGTTTTGACTATTGACTCCTCTATGTTCAATTTATTATATTTAAAATTGAAAATATTAAAAATTATTGTTGCCAATTCAGAAATTTTAAGTTAGTTTTTTAAAAAGAGATGAGCAATTCAGATTGCCAAATTTCTATCCCTTCTGGACTTTATTTGTAAACGCCAGGTTTTTCTGAAGACCGTTTTTCTTTTAATAAATCAGTGGCATCTTTCTCAAAATATCACGTGGGCTGATATTCCCTCCCTGTGAAATTTACACAGTGCATGTGCTCCAAATTTCTTGTAAAAGACTCAACCTTTGGCTCAATCTTTCTTTAAGCCAAATAGTGGTCTGGTTTCAGTGAATCTTGTTTTGTTCCAGGACTGACCTGTGAAACACACTTATTCTACAGGGAAGCTTTTGAATGAATCAATCACCTGATCCCTCCTGGGAAGCTTTTGAATGAATCAATCACCTGATCCCTCCTGGTACCCACAGGCGGCTGAGAGCTCAAGGCTTCCTGTTCCCTCCAATGTTGCCTCTGTCCCCTCCTACGCCTTTTTAGAGGCCACTGGCTCATTAGGAAGGTGGATCACGTATCTGAGCTGTGTAAGCCCTCCTTTCAGGACATGTTTACCTGTAAAGGGGATTTTGGCAGGTGTTCAACTCCCCAAAGGAATCTGAAGCCTCTACTTGCTGCCCAGATCACGGGGCCCAAACTCCCTGATGTGGAGGGGCAGCCCATGGAACTTATGATGCACCAGTTCGTATCAGACAGGCAGGCATGCCTCCACCACACCCAGATAAAGGGAATAAAAACCCTCCCCAGAGTTTCAGAGGCTGGACCTCGGCTGGCTGTCTTTGGAGGTGATGTGAGTGAGGAGGACTCAGTGTGCTGGCTGGACCCATAGAAATAAGCACAGAGGGGAGCTGATGCAGAAGGGAGTTCAGTGTCCAGAGCAGGAGGGCATCTCCCTTTTGTGTAGGACCTGAGGGACACATAAGGGGACCAGGGACACTCTAGCACCAGTATCCTTCCCCCTGAGGACAGCATGAACTTTTTTTTTGAAATAATTTCAGAGTGTGATAGTTTTCATGATGCTGAGACTATCAGCCATTAATACTGGAGATATGGCATTAGGGCACCTTTGTAAGTACCTAACCAGGAAGTTGGAGAAGGCAATGGCACCCCACTCCAGCACTCTTGCCTGGAAAATCCCATGGACGGAGGAGCCTGGTAGGCTGCAGTCCATGAGGTCACTGAGGGTCAGACACGACTGAGCGACTTCACTTTCACTTTTCACTTTCATGCATTGGAGAAGGAAATGGCAACCCACTCCAGTGTTCTTGCCTGGAGAACCCCAGGGATGAGGGAGCCTGGTGGGCTGCCGTCTATGGGGTTGCATAGAATCGGACACGACTGAAGCGACTTAGCAGTAGCAGCAGCAACCAAGAAGTAGCCAAATTGGCTTGTTTTCATGCCTAGTAAAGACAATTCAAAGGGCTTCCCTGGTGGCTCAGTGGTAGAGAGTCTGCTTGCCAATGCAGAAGATGCGGGTTCAATCCCTGGGTCAGGAAGATCCCCTGGAGAAGGAAATGGCAACTCACTCCAGTCCTATTGCCTGACGAATCCCGTGGACAGAAGAGTCAGGTGGGCTACAGTCCATGGGGTCGCCAAGAGCTGGACACGACTAAACAACAGCAACAAAGACGACTCAATGAACATGAATTTGAGCAAACTCCAGGAGATAGTGGAAGACCCGGGAGCCTGGTGTGCTGCAGTCCATGGGGTCACAAAGAATCAGACACAGCTGAGCAACTCAACAATAACAACCACAACAATCTCACAGACACGCTGAAAAAAACTTGTAATGGGAACTAAAAGCGTACTTCCATCGCATAATTTTTTTTCATTAAAGGGTGTGAAATAATACAAAGATACTGGTCTTTCACCCTGGTTCCTGCCTCGGAGCTCCTGAAACCCTTGTAATTTCCTGGGTGCTAAACACGTCTTTTGTTCTAATGAAGCAACTAATGAAAACGTTTAGGTGTACACGATGCTGCTGGTGATACAACACTGTGCAATCACGTACTGCCAATGAATTGTGTAGTTGCTGCTCTTCAGTCACTAAGTCATGTCCAACTCTTTGCGACCCCATGGACTGTAGCTCACCAGGCTCCTCTGTCCTCCACTATCTCCTGGAATTTGCTCAGATTCACGTCCATTGAGTCAGTGATGCCATCCAACCAACTTGACCTCTGTCGTCCTCTTCTCCTTTCGCCTTCAGTCTTTCCCAGCATCAGGGTCTTTTCTATTGCTTACTTATCCATTGTTAAAACAATAAATGTTACAGATACTTGACTGCAGTTATAAACACACAGAAATAGATTCTTTCAGAATTCTGGAGGCTAGAAATCCAAAATGAAGGTATTGAGGGGGAAAAAGGAAAAAAAGTAGGTCAGAAATTTTACTTTTTTAGTGAAGTTTATATAATCTACTTCCCTGATGACTCAGACAGTAAAGAATCTGCCTGCAATGAGAGAGGCCCAGGTTCGATCCCTGGATCTAGAAGATTCCCTGGAGAAGGGAATGGCTACCTACTCCAGTATTCTTGCCTGGAGAATTCTATGGACAGAGGAGCCTGGTGGGCTACTGTTCCTGGGGTCGCAAAGAGTCAGAAACGACAGAGCGACTTACACTTTCACTTTTTTTGGTGTACAATCTACTGTGACAGAGCCAACATCTTAAATCCCATTGGAAGAAAGTGGGGTGTAAATACATGCATATCACTTCCTCTAAGATATGGGATAGATAAGACGTTCTCTTCTGCATGCTGCTGTCTTCCCTTCACTGGCTCATCCTCTGGGCCACTGGGTCGTCAGGGACCACAGCACTGTGCAAGCACGCCCCTCTGCTCCATCCTGCCTCTGCTTCACTGGGTCACGCCTGGGTTCAGACACCAGGGCAGGCCCTTGGGACCTCTAGGTCTTGGGTAGCTGTTCATCTTCCCAGATCTCTTTTGGGCAAGTGGTGTGAGAGTCCCCATCTGTCTCAGCAGCGCTCCCTTGCAGTGGTAGGAACCAGGCTAGCTATTTTATGCAGAGATAGACCTATTAGCCAATTCATGTGCTTATAGAACTTTCAGAAGGGCTACAGAAGAGGCAGCAGGTGAGGCTCCCAGGAATGACTCAGAGAACTAACCCGCCAAGGGAGTTGCCTCTTTGGCATCCAGCAGAAGTCCCAGAATCAGGAGGATTGTCAGTCTGGGAACCTCTGCCTCCAGGGACAGAGCACCCTATAGATAAATAAACAGGTGCACCTGACTGCCGCCTCTCTGTGCCTTTAGTCCTGTTCAAAATTCAGCTCTCTCCCAGCCCCATCTAATCTGCACCTCATGAATCGTGTCCATAGCCCTGTTGGCAAAGCAGGCTGGCAAAGGCAGCTTTAGCCTCTGTAGCCTCTGCAGATGGAGAAGGAAATGGCAACCCACTCCAGTATCTTGCCTGGAAAATCCTATGGATGGAGGAGCCTGGTAGGCTACAGTCCATGGGGTTGCTAAGAGTCAGACACAACTGAGCAACTTCACTTTGACTTTTCACTTTCATGCATTGAAGAAGGAAATGGCAACCCACTCCAGTGTTCTTGCCTGGAGAATCCCAAGGATGGTGGAGCCTCATAGGCTGCCGTCTATGGGGTCACACAGAGTCGGACACGACTGAAGCAACTTAGCAGCAGCAGCAGCCTCTGCAGAAAAGAAAAGCCCAGCAGAAGCAAGGTGGGATGAAAGAATAAGATCACACCTGCCACACCACTTCATGGAGGTGTTGGGGGCAGTCTAGCCAGCATATCCTGACATCCCCATCATTTCATTCATTATTTATTGCCATTTATTGTGCCAAGAGAGGCTTCCTAGGCAGTGCTAGTGGTAAAGAACCTGCCTGCCAATGCAGGAGCCATGGTTTTGATCCCTCAGTTGGGAAGATCCCCTGGGGAGGGCTTGGCAACCCACTGCAGTATTCTTGCCTGGAGAATCCCAAGGACAGAGGATCCTGGTGGGCTACAGTCCATAGGTTGCAGAGTTGGACATAACCAAAGCAAATTTCACTCCAATCCCAAAGAAAGGCGATGCCAAAGAATGCTCAAATTCCACACAATTGCACTCGTCTCACATGCTAGTAAAGTAATGCTCAACATTATCCAAGCCAGGCTTCAGCAATACGTGAACCGTGAACTTCCTGATGTGCAAGCTGGTTTTAGAAAAGGCAGAGAAATCAGAGATCAAATTGTCAACATCCACTGGATCATGGAAAAAGCAAGAGAGTTCCAGAAAAACATCTATTTCTGCTTCATTGACTATGCCAAAGCCTTTGACTGTGTGGATCACAATAAACTGGAAAATTCTGACAGAGATGGGAATACCAGACCACCTGACCTGCCTCTTGAGAAATCTGTATGCAGGTCAGGAAGCAACAGTTAGAATTGGACATGGAACAACAGACTGGTTCCAAATAGGAAAAAGAGTACATCAAGGCTGTCACCCTGCTTATTTAACTTCTATGCAGAGTACATCATGAGAAACGCTGGGCTGGATGAAGCACAAGCTGGAATCAAGATTGCTGGGAGAAATATCAATAACCTCCGATATGCAGATGACACCACTCTTATGGCAGAAAGTGAAGAGGAACTAAAAAGCCTCTTGATGAAAGTGAAAGAGGAGAGTGAAAAAGTTGGCTTAAAACTCAACATTCAGAAAATGAAGATCATGGCATCTGGTCCCATCACTTCATGGGAAATAGATGGGGAAACAGTGGAAACAGTGTCAGACTTTATTTTTGGGGGCTCCAAAATCACTGCAGATGGTGACTGCAGCCATGAAACCAAAAGACGCTTACTCCTTGGAAGGAAAGTTATGACCAACCTAGACAGCACATTAAAAAACAGAGATATTACTTTGTCAACAAAGGTCCATCTAGTCAAGGCTATGGTTTTTCCTGTGGTCATGTATGGATGTGAGAGTTGGACTGTGAAGAAAGCTGAGCACCAAAGAACTGATGATTTGGACTGTGGTGTTGGAGAAGACTCTTGACAGTCCCTTGGACTGCAAGGAGATCCAACCAGTCCATCCTAAAGGAGACCAGTGCTGGGTGTTCATTGAAAGGACTGATGCTGAGGCTGAAAAGCCAATACTTGGCCACCTCATGCAAAGAGTTGACTCTTTGGAAAAGACCGTGATGCTGGGAGGGATTAGGGGCAGGAGGAGAAGGGGATGACAGAGGATGAGATGGCTGGATGGCATCACCGACTCGATGCACGTGAGTCTGAGTGAACTCCGGGAGTTGGTGATGGACAGGGAGGCCTGGTGCGCTGCGATTCATGGGATTGCAAAGAGTCGGACACGACTGAGTGACTGAACTGATGAACTGAACTGAAGCAACTTAGAACACACGCACACATTGTACCAAGAGCTCGGTGATGAGTAAAGCACAGGCCCTACCCTCAGAGTGCTTCCAGTCTGTGTTACGGACTGAACTGTGTCCCCACCCACCTTCAAATTCATACTGAAGCCCTTACCCGCAAGGTGACTTTTTTGAAGACAGGTCTTTTAGGAGATAATATAAAATAACTAGATCCCAGTAAAATGTCAAGCATATCAAAGTATGCATGTTTCCCAATAAAAACTCTCCTTTCTAATAGCTTGGGGTTGCTTCATGTCTGAAAATCTTCAGTGACAAGGGTTAAGGAGAACCTGCCAATCGTATTTTCTACATTGTATTAATCCAGTTTTTCTCTGTATACTGTTTTCAGATTTTTCAGGCCCTAGGAAAATGAAGGAGAGGTGAGAGGTAAGAAAGAGCTGATTGAAATTTAACCCAATTAAAATCTGGTTTTGATTAACTTTATTGTAGAATATGAGCTTCCCAAGTGGCTCAGTGGTAAAGAATCCACCTGCTGATGCAGAAGACATAAGAAACATAAGTTCAATCCCTGGGTCAAAGGAAATGGCAGTCAGCTCCAGTGTCCTTGCCTGGAAATCCCACGGACAGAGGAGCCTGGCAGGCTACGGTCCCTGGGGCCCCAAAGAGTCAGACACGACTGAGCGAATGAGCACAAAGTAGAATGAGGTCATGAGAACAGAGCCCTAACCTCCCAGAGTCAGATAGCATGATCCAGCCACCTCTTTTTCCCCAGCCTGAGGGGGACAACCATGCTGGTTATCAACGATGTAACGGGAAAACTGTACCACAGGCTGCAGACAAGCAGACTTTCAGCAGCTGGCCCTTGATTGGGACAGAAACAACTGAGCAGAGACCCTCCCTAACTTAAAGGAGCCCAAAGTCACGGACACACCGGACCAAATGCAGCTCTAGTGCACAGGGCAAGGATGTCATTCCTGGTGGACTGTTCTATACGGCAACTCAGGCAGGGTGCTATGGAATGAAAGATGACCTGTTCCCTAAAAGCGCAGGTTGAAGTTCGAAGTCTCCTTCCCTGTGCGTGTGATCTTATTTTGGAAGGAAGGTCACATTTTGCAGGTGTAATCGAGTTAAGGCAAGGTCACATGGGATTAGGGGCTCCAACGCAATTAGCCAAGGCTGTGGCTTTCCCAGTGGTCGTGTATGCATGTGAGAGCTGGACTATAAAGAAAGCTGAGCGCTGAAGAATCGATGCTTTTGAACTGTGATGCTGGAGAAGACTCTTGAGAGTCCCTTGGACTGCAAGGAGATCCACCCAGTCCATCCTAAAGGAAATCAATCCTGAATGTTCATTGGAAAGACTGATGTTGAAACTGAAACTCCAATCCTTTGGCCACCTGATGCGAAAAACTGACTCATTTGAAAAGACCCTGATGCTGGGAAAGATTGAACGCGGGAGGAGAAGGGGATGACAGAGGATGAGATGGTTGGATGGCATCACTGACTCAATGGACATGAGTTTGAGCAAACTCCAGGAGTTGGTGATGGACAGGGAAGGCCTGGCATGGTGCAGTCCATGGGGTCACAAAGAGTCAGACACGACTGAGCGACTGAACTGAACTGAATGCAATGACTGATGCTGAATTGAAGCTCCAATACTTGGGCCACCTGATGTGAAGAGCCGACTTATTGGGAAAAACCCTGATGCTGGGAAAGACCCCTATGCTGGGAAAGATGAAAGGCAAAAGGAGAAGGGGGCGGCAGAGGATGAGACGGTTAGAGAGCATCACCAACTCAATGGACGTGAATCTGAACAAACTCTGGGAGAGAGTAAAGGACAGGGGAGCCTGGCACACGTGGGGCTTGGACACGACTTAGCAACTGTTGAACAGCAACAACAATGCAATGACATTTTTTTTCAGATAAAAATATTTATTTAATTTATTCAAATGGAAGGATCATTGCTTTACAGTATTGTGTTGGTTTTGGCCATACAGAACATGAATTAGCTACAGGTGTACATACATCCCCTCCCTCTTGAACCAGCCTCCCGCCTCCCAGTCCATCCCCCACCTCTAGGTTATCCCAGAGCCCCACTGTGAGCTCCCTGCATCATACAGCAAACGCCTGCTGGCTACTCTACACATGGGACCGTATATGTTTCCATGCTGCTCCAAAAGGGAGATGCAGAGACAGACACTCAGAAGAGAAGGCCAGGTGAAGACGGAGGCAGAGCCTGGAGAGACACGGGCCGTCACCAAGGAGCGTCTGGAATCCCCGGTCGCTGGAAGAGGCAGGGAAGACAGTGCCCTTAGAGCTTTCAAAACAACACGGTCCTGCGAGAGCCTGATTTCTGGCCTTCAGAATGGTGAGAAAGCACATTGTTGGTGTCATAAGCCTTCATGTCAGCAGCCCTTGGAAATGGATACACAGGACAACCTGGAAAAGAGCAACAAAGGATGACACTCTGCCTGCGGTCCCTTCATAACAGGAGTTTTCCTCCACTAAAAGCCAGGTTGCCTAGAATCAGCCTCCCAATTGGCTGGCTCGGATTCGCACTGCCTTCCTGCTTCCTACCGTGTGGGTCTCCCCTGCCCCTGGTAACTGGGGTCCCTCTACACTTCCTCTTGGCCAGAAGTCCTGGTTCCCCTTCGTCCAGCTCCAGGGTCTGGTCCAGGGGGTGCTCAGTCATGTCTGACTCTTGGCAACCCCCTGGACTGTAGCCCACAAGGCTCCTCTGTCCATGGGATTCTCCGGGCAAGAACACTGGAGTGGGTTGCCATTTCCTCCTCCATGGGAATCGTCCCGACCCGGGGATGGAACCTGGGTCTCCTGAGTCTTCTGCTTTGCAGGCAGATTCTTTACCACTGAGCCATCTGTAAGCCCAGCTCCAGAACGTCCCACCAAAATCTCCATTCCTGCTCTCTCTTTGGTAGTCAAAGGGACACATCTGTTGGCACCAGAAAGGTGCCTGCTTTCCGACGACACGGGACATCTGAGTTTAACATTCCCACCCCTAACAAGCCCACAAGAGTACCTGGTCCAGAATAGGAGTTCTAGAGATGCAGGTTTGATCCCTGGGTCAGGAAGATCTGCTGGAGGAGGGCATGGCAACCCACTCCAGTATTCTTGCCTGGAGAATTCCATGGACAGAGGAGCCTGGCGGGCTACAGTCCATGGGGTTGCAAAGAGTCAGGCACAACTGAAGTGACTCAGCACGCACACAGAGACCCACTGAATGAAGGGTGGCCCTGCCTCTTGGACTTCGGCACCCTGTGGGCATCAACATCAAGAGGTGCAGACAGCCAGGACTACGTGGCAGAGATGTTTTTAAGCAAGCAGATCCTGCTGTGCCTTTTAAATCACTCTTATCTGTGTAGGGCTTCCCTGGTGGTTCAGATGGTGAAGAATCCGCCCACAATGCAGGAGACCTGGGTTTGATCCCTGGGTTGGGAAGATCCCCTGGAGGAGGGCATGGCAACCTACTCCAGTGTTCTTACCTGGAGAATCCCATGGACTGAGGAGCCTGGCGGGCTACGGTCCATGGGGTCGCAAAGAGTTGGACATGGCTGACTAACACTTTTGATATCTGTGCAGGAGCCTCTGGGTTCCCCAGAACTGATCCTTCTGCCAGGCTTGATCAGCCTGATGGAAAACACTAGGTACCTGACCAGGTGGGCAGCCCTGGAGGGCCTCTTTCTCCTTCACATTTGCTTTCTCCCTTCCCCTGTTTCTTCTCTCTCCCAGCTTTTATAAAGAGGTGTGGGCCCTTGCCCAGTCAGTGTTAGTGATATCATCGCAGAATCTGACCTTTGCAAAGCCCTTGGCCACGTTTTTTGCAAGTCCATAACATATCACTAGGTGGCAGTGTTTCCACAGCTTGCTGTCCCTTACACAGCCAGGCTCCTCTGTCCCTGGGATTCCCTAGGCAAGAAGACTGAAGTGGGTTGCCATTCGCTTCTCCAAGGGATCTTCTTGACCCAGGGATTGAACCTGGGTCTCCCGTACTGCAGGCAGATTCTTTACTGTTTGAAACACCAGGGAAGCCCCCTTCACCTTGAAACTTGCTAGAAACGCTCCCACAGACACAGGAGATTGTTTTCAGGTATTTAAGGAGGGAGAGAGTCCCCTCACAATTAGCTACTCTAAAACCAGATGATTCCTTTGACCTATGTTTTCCAATATTATCCCAGAGAAGTACAATTTGCAACTTGTGTTTTGGCCAGTTTACTTGACATTCTTGCTTTAAATCAGGTGCTTTGTGTCCATATTATTAGGCAATTAAAACAACAGAATGTTTTTTTAAGGTCAGTTTTACCTTTATAGAAAAGCTGATCAGAAAGAAAGGACAGAGAGTTCTCTCTTATCACTTAAAATCACCCCCACACAGCCCAGTCCCCCTATTGCTAACATCTTGCGCTGGTGAGGTACATTTGTTGCTACTGACAAGTCAATATTGACACATTATTATTAACTAAAATTTAATATGGCATGTAACAAAAATTTAACATGGCATGACAATTTCAACAGGAAAAGCAGACAGGACTTGGTGATTGGTCATCTGGAGTGGGGGATGGGTTAGGGATGTGAGTGTGTGTGTGTGTGTGTAACGCAGAGCAGGCAGCCTGTGGGTTCCTCCCTGGGTCCTCCCTGTGACTTCCTCCCTGGTCACCAGGAAGACTGCATGCAGGATGCAAATTAGAGCAGAGTGTGATGATCACGTTCAAAGAGAAAGGGGAGGACTTAAGTTTTGGCCTTTTGAATTTGAAGTGTTTTGAAGACTAGCCTGTTTCTGACCCCCAGTGATGAGCTGGGAGGAGGGGTGAGGGTGAAGGGAGCAAAACTCAGTAGTAAAGCCCAGTAAGCCCCATGATCAAAAGTCACAGGTCCTGGGTCACAGAGGCAGAGAGACAGTCCAGGTGGAAGGAGTCTTGTCCATTGTGTTGATTTGCCCTGCTGGTTCAAGACAACTCCCGGCGCTGAGCGAAAAATGTTAGAACTTTTGTTCTGTTGGTTTCTACTTGAAAGAAAGAGAAGAAGGAAGGAAGAAGAGAGAGGGAGGAAGGAGCAAGAAGAAAGGAGAGAAAAAGAAGTGTGCTCTGTCCATCTGCCATGTGGGCTGACTGAGGCGCACGGTCTCACTGCAGGAGCCAGACTGGCAGGTGTCGCGGGGCGCACCAGGCACCTGGATGGGACCTCCAGGTGGTGTGCATTGATGCCACTTCTCAGACCTTCCTTGTTTCAGAATTTTGCTTTTATTGCAGATTCCAAATTCCCATGAAGAGAATGTGCAGATTATATTATCTAGCTTTTAACTAAATGAATCCTCATGAAAATGGACAAAGACGTCCACTGAACAAGGGCGTGAAGGGGTTGCTAAGGCAGCACGCAGAGGTGGACAAGAAGGGGGAGGGCTGGCACTTCTCTACTCCAGGGATGAGCCACCGCCAGCCAACTTGCAAAGTCTGAACCTTGGCAGGAGTTTTAAATAAATAAATGAATAGATTTAACCTGTACATTCAAGGTCAAGGTGACACTTCACTGTGAATGAGAAAGTAACCACTGCCAGAAACATGCGCTAGGATGAGAATGTTCTGAAAACAGAAGTTGGGAAAGGTTCCTATCATTAAGTGATTTTATTGCCGACAAATGACGTGTGAATCTATAAAAGCTCTCATATCTCACATTTTAAAACTTGGAAACACCACTTTCTAATATGTTAAAAAGCTCTTGAGGGATTCTCTGGGTTTTAAACACCATTTGTGAAACATAAAAACAAAAAGAGTTTCCTACTAAATTTGCAAGAACCATTCTCTGATAGCAAAGAGCATGGAAATATACTAACTGCACCTCAACAACAACAATAGTAATAAACTTTTGCCTACTTGGGAGATGGGGTTGAAAACAGTATTCTGAGTTAACAAGCAGAGCACGCAATACCCACTATGGTTTTCCAAAAGGATGAAGCATGTTCCATCCACTGAAATGAAGCAGGGCCCTGCAGTCCTTGACCCCCACACCATGTCTCCTGCCTGCCTTTTGTCTGTGCAAAGCTTTAGTCACAGAGCAAGTTTGATCAGAGGAGTGAGAAATGCGGGAACAAAGGAAACAGTCAAAGGAAACTAAATGATAATAATGTAGTCATTAAGCACAGTCAGGACCTTCAGTTCCTTCTCGAGGGCTGTAGATAACACTCTGCGCCACATCCTGGGAGCTGTGTTAGAGACACCAAAACACCAGGTGGAGGAGCTCACTGCATGACGTCCAGACGGTGCCCAGGACACGAGCTGCCGCAATTCCTAGAACTGATCGCATTGTAAAGAAACGGGGACAAGTGCGCCCTGGAACTGAAGACTAACTGCCCCTGAAACGAGCTGATGCTGGTGAGACCACTGATGACCAATGAAAGATGACTGCCAGAGACGACTGCGCTGTTTCTGCGCATAGCCCCCTGCCCCCTCTGTCTATAAGAGCTCCCGCTTCCTGCTTGTCAGGATGGGGGTGTGGGCCTTTGGACAGACATCCCCCTGCCTCAGTTGCCAGCATCTGAAGTAAAGCAAACCTTCCTTTCCACCAGCCTGGCCTGTTTATGGGCTTTTGAGCAGCAAGCAGCCTGACCCACACACTCCTTTTGCTAACAGATTTTGGTGCCCATCTCTTAGACATTATTAAAAGTAACTGAGGATAATAGAAGATTTTTGAAAAAGCAAAATCATTTTGATTGTTGGTAAAGGCTTCGCCTTCATTTATCTTCCAAGCTAGAGGAGATGAAGATGAAAAAATGCAATAGACATTTAAACCTGTGTTTATTACTTCTTTTTACATACTTTTAAAATTTCTATTTCTGTGCATATTTTATGATATGCATAACACGTATCATGGGTTACAAATAAATGTTTTAAATGTGTATAACATACAGCTTTGTGCTGTTTAGCTGCTATATCAAGTCTGACTCTTGTGGCCCCGGGGGCTGCAGCCCGCCAGGCTCCTCTGTGCATGGGATTCTCCAGGCAAGAAGACTGGAGTGGGTTGCCATGCCCTCCTCCAGGGGGTCTTCCCGACCCAGGGGATCGAATCTGCATCTCCTGCGTCTCCTCTGCCGGCAGGTGGGTTTTTTACCGCCAGCGCCACCTGGGAAGTCCATACACAGCCCCGTAATACACTATTATGCACACTATCTGCATGTGTTTCTATATGCATAGATGAAGAAGGAGCATATATTCGTATACAGTATTTCATATAGTATATACTGGATATTGATTGTGATAATTTTATATTACATGTTACATTATATATTAGATACAAATACTACATTTCTTTGTATTAACACATATTATAATTGTCCATATGTATTTACATACTGTAATTTACATTACACGACATCTGTGTGTATATGCAATCCTCCGACATTTTCCCAGTCCATTCACTCTCCCACCTAGAAGAATTCTCCACCTTTTCTTAACATGCCTTAAACTCTCCATGCTTCATCCTCATCCTCACTCTCAGCTGACGGCATTGCTTCCTATTTCACAGAGGAGATCGAAGCATCCACAGAGAACCCTCACCATCCCCGTCATCCTCACTGTATCACGTCACCAGCCACCAGCCGCCAGGCATCTGTGCTGAGCTTGCCGCCTTCTTTCCACAACAATGAACAGAAGTGAGTCTTCCATCCAGGGCCTGCCTCTACATTCCTGTTCCAGGTGCCCTCCCCTCTTATCTGCACAGAGAAAGCTTCAGAAACCCTCCCACCCCATGCGACCCAGTCAGCGTACAAACCTGTTTGTACTGCCATGTGTAAGCGTGCAACCACAACCTCTTCCCCTCCTCCCACTCCTTCCAGCTCCTGTCCCATTTCTCTGTGCCCCTCAACAGCACAGCCTCTTGAGTCACTTAAAGTCATTGCCTCCAACTCTCCTTCTCCCAATAGGGCATCTGTGTGTGCATGCTCGGTCGCTCAGTCATGTCCGGCTGTTTGTGACCCGTGGACTGCAGCCCGCCAGGCTCCTCCGTCCATGGGATTCTCCAGGCATGAATACTGGAGTGTGTTGCTATTTCCTTCTCCAGAGGATCTTCTAGACCCAGGGATCGAACCCTCTTCTCCTGCACCTCCTGCCTTGCAGGCGGATTCTTTACTGACTGAGCAACTGGGGAAGCCCATTTACTTCCCACTCTTTAGGGCATTTACTTCCCACTATTTTGCCAAAGTTTCTCTTGCTGAGATCAGTAATGACTTCCAAACTGTGAAATCCAAAGCTCACTTCCCAGGGGTTCTCAAGGTCAGCCAGCAAGCCAGCTTTGGACACGGAGGACCTTTCTCTGCTTGAAGCCCTCTCTGGCTTGGTTGCCAGGACACCCCATCTGTGGGCAGTTCCTGGATCTCTGACCAGCCTCCCTGGGCACCTGCTGACTGATGACTGAGCTCTCACTTCTCGCCTCACTCTGAGGCAGTCTCTCTGGACAGCCTCATCCTTTTACCTTCCACCTAGAGTTGCATTCCCTAGTGCAGGACCCAGGCCTTTCCCCCTGAACTCCAGACTCACTACCCAACTGCCTCCTTGACAACCTTCCCTTTCAGGCCTAAGTGGTCTCTCAAGGCTAAGTTGCCCCATTGTGAGCTCCTGATAAATGTTTCCCTCCCTAAGGTTGGCTGGTTCCCTGTTGGCTCAGATGGTAAAGAATCTGCCTGCAATGCAGGAGATCTGGGTTCAATCCCTGTGTTGGGAAGATCCCCTGAAGAAGGAAATGGCAACCTACTCCAGTATTCTTGAGCTTCCCTTGTGGCTCAGCTGGTAAAGAATCCACCTGCAGTGTGGGAGATCTGCGTTTGATCCCTGGGTTGGGAAGATCCCTTGGAGGAAGGCATCGCAACCCACTCCAATATTCCTGCCTGGGAAATCCCATGGACAGAGCAGCCTGATGGGTTACAGTCCATAGGGTTGCAAAGAGTTGGACGGGACTGAGCAACAAACACACTCGAGGGCTAGAGCTAGTGCCTTCCTGGTGGTTGGGCAATCCACAAGCCTCATGGTTGACCCTGACTCCCTCCTTTCTCCTAGTGTGGTAGATATAATAACGGTCCCCCTGAAAGATTTCCAGATGCACAAACCCGGAACCTGTGACTACGTTACCTTTCAAACAACAAGGACTTTGCAAATGTGATTAAAATTGGGAGAGGATCTGTATAGATCATTCAGGTGGACACCACAATGTTATCACAAGGGTCCTTGTAAGAGAGACCAAAGAGAGAAGGTCAGTGTGGGAGATGTGATGGTAGATATAGAACTTGGAGTGACGTGGGGTCAGAAGCCAAAAAATGGGGTCGCCTTTAGAACTGGGAAAAATAAGAAAATGGATTTCCTTCTAGAACCTACAGAAGAAGCACTCATTTTAGAGGTCTGACCTCCAGAATGGTAAAATAATTTGGGGGTGTTGTTTACCCACCAAGTTTGTGGTGTTTTGTTACAGCATCAATAGGGAAAGAATAAACTAAGGAAATTCTGTTGTGGTATTGGAGAAGACTCTTGAGAGTCCCTTGGACTGCAAGGAGATCCAACCAGTCCATCATAAAGGAAATCAGTCCTGAATGTTCATTGGAAGGACTGATGCTGAAGCTGAAACTCCAATCCTTTGGACACCTGATGCAAAGAGCTGACTCATTTGAAAAGACCCTGATGCTGGGAAAGATTGAGGGCAGGAGGAGAAGGGGACAACAGAGGATGAGATGATTGGATGGCATCACCAACTCGATGGACATGAGTTTGAGTAAACTCTGGGAGTTGCTGATGGATAGGGAAGCCTGGCGTGCTGTGATCCATGGGGTCTCAAAGAATTGGACACGACTGAGTGACTGAACTGAACTGAAATTTTAAAATAAAGAGAGAATCTTACTACTTTTTCACCACTTCAGGTCTCCTACCCTTATCCAAATCGCTATCACTTCTCACCTGGATTATTGCAGTAGCTTCCTGACTGGCCCCCAGTTTCCACCGTTCTCCCCACATGGGGAACTGGGCATGTAACTCCTGAGCAAGCCATCCTGACAGTCACAAGAAAGTCAGATCACGTTAGTTGTTTTCTGTTCAACTCTCCACCAGCTCTCTCTCTCAATGGGAGTGAAAGCCAGAATCTTCACTGTGCCCAGCAAAGCCCTTTAGGATCAGAGCCTTCTACCTCTCTGACCCCAGCATTGCTCCTGCCCCGATCACTCATTCCAGCCACACTGGCCTTTGAATGATCCCTTCAACAGGCTAAGCAGCCACTGCCCCAGGGCCTTTGCACTTGCCCCTCTGCCTGGCATGCTGTCTCCTAGAAGTGGGCATGGCATCTGTGGCAGCGAAAAGTAAAAAAAAAAAAATGAGTTTTTCTCTCTCTCTTTCCTAAGAACAAAGAAGACAAAGAGAAGAGTGAACAGGCCTGAACATTCCTAGTTTTTTTTTTTGTTTTTAATTTTACTCTCAGTTCAGTTCAGTCACTCAATCGTGTCCGACTCTTGGCGACCCCATGAATCACAGCATGCCAGGTCACCCTGTCTATCACCAACTCCTGGAGTTCACCCAGACTCATGTGCATCGAGTCGGTGATGACATAGAGCCATCTCATCCTCTGTCATCCCCTTCTCCTCCTGCCCCCAATCCCTCCCAGTATCAGAGTCTTTTCCATTGAGTCAACTCTTCACATGAGGTGGCCAAAGTATTGGAGTTTCAGCTTTAGCATTAGTCCTTCCAAAGAACACCCAGCACTGACCTCCTTTAGAATGGACTGGTTGGATCTCTTTGCAGTCCAAGGGACTCTCAAGAGTCTTCTCCAACACCACAGTTCAAAAGCATCAATTCTTCAGCACTCAGCTTTTTTCACAGTCCAACTCTCACATCCATACATGACTACTGGAAAAATCATAGCCTTGACTAGACGGACCTTTGTTGGCAAAGTAATGTCTCTGCTTTTCAATATGCTATCTAGGTTGGTCATAACTTTCCTTCCAAGGAGTAAGTGTCTTTTAATTTCATGGCTGCAATCACCATCTGCAGTGATTACGGAGCACAGAAAAATAAAGTCTGACAGTGTTTCCACTGTTTCCCCATCTATTTGCCATGAAGTGATGGGACCGGATGCCATGATCTTCGTTTTCTGAATGTTGAGCTTTAAGCCAACTTTTTCACTCTCCTCTTTCACTTTCATCAAGAGGCTTTTTAGTTCCTCTTCACTTTCTGCCATAAGAGTGGTGTCATCTGCATATCGGAGGTTATTGATATTTCTCCCGGCAATCTTGATTCCAGCTTGTGCTTCATCCAGTCCAGCGTTTCTCATGATATACTCTGCATGGAAGTTAAACAAGCAGGGTGACAATATACAGCCTTGATGTACTCCTTTTCCTATTTGGAACCAGTCTGTTGTTCCATGTCCAGTTCTAACTGTTGCTTCCTGACCTGCATACAGATTTCTCAAGAGGCAGGTTAGGTGGTCTGGTATTCCCATCTCTTTCAGAATTTTGCACAGTTTATTATGATCCACACAGTCAAAGGCTTTGGCATAGTCAGTAAAGCAGAAATAGATGTTTTTCTAGAACTCTCTTGCTTTTTCCATGATCCAGCAGATGTTGACAATTTGATCTCTGGTTTCTCTGCCTTTTCTAAAACCAGCTTGAACATCTGGAANCTAACTGTTGCTTCCTGACCTGCATACAGATTTCTCAAGAGGCAGGTTAGGTGGTCTGGTATTCCCATCTCTTTCAGAATTTTGCACAGTTTATTATGATCCACACAGTCAAAGGCTTTGGCATAGTCAGTAAAGCAGAAATAGATGTTTTTCTAGAACTCTCTTGCTTTTTCCATGATCCAGCAGATGTTGACAATTTGATCTCTGGTTTCTCTGCCTTTTCTAAAACCAGCTTGAACATCTGGAAGTTCACGGATCATGTATTGCTGAAGCCTGGCTTGGAGAATTTTGAGCTAGTAAATTTACTTTGCTAGCGTGTGAGATGAGTGCAATTGTGTGGTAGTTTGAGAATTCTTTGGCATTGTCTTTCTTTGGGATTGGAATGAAAACTGACCTTTTTCAGTCCTGTGGCCACTGCTGAGTTTTCCAAATTTGCTAGCATATTGAGTGTGGCACTTTCACAGCATCATCTTTTAGGATTTGAAATAGCTCAACTGGAATTCCATCACCTCCACTAGCTTTGTTCGTAGTGATGCTTTTAAGGCCCACTTGACTTCACATTCCAGGATGTCTGGCTCTAGATGAGTGATCACACCATCATGATTATCTGGGTCATGAAGATCTTTCTTGTACTTTTTTTTTACTTTAACTGCTCCTAACTCAGCATGTCTGTAATGAAGTTTACTTTTCTGCCCCCTAACTCTGCAGGAGCTACACTTCACATCTATTTCCCTTTGACTCTATGCTAAATACATCCCCTGTCTGGTGTTTACCCTTACATCACCCTTCTCCTTGTAGTTACAGATCAGCAAGAAGGCTGCAGAGCCACTGAACTGCAAGACTCCATGACCAAGTTGCTGATGCCAGTCTATGACTGTCTTTGAAACTATGCAAGAGGAAGAAATCAAGATCCTATCACCTTTGTTCCTCATCACCAACTCCTGACTGTGAGCCCTCTTTTTAAATAAGCCCCTAGACTCCTAATGGGCGGTGGGCGGTGGGGGTGGGGTCTGTCTCTTATANGGGGAGGGGGAAGGGGGTAGCACCGTTCTTGAGGCATGAGCCTACTGGTATTCCCCTCTCTGCTGGCTGAGATTTAAAGTCACCTTTCTATTTCCTCCAGACTCTCTCTGAATTTTTTATTTTTCAATAGGCAGAGAAAGCCAAGATTCTGGCCAGCAACACACCCTCTCCCTTTCTTTACTCATGGTTTTCCCTGGCTTACCTAGCTGAGGTCCTTCCCCCGTCCCCCAACTCTACACACAGTTTCTGATCCCTCTTCCTGCTGCATTGTTTGCTTCTTAGTACTTATCATTGGACAGCTTACATGTTATATTTATAACCAACAACTACATGTTTCCTCTACACATCTTCTTTACTGCCCACCCCTCCCACTAAAAAAAAAAAAAAAAAAGACCACCACTAGAAAGTAGATTTCTTGAGGGCAGAGGGGTTTTTTTGTCTGTCCTGTGTGCACCCCAATGAGAATGGGAGTCCCTAGAGTCAAAGTAAGGGTGGAACTGGGCCTGAACAAAGATGGCTTGGTGTTATCCCTCTAACCCTCCTCCTTGTGAGCTCCTGAATCCTGAACACTCAGTTGCTTTATGCTACACACCAGGCACTGTTAGATGTCACAGGCAAATATCATGTGGCTCCTACAGCACAGGGCGAAATCAAAGAAGGAACCCATCACAATGGTTAAAACTGTTGGGGGCGTTTGTAATTTCCTTGGTTCTGTCCCATCACAACAAAACTCTGAAGTGACGGACGGACCGGTGTTACAGCCCCGTGTTACAGCTCAGTTTTATTCAGAAAGTAAAGGAAAATACATTTTCGAGGTGAGAGGGTGGCTGACCCAAGAGCTGCAAAGAGAAGAGAAGTCCGCCCCCGCCCCCGCCCCCCAACTCNCTTCTCTCCCTGGGCCTGTCCTGTGTAAATTGGGCCAGCCAGGAGGCTGTTTGTTTTACCTGAGGTCCTCACTCCGGTCCTTGAACCTTCCTTTGTTCTATTTTCCCGGGCTTTTCCCTTCTTTGTCTTTTAGCCAAGCCATTCTGGACTCCTTTTTCTTATTCTAACTACCTTACAAGACCAGCCTGGAGGAAGGGCACTTGGGGAGAGGCACCAGTGATGTCCTACGCTCACCATTAAAGCAAATAATGATGACACCAGCTAGATCTCAGGACAGGCTTGCTCACACAGGTGGCTTCCCAGCGAGGCAGGAGGCAGGTGGGTTACAGGCGAGGCATTTACAATCAGCCTCCTGTTTACTTTTCCTGAGGAAGGAGGCAGGTGGGCTGGAGGCTGGATGTTTACAATCAGCTACCTGTTTTGCACTTCAAAATAGAAATAACAACAAGAACAGGGTGAATAGTCAGGCTTTGTCTCCTGAGGACACTTGACGATAACAGTCATAGCAGGGACAGAGAGGCTAAACCCTGTTTGAGTAGAAGATCGAGTGGTCACATATTTCCCTTCCTTGGGGCAAGGGAGACACTGCACAGGTACAGGAAAGTCTCCTTGAGGGTCAAAAAGGAGGGGGCGCCATCCCATAATATGTGATGCTAAGGCCGTCCCATAGGCCTCTGGGCTGGAATCCATCTTGGGAAAAAGTTGTACACGCATGTTGGGGAGGGTCCTAGGGTGAGCAGGTGTGGGAAAAGAAACCACAGAATTGGCCAAAGGTAAACAAAGAGCCAGAAAAACTGGCTCTTGTTTAAACGATTAATTGTTTCTATAAATGATCTAATCGCCTCTTTACTGCTCTCCTCATTAGGGGGGAGGCCCATACCCTCTGTCTCTGGGTGTGCATCTCTGTCTTGTTTCTGTCTTAACTGTTTCTCTCTGTGCTCTCCCACTTGTTGTGCTGTGTCTCTAATAATAAGCTTTGTCCCTGCTTTTACAGTTTTTGCCTCCTTAAGAAATGCATTTTTCAATGCGGACAAGGGTCAGGGGCAGGCTGCTTCTAGCCTCTAACCCCAGGACTTCCCTGGTGGCTCAGATGGTAAAGCGTCTGCCTACAGTGCGGGAGACCTGGGTTCAATCCCTGGGTTCAGTTCCTGGGAAGGGAAGATCTCCTGGAGAAGGAAATGGCACCCCACTCCAATATTCTTGCTTGGAAAATCCCGTGGATGGAGGAGCCTGGTAGACTACTACAGTCCATGGGGCCGCAAAGAGTTTGACACGACTGAGCGAATTCACTCACTCACTCTAACCCCTGGTGGTCTAGTGGCTAGGATTCCTGGTTTTCATCCAGGCCACCCAGGTTCAAATTCTGAGCAGGGAATTAAGACCTCACTTCAAGCCCCGGCTCATTGCTGCCTCTCCAAGATCACCAGGACAGGCTCTCGATAGTCTGGGCACGAAGTGGAACAAATCGTTAATGTGCCATCCAGTTCCATCCAGTTCACGGTCTAAAGAAGCACTGATAACAATCATAGCAGGTAACTTGTCCCTAGACCCTGCCCCTGCCCTGGTTTCATACCCTAGAAGCTGGCCAGAGAGGAAGAGTGATTTACCAGTTAGCCCTTTGTTAAAAGATTTTAACTCAGAAGACAAGGGGGTCTCCAAGTGGGAGACCAAGAGTAAATCTTTCCATGTGTCAGGAAGAGGCTGCACAAGATTTCTAACCCATGCAACACTTCTGAAAGGAAGCAATTTCCATCACTTATCTAAACCAGAGAATTCAGACTCCAACAGGTCAAGTGACTTCCCCAGCACCACGGAGATAATAAATAAAGGACAGAACTGGAATTTAGACCAGATCTACCCGGTGTCTGGAGCTATAGAGGAGACTGTGTGGTATTATTACAGGAGTGATCATTTTACATCAACACAAAGGGAGACATTTTGAACCATGAGCACTCACTGAAAATACACAATCTGTGAACTTTCAGAAGTGGACACACATTTGCCTAAGTGTCCATCCCCCATCTCTGATGGCCTCAAGATGGCCCCCAGTGGTAGCCCGGTTACTGGATAACCACTGAGGTCTGGTTTCCAGGACCTTCCCAGGGCCTGGCTGCATTCTTGCCTTTGGCTACCCTGAGATGCCCAACATCCTGAATTTAAACCAGCTCCATGGGTTTTCGTTACCTGTGACCAGAAGAATCCTAATTCACATAAAAGTCACATGAGTGTCAATACTTCTGAAAGAGAACTGAGAGTAATGTAAAGGCCACTGAAATTTTTTTCTCAGCTTGGAAAGGCAAAGTAACCAAATTCCATTTAAAAGGCACTTATAAGACCATTAAAAATAATAGGGATTTTTAAGGTATTAAGAAGTACAAACTATCCTGTACAAAATAAGCTACAAGGATATATTGTACAAACTAGGTGCACATAACCAATAATTTAACAGATTTTTAAGAAGGGATTTTAAGAATGAAACTTGAGTAGGAAAAACATTCATTTCTCTAAAATAAACAACAACAATGTGTGTATTTTCATTCATTTGACAAGACATAATAATAAAACAGACACTTTCAGTTGGGTTATTTAAAGTGTTTACTCGTTTGAGCAGTCTTTGGAAAAGTTTATTATTTGTAAAAGCAAACACTCAGAAAGTCAGCTATTTGCCTGCTATCTTAAGTTTTGAAGGGCTGTCCTGGTGGCTCAGGTGGTAAAGAATCTGCCTGCAATGTGGGAGACCTGAATTCAATCACTGAGTTGGGAAGATCCCCTGGAGAAGGGAACAGCTACCCACTTCAGTATTCTGGCCTAGAGAATTCCATGGACAGAGGAGCCTGGCAGGCTATAGCCCATGGGGTCGCCAAGAGTCAGACATGATGGGGCAGCTTTCACCTTTACTTTTTTAAGTATCTGTCTGTAATTTCCCAGAATGTGCAGAAATGCCTTTGGTTCATTTAATAAGCATTCAGCAGGTGCCTCGTGCACAGAGCCCCCTTCAATTTCCAGAACAATATAGGAAGCCACCTCAAGCAAGTGTCCTACAGCTAAACTTTCCCACATGGCAAATGAATAGGCTGCTCTATCTGCCTATAAACACATGCATGTTTGCGTAACCAGTCTGCAATCAGAGGTAAGAGACAGGTACTAAGAACACAACCAAAAGTGGATTTTTCAGCACCTCCATCTTCTCTGTGTTTCGTAATTGTGAAGGCTGACATGAAGGAAGTGTGAGGGGAGGAACATGAGTGAGAGGCGGTAGGATACACTCATTGAAACATGCACCATTTCAAAAAGACAAAAATCACTAAAAACAACTCTTTACTCATAGTGTTCTCCTTGAGAAATGGAATATTGCCTGCCAGATCAGTAACCAAAGGATGTCACAGTTAGCAATGATTGCAGCCACACCTGGACGAACTGGTGAGCCCTGAGGGAACTCAGGAAGAAGGAATACCTGCCATCTAGCGGCCATCAGACTGCAGCCACTCCTTATGGTGAGCTCTGATGAAAGTCAGGATGTGAAAACACAGGATGTTGGCTCTAGAGAGCTGAAGTGCTTATCAAAGGAGATTTCAGTGAGCCTGCACATAGAAAACTGCCCGATTCCTTAACTTGGGATATCTGGTTTTCTTTAATTCACAATCATCTTTTTGATGCTCAGACTACCTGCCATTTGTTGCAAAACTTCTATATAACCAGGCTCCTTTCCTCACGTCCTCGGAGCAGTTCTCTCAGGGTTACTTGAGATGCTGCCTCCCAGGCTTGAAGTCCTAAAAATTCCTGCCAAATGAAACAGAACTCAACTTTTCAGTTGTGAAAATACTTTTTAGTCGACACCTTCCTCTCTGGGTAACTGAAGATTTGAATCAAATCTGCTCCTTCTGTTGCAGGAAAGGGGCCCGAAAGGGGCCTCCTGATTAACACTCAGAAATGAATTGCCTGAGGAGACACACATGCTGACAAAGCAAGAGGCATTACTGGAAAGGGGCAGGAGGGAGAGCAGGAGGGTCAGGGAATCCAGGAGGACTGCTGTGCCGCATGGCTCACAGTCTTGGCTTTCATGGTGACAGGATTAGTTTCTGGTTTGCCTCTGGCCAATCATTCTGACTCAGGGTCCCTCCTGGTGGTGCGTGTATTGCTCAGCCAAAATGGGTGTCAGTGAGGAGGATTCTGGGAGGTGGTAGGACACTTGGTGTCTCCATTTGACATCTTCTGAACTATTCCAGTTGATGGTGGCTTGTTAGTTCTGTTTTCATTATCAGGACCTCCTGATGTATAACAACTCATGGGAATGGTTACTATGGTACATGGTCAGGGTGGGTAGTTTCAGTCAGTGTTTGCCCTAACACTTTGAACCAATGAGGAGGGAAGTCTCCCTAGTTACAATCCAAAGCAGGAAGCAAGGATAGATCCTAGATTCCACTGCCACTGCTCAAAAAAGAGGAACAGCATTGAATTCCCAAATGATGCATTAGGAATTTCATACTGGCTTTATGGTGAAATAGCTTTTAAAAGATCACTCTCAAATTTACTTGATTTCATCCTTATAAACATCCACACTCATATGTAAGCAGCCTGTTTTGCTTAGTTTCTCCCTCTGCTGTTGGCAGCTCACTTTTTTTTGCTTTTTTTCCCTCCTTGGGCGACACCATTGATCACTGTTAATTTTTAGAGTTGGTGGTGAAGGGACAGGCACAGTGTCCACCTTTCTTAAAGATGTAACATACTATAAATTTTTATTTTCTAGACAGAAAGAAGAAATTGACATTTTATTACTAAAGATGTCACCTGCAGTAGGGCAAGAACCTTGGATACCCAGATGTGGAAGTAATGACAGTAATCCTATTTGAGGAGAGTGTCAATGAAAAAAAGTTGCCTGTCATATCAGTAAACAAAGGATGCTGCAACCACCAAGCCATCAGCTGACAGTTGCCCCAAAGGTGAGCCCTGAGGAGACTCAGGATGAGAAAGCATAGTACACTGGCCCCAGTTAGCTAAAGTGTATATCAAAGGTATGAATTCAGGGAGCCCAGAGTCACTTGCATCTTCTCATACACAAAAAAGTGCTCAGCTCATTAACTTAAGAGGTCTGGTTTTCTTTCTTCAACAGCAGTAATCTTTTGATGTTTCAACTGAGGAAAGAGGTAGATGCCCCCACCCGCCTCCCCCAACACTCCAGGGTAAAGCAATTGGAGAGTCCTTCCCTGTGGATCAAAACTCCAAGATGAGAATAGTAGGACAGTTAAGGCGAGAAGGCTGGGCCCTACTCAGATCACCTATTTCTTGTTCTCGAAGTCAGGAGACCTCCCTGACCACACATGGGCAGAAAAGGCTACTTGCAGGTCAAAGGGAAGTTATGTCAAGGCGTGTTCTGCTCAGATGCCTTTTCGGTAAAATCCATCTTGGCTAAGAGACATGTGTGCACACATGGAAGGATCCTAAGACATATCAAATATGGACTGTGAACCAGGTTAATCATAATGATTGACTAAAGGAAAACTTGGAAGAAATGCCCCTTGAGAGTAATCCAAACTGCCACAAGGGCAAGGCTCAACAACTCAGGAACTCGCCCTCTGAGTCTGCCCATGTGTCTATCCACATGTACTGTACTCTTTTTCTCTTAATAAATACTTTACCTGCTTCACTACTTTCTGTCTTTGTGGAAATTTTTTTCTGAAAAGTTGAAGGCCAGAACCTGAATCTGTGCTTTCCCATCTGTGACCCAGGTCACTCTCTGGCTGAGAACCCAAGCCCTGCTCCAAGTCATTGCAAGTGGAGGCCACTTGAGATCATGTCTCTCTGATCTTTTTTTTTTTCAAAGACTCCTTTATATTCTGGCTCCTCCCTTATCTCATCAAAGCAGTCTCTCAGAGCAGTCTGAGAGGCTGTCTCCCTGGCTGAAGTCCTTAGTATGTTCACTGAATAAAACATAATTCTCAAGTTTTAGGCTGTGCTTCCCTCCCTGCCCCCAATCCCGCCCCAGTAACAAGAGCTTCCATTATTTTGCTCTGATATATTAAGAGCTCTCTCAATGGACATGAGTTTGAGCCAACTCCAGGAGATAGTGAAGGACAGGGAAGCCTGGTGTGCTGCACTCAATGGGATCACAAAGAGGTCAGACATAACTTAGCAACTGAAAAACAACAAGAACAACTTCTTGCCTCAACCAGCTCTCCCAGTGCTGGCCCTGCATCTGTGAGAGTGGGCCCTGCCAGGCCAGCTCTCTCTGGCATCATTACTTTGAACTAACAGCACCTCTTACTTTCTACTCTCAATCTCCTTTCTTCTCTCTTTCCCCTTCTTTTTCTCTGTCCTTCTCTTTATTTTCCATGTCTCCTACTTTTCTCCACCATGTTTCTTTGCTTCCTTTCCTTTTTCTGTTTCCTGTAGTCCCTACAGCACAAGCTGGAATCAAGATTGCTGGGAGAAATATCAATAACTTCAGACATGCAGATGACACCATCCTTATGGCAGAAAGAGAAGAAGAACTAATGAGCCTCTTGATGAAAGTGAAAGTGAAGAGTGAAGAAGTTGGCTTAAAGCTCAACATTCAGAAAACGAAGATCATGGCATCTGGTCCCATCACTTCATGGGAAATAGATGGGGAAACAGTGGAAACAGTGTCAGACTTTATTTTGGGGGGCTCCAAAATCACTGCAGATGGTNAATTAAAAGACGCTTACTCCTTGGAAGAAAAGTTATGACCAACCTAGATAGTATATTCAAAAGCAGAGACATTACTTTGCTGACTAAGGTCCATCTAGTCAAGGCTATGGTTTTTCCAGTGGTCATGTATGGACGTGAGAGTTGGACTATAAAGAAAGCTGAGCACCAAAGAATTGATGCTTTTGAACTGTGGTATTGGAGAAGACTCTTGAGAGTCCCTTGGACAGCAAGGAGATCCAACCAGTCCATCCTAAAGGAAATCAGTCCTAAATATTCACTGGAAGGATTGATGCTGAAGCTGAAACTCTAGTACTTTGGCCACTGGATGGGAAGAACTGACTCATTGGAAAAGACCCTGATGCTGGGAAAGATTGAAGGTGGGAGGAGAAGGGGAGGACAGAGGATGAGATGGTTAGATGGCATCACTGACTCAAAGGACATGAGTTTGAGCAAGCTCTGGGAGTTGGTGATGGACAGGGAAGCCTGGTGTGCTGCAGTCCATGGGGTCGCAAAGAGTCAGACACAACTGAGCGACTGAACTGAACTGAAATGATAGTCCCAAAAGGCAGAGGCAGTGCTGGGATGGGAGAAAAGAAGCTTGTGTCCTGATTTGCCATTTGCTGTGTGTTTGCTTGTGGGAAGGTCATTCCATTTCTTTGAGCCCCAGTTCTACAAACCTGGGGTAATAAAAACTGTGAGAACCTGGTGGATTGGCTTAGGTTCACCTCATTAACTATTTAAGATCCACCCAAATAAAACTGATGTCATTACTGGAGTCATACAAACAACTCCACAGTGATACCCTCTTTACAAGGGAGAGGAGAGAGAGAAAGACAGGAATCTGAAATCACTGAAGGATTGGGTGACATCGTGTCTTAGTGATGATTCACCGCATTCCATAGTCAACTACAGGTAACTTTGTCTTCACCACTTGCCTAAGGCGGAACTTGCTCTTTTTGTAACAGGGAAGAGCGAAATCTGACTCCAGGTTGGTTCTATTTCTCTTACTTTAAACTTTGCTTTTCCTTGCGTTTATTATAATCAATGGAAGGATGCTGTCTATAGCTGCAAACACTCACAGTGGCCTGTCTGGGTGGGAGGGAACCTGCCCACCTGTGAATGGCTACAGAAAAGAAGGAATTAACAGATCCTCATCTCAGTGCTGGCCAAGCCAGGAGATATTTTGCAAGACTAATGGTCTTTTTACTTTACTTCCTCACCTCCTCCTGCTCTCTGTTCTATAAAAGAAACTGGTATCCAGACCCCAATAAGATGGTACTCTTCTCAGACACCTGGCTTTCTAAATAAAGTGGCTATTCCTTGCCTCAATATCTCATCTCCCAATTATTGTGTGGTAAGCAGTCATAGCTTGAATTCAGTGATGTTTCTTCTTTTGGCTTCTTTCCTTTGCACTTGTTGTTCGAAAGGTCCAGTTTGCTTGCTGTCAGTGGTCCAGGTAAGGCAGGCTTGAAAGAGCTTGCTGTCTTAAGGGAAATGACCACACAGACCTAATCACAACTTAGCTGGGTGTAACTTTTCAAAACTGGTGTCTCAGCCACGCTGTTACCTTTTTCCTAATATCTGGCTGAGTTTTCAGTGGGTTTTTCACTGTGATGTCACCCACTCTGCGACACTCCATCTCTTCCCTCATGGCCTATATCACAGTCTCATTTTGTAAATATCAGCTTTATTGAAATATAATTCATGTACCATAAAATTCTCCCTTTCAAGTATAATTCAGTGATGGGCGGTATATTCATGAAGTTGTGCACACATCACCACAATCCAACTCTGGAGCATTTTCTTCACTCCACAAAGAAAACTTGTGCCCTTTAGTAGACTTCTGTCGACTTCAAAAATATTCACAACTGAAAGTTATCCACAGCCTAAAAGTTGAGAATCTGTTTTATACAGAAGGAATTTTTACAACTTCGAGCCTGGGAGGCAGCATCTCATGTAATTCTGGGAGAACTCATCCAAGGAGGTGAAGTCGGGAAGCCAGGATATATATGGGTTTTACAACAAAAGGTAGGTAGTCTAAACATCAAAACATTACTGCTAATTAAAGAAAACCAGATATATCAAGTTAAGGAATTTAGCATTTTTTAATATATGAGAAGACACAAGAGTCTGGGCTCACTGAAATCATTCCTTTGACATGCACTTCAATTCTCCGAGGCCAGCCCCTTGTGTTTCCACACCCTGAGTTTCTCAGGGCTCAGTGTAGGGAGTGGCTGCAATCTGGAGGCTGTTAGACAGCAGGTATTCTTTCTTTTCTGAGTCCCCTCAGTTCAGTTCAGTCGCTCAGTCATGTCCGACTCTTGGCGACCCCATGGACTGCAGCACACCAGGCCTCCCTGTCCATCATCAACTCCTGGAGCTTACTCAAACTCATGTCCATTGAGTCAGTGATACCATCCAACCGTCTCATCCTCTGTCCTCCCCTTCTCCTCCCACCTTCAATCTTTCCCTGCATCAGGGTCTTTTCCAGTGAGTCAGTTCTTCCCATCAGGTGGCCAAAATACTGGAATTTCAGCTTCAGCATCAGTCCTTCCAATGAATATTCAGGACTGATTTCCTTTAGGATGGACTGGTTGGATCTCCTTGCTGTCCAAGGGACTCTCAAGAGTCTTCTCCAACACCACAGTTCAAAAGCACCAATTCTTTGGTGCTCAGCTTTCTTTATAGTTCAACTCTCACATCCATACATGACTACTGAAAAAAACCACAGCTTTGACTGGATGGACCTTTTGTTGGCAAAGTAATGTCTCTGCTTTTTAATATGCTTTCTAGATTGGTCGTAACTTTTCTTCCAAGGAGAAGCATCTTTTAATTTCATGGCTATAGTCACTATCTGCAGTGATTTTGGAACCCAAGAAAATAAAGCCTGTTACTGTTTCCACTGTTTCTCCATCTATTTGCCATGAAGTGATGGGACCAGATGCCATGATCTTAGTTTTCTCAGTTTTGAGTTTTAAGCCAACTTTTTCACTCTCCTCTTTCACTTTCATCAAGAGGCTCTTTAGTTTTTCTCTTTCTGCCATAAGGATGGTGTCATCTGCATATCGGAGTTTATTGATATTTCTCCCGGCAATCTTGATTCCAGATTGTGCTTCATCCAGTCCAGCATTTCTCATGATGTACTCTGCATGGAAGTTAAATAAGCAGAGTGACAATATACAGCCTTGACGTACTTCTTTCTCAATTTGGAACCAGTCTGTTGTTCCTTGTCCAGTTCTAACTGTTGCTTCTTGACCTGCCTACAGATTGGTGGCAGGTCATGTGGTCTGGTATTCCCATCTCTTTCAGAGTTTTTCACAGTTTGTTGTGATCCACACAGTCAAAGGCTTTGGCATAGTCAATAAAGCAGAAGTAGATGCTTTTCTGGAACTCTCTTGCTTTTTGACGATCCAACGGATGTTGGCAATTTGATCTCTGGTTCTTCTGCCTTTTCTAAATCCAGCTTGAACATCTGGAAGTTCACAGTTCACGTATTCCTGAAGCCTGGTTTGGAGAATTTTGAGCATTGCTTTGTTAGCATGGAGATGGGTGCAATTCTGTGGTAGTCTGAGCATTCTTTGGCATTGCCTTTCTTTGGGATTGGAATGAAAAATGACCTTTTCCAGTCCTGTGGTCACTGTTGAGTTTTCCAAATTTGCTGGCATATTGAGTGCAGCACTTTCACACCATCATCTTTTAGGATTTGAAACAGCTCAACTGGAATTCCATCACCTCCACTAGCTTTGTTCATAGTGACGCTTCCTAAGGTCCACTTGACTTTGCATTCTAGGATTTCTGGCTCTAGGTGAGTGATCACACCATCGTGATTATCCGGGTCGTGAAGATCTTTTTTGTATTCTGATGATGAAGATCTTCTGTGTATTCTTGCCACTGTTGTTAACATCTTCTGCTTCTGTTAGGTTCATACCATTTCTGTCCTTTATCGAGCCCATCTTTGCATGAAAAGTTCCCTTGGTCTCTCTAATTTTCTTGAAGAGATCTTTAGTTTTTCCCATTCTATTGTTTTCCTCTATTTCACACAGGACTCACCAATTCACTGTCAGGTGGTGGTTACATTCCTGATGACTGTGACATTCTTTGTTTACTAATCTGGCAGGTAATATTCTATTTATCACTTCCCCTTCTTTATTCCCCCATTCCCTGGCAACTGCTACCTACTTTCTGTCTCTGTCAATTAGGCTATTTTGAACATTTTATGGGCTTCCCTGGTGGTGCTAGTGGTAAAGAATCTGCCTGCCAATGCAGGAAACACGAGTTCAATCCCTGGGTTGGGAAAATCCCCTGGAGAAGGAAATGGCAACCCATTCCAGCATTCTTGCCTGGAGAATCCCATGGACAGAGCAGCCTGGTGAGTCACAGTCCTCAGGGTCGCAGAGTTGGACACCACTGAAGTGACTTAGTATGCACACATGGACATTTCATATTAAGGGAAAGATACAGTAGCTGGACTTTTGTGACTGGCTTATTTCATTATCATGTTTTCAATGTTCATGTACATGAATCAATATATCTCTTTTTATGGTTGAATATTATTCCATTGCATGGATCTACATCTGGTTTACCCAATTCATCATTTGATGAACATTCGGGTTATTTCTACTTTTTTGGCTATTGTGACTAATAGGGCTATGAACCTTCCTGTGTAAACTTTTGTGTGGACACATACTCTCATTTCTCATGGGTCTATACACAAGAGAGCAACTGCTTGGTCAGGTGACAACTGTGTGTTTAAGTTTTTGAGTAACTGCCAAATTTTTTCTAAAATGGCTACATCATTTTACATTCTCACCAGCAATATGTGATCAGTCCAATTTCTCAAGACCTTCAAATGACATTCTGTTGTATGAGCTATCTCTGCATGCATATCCCTGTTCCTCTTGGATTTAAACTCCTAGAGGGCATGAACTGCACTGAGGCTGGAAAAAGCCTCAGGCCAGATTCTGAACAAATCTCACCTGTCAGTTGGATGACCGTTTTTTTTTTTTTTTTTTTTTTTAAATAATCACTTACAGTTTCAAACTAGAGGGCAGGCTTGCTTTAGGAGAAAGTACAGGTCTAATGTCACACCTTCCAAAGACGCCTACATAGAAACCCCACTTATTGTGCCCTTACAGGCTACTTACCACATATGATCTTATTTTTCAGATGAGGAAACTGAAATCCAGGCTACTCTTCCAAGTAATTAACGGCAAAGCTACACTTTAGACCCAAATTTTCACTGAACCACATTGCCCTTTACGGTGAAGAAATTCTGCCTATTTTGTAATAAAGGGGGAAGGGGCAGGGGAAGAGGGAAAAAGAGACTTATTTAAAGACCTTTTTTCCCCGCATCCATAAACTCCCCAAAGGCAAGGACCAAGAATTTGTTCCTTTTATTATCTCCTACTGTACACCTAACAGAAGCAGAAGATATTAAGAAGAGGTGGCAAGAATACATGGGAGAACTGTACAAAAAGATCTTCACAACCCAGATAATCACGATGGTGTGATCACTCATCTAGAACCAGACATCCTGGAATGTGAAGTCAAGTGGGCCTTAGAAAGCATCACTACGAACAAAACTATTGGAGGTGATGGAATTCCAGTGGAGCTATTTCAAATCCTGAAAGATGATGCTGTGAAACTGCTGCACTCAATATGCCAGCAAATTTGGAAAACTCAGCAGTGGCCACAGGACTGAAACAGGTCAGTTTTCATTCCAATCCCAAACAAAGGCAACCCCAAAGAATGCTCAAACTACCACAGAATTGCACTCATCTCACATGCTAGTAAAGTAATGCTCAAAATTCTCCAAGCCAGGCTTCAGCAATATGTGAACCGTGAACTTCCTGATGTTCAAGCTGGTTTTACAAAAGGCAGAGGAACCAGAGATCAAATTGCCAACTTCCACTGGATTATGGAAAAAGCAAGAGAGTTCCAGAAACACATCTATTTCTGCTTTATTGACTATGCCAAAGCCTTTGACTGT
>SJYO01020080.1:34862953-34968264 GCA_006410555.1 Capra ibex
GGATTTCTTTGGAAGGAATGATGCTAAAGCTGAAACTCCAATACTTTGGCCACCTCATGTGAAGAGTTGACTCACTGGATAAGACCCTGATGCTGGGAGGGATTGGGGGCAGGAGGAGAAGGGGATGACAGAGGATGAGATGGCTGGATGGCATCACTGACTCGATGGACGTGAGTCTGAGTGAACTCCGGGAGATGGTGATAGACAGGGAGGCCTGGCGTGCTGCGGTTCATGGGGTCGCCAAGAGCCGGACACGACTGAGTGACTGAACTGAACTGAACTGAACTGTACACCTGGCTTCCCATGTGGCGCTAGCAGTAAAGAACCTGCCTGCCAATTCTGGAGATGCAAAGAGATGTGGGTTTCATCCCTGGGTGGGGAAGGTCCCCTGGAGGAGGGCAGGGCAACTTACTCCGGTATTCTTGCCTGGCCAATCCCTTGGACAGAGGAGGCTGGCAGTCCATAGGGTTGCAGTCAGACACCACTGAAGCGACTTAGCACGCACGCAGGAACTCAGTTCATAGCAGTAATTCAAAGACTACTTCTGTGAACCATGATATAATGACTAATAAGCTAAAAATCTAAAAGGAGGGTATTGTTTATCGGGGTCTGGTTCAATCCCTACTGTGCCTGTATCTGACAATATACGGTAAGCATTTAACCACTTGCCAACGGTGGCAGCCAGGGCTATATCTCGCTTAAATCCCCCAAAGTTGGCCTCTGTGCCTCAAAAACGTCACCACATGGGACCCACAGAAGCGTTGCCGCTCTAGCTATCATCCCTGCGCGCAAGACACTGCCCGGCTTCTTGGGCTGGTGTCCGCTGTCAGAAAAGCGGAACCCGGGAAGGAGCTCTTTGCCCGTAACCAACATGGCCTCTCGGAGGCTTCAGACTGAGGGCGGCAGCCTACGGATCACGTGAGGGAAGTTGCACTCTTCTATTGGCTTCTTCTGCTGGACGGCCACGGGGGCAATAACCCACGTGGGCCGGCCTTAAAGGGCCCGCGGCTATCTCAGCCGTAGCTCTGCCCTCTGTGGCCGGCTGGGGCCCCCGAAAGGAAAGGCGGCGGGCGGGGCCCGGCGCTCTCCCGGAGCTGCGGTGACCGCCACCGGCTGCAACGCGAGCCCCGAGGCGGCGGACCGGAGAGGGGCGCGAGGATCCCGCGTGGGGCCGCGCGGGCCGGGGGTCATGGAGGACAGCTCCGCCGGGCCCCGGCTCGGGGCGGCGGCCGAGGCGGCCGAGGCGCGAGCGCAGCCCGGGTACACGCTGCGGCCCTTCGCGCCGTTCTCGGGGGCGGCCGGGCCCGACGAGGGCGGCGGCGACTGGAGCTTCATCGACTGCGAGATGATGGAGGAGGTGGACCTGCAGGACCTGCCCAGCGCCACCATCGCCTGCCACCTGGACCCGCGCGTGTTCGTGGATGGCCTGTGCCGGGTGAGGGCCCGGGCGCGGCGGCCCGTCGGGCGGAGGGCGGACACTTGTTGCCGGGACGAGGTGGAGCCGAGGTCCGGGGCCGGCTCGGGGCAGCCTCTTCAAGCTGGGCCGCCGGCGGAGGAACGCAGCGATGTCCCCGGCCACCCTGCCTCGGTTCCCCTCTGTCCCGGCTGGGGTGGGAGCGCCCTCCCCGAGATCCCGGGTTCCCGAGCACCTGCCGGGCCGCGCGCTGCCCGCCCATGGTGGGGATCTTCAGAGGGACTTGCCTTTCACCTGGGCTGGCTGGTAACCACCTCCCAGAGATGCCCCTGCCCCCCCTCCCGCCCCCCCGGCCCCGGGTGTGAACTCGGGTGCGTTAGAGGGGCCACATCGCAGGAGCCGATCGGAGCATGAATTAGCTGCCCAGATGGCCGGGGATGCGCGTACCCTCACCTTGAGGCTTGGGTCGTGCCGGGCACTTTACTTAACTCCTTTGAGGAGGGGTCGCTTCATTCATAGGGAGGAGGAAACGGACATTTGTCTGCGCGACGTTGACTCACTGTACATAAATAGGACGGTGTCTCCGCATTCTCAATCTGCACGCCTGGGAAGGAAAGCCAATGTTTGGGTGAGAAGCCGCGGTTGCTCTTTATCCAGCGCTTGGCCAGTTTTGGTCGAATGGTGTTGGGAGGAAGGGGCCATTTGTTAGGCCTTTGAGGATAGTTAGTCGGGAATCCCGCTCCCTGAAGAGGGGGTGGGGCAGGGGACACTCAGTAAAGGGGGAGTTGGATTTTGTTTTCTGTTTTTATTTTCCCCTCCAGATCCCCACATTTTAGACACGTTGGAGGGTGAGGGGGCAGGTATGAGTAACAGATGGTGGTGGGGAGGAGGGATTTATTTCTGATCTGCAATCAGTGTGCAGAGTGAAATGTGTACCTCCGCTGGCGTTGCAGGATAAAGCCTGCCTGTGAGAGAGATGCCCCATTAGGGGAGCAGCTATCAAAGAAAGTGCTGCTTTCGGATGCTTGGCTCTGAGTCCGCGGTTAAGTGTCAGTGAACTGGAGTTGAAGGCGGCTGCCAAGAGGGACAACATTGGAACAGAGAATGGTGCCCTTAAGACCCATGTGTTTATCAGGTACAGGCCCATCTACTCTCAGAAAGGATGTCCAGTGCTATGTGCTTAGATAAGGGTCCGTGCATGCTTTCTAAAGCTGCAGTTGGCACAAATACAGGGTCTAACTCCTTTCACTCTAAAACCTTTTCTCTTCTTGAGGCTGAGGTCTGTCAGCATATGGAGTTTCTTTCTTACTGGTCCTAGGCGGTCATGCCAAAGGAGCAAGATCAGATCATACAAGATGTCGCTTGTGTGCCTAGCAGTCTCATAGTTTTGCAGTCTTCCCTGTGTCAGAGACCATCCTGAAATTGCTGCATCTGAAATGTTTCCCGCCTTGCAAGCTCTTCACTTTAACAAATGGGTAGAGATTCTGCTTTGAGCCAGGCACTCACTGTTCCAGGCTCTGAGGGCACAGCAGTGAAGAAAAGAGCCTTTCTGCCTTCAGGACTGGCATTTTTGTTGGGGAAAACAAGACAATAAACAAATATATATGAAAGAGGTCAGGAGGTGATGGTACTATAGGAAAGAAATTGGCCTTAGGAGATGGGGAGGGGAGGGGGACTGCTGTTTTACCAGAAGACGATCGGGGAAAGGCTTACTCACAAGGTACTGTTTTGAGCAGAGACACCGTTCATTTATTCTTTTACTGTTTAGCGAATGCTTCCTGTGCTTCAGGTGCTGTTTTAGGCCCAGTGGACAGAGTGGTGAACACGATGAGCTTTCTGCTTATGTTCTAGCAGAGGCTGAGAAAGGGGGAGACAGTTTTTAAAAAGGAATGCACAGGTGGGAATCAGGCTGGTGTGATAGGGAGTGGCCGAGGAGAGGACAGAGAGTAGGCTGTGCCAGCCAGGGCCTAGCAGGGATACTGCAGTGGTTCCGGAGGGGTAATGAAGAACCGGTTGGTGGGGGCAGGACTGAGGCAATCAACAGAGAGTGTTGGATGGAGGGAAGTCCTGTTGCTGGGACCCTAGGGGAGGAATCTTCTGGCAGGAGCTACAGACATGGAGGGATGGAACTGAGGTGCTGAAGCAGCGAGCTGCAAGTTAAGAAGTATCCCAGCTTGCCCCAGCTTTCTGATCTCATCATTGGCGGAACCAAGCTGGCAGCCAGGAAGCTGGGGACTCCAAGCAATGCAGCTGGTAGGTGGGGTCAGGGCTCAGAGAAGGTGGAGGGGGCAGAACACAGCTCTGGGATCAGTGCCGGTAAAGAGGACCTGCAGAGAGAGTCAGCCTGCAGGCCGTTTTACACCGAGTGGCCCCAAAAGGCCACTCTGCACTGCTTGGGTGTGGCTGGCAGGAAGAAGCTCCCCATGTAGATGTTGTGTGGTGGGCCTCCAGGCAGTGGGCATAGCAGATGTGGAAGTTCCAGGGCAGGGATGAGCGAAGGCCTTTCCAGGGCCCAGTGAGGGAGGTGGTGGTGGCCAAGGTTGGATGCAGCCAGGGAACGGTTCCTTGGGAGCCTGGGAGGCCCTGGGAAGGATTCGGGTCCTGTACTAATTAAAAGCTAGCTGGAGAATGGCTTTGGGGAAGGAGGTTGAGTGGGCAGGAGAAGCAGCAAGGAGACCCCTTGTGAGGATCTTAGCTTGGGTTGTCAGGGGAGCTGGCCAGGTGTTTGCACTAGGCTTGTGGGGTTGGAAACCATGCTCTCTTCTCCATGCAGGGCTCAGGAGCCTCCGAATGCGGGCTGGGGGAGCTCTGTGCCTTGGTCGCCCATCTACAGGGTCCTTCAGACCACTGGAAAGCCTTCCAGGAGAAAGCTAGTCTCTCATTTAGCCAACACCACCCCTCCAGGTGGGAAGATGCGGCTTCTGAGATTTCAGTTGGACAACTTTATCGTTTTGGAGGCCATTTTTCCTAAAGCTGGAGTGTCGCCTTGGGGTGCTGTAGTGAAAATGTGATTCTACTTGAGGTCAGCAGTGTCTGACCCTTGAGTAGGCAGACTGTTAACTGTGTTGCCCACAGAGGTCCCCTTTGTGCTGGTAATCTGGCCATGTGGGTATCTTTACCTAGTGTGTTGGAGGGTCACCTGGATGAGTGACAGTGTCTTAACCCGTTAAAGCTACTGTAACAAAATACCACAGACTGATGGCTTCTAAACTACAGGAACTTATTTCACGCAGTTGTGGAGGCCAGCATGGCTGGGTGAGGGCCCTCTTGTGGGTTATAGGCTCCTCTGTGCCCTCATGCAGTGGAAGGGATGAGAGAGCTCTGTGGGGGTCTCTTACAAGGGCACTAATCCCATTATGAGGGCCCCACCCTCATGATCCTTAATGACCTCTCAGTAGCTGATACCATCATCTTCGAGGGGGAGCACATCAGTCTATGAATTTGGGGGAAACAGGCATCCAGAGGGTGGCAGGTGATGTGAAGGAAAAAGGCTGTGTCAGTGTTCTTCCCATGCGTTCATGTCATCCTCTGACCTTCATCTTAAAGGAAAGAAAGAAATTGACCCAAACTATCGGTTCATTTCCTGCTGGCACAGACAGTAAAGAAACTGCCTGCGATGCAGAAGATCCAGGGTTCAATCCTTGGGTTGGGAAGGTCCCCTGAAGAAGGGAATGGCAACCCACTCCAGTATTCCTGCCTGGAAAATTCCCTGGACTGAGGAGACTGCAGGCGACAGTCCATGGGGTCGCAGAGTCAGACAGGACTGAGCAACTGACATCATTTCACTAGGGAGCTAATACTGGAAGCTCATTTTCTAACTATCACAGTTGGATCTGATATGTAAAATGTATTTTTGTTAGCTGGATCATCATCCAGTATTGTAAATTATTTATAATCAATATGTTCATTAATTGTTTATTTAAAAAATGAAGCCATATCATCATTAATTTCAAATAATATGAGTCATTTCATGTAATATATTAAGAGATTCACACCATTACAAATAAATGAAAACTTTTATTAAAATAAGATTATTTTTCTGTTGTACAAATGTTTGCTTAGCATATTCCACTGCCGTATTCTTTTTGTGAACCTTTTTGCTTTTTACTGAGAAAGTAGAGCTGTGCTTTGCACCAGTAATTACCTGTGCTTTGGATTGTTGGCAGCGGTTGGCTGGTTCCCTGGAATAAGAGTTCAGTTAGTTGTCACCAAGCTAACCAGAAGTTTAGAGTTCTCACATAATATTGTTAGTTTCCAGGCAGTAGAGATGGTTCCATAGAGTAATGGAAACGAACACCATGTTTCTGTTGTCTGAGCCATGAATGTATATTTGATCGACAGGCTAATTTGGAAAATGCTAATCATAGAAAAATTCACTCTCCTAGTGAATAAACTCACCTTTCTTAAAACAAACGCCCATGTAAGATTTGTGATACTGCCATGCTGCTGCCACTGCTAAGTCGCCTCAGTCGTGTCCGACTCTGTGCGACCCCATAGACGGTAGCCCGCCAGGCTCCCCCATCCCTGGGATTCTCCAGGCAAAAGCACTGCAGTGGGTTGCCATTTCCTTCTCCAATGCATGAAAGTGAAAAGTCAAAGTGAAGTCGCTCAGTCATGTCTGACACCCAGCGACCCCATGGACTGCAGCCCACCAGGCTCCTCCGTCCATGGGATCTTCCTGGAAAGAGTACTGGACTGGGTTGTCATTGCCTTCTCCGGATACTGCCATAACTTTCCTTTAAAAACATGAAATATCCTGATGGTTGTGAAAGGAGTTGGAGCGGTCGGTATCCTTAAATTCTTTTTATCAGTGAAGGGCCGTGAGCAGTTCACGAAATGCCTGTGCCCAGGCCCCTCCAGACCAACTCCAGTCTCGTCCTGGGAGTCTTGGCCTGGGAGACTCCCCAGTGTGATTCTAATTGGGAGACAAGATTGAGGACCACCATCTAGCCAAAAGGGGTCTAGCCTGACCAGAATCGTTGTCATATCATGAACATATACTTGGGTCATCGATCACTGGTTCCACTCTCAGCCAGATCTGTGCCTTGGTCTCCTCCAGTCCAAGATGAGAGTCAGGGCCATGCTCTGAGGCCTCCCTTCTCCTAAGCGCCATTTGACCTCGTGGCTGTAAAGCAGGGTGACTGGCCGTCATGCTGAGAGCCTAGCCTTTGGGACAAGAACAAGAACACCTCCTCGAGCGTGGGCTTGCCTCGCCTGCCCTCCGTGCTCATCCTCTTGTGCCGCTGCTTGCTCTCCTGCTGCTGCTAAGTCGCTTCAGTCGTGTCCGACTCCATGCGACCCCGTAGAGGGCAGCCCACCAGGCTCCTCTGTCCACAGGATTCTTTCCACCAGACGTCAGATCCCAGACTTGTCCTCCCAAAGCCTGTAGTTTGGTAGTAAACAAGTTATCACTCAGTAGTGATCTGATGATTGAAACGTTGGGGAGATCCCACGTGGCACAGCTGAAGTGCGTGCTTTCCACTTGCGCGGCTGTTATGTGCTTGGCCATGTGGCTGTCTGTGCCTGTCCCGAGTCAGCCTGTGGCAGCGTGCTGTCAAAGGTGACACTCCGGCAGCAGAGTTGACAGTTAGGCTCCGCTGCAGCGTGGCACCCCCGCCTGCCCGGACCATTGGCACTTCTCAGCCTAGTGTCGCCGGCTCTCTCGGACTTGAACCGGCCTCACCTTTGCCCGTAAACCTCAAGTGTGGAGAGATCTTAAGCCAATATGGTATGCTTTAGTTTATTTGGGAAAGTTCAGAATGTTCTAAGTTTAAGAAAAGCCCACCTATTACATACGTGCAAAGTTTACAGTTATCCGCCGTTTCCCTAAGTTCAGAATTTCTGGCTCATATATAAACAGAGACTATATTAACGTCCATGAGGTTCTTTTGATCTCTCCTCCCTGTTCCTCTCCCTCACAAGCATTCAATCCCCTTTCCAGCTCAACCCATCAGCACCCTTCATTCATTGCTCAAAGCACGTCTTCTTCGGTACAGTCGTTTTCAGGACTCTTGTCAGCAACTACAGACATTTCAAGCCCCAAGACAATTACGTAAAGGAACCGGGAAAAAAAAAAGGCTTTGTGATAGAACAGCTAAAGCAGAGGCTGTTTGATTGCAGTGTTTATATTTCAAGCCCTACTCCTTTCTAAAAAGGCCAGCAGGTGACACGGTCCATTCTTTTTGCCGACAGGCCACCCCCTGTTCTGTGCCGGCCCCGCTCCTGTCACGGTGATGGTGCTGTGCACGTCAGTGTGTGTTGGGGGTGGGCTGGGGAGTCGCCTCCTCGGTGTATGTTTTCTGCACGCAATTGTTTGGACCCGTTTCAAGGGCTGAGGAGTGCTAGTCGTTCAAAATACAATTCAGTTGCGACAGAGAATTTTTTCCTTTGTAAATACTAATCAGCACATGGAGACGCTGGCACTTAATGAAACTATAAGTGACTCTGCTCTGTTCTCTGAGCTGCTGCTGCTAAGTCACTTCAGTTGTGTCCAACTCTGTGACCCCATAGACGGCAGCCCACCAGGCTCCCCCGTCCCTGGGATTCTCCAGGCAAAAACGCTGGAGTAGGTTGCCATTTCCTTCTCCAATGCATGAAAGTGAAAAGTGAAAGGGAAATCGCTCTGAGCAGTGATGGGCTATACCATGGCCATACCGGAATGGGTTACCATTCCCTTCTTCAGGGGAATCTTCCTGATCCAGGGATCGAACCTATAACACTATAAAAGAATGTGATTTTAGACTCCATTACTTAATGTAAGTAAAATACCTGGTTGATAGGTTTACAGCAAAAGCTGTCAGTCTATATACTTCTGAACTGAAAGTTCAGGAAACAAAAGCTTTTTTTTTTTTAACGTTGGGAAGGTTCAGTACTTTTCCTTTCATTACTAATTTCAGCAGGTGCAATATGTAGTTCCCATGTGTAATCATAATTAACACCAGAGAAAAAGGTGTTGAGGTTGGCCTGAATTCAGAATTGAAAGACAAAAATGTTATTGGATTCAGAAAGCTAATATTGGAGTTTTTTTTTTCATTCAACAATAGCTTGTTTTACTTTGTCACCTTTATCATTTTTGTTAAATTTTCTGCTTTACCTTACTGATAATAAAATAGTTTCTGTTCATTTACATGAGTTGCTTTCTGTGTAATATATACCATTTCATCATTTTACAAGAACTCTATGAAATTGGTACTGTTATTCCCATTCTACAGATGTGAAAACTGAGGCCAGGAGAGGCCAAGTAACCTGTCCCAGGTCACATAGTAAGTGCTGGCCCTATGATGCAAACCTGCTTTCGTGTTAATTGCTCAATCATTTCTGACTCTTTGCGACCCCATGGACCATAGCTCACCAAACTCCTGTCCATGAAATTCTCCAGGCAAGAATACTGGAATGGATAACCATTTCCTTTTCCAGGGGATCTTCCTGGCCCAGGGATCAAACCCCACTCTCCTACATTGCACAAAACTGGTTTTAGCCAACTCCAAAGCCTGTTCTGGAATCATCTTACAGTATGCAGTAATGCATGTGAATTTTTCATATCTTTCACATCTTATTTCAGCCCTAGGATAGCTCTATGAATAAAGTTCTTTTATCCACAGGAAACTGAGGTTCAGATGAATTACAACTCTGTTATTCTCTCAGCCATTTATTTATCTTTAACAGATATATTTGAGTGCTTTTGGGACATCAGTTGCAGCCCTGATGACATTCTTGGGTTCAAGCAGAAGGCAGTACCTGGGTGCTGGAGCCAGACAGACCTGGACCTAAATCCTGGCTCCATCACTTCACTCATTTATTCATTCATTCAACTCAGTCACTCCTTCCTTCAGTCATTCATAAATTCACTCGTTCAACAAGTGTTTTTTAAGATAATGTTTGAATTTTATTTTTATTGTTGTCATTGAATTTATGCATTTTGATACATGTTTTAATTTAATTTTTTAAAATATAGTAATACATTCACATTGTTCAAAACCCAGAAAGTATTAAAAGGTATATAGTGAAAAGTCTTTCTCCAATCCTTGATAGTCAGTCCTCTCAAAAGTAACTATGATTTTTGGTAAACTTTCTGCTTCCGGAGTTTCTATATGCATATTTGAATATAACATGGGTATTTCACTAGACTTTCATCTCTTTGCCCTTGACACACTAAAGTTGCATATTTGTTTACTGTTCTGTATCTTGATGTTTTCCCCACATAATGGTATAGCTTGGAGATGTTTCTATAATGGTACACAGAAAGGTCTCATTTTTTCCTGCTGTATAGTATTCCGTTGCACACATACTATACTTTGTTTAACCAGCCCCTATTGGTAGATATTTGGTTTGTTTCCTAATTTTTCCTGTTACACATAACTTTTCCATGAGTCAGTTCAGATGGGTGGCAGAGAATTCGTCTAGTCAAAGGGCATATTCATTTTAGCACGTGTTTCTCAGGGCCTGCTGTGTTCTGAGCACTGTGCTGGTGGCAAGGCCCTCTGTAGGACCCCAGATGAGTCAGTCAACCTCCCCAGGCCCCCAGTCTGCCAGTTGCAGAAGGAGGACAGTAATCCCACCCCCACAGTCTCGGTGAGATCATTGTGAGAGGTCACAGCCCTTGGTGAATGACAGACAGCAGCCTTCCTCCTGGTGCTCACAGGCCAGCAGGGAAGACACGTGATTTGTTTTTTAATTGTGTATGCTATGTAAATACAGCCTAAGGGCTTCATGGGTTTCACAGATGACTCAGTAGTAAAGAACTTGCCTTCCAGTGCAGGAGATATGGGTTCGATCCCTGGGTCAGGAAGATGCCCTGGAGAAGGAAATGGCAACCCACTCCAGTATCCTTGCCTGGAGAATCCCACGGAGAGAGGAGCATGGCGGGCTACAGCCCATGTACTCGCAAAGAGCTGGACACAACTGAGCACATATACACACACACACATGCAAGGGCTTAACAGATCCATAACAAACCACCTGTCCTTGGGCAAGATGTCCACCCAGACCTCTGCCGCTTCATCTATGAAGTGAGCAGGTTGAGCTGGATCAGCTCAGTGGGGTTGCTTCTGGCTCTTCCATTGGTGGAGTGCGGCCCCTTTGCCCCTTGCTACCCCAAAGGATTTCCCCAGCAGGAACTGGCTCAGGAACAGAATGTTCCCTAGTGTAACCATGACTCTAGTTCTCTTCCATCCGGCTTTCCAGCCTCGCACCTGTAGGGGAGACAGAACCCTGCCTCTGCCTGTCCTAGGTTTTCAGCTGTGACTCTTTCAGAAAAAGATGGATCACAAGAGAAAAACAGTTATTAACGCATGCAGCATGCATCAGGGGGGAGAACCCTCAGCACGACAACGTGGAGACTTAGAACTTGGCTTGTACAGCCTCTTCAACAAAGAATAAATTGATAAGAGAAACGGTAGGAGGGAGGGAAGCCATTTCAGGCTTCCAGCTTGCTGCAGGGAAGTCAGTTCATGGGAGGAAGCTGATGGGCACTTTGGGACACTCCTCCATGAGATTCTGGAACATCTCCATTAAGAAGGTCATTTATATCCTACCTTCAGGCAGGAAAGAGAGGGAAGATGGAGGTTTCCTGCATATGTGCTTTGTAACTGCCTTCAGCTCCAAATAACTTTTATGTTGAAGAGGCATACTTGGGGGGGGGGTGACATTCTGGCTTCCCCATCCCCACACTCCTGCCTTACCCTGCAGTGGTCCCTGGGAAGCCTGTCTGCCGGTTTATGGAAGAGAGAAGGTCAATTTCGGTCACTTAACGCTTGTGTCTGTAATTGGTCTTGGAAGTTTCATTGCTCCAAGAGGAACATGTGTCAGAGACACTCTACTTGACCCCACAGCCGATTCTGTCCAGTTGCCATTTGAGAGTTTGCCAGAGGTTTATCCTTACAAAGCCAGAACATTTGAGTGCATCTTTTCTTTTTTTTTTTAAAGTTTGTCCATTACTAGGGGCTTTTACAGATCTCCTGATACTCATTTATTATTGACAGGGTGACTGTATGCTCCAGTTTGCCCATCTCGTCCCACGAAGGTAGTAGTCCCCTCTTTCATCTGAAGTTTGAGTGATCACTTATATATGTACTTAGTATTTATACGGTTCATGATAAACACCCTATTTGCTTACTGTTGGCCAAATATTTTATGTACATTGTTAGATTTCATCCTTCTTGTGCTTAGTTGCTCAGCTGTGTCTGACTCTTTGCAGCGCTATGCCCTGTAGCCTTCCAGGCTTCTCTGTTCGTGGGATTCTCCAGGCAAGAATGCTGGACTGGGTAGCCATCCCCTTCTCCAGGGGAATCTTCCCAATCCAACATTGCAGGCGAATTCTTTACTGTCTGAGCCACCAGGGAAGCCTACTCATCCTTCTTAACAACCTTCTGTGATAGATACTGTATTTGCCCATTTTATAGATGACAACGTCTTTCTGCTGCCTTTGCAAAGCTAATCAGCACATAGAATCCCGTGGCAACTGGGCATCAGATTCTGGGTGCAGCTACAGAACGATGGCAGACAGGACCTTGGGCTCAAGCCTTCTTCATTTCTGCAGGGAGGAATCAAGGCTCAGAGCGGTGCTGAGGTTTCCTGAGGGGGAACTCACTACATACTAGCAGAACTAGAATTTTCTCCCAGCCCACTAGTTACACTGCTTGTCTGATTTCCTGTGCAGTGATGTCCTCCCCTGCCCCATCCCCCAGCCCTCGCTGAGCACGCAGAGCTGTAGTTTAGTCAGCTGAGTCGTGTCAGAATCTTTTGTGACCCCCTGGACTGTAGCCCGCCAGGCTTCTCTGTTCCATGGGATTTTCCAGGCACAAATACGGGAGTAGGTTGCCATCTCCTGCTCCAGGGGGCACCCAGGGCATGTGGATAGTGAGGTGGACATCCAGAGTCTCATTGGCAGGAACAAGGAGAACTGTCACCACGCTACCGTTAGGGGCCCCCAAAGAGCAAGGTATCTGTGGCCGGTCCTGGTGGAGGGGCAGAGGAGATGGTGTCCTGAGAGCTAGTCCCTGGGCTGTTTGAACACCAGCGCCCGCCACCAGGGGGAGGTGACTTCACATAAGTTCTGCCATAGAGACTGGTGGTTGCCTTAGACTTTATTTCTGGCATTAAAGACAGAAAGTGCATTTTCAGAGGGGGAACTCCCTCCTTGTGCTGCAGAAGAAGCTATCATAATCATTGGTGTGTAATTGAAACTCGTGAGAGGAGAGACACCCCCTCCCCCCCCCAGAAAGCTGGCCAAGGGAGGGGACCCTCGCTGCTGCTGGGCAATGGGACCCACTTTGGTTCCAACAGGGAACAAGGATGCTGTGCCTCAAGGAGTGACCCTCCTCTTCCAGCTGCCCCTAGTGAAGGCTGTGACATCCTCCACCCCCTGCTCTGATCTGTGTTTACTTGTTCAGACGGTGACTCAAACTATCAGGTGACTAAAACTATCGGCATAAAGAAATACAAAGAGAGCTCACTCAGAGGAAGCAGGCACTTCACTGCAGAGATAAGGGCAATTTTCTGAGCTGGCTTCTGCCATTAGGTTGCTACAGAGATTAGTTTTCAAAGGCAAAGCTCATGCTGCTGCATAGGTTGCCAGACCCCTGTGGTGACCCCTGTTCTCCGAGGAACTATCTGCTGCCCAGGCGACAGGGTAACAGCGTTGTTCTGGGCTGAAGTCAGGATTTGGGACAGTTCGGGTAGGTCTCAGCTCTGCTCACACAGCCACCTTTCCATCCTAAGGTGCAGATCTCAGACGGTGATGGAGAACCCTCAGGTCGGGGTGAGCTGACTGTTGTTGCTCAGGCGCTCAGTCATGTCCGACTCTTTGTGACCCCGTGGACTGTGGCACGCCACGCTTCCCTGTGTTTCACCATCTCCCAGAGTTTGCTCAGACTCACGTCCATTGAGTCTGTGATGCCACCCAACCACCTCATCCTCTATCACCCGGTTCTCCTGCCCTCAATCTTTCCCAGCATCAGGGTCTTTTCCAGTGAGTCGGCTCTTCCCGGCAGGTGGCCAGAGTATTGGAGTTTCAGTTTCAGCATCAATCCTTCCAGTGAGTATTCAGGGTTGATTTCCCTTTGGGTTGACTGGTTTGATCTCCTTGTTGTCCAAGGGACTCTCAAGAATCGTCTCCAGCACCACAGTTCGAAAGCATCAATTCTTCAGCACTCAACCTTCTTTATGTTCCAGCTGACTGTAAAATCCTAAAAACAGACCACTCACCAGCAAGACTCGCTGGCTTACAGTTTATGAACTGGCCAGGAAGCCCTTGCAGACATCTGGCAACACCTCTCCCTCTCTGGAGCAGCCCCACTGTAGGTGTATCCTTCAGACTCAACCACGTGCTTGACCCTGACACAGCATTTCCAGAGCTGTTCTCATTTTTCACATCAACTCTGAATTTGTGTATTTCTTCCCAGTGACTTATAAGTTTTCAGGGCACACTTGGACTCCAGTGTATTCTGTTACTTGTTATTTCCTTGATATATCTTGGGAAATACCATCACCGAATGGTCAGATAGTCTATAACCTCCACATTCAGAGTATTCCCGTTACTTGGAACACATTTAAGATAATGACCTAGTTCTCACGACTGTGAACATGCCTGAGACGGTGGCATAGATGAGTTGGGTGGGCGTAGAGAGGTTGTATGTTTGGGGGGTGACTTCCTGCATTTATTGGAGGGTAGCTGTGCAGAGGCCCAAATAGAGTCCAATGTGCTATATCCGTGGCTTGGAATGAAGCAGCAACAGCCAACCTGTGGCTGAGATCGTGAGCACATTCTTTATCTTATATCATAAAACAAGGGCTGGGTGGTCCTTTACGCTACTAGGATACGGCGAGAATGAAATACAGCAAGGCCATGTTTGTGATAATGCTTGAAGGCAGAACATACCCTGAAATTATCTGCTTAGTCTTTATCAAGGACTTTATTACTTACTTTATGATCAGAGGTTTTGTATTGAATCAGTTCAGTTCAGTTCAGTTCAGTTGCTCAGTCATGTCCAACTCTTTGCCACCCCATGGACTGCAGCACACCAGGCTTCCCTGTCCATCACCAATTCTCGGAGCTTACTCAAACTCACGTGCATGGAGTCGGTGATGCCAATGTATTGAATAGCCATTTCATTTTTATTTCATTTTCCTTTATTTTCCTCCTCTGTTTTCTCTCCTAGATAGCACAGGGACCACACTGGGAGGATTACTTACTTGCGGGCTTTTTCTTGCCTGTTGTTCACTTTATTTTAATGGCTTAGCCAAGAGTGAAAGTGTGCAAAAGAGAACGCAGGCATTACCCCAAGAACGCCCACCTTCTTTATGGATAAATGCCTGCGTTCCTTTAGGGCTTCTCGGGTGAAGAATCCTCCTGCCAATGCAGGAGACACAGGTTCAATCCCTGGGTCGGGAAGATCCCCTGGAGAAAGAAATGACAACCCACTCCAATATTCTTGCCTGGGAAGTCCCATGGACAGAAGAGCCTGCTGGGCTTCAGTCCATGGGGTCGCAAAAGAGTTGGGCATGACAACAACCTACTTTGGTATTGTGTGTGTTAAAAAAAAAAGCACAGAGTCAGGTAGTTGAGCGCCTGAGCACAGCACAGACATGTTACAGGAGCAGTAACATGCAGTAGTTACGAGGGTGGGCTCCAGAGTCAAGTCGGTCTGCACTGTGAGACCTTGGTCAAGGACGTTATCTTCCCTGTGCTTCAGTCCCTTTGTAAAATGGGGTAATAAAAGTACAAGATGAAAAGAGCATATAAATACAGAGCTAAGAACAATACCTTCCAACTGTGAGCAGTTTTATTTCAGTGGTTACTAAAATGCAAAGACTGTTGTATCTGAGATTGCTCGCTGCGTAATCCTGTGCCCAGGACAGTGTCTGCCACCAGGTCTCCCACATTGCAGGCAGACGCTTTACCTTCTGAGCCACCAGGGAAGCCCCAATAAATATTTGTGCAGCAGTGAAAATAAAGCATTGACATTATAAGGAAAGCATTGCTCTCTTAAGTTCGTTAAATGTTAAGCCTTATTTTCCCAGGAGTAATTTTAGGCACCTCCAGATGCTGCCTACATTATCTTAGCCCAGTAGGTTCTGCTGGGCTTCCCAGGTGGCTCAGTGGTAAAAAATCTGCCTTCCATGCAGGAGACTCGAGTTCGCTCCCTGGGTCAGGAAGATCCCCTGGAGTAGGAAATGGCAATGCACTCCAGTATTCTTGCCTGGAAAATTCCATGGATAGAGGAGCCTGGCGGGCTACCATCCACAGGGTCACAGAGAGTCACACATGACTGAGCACACAGAGGCTCTGCAGCTTTAAAATTGTTGCATGCGCACATGTGTGTGTGCATGTGTGTGTGCGCACACACCCACACCTGTATGAAATTGACAGGCTTAGATTTTCCTCAACATTTAGGCTACTGTTGTGAAACGTATTATACCAGAAGACTGCCCTGGCTTGTTATCACTTGTAATGCTTAGAAAACCATGTTTTAACGTGATTGAGTGTTGCCACAATGTTGAAAACAAAGAAAACTATAAACACTTAAAAAAATAAGTCAGTAAGATAATGGACATAAAAACCATCAATTTTATCTGAAACAAAATCATTATTGATGATGAAAAGAAATCCTAGGCTTCTCCACACACACACATACAATCCTGTATTTGAAAAATATACTGTCATCTTTGCTGGTGAGGTTTTCCCCCCTCCCTCCATCCCTCCCTTCTTCTTTCTCTCTCTCTCCGCTTCCCTCCCCTCCCTTCCCTCTCCTTTTCCTTAGAATGCCTTTTTGAGGACACATAGATCTTTTCAGAAATGCATTGTCACCTGCTGAATCCCACATGCTAGCTAGCCTCTGGCCTCCTTGATAGAAGGGAGCAGGTCATTCTTTGCCAAATCTCGTCCGAAGGGGGCAAAGTCAACTTGTGAGCTTCTTATCTCTGAACACTGCTGCCCTGGTTTCCATCAGATTGTGCCAGGAAAGATGACCTTCCTTAATGAAATGTATGCTGTCTGCTTAGTACTCAGTAGCCTGCTGTGCTTTTAATTACATGAACCAGTCTTTAAAAACTTGAGTCTTATCCCTGGAGCAGCATGGCACCCACAGTCTGTCCCCAGGTCAGCCATTCCAGATGGTTACATCAGAGAGCGGCACCCGTGGGGGCTGAAGATTGGATCGAAGGGCTTTAGCACAGTGTGGTCTGGGCTCGTAGTTCTTGGAACGCTTTCTTTTTTTTTTTTAGAATTCCAATTTTATTAGAGAATGTATCTAAAATACAATATTTATTAAGTTATATTATTTGAATGGAAATATACTCTGTATCACAACTATAACAATTTTTATAGATAATTCATTTATATCTCTATAGTTCAAAAGTCACTAAATCATAGTGTAATTAAGATACCATTGCTACAAATATATACGAATTTAAAGTTTTTCTTTATTATACCATCTTGGAATCACAAACATTTATCTGATTTACATTATATAGATCAAGACTATTTTGCCTGATTTATATTCCACAGTTCAATTTATCCTCATATATAGATTTGCACTCAATAATCCTACCTTCTTATATTTTAAAAATAGCATTTTACTGAACCATCGTGAGTGCTCATTACCCCACATTCTGTGAGCAAAATCAAGGTTCTTATATTCTCTGTCACATAAAGGCTACTATCATAAGCAAAGCACCAGTCACAGCAAATCTGTCAATCATGACAATTGGTCTAGGTTTTCACATTTTAGTAGTAAGCACGTCAGGTGAGAGATGAAGGGTCTAGAAAGCCAGATGCAAAGCAGCGAGGGCCCAGTTCAGCAAGGTGGGCTTGTGCTAAGCTAAAGAGAGGCCCAAAGGCCCTCCCCTGGACGCCACCCTGGGGCCGCCTTATTTGGGGAAAACTCTGACTTGTCTGTTTTTCAGCGGCTGAGCCGGATGCCAGTTGGCCAACATCAGGAGTTCAGGCTCACCCTCCACGTTGAAGTTAAGAGTACGGAATTTCAGCATCCCCTGACTGCTAACAGAGATGGGTTTGGAGCGCTTTCTTTGTGCTTTCAGTCCAGGATAACTCAGCCTTCATCCAGCCTTCCAGTCAGACTTTAGCAAGTTACTCACCGTTGTATTTACGTCTGCACTGTGCCCGGGTGTCGCTGTTCAGTCGCTAAGGCGTGTCTCACTCTTTGCCCCCGCCCCCTGCCCCCATGGACTGCAGAACGTCAGGCCTCCCTGTCCTTCACCAGCTCCTGGAGCCTGCTCAGACTCATGTCCATCGAGTCAGTGGTGCCATCCAACCATCTCATCCTCTGTCGTCCCCTTCTCTTCCCACCTTCAATCTTTCCCAGCATCAGGGTCTTTTCCAATGAGTCAGTTCTTTGTATCAGTTCTTCTTTGTGCTTTGAAGATTAATTCTTTATAAAATTTACATTTGGTCATTAAAATAAAAGCGTTGGTTGAAAATATCTCATCCTTTTCTCTCATTCTGTTTCTTAGAAATAACCTCTAGGTTTTATTGTACTCTTTCATATATAGTCTATATACACCATGTGTATGTATTTATAAATATCATATTATATACACTCTTTTGCTACTTGCTTTCTTAAAATATTGGACATCTTTCAATAGACTCAATGCATTTCTTTTGATAACTGCCTTGCATTTCTTAATAAGAATGCAATGTAATTTAACCAGCAATTCTTTTTTCCGTTTTTGTTAGACGTTTGGCCATGCCATGTGGCCTGACCAGGGATCAAACCCATGCCCTCTGCAGTGAGAGTTCAGAGTCTGAGCTGCTAGACCCCTAAGGAAGTCCCAGCAGTTCCTACTGGTGAACATTTATTTTGTTTCTAGGTTGGGTATTTTGGTCTTGTTTTTTCTTATTATGAGGAGCATCCTTACACAGACCTCCCTGAGTGTCCATGGGGGACCATTCCAGGACGGACGGTTACCAAAATCTACAGAAGCTCGAGTCTTTTATGGTAAATGACGTCATATTTGCACATAACCTTCGCAGTGTAAACACTCTGCATGTGTGCATACTTAGTCGCTCAGGTGTGTCCAACTCTTTGCAACCCTTTGGACTGTAGCTTGACAGGCTCCTCATTCCATGAGATTCTGATGAGAATGAGGAGAATACTGGGGTGGGTTGCTCTTTTCTTCTTCAGGGTATCTTCCAACCCAGGGATCGAACCTGGGTCTCCTGCACTGGCAGGAGGATTCTTTACCCTCTGAGCCACCAGGAAAGCCCCTACAAAGAGTGAAAGCAAAACGCAATGACCAAACCTTGTTGATATTTTGAGTGAGATTCCTTTGGGTTGATAGTTACATTGGGATAATTGACATCTTTATATATTATGTTGTTATAATGTTGTTCTGGGCTTCACTGATGGCTCAGATGGTAAAGAATCTGCCTGCAATGTGGGAGACCCAGGTTCGATCCCTGGATTGGGAAGATCCCCTGGAGGACGAAATGGCACCCCACTCCAGTATTCTTGCCTAGAGAATTCCATGGACAGGAAGCCTGGCAGGCTACAGTCCATGGGGTTGACAGAGTGGCTAACACACAGTGTTGTTCTACTCACTTAAGCCATCTTTTATGCCATATGTGCAGGTTTGGCATCTTCCATATGCATGTATATATTCTTCACATAGATCGCCTATATATTTCTTTAGTTTGTTTTTATGTTTTAGATTTTTCAGTGAAAATATTTCCATGTAAGCTTAAGAAATATATTAAAATATGAGATCTCCGTTTCCATTATATGTCCTTCTCCTTTCATGTAAAGGGATTGTTGTTTCCTGCATACTGATTTTGTAACCCTCTGCCATACTAAAGCCTCTTATGGTTTCTTCTGCATTTTGCAGGTGTTAAATCACATCATCTGCAAATAGTGACAGTCTTGCCATCCTCCTTATAATACTTCTGTTTTCTTCTCTCATCCACACGGCACTTGGACGCTAGATTACAGGAGCAGCAGATGTCACCTTTGTTGTGGCCTGCCTTGAGGGCAATGTGCTGGTGTTCCACCATTGACCTTAACCTTGGCCAGGCAGTGTGGTGTTTTAGCTCACCTCTGGTATCTCTGACAAATACTTGCCTGTCCTAGACCCGGTTATCCACAACAGATACACCCAGCTGTCTCATTGCTTTTCTCTTGCGTAGCACTCAGTTCTCCTTCTAAGGAAGTGACTTCAGCCTTTTGGCCAAAGTCATCATTTTCCAGTCGTTCACCAGACTGACCAACAACGCAAAGGAAAAGAGGAAAGGCACTGGCTTTGTGTTCTCTAGGTCTCTTAGAAAACACGGATCCATTCCTTTGGCCACACATGCGAATCTACAAAAAAGGTAATATTGTAGACGTCAGGGAACTTGATACTTGTGGGCACTGTGGACAATGGGATGCCCCCAAATGTTCCCACGGCAAGACTGGAAGAGCCCACCGTGTGACCTGGCGTACTGTTGGGATTGTGGCAAACAAGCAATTTAAGGGTATGATTCCTACCAGGACAATTAATGACCACACTGAGCATATTAGGCTTTCTAAGAGTCTAGATAGCTTCCTGAAACATGGGAAGGGAAATGATTGGGAAAAGAAGAAAGCCAAAGGGCAAGATACTTGGGTTTAATTGAAGCTCCAGCTGGTTCCACCCAGAGAAACACACTTTATAGAAACCTGCAAAAAAGGAGCTTGAGCTGCTGGAACCCATTCGTTATGAATTCATTACATAATAGGTGTGAAAAAATAAAAGTTCTCTGGACTATAAAAAACAAAGAAAAAGAAGTGACCTCAAGAACGTTAAAAGCATTTTTATTGTAGTATTGTTGATGTACAATATTATATAAGTGTACAATGTAGTGATTCACAATTTTTGATGATTATACTCCAATTGTACTTATTATAAAGTATTGGCTATATTGCTCATGTTATAAAATATATCCTCATAGCTTATTACTTTTATACATGATAGTTTGTACCTCTCAATCCCCTATACCTTTATTGCTTCTGCCTCTGTCCCTCTCCCCACTGGCAACCGCTAGTTTGTTCTCTGTATCTGGGATTGGTTTCCGTTCTGTTATATTCACTAGTTTAACTTTCAGATTCCACGTGTAAGTGATACACAGTATTTCTGTCTGACTTAATTCACTTAGTGTTAAGTGACTTACCCTGCAAGTTCATCTGTGTGGTTGCAGATGGCAAAAATGTCCTTCCTTTTCATGGCTGAGTAGTATCCCATGGTATACACACGCACCGCATCTTTCAAGAGCACTTTCTGGACCTTCTGTCTCTGTCCGCACAGTCTGGATGCTGCTGATGGAGCGCCCTGTGTTGATGGAAATCTTCTGTGTCTGCTCTGTCCCACATGATCGCCGCTGAGCATCTGAGACGTGGCTGTGCCTGTGAAGCTAAATTTTATTTCATTTAAATTAATTAATTTAATTAAAATTAATTTAAATCATGATCAACTATTGAGCACTTAAAATGCAGCTAGTGCTGCTAAGGAACTGAGTTCTTAATTTTGTATAAGTTTATTTTTTTTATTTTTTTATGTTATGTTATGCTGCGTGGCACATGGGTTCCTAGTTCCTCAACCAGAGATTGAACCTGTGCTCCTTGCAGTGGGAGCACAGAGTCTTAATGACAGGACCACCGGGAAGTCCCTTAGTTTAGCTGAAATAGCCACATGTGGCTATTAGGTCCAGCACTGGACAGCACTGGCTCTTCAGCCCTAAATAGCATGAAAGCCTAGGACGTGAGCACAGAAAGGACCTGGCGGCTCCTGCTGTGCCCCGAGAGGTGGGGGCTGGCCTCAGATCCTCGCACGGCAAGTTCATGATTAAACAGAAGAAGCCAGGCTCCCCGTTCTTGTCTCTGGCTTTTCTCACTGTGCTTGACCCTCCTCTTAACTCCTCACTTCCCACGTCCCTTCTTCCTGTGACAGCCGGAGTCCAGGTGTGTACCGACTTACACACCTTTGATAAACACATCTTAGCCCACTGACTTCTCCACTAAGTCTGGAGGAGTCTGGCTTCCGGGCTGGTGCAGATATAGAATTTTCAGCTCTGTGGTCTTTCCCTGCAGGGCCAAGGCTCTCTCGTGAGAAGGGCAGGTGCAGTGGGTCCAGGCGCTGTGTCTGGCCTCTCTGCCGGTGGGATCAGAACATCCTTAAACTACCTGAGGATGTCTGAGATGCTCCGGCATCCTCAGGAACACCCGTTCTGTGCCCTTTCAGTTCACGTTGTCTTCTGGTCCCGTCCTTAAAAGATTGTAAACATCAGTGCTTCCAGCATGACAGCAGGGCATTGCTTCTTGCCCCTTGGCTAATCTAAACCCTAAGAGAACTCAGGTCCTGCAAGTCAGGGAGGGGCATAAAGAAAGCAGAGCCTTCGAGAAGGCCCTCAACCGGGGACTCCAGGGCAGAGGGAGGACCTCTGAGTCTTGAAGGGCCCCACGGCCTTGCTGTTGGGGCACTTGTAATTCTTCCCACCTCTGCCAGCCCTTTCTTTTCCCTGGGGGTTCCTGGTCAGTCACTCAGGGTCACTGCTGGGGTCCTCCTTAGCTGGCTCCTCTAGCCACTCATTCAATGGAGGCAGGAGGGACCCACCCAGGAAGGAACTCTTTAAAAAAAAAAATTGTTGACATACAGTTGATTTACAGTGATGTGTTAGTTTCAGGTGCATAGCAAAGTGAATCAGCTCTATATATTATATACATACATGGAGGTGGCAGTTTAGTCATTAAATCACGTCTGACTCTTGCAACCCCTTAGACTGTAGCCTACCAGGTTCCTCTGTCCATGGGATTTCCCAGGCAAGAATCTTGGAGTGGGTTACCATTTCCTCCTCCAGGGGATCTTCCCGACCCAGAGATCAAACCCCATGTCTCCTACATTACAGGCAGATTCTTTTTTTTTTAGGAAAGTTTGTTCACTCATTTATTCTTGTAGATCGTAAAATGCCACTATTTTAAAACTATCTGATTAGGTTTCCAAGAACAAATCTGAGACATCCCATGTATCACAACCTTTCCTAAATATAGCACAGAGACTTCAATTTCTTGTAAAACAATGGTTCACCAAAAGGAACCATCAAGTGTCCATTTAACTAAATTTTGCTTTACTATATTAAAACATACCAGAATTTTTATACTTTTTTCATTCTGTTGGGAAGGTTTATATGCAGATATGGATGCAGATTCTGATAGGGATGCTTTAAAAAATTACCCAATTTAAACTCCTTAATTTGTCTAATTAATTACAAAATTACTTAACTTGAAAGGTTAAGACTTAAATTTTCAATCTAAGTTGAAGTTATTTTTTATATTGTTCAAAATGATGTAATTCCAGAACATGGACTTATCCATGTCTTTACCAAAACAAAAACCACAACAAAAAATTAACTCCCAATCCATTTACATATGTCTCTTATGTATACACATATAAAAAACTTAGAATGGTCCTCAGGCATATATGAGTTAAATGCAAATTCTAAATTCTGATTGAGTAATGACTATGGAGATTTCCTCCAACATTTAGAAAAACTGTTCTGTAATGCTGAGGAAATAATATACCGTGGTATCAAATTCTTTTCCTATTGAAGGAGGCAACTACAGAAAGCTTTTATTTGTTCAAAGTAACCAGTGCTACAGATGAAAAAAAAAAAAAAACCCAATGTAACTTCCCCAATATTACTTCAAAACAAACATATCAAACCTGATTTTCATTAGAATGTTATTTCTTCACACTAATAAATAAAAAACCAAGACCCACATTTTTTATATATATATATATATAAAAGGCAATGCAGATAATTATTGAGCCTCATCTTCTGGACAAGAATGCCGAGTTAGTCTCTCTTCATAAAAAGCAATTACAGCTTGAGGACGCTTCATATTTGCCTCTTTAGCCAGTGCCAACTCCGCCTCCTCGGAATCTTTCCATTTCACGAGGAGTGAATTCTCCGCTGCTGTCTGTGGCACCAATTATTTGCTCTGGATCAAGACCTCTGGCAAAACCTCTCGGTTTATCAGCAGCATCTCTTTTCTTCTTTGGTTTGCTATCATCAGATTCACTGTCGGACAAAGATTTTCTTTTTGTTCCATCTTTTTCTTTACCAGCTTTTTGAGAATTAGATGCTTCAGTTAACTCTGGACAATCTAAATTTTCTTCAGGTTCCCAAGTACTGTCTGCATCTGTAAACCCCTTCCACTTCAGGAAATACTCCGCCTTCCCATTCACTACATGGCGGTCCAGTACTTTTTCTACTACAAATTCTTCAGGTTCTGCCTCTTCAACTTTTTTACTCTTTCCATTTTGCTTCTTTCCCATGTTTTGCAATGTAGTTTTATTGGAGGCCATTTTTTATTTAATTTTTATTTTTACTTTATTTTACTTTACAATACTGTATTGGTTTTGCCATACATTGACATGAATCCGCTACGGGTGTACATGAGTTCCCAATCCTGAACCCCGCTCCCACCTCCCACCCCATATCATCTCTCTGGATCATCCCCATGCACCAGCCCCAAGCATCCTGTATCCTGTATCGAACATAGACTGGCGATTCGTTTCTTACCTGATAGTATACATGTTTCAGTGCCGTTCTCCCAAATCATCCCACCCTCTCCCTCTCCCTCAGAGTCCAAAAGTCCGCTCTACACATCTGTGTCTCTTTTGCTGTTGGAGGCCATTTTTTATTGCAGACTTGAAGAGCTATTATTCACCACCTCTGAGCTGCTCCGGGTCCTGGGTCTGCGGTGTCTCCGGCCCTGGCGCCTCAAGCTCCAATCACACACGAGGGGCTACAGGCAGATTCTTTACCGCTGAGCCCCCAGGGAAGCCCATACATACACATATATCTACTCTTTTTTTTTCCTTAGATTCTTTTCTCATATAGGCCATTAGAGTGTTGAGTAGCGTTCCATGTGCCCTACAGCAGGTCCTTATTAGGTACCTCCTTTATTTGTGGTAGTGTGTATGTGTTGATCCCAAATATTCCAATTTATTCCTCCCTGCCCCTTTACTGGGCTTCCCCCTGGGGGCTCAGACAGTAAAGAATCACCTGCAGTGTGGGAGACCTGGGTTCGATCTCTGGGTTAGGAAGATCCCCTGGAGAAGGGAAAGGCTACCCACTCCAGTCTTCTGACCTGGAGAATTTCATGGACTGTGTATAGTCCACGGGGTCGCAAAGAGTCGGACACAACTGAAGGACTTTCACTTCACATGTATATATATTATCATCTTAGAAAGGCTTCCCTGGTGGCTCAGCTGGTAAAGAATCCTCCTGCAAATGCGGGAGACCTGGGTTCGATCCCTGGGTTGGGAAGATCCCCTGGAGAATGGAAAGGCCACCTTCTCCAATATTCTGGCCTGGAGAGTTCCATGGACTGTATAGTCTTCGGGTCACTGGAAGGAATTCTCCCCTTTCTCTGGTCACGGTCAGCTTAGCTGTTAAGAGTACAGGACTGCCTGGGGTCCAGCCCAGCTCTGCCCCTCCTTCCACGAGGCTGGGCCACGCTCCACCTGGTCTGTGCCTCGACTTGCCTGCCTGGAAAATGGGGTGATCACCCTCAGGGCCCCTCCCAGGGCTCCCAGTGAGAAGCGTGTGAGTCCCTAGATGGAGCGAACTTAGAGGGCCTGCCTTGCCAGGACACCCTCCACAGAAAGACATGATGTCTGTCCCCATCCTGAGGGCAGGTAACACACCCCCAGGCCCAGTCCCCCTCTGCCCTTCCAGGGAAGCTCTAGATGCTGACAGATTTGGGGAGCACTGCCTAGAAGTACGTGGATGGCTGAACCCCCTGGCCCCAGAGAGTCTCCTTTCCCAGTTGCATCACACATACAACCCAGCTTGGCAGAGGGGTGGCTGGCGTATCTGACCGTGGGTCCCAGGCCCCTTGGGGTGGTTTGTCCTGCCCCTATGACCCCCGTTGGAGTTGTTGGGGTGTCAGCTCCTCAGGCGGGAGGAGGGCCTGCCTCCCAGAAGCCTGATCACACCCCCCACCATGTTTCTCTTTCTTGGCCCAGGCTTCCACGTGGCTCTGATGACAGTACCCGCCCGCAGAGCCTGGCCCCCATGAGCTGGAATTTGCGATGAATACATGGCTTGTGTACACTCATCGCAGAGTCAGTAATCTGCTAAAAGGTCAAACTCAGCTTGATCAGAACACAGCACATCTAGGATTCTAGTCCTTCTGTGGATGTTGCTCCATTTTTCCCCCCCATGATCAGGGAAAAATCTTGGAGAACTCTCTTAAAAACTGGGTAACTTTTCCTCCCCAGTGATCTTTTCCCCTGCCTCTCAGCACCATCCAAAGAAGGGAAATGGAGCCCCGGTGACTTGGCCCACTGTCTACGCAGCACCTACTCTGTGCCAATGCCCAGAGCAAGGGGTGCACTGGAGGGCGCTGAAGCCAATGTCCATGTGGCGTGTGTTCCATGCCAGGCACTGTCGTACATGCTTAGCAACGTGGATGGATTTCATCCTCACACAGACCCAGGCCGGAGATGCTGTTCTTGTTCCCATTTGATGGGTGCAGTCCCTGAGGCCAAGGAGCCTGCTCATCACTGCACAGCTAAGTTGGGGTGGGGGCAGGACTTGAACCCAGAGTTTGGGTTCTTAACCACTCTCCCCTTACCCCGACCGCCTCTCCGCTCTGATTCCTCACTTTGCCTGAAGCCAGCATCTCTGGGAAGTACTCACTTGCTGTGTGAAGATGCTGAGGCCTGGAGAGTCAGTGTACAGGCCAGTAGCCTGCCTGGGGTTTGGATGCCACACCCAAGGCCCTGACTGCAAACCCCGCTCCTCCCTGGCACCTAGAGGCTTTGCCAGTCCCAGCCCCTGGACCCTGCCCTCCTCTCCCCTCACATCACCCATCAAGTTGAGTGACTTTAAGGGGCTCCAGGCTCCCCTAAAGGGAGTGCCTCTCTGCTCCTCTCTCCCACAGAACATTCTCATATTCTTTCTTTTTCTCTTTAGCCGCATCTCTGACTACAAAATTGTTCTGTCTTCCCACACGCGTGTTGACTGGCCTTGTTTCCTCTGGCTTACTTCCTCTGGACAGTTCTTATCGTTTGCCTGTTCAGCTGCTGGACTGTTTGTTTCAGGCAGGTCCACTGTCCGACTCAAGGGTCAGGACCGAAATTCCCCCGAGTCCATCAGTCGATACATAACATCTCTGCCCCTCTTCTGGCCTGCAGTGACTGAAAACAATCATGTGTCCTTGGCGCTGAGTAAGGGGATGAGAAGGTAGATGGTGTCCATCCCCCAGCCTTCCAGCCTCAATCAGAAACCAAGGGTAGGAACTTCTCTGGTAGTGCAGTGGTTAAGACTGCATGCTTCTACTGTAGGGAGTGCGGATTCAGTCGCTGGTCAGGGAGCTAAGATTCTGTATGCCGCGTGGTGCAGCCAAAAAAAAAAAAAAGGCAACAACATAAACAAAAGACCAAGTGTAGAGTGGCAGTGTTTTCCTTGCATGGAGGGCGAGGCTGCACCTGGTTCCTCCTGTCTGGGTCTGGCATGCAGGAACCTTCCACAGGCATCCATCAAGGGGACAACTGGGCAGCTCCCATATATTAGATGGGAAGACCCAGGAAAGCAGAAACTGGCCCAGAACTTCCACGAAGGAGAACACCCACAGCAGTTTTCTTCTCAGTTTCCCAGATGTTTCCCCATTTCTGTATTCACTGAACCCTATCTCCTGTTCTGAAAACCACGCACACCTGTTCTCTGGGTACATCTCACTGAGGCCCAGTTCCCCAGCCTCTGGGAGGCTCTGTGTCCACGCCTACAAAACCCACACAGTTATTCCAGTTCAGGCTGCCTCTCCCCCCATCCCTTGTCTAAGAGAGAAGCCGAGTGGGTTCACGCACGAGGACCTTCCCATCCTTACAAGACAGCAGTAACACCAGCCTGCTTAGCATCCCTTCATAACTTCCCTAAAAGGAAGCTTGTGATTTGAGGTCGCACCTCAGCCCATGTCATCAGCCAAATATTATTCGTAATAAGTGTTTTATAATCTGTGATGATGCATCCGGGGATCTGTCCAGCGATGGTGAGCTTTGCATGTGGTAAACACAGGTTGTGCCTTGTCCAGCACTCTGCAAGCACACAGTTGATGGGTGGGAGAGTTCATTTGCTTTGTGTCGAAACACACAAAATTGCCAGTATCTGAGCATTTGTTTTTAATCTAAAATTGTTGATGCTTCACTCTCACACCTCCCTCTAGGATCAGGTTTCTTGTATGAAACTCTCAGTGACCTTCTCTGCAACTGGAGCAGGATTGAGGTCCTCATATGAAGACCCGGTCCATGTAAACTTGAGTTAACGTTTTATTGAAATCTAAGTGAAGGAAAATTTAGCTCATTTTGGAGAGAAGCCCAGCCCATCCAGCCCTGTCACGTGACTGCTTGTGGACCCCCTGTGTGCCGAAGGCCCCTCTGCTTAGAACCTGGGGCTCGATCCTGTCTTCATGCCCCTGTGAGTGTGTGCTCAGTCCTTCAGTCTGTCTGACTCTCTCCAGCCCCATGGATGGTAGCCCACCAGGCTCCTCTGTCCACGGCATTCTCCAGGCAAGAATACTGGAGTGGGTTGTCGTTTCCTTCTCCAGGGGATCTTCCCGGCCCAGGGATCGAGCCTGCATCTCCTGCATTGGCAGCCGGGTTCTTTAACCACTAGGGCCACCAGGGAAGCCACTTTTCATGCTCCCAGATGCCCTTAAAAGGAGCAGCACCACAGCCCCTTCTCAGGTCCTCCTGGCTCCCAGTCAAGTCAGGCCAGTGAGGTTTTCCTGTGATTGAAGATTGACATCGCCTAGTGATCACTAAGTGCATAGAAGTCACATAGGAAAAACTGGTCAGGGACGAGACGGCCTCAGCCCAGAGAACGTTCCTTCTTGGGATCAGGAAACAAAAGGAAGAGACGATTGGGTTGGGTTCTGTTCGCTTTTTAAGGCTCCAGATGGCCCCAGAAAGACAGCTCAAATAGAAAAAGCTGGTTGGGGATCTGGTGGATGGGTGCAGGAACAAACTGTCCCACTGTGTTGAAAGTGAAGACGCTCAGTCGTGTCTGACTCTTTGCGACCCCACAGACTGCATTCCGTGGGGTTCTCCAGGCAAGACTACTGGGATAGGTTGCCATTTCCTTCTCCAGGGGATCTTCCCGACCTGGGTCTCTTGCACTGCAGGCAGATTTTTTACCATCTGCGCCACCCTGCCTCCCCCAGCATTGTGTTGACCTGCCAACTAATCCCGGAGCTGGGAAAATAGGATGTGCCCCTCCCCCACCCCAACCCAAATGTTCGTCACCTTCTGATGTGGTGTTGTATTCAGAAGAACAGCAGCCTAAAGACTGATCCTTGGGTTTTATCAAATCTTTTTTTAGCCCCTCCATCGGGGGACAGTGCCAGCGGGTGTGGCCATGTGCTTGGGTATTATCAGTTCAGTTCAGTCGCTCAGTTGCTACCGCATGGACTGCAGCACACCAGGCCTCCCTGTCCATCACCAACTCCCGGAGCTTGCGCAAACTCATGTCTCTTGAGTTGGTGGTGTCATCCAACCATCTTATCCTCTGTCATCCCCTTCTCCTCCCACCTTTAATCTTTCCCAGCATCAGGGTCTTTTCAAATGAGTCAGCTCTTCACATCAGGTGGCCAAAGTATTGGAGTTTCAGCTTCAGCATCAGTCCTTCCAATGAATATTTAGAACTGATCTCCTTTAGGATGGACTGGTTGGATCTCCTTGCCATCCAAGGGACTCTCAAGAGTCTTTTCCAACACCACAGTTCAAAAGCATCAATTTTTCAGTGCTCAGCTTTCTTTATAGTCCAACTCTCACATCCATACATGACTACTGGAAAAATCATAGCCTTGACTAGATGGACCTTTTGTTGGCAAAGCAATGTCTCTGCTTTTTAATATGCTGTCTAGGCTGATCATAACTTTCCTGCCAAGGAGTAAGCGTCTTTTAATTTCATGGCTGCAGTCACCATCTGCAGTGATTTGGGAGCCCCCCAAAATAAAGTCTGTCACTGTTTCCTCATCTATTTGCCATGATGTGATGGGACTGGATGCCATGATCTTCATTTTCTGAATGTTGAGCTTTAAGCCATCACCCTGCACTAATGAAGCGGGGGCTGTTTGGGGAGGGAAGCACGTGCTGAGCAGGAGAGAGCTACCTGCAGGTGGGGCCAGCAGGGGTGGGGTCCTGGCTCCTCCTGACACCCAGGTGCGATGCCAGCCTGGCATTTCCTCCCGCCTCCCTCCGTGCCCACCCCACTCCCTGGCCCCCGTAAGTAGCACTTCTCTTCTGGATGAAAGTTGAGATATTTGGGTGAACTGGGTTGTTTTTCTCGAGTTTCCCAACTCCCCATCATTTTTCTTTCATCTATCGACAAAGGAAGATTAGATCAAGATGATGAGCTCTGAAAGCTTGGCAGAGGGAGCAAGGGGGTCAGAGAGAGTGTTCCCCACTCTCGGTGGCATTTTTACAGCTAGATTCCTGGTCTGCTGCAGCTTGCTGTGTAAACCACCTGTGTTGTAGTGGAGGTGAAGGGGAGCAGGTGGGTTAGATGAGATGGTGGCTTTTTCTACCAACTTGTGTCCACTGAGGGCCATTTGGGTTTTCATTAAAGACCCTGATGCTGGGAAAGATTGAGGGCAGGAGGAAAAGGGGACGACAGAGGGTAAGATGGTTGGATGGCATCACCAAGTCAACGGACATGAGTTTGAGTAACTCTGGGAGTTGGTGATGGACAGGGAGGCCTGGCGTGCTGTGGTCCATGGGGTCGTGAAGAGTTGGACACGACTGAGCGACTGAACTGAACTGACCTGACCTGACCATCGTTAAGATCCAAGTTGTGGGATCTCGAACCCTTTAAGTAGATTGATTAATTGAATTGGAATTCAATGGCATTCTTGCCTGGTAAAATCCCACGGACAGAGGAGCCTGGTGGGCTACAGTCCATGGGGTCGCAAAGAGTCAACACAACTGAGCGGCTTCACTTTCACTTCTTCATAAGGAGATAACTTCTGTGTGTCCTGGTTTCTTCTTCTGAGCCTGCACAGGTGTCACCTGGACACTCATTGTAAGGGTGCAGCTTGATGAGTTTTTTACTAAATAAGCAAATCTTTATCATCACCTCCCACCCAGACCATAACAGAGAATATTATTATGCCCGGAAATTTCTAGACCATCCAAATCCAATGGTCCTGATCACTTTATTACACAGCTGTAATTGGCTAGATAGGCTTTATGTCCTCATGAGGACTCAATTTTTCTTATCCATGAGATTCCTAGCTTCTCAAGTGTAGGAGACGAGGCCTCTGGTCCTCTATCCCGTGTGTCAGGATAATGTGGAGAAAAGACTCAGTCGAAGGGTAGGTACAATTTAGAAAGGGAATTGAGAACGTTTTTCCTGGGTTTGAGTTCTCAGCCTCTTTTAGATCAGAGTCCTGAGGTTGCTCTCCTGTATGGCATGCTCATCAGACATTCATTTATTCATTTGCCCAGCCAATATTTTCTCAACTCTTCTAGCCATGTCCTCAGACCCAGGGGAAAACCGAGCCATGCTTTGGCCATCAGGGGATGGACCTTTACATGGCAGAGACAGGTCACCTTTTTTATTTATTAAGTATTCTATAAGTCATTTGGTTGAGTCAGTTCTTAGTTGCATCATGCAGGATCGTTCATTGCAGCGCGCGGATTCTCTCGCTGTGGCTGGAGGGCTTCAGAGCACACAGGCACAGTAGCTGTGGTGCATGGGGTTAGTTGCTCCACTGCATGTAGGATCTTAGTTCCCTGACCAGGGGTCGAACCTGCGTCCTCTGCATCGCAAGGCAGGTGCTTAACCATTGGACCACCAGGAAAGTCCTCAGATCATTTTTAAATGTCTTGGTTATAGATTATGATTTCTGCTACAAGTAAAGCAAATGAGGACCTGTGAGGAGCAGGGACAGGAAGGATTTAATGGGGGCCCAGAAGGTTCTCTGAGGAGATGATGTCTAAACTGAGGTCTGAGGGTGCAAATAGTTCCAGGCAGGGGGGTGGCTGGTGCAGAGGCCTCAGCAGAAAGAACAGGGGACCTTCACACAGGAAACGGGTGTGAACAGAAAGTGGTAAGCAAAGGAAAATGGTTAAGTATTGAAATCCTGAATACTCATTGGAAGGACTGATGCTGAAGCTGAATCTCCAATACCTTGCCACCTGATGTGAAGAGTCGACTCGTTAGAAAAGGCCCTGATGCTGGGAAGGATTGAAGGTGGGAGGAGAAGGGGACAACAGAGGATGAGATGGTTGGGTGGATCACTGACTCAATTTACATGAGTTTAAGCAAGCTCTGGGTGGAGAAGGCAATGGCACCCCACTCCAGTACTCTTGCCTGGAAAATCCCATGGACGGAGGAGCCTGGTGGGCTGCGATCCATAGGGTCGCTAAGGGTCAGACACGACTTCACTTTCACTTTTCACTTTCATGCATTGGAGAAGGAAATGGCAACCCACTCCAGTGTTCTTGCCTGGAGAATCCCAGGGACCAGGGAGCCTGGTGGGCTGCCGTCTATGGAGTCACACAGAGTCGGACATGACTGAAGCGACTTAGCAGCAGCAGCAAGCAAGCTCTGGGAGTTGGTGATGGACAGGGAAGCCTGGCTTGCTGCAATCCATGGGGTCACAAATAGTTGGACACAACTGATCCACTGAACAGCAGAGTATTGAAAAGTGTTTGCTGCACTTCTGTATTAGTTAGGGCTCTCCAGAGAAGCAGAACTCAGAGGAGGGGTCAGTATCTATAGGAAGACCTCAGACAGTGTGGGTCCCATTCCAGACCCTTAGATGTAAGGCGAATTATCGCAGTAAAGCAAGTCACATGAATGTTTTGGTTTCCCGGAGCATGTAAAAGTAATGTTCACATTTCTTTGTAGTGGTAATAATAGTAATAACTGTGCAATACCATTATATCTAAAAAAAGTCATACCCTAATTAAAAAATAATTTTTTGCTAAAAAATGCTAACCATCATCTGAGCCTTTGGTGAATCATAGTTGTAACAATGCAGGTCACCCATCACAGATACCATAACAAACATAATAATAATGAAGAGTTGGCAATATTTCAAGAATTCCCAAAATGTGACACAGAGACACAAAGTGGGCAAATGCTGTTGGAAAAATGGCTCCAGTAGCTTGCTGGAGGCAGGGCTGCCACAAACCTGCCATTTCTGAAAAATGCTGTGCTGTGCTGAGGAGCTCAGTCATGTCCCGTTCTTTGTGACCCTGTGGACTGTAGCCCGCCAGGCTCCTCTGTCCATGGGATACTCCAGGCAAGCATACTGGAGTGAATTGCCATGCCCTCCTCCAGGGGATCTTCATGACCCAGGGAGAGAACCCAGGTCCTCCTGCATTGCAGGCGGATTCTTTAACCTCTGAGCCACCAGAGAAGCCCACCCCCCACAAAAAAAGTGTCGTTGCTTCATCGTAAAGTAAAATGAGGTCTCCCTGCTTCTGTATGTAGTTTATGTCTGTATGTGAATAGAAGCAAGCTAATTTGCATATTCATAGTTATAGTTAGCCATGCCCAGATGTCAACTCCACAGAGAGCTTCCTTGAATCTCTAGGTAAAGCAGCACACAGTCCCCCTGCCCCTTCCCATCTGTCCTCACAGTTGTCTTCAAACAACTGTATAAGAATCTAAACCGTTGCCCTTTCAGGTCACACCACTGCTGCTGCTGCTGCTGCTGCTGCTGCTGCTGCTGCTAAGTCGCTTCAGTCGTGTCCGACTCTGTGCGACCCCAGAGATGGCAGCCCACCAGGCTCCCCTGTCCCTGGGATTCTCCAGGCAAGAACACTGGAGTGGGTTGCCATTTCCTTCTCCAACGCATGAAAGTGAAAATTGAAAGGGAAGTCGTTCAGTCGTGTCCGACTCAGCGACCCCATGGACTGCAGCCCACCAGGCTCCTCCGTCCATGGGATTTTCCAGGCAAGAGTGCTGGAGTTGGGGGCCATTTCTCACACCACTGGTATTCACTAAAGGCATATCAAAGCATGACCCTCAGATAAGACCTAATGTCACATATCTACACGAGGCTCTGGGGACTCGTGCTTGGTGTGTGTTTAATTTTTGTCATTGGCATTCCGGATGCTCTTATGAAGCCTCTGCTGAAAGTCAGGCTTAGAAATCATAGAGGTTTCTTTTCAAAAAAGACTGTATCCCCAGGCAGGCAGGTACTTGCTTCTGCAGTGGTTTGAGGAAGCTTGGCCTGTGAGCATTTTTAAAAATTTCTAAGCACATGATCCAAAGCTAAAAACAACTTAGGATCTTTTCAGTGTTTACCTCCTCTGGGCTGATGTCCTCTGCATCCCTTGTAATTTTCCCTCTGCCTGTCCCTAATTACAGCAGCTCACCTAGCAATTTGATGAACATCTTAACGGGTGTTCATATCAACGGGATTATATTTCGTAGGGGAATGTAATTTTCCACTGCAGTCAGCGATGAAAGAAGAGAAGGTCAGTAAAAGAAAACCTTTTGCAAGAATGATGTATTTCAGGAGTTTTTCAGAAGAACACACTATAATTATGAAGTTTTATTTTTACCAAGTACAATTTTTTTTTTAAAAAACAATGTCTGTTTTCTTAGATTTGGTAGAAGCATCAGGAAAGAGAAATACTTTTGATATTGAAAGGCTTGTTTTTCATCATTAATTTGCTGTGAGGGTTTTTTTTTGGTGCATTCATCCTGAACAAGAGAGACATTTGGGATACTTCAGGCTAACTGAGTTTCTGATTTCTCTTTAGGTTATTAATGTCCTCTGAGGGCCCAGCAGGGTTATAAATTGAGATTTCTTGAAATAAGTTGTGACTTTCCTACATCTAGAATTTGGGCAAAAGTGATGTTGCTCAGTTGCTAAGTCACGTCTGACTCTTTTCAACCCCATGGACTACAGCACGCCAGCCTTCCCTGTCCTTCACCAACTCCCGGAGTTTACTCAAACTCATGTCCATTCAGTCGGTGATGCCATCCAACCATCTCATCCTCTGTCGTCCCCTTTTACTCCTGCCCTCAATCTTTCCCAGCATCAGGGTCTTTTCCAATGAGTTGGCTCTTCACATCAGGTGGCCCAAGTGTTGGAGTTTCAGCTTCAGCATCAGTCCTTCCAGTGAATATTCAGGACTGATTTCCTTTAGGATGGACTGGTTGAATCTCCTTGCAGTCCAAGGGACTCTCAAGGGTCTTCTCCAACACCACAACTGAATAGCATCAATTCTTTGGTGCTCAGCCTTCTTTACAGTCCAACTCTCACATCCATATGTGACTACTGGAAAAACCATAACTTTGACTAGACGGACCTTTGTCGGCAAAGTGATGTGCCTGCTTTCTAACATACTGTCTAGGTTTGTCATAGTTTTTCTTCCAAGGAGCAGGTGTCTTTTTTCATGGCTGCAGTCACCATCTGCAGTGATTTTGGAGCCCAAGAAAATATAGTCTGTAACTATTTCCATGATTATCTTGGTCATGAAGATCTTTTTGTACATTTCTTCCGTGTATTCTTGCCACCTCTTCTTAATATCTTCTGCTTCTGTTAGGGTCCAGACCATTTCTGTCCTTTATCGAGCCCATCTTTGCATGAAATGTCCCCTTGGTATCTCTAATTTTCTTGAAGAGATCTCTAGTCTTTCCCATTCTGTTGTTTTCATCTATTTCTTTGCATTGATCACTGAAGAAGGCTTTCTTATCTCTTCTTGCTATTCTTTGGAACTCTGCATTCAGATGCTTATATCTTTCCTTTTCTCCTTTGCTTTTCACCGCTCTTCTTTTCACAGCTATTTGTAAGGCCTCCTCAGACAGCCATTTTGCTTTTTTGCATTTCTTTTCCATGGGGATGGTCTTGATCCCTATCTCCTGTACAATGTCACGAACTTCATTCCATAGTTCATCAGGCACTCTATCTATCAGATCTAGGCCCTTAAATCTATTTCTCCCTTCCACTGTATAATCATAAGGGATTTGATTTAGGTCATACCTGAATGGTCTAGTGGTTTTCCCTACTTTCTTCAATTTAAGTCTGAATTTGGCAATAAGGAGTTCATGATCTGAGCCACAGTCAGCTCCTGGTCTTGTTTTTGTTGACTGTATAGAGCTTCTCCATCTTTGGCTGCAAAGAATATAGTCAATCTGATTTCAGTGTTGACCATCTGGTGATGTCCATGTGTAGAGTCTTCTGTTGTGTTGTTGGAAGAGGGTGTTTGCTATGACCAGTGCATTTTCTTGGCAGAACTCTACTAGCCTTTGCCCTGCTTCATTCCACATTCCAAGGCCAAATTTCCCTGTTATTCCAGGTGTTTCTTGACTTCCTACTTTTGCATTCCAGTCCCCTATAATGAAAAGGACATCTTTTTGGGGTGTTACTTCTAAAAGATCTTGTAGGTCTTCATAAAACCATTCAACTTCAGCTTCTTCAGTGTTACTGGTTGGGGCATAGACTTGGATAACTGTGATATTGAATGGTTTGCATTGGAGACGAACAGAGATCATTCTGTCGTTTTTGAGACTGCATCCAAGTACTGCATTTCGGACTCTTTTGTTGACCAATCTAGATACTATATTCAAAAGCAGAGACATTACTTTGCTGACTAAGGTCCGTCTAGTCAAGGCTATGGTTTTTCCTGTGGTCATGTATGGATGTGAGAGTTGGACTGTGAAGAAGGCTGAGTGCCGAAGAATTGATGCTTTTGAACTGTCGTGTTGGAGAAGACTCTTGAGAGTCCCTTGGACTTCAAGGAGATCCAACCAGTCCATTCTGAAGGAAATCAGCCCTGGGATTTCTTTGGAGGGAATGATGCTGAAGCTGAAACTCCAGTACTTTGGCCACCTCATGCAAAGAGTTGACTCATTGGAAAAGACTCTGATGCTGGGAGGGATTGGGGGCAGGAGGAGAAGGAGACGACCCAGGATGAGATGGCTGGATGGCATCACGGACTCAATGAACGTGAGTCTGAGTGAACTCCGGGAGATGGTGATGGGCAGGGAGGCCTGGCATGCTGCGATTCATGGGGTCGCAAAGAGTCGGACACGACTGAACAACTGAACTGAACTGAACTGAACTGTTTCCATGTTTTCCCCATCTATTTGCCGTGAAGTGATGGGACTGGATACCATGATCTTCGTTTTTTGAATGTTGAGTTTTAAGCCAGCTTTTTCACTTGGCAAAGGTGAAACTCAATAAACTGTTGCCTGGGGGTGGGCAGCAGGCTGGGCATTTCAGAGGATTCTTGCAAGCTGTTTCTGAGCAGCCCTGTCCTTGGAAATCCATACAAAAGCCGGGGCCACTGCCCTCCTCAGCAGGAAGTTCAAAGGAAAGTTGTCGTGGGGTAATTGGGAATAAACAGGTAGCTCTCGGTTAGACTTCTTAATCTATTTAGCTTTGTGTGTGTATATGTACTTGTTTTGTTTGTTTGTTTGCACCAAGCAGCATGCAAGATCTTAGTTCCCCGTCCAGGGATTGAACCTGTGACCCCTGCAGTAGAAGTGCAGAGTCTTAACTCCTAGTTAAGTCCCTGGGAAGTCCCTGTAGTTTGATTTTTTAATGGTCAGCCTTCAGGTCTCCACAGTGGCTGACCCGGTCCCTGATTCTCTATAAAGTGTGATTAAGTTTATCAACCTACAGAGATTCAAACAACATAGAGGCTCTGGGTATTTGCCTGGGCTGCCGTATCCAAGTGCCACAGACTAGGCAGCTTAAACAATAGACGCTTACTGTCTCACAGCTCTGGAGGCCGGAAGTCCAAGCTGAAGGTGCTGGCAGCTTTGGCTTCTCCCGAGGCCGCTCCCCTTGGCTTGTAGATGGCTGTGCCTCACGTGGCCTTGGCCTTGTGCATGGTCTATGTCCTGATTTCCTCTTCTGATAAGAACACCAGTCAGATTGGTCTCATTTTACCGTAATTACCTCCTTAAAGGCCCTATCTCCAAATATAGTTACATTCAGAGGTACTGGGAGTTAGGGTTTCAACATGTGAATCTGGGAGGTAAGTCACAGTTGAGCCAATAACACTGTTAGTGTGTGTGTGTGTATTTCCCTGATGGCTAAGTGGTAAGAATCAGCCGGCAATTCAGGAGACACAAGAGATGGGGGTTCGCTCCCTGGGTCAGGAAGATCCTCTGGAGAAGGAAATGGCCACCCTCTCCAGTATTCTTGCCTGGAAAATTCCGTGGACAGAGGAGGTTGGTGGGCTACTATCCATGGGGTTGCAAAGACTTGGACACGACTGAGCAACTAAGCACCCTCACACCCTGTTATTGTAGTCTTCACTCTCCAGTTGAAACAGAGAGTAGGATGGTGGCTGGAGGCTGTGGAAGGAACGGGGAGATGTTGGTCAAATGTGCACGCTTTCCATTATGAGATGAGTGGGCTCTGGGGACCTAACGTCCAGGATGGTGACTGTGGTTGATACTCCTGTGTTTTTGCACTGCGTTAAGAAAGTAGACCTTAAGTGTTCTCGTCACACGCGTGAAAGGGGAGGGGGTGACTCTGTGATGTGATGGATGTGTCAACAGACTTCATTTTCAGTGATCTTTGTCACGTGTAACGGGATTGCCATCTGGGAACAAACACTCATTTTCTTTGGGGCTCTTGGCTTCTAGGCTCAGAATTTATCAGCTGGCGAGAATCGGGGGAGAAGCAGGGACTGGCAGGAGAGGGAATTTCCTCTTTCCTCCTCCTCCTGCTTCTTGCTCTTGTTTTTCTTCTTCTGTTTGAGGAAACTTTTCAAGTAAGAGGGAAGAAGAGGGCATGAATAATCCTTTCTCAGATTGACAAGGTCTTGTAAGGGGTGATACCAATGCATCTTTTGACTTTCCGAGGTATTCATTTTTATTTCGTTCTGTTTTTAAGAAGTCTTTATTCCCTGCCTCCCTTGCTCCACCCGAGTCCCGAGCTCTCTGAGCAGAGGCAGTCGGGATCCTAGAAACAGCGCCCTGGTTTGAGCGGGACGTTAGAACCAGCACCTTTCAGATCTAAGACGCTCTGACAAAATGATGAAAGTGAAAGGGTTAGTTGCTCAGTCGTGTCCAACTCTTTGCGACCCCGTGGACTGTAGCCTGCCAGGCTTCTCTGTCCATGGAATTCTCCAGGCAACAATGCTGGAGTGGATTGCCATTTCCTCCTCCAGGGGATCTTCCGGGCCCAGGGATCGAACTCGCGTTCTCCTGCACTGCAGGCAGGAGATTCTTTACCATCTGAGCCACCAGGGCAGCCCAGCAAAATGACACGGGAGGCACAAACACACTGGTTCCTCAGACTCTCCAGCCTGGGCGCGTCTGGTTGCTGTTTCCCACAGAGATCAAGACAACTCTGGGACAGCTCTAGGACAAGACCTCTCCAGAAGGCTCGAGAACTCCAGACTCACTGCTCAGTGTTTTTGTTTTTTCTCTCTGTCCTTTTCCTAGTACTGGCTTAAAAGCTGTATTTGAAATTTTGACCTAACACTCCCCTCCGTCTTCCTTCCCTGTCCTGTTCACAAACATCCCCTGTGTCGCTGGCCTTTCTCTGCTCTTCCACGGCTCACAGTGATGTTTTAGACCTGTGTAAAGGTGACACTAGCAGGGTGGTGGGAAGCCCCCAGGTCTCAGGCTTCAGACCCAAAAGGCCAGGGCGTGGGGGTCTCTGCTCTGTACAACCTCAGTCAAGACATTTAGTCTCTGTGCAGTTAGATTCTCTCATTTTTTGTTTTTGTTTAGTTGCTCAGTCGTGTCCGCCTCTTTGCAACTCCATGGACTTGCAGCATGCCAGGTTTCCCTGGCCTTCACCATCTCCCAGAGTTTGCTCAAACTCATATCCATCGAGTCGGTGATGCCATCCAACCATCTCATCCTGTCATCTGCTTCTCCTCCCACCTTCAATCCTTCCCAGCATCAGGGTCTTTTCCAATGAGTCGGCTCTTCCCATCAGGTGGCCAAAGTGTTGGAGCTTCAGTTTCAGCACCAGTTCTTCCAACAAATATTCAGTGAAAGTTGCTCAGTGGTATCTGACTCTTTGCAACCCCATGGACTATACAGTCTATGGAATTCTCCAGGCCAGATACTGGAGTGGGTCGCCTTTTCCTTCTCCAGTAAATATTCAGGGAGTGGGGCAAATACTGTTACATCTCTTAGGATCACAGTGAGGCTCTTACAACGGTGAGCGGCCTTAGAGAAGACTCCAGAGCCTAGCTGGGTGCTTGGGACCATGAGGAGCACAGGCGGTCACCCTCATCCCCACCCCCCACCCCTCACCTCCCCGACTTCAGTTGTCAGGAGCTCTCCCCCTCCCCCCACTGCCTGCCTTTGCAAGTGCTGTCCCTCCAGCTGCCTCGAGCCACAGCCCATAATTCCTGCAGCCCAGGAGGACGTGTCTGGATGGGAGTCCATCAAGTGAGCTGCAGTGATATTTGAACACGAGCCCCGATCTGATTATTCCTCAGTCATTCAACCCCCGGCAAGAATGGATTCATACTTTCCACTGCCGCCTGCACCAGCCGGTTTCCATATCAGCCGGAGCCTCAAGAAGACGGAAGGACACGCTGTCATTCTTTCCATCCCCGCTGACCCGGCCTGCTGTTCGGGGCGAATGCCAGCACGTTCGGCCAGAGGAAGTTGCAACTGCTGACCTGGGTCGGGCCGACCGGCCCCCACTGTGTCCAGCACCCTTGAAGAGAGATAAGCTATCTCTGGTTGTTCTAAAGCTGGACTTTGCCTTACCTGGGAAATGATTAAGGCCTTCTCCTTGCTCCTTGGGAATTCTCCATCAGGAGCTTTCATTTTGAGCCGTCGACGCTTTGGGTCTGACAATAATGCATTGTGACATTTCACACCGTGTTCCGTGGTGTTAGTTGTAAAGAGTGAGCTTGATAGCAAATTCCATATGGATTCTTCCCAAGAGCCCTGGGAGACAGATCGGTGGCTGTTATTTCTATCTTACAGAGTAGAAAGGCAGTTTAAAAGGAAAAAAAAAAAGGAAAAAAAACATGCTTCTGCTTGCTCGGGGTCATCACTGCAAACCAGTAGGCCCAAGTGGAATTAGAGTTCACAGCCCTGGATTTGCCAAACCCTCACCTTCCTGCTCCGAGCCCAGGGACATTCATTGTGGACATTCTATTTCAGTCTTAGAAAATTTCTTCAAGGGAAATGAGAGACGGGTCTATTTTAGGACCCCTGATTAAACTGCATTTTATTCTGTTTTCTGTAAAGCAAAGAGTTATTCATCGGCAGGCATTAAGTGACATCTGAGTGATGCAAGACCGCTGTGAGGTTTGGGGTCACGGTTGCTGAATCGGTCATGAGCGTTTGTTAAATACATGCATTGAGTCATATGTTTTAAGAGCTGGGAGGGACTTGGTAATCATCTAATCCACTGGCTTCCAAATCAGGCTGCTTGTTGGAATCATCTAGAGGGCTTATCAAACATAGAGATACCCCAGAACTACTCAGGGCCTGGGTCAATAACCTGCCCTCTGTCTTCAGCACTGAATCTCTTTTGCTTCTCTATTTTTTTCTTTTCCCTTTTTTTTTTTTACTTTTTTGCTGCACCTTGAGGCATACAGGATCTTAGTTCTTCAACCAGGGATCCACCCCAAGCCCGCCTGGACCCCCAGGGGAGTCCCGGCCCCGCATTTCTAACAAACTCCCCAAGTGGTTCCTAAACAGCCAGCCTGAAAGTCACTAAAGAACCCACCTTAGAGTATCACTGAGTACAAATCTTTCTTTTTCGCATTTGCCTGTTTATTTTTCTGGTCATCTGTTTTGCTGTCCTTCAGGTAAGGAATCCAGGGCCCCAAAGCTAAGCAACCTTGCCTGGGGTCACATGACTAGGCAAGTGTCAGTTGGGACTGGAAATCCCACTGTGTCATCCCCAGGCCCAACAGCATGGCTTGCCCAGGGCAGGTAGCCAGGGCACTGTCTGCAGAGCCACCCAGACCTTGCCTGGTGACATGGGCCCAGGCTCCTGCAGAGTCATTCTGGCCTAGATGGGCCTCTCAGAGGACCCAGTGGGTTTGGGAGATTCGTCCCCATCCCTCTGGGAGCGTTGCTTGTGGGGCTGTCCAGAAAGCCTTCTCCGTCTCCCGGCAAGCCCACCTCCCTATGGCTCAGATGGGACCAGTGACACCAGAGCAGGCGCCAGGGCTTGGCCTGGAAGCAGAGCTGGTCTGCCCAGTGCAGTTGGTGCCCTGTGATAGCAGCCTGCCTGAGAACCCTCCTGTTCCACAGCCCTTGACCATGAGTGTCACTTGTTGGTGGGTTCCATTATATGGCCCATTTTATTAAAAACTTTTTTCTTCCAATTTTTTTCAATAGATCTACATTTTTATTTTCTCATGGTATTTAATTCTACCAAAGCCCACTTACATATATAATTAAGACCTAGCTATCTATGATGGTGAGATTATTAAAAATCATCAATACACATTATTAGGTTGTCTTTCTCACATTTTTAAAAAATAATTAAATGCATTTATTTTAAGCTGAAGGATAATTGCTTTACAATATTGTGTTGGTGTCTGCCACACATCAACATCAATCAGCCACAGGTATATACCTATGCCCCCTCCCTCTTGAATCTCCCTTCCACCTTCTTCAGCATCCCACCCCTCTAGGTTGTTCCAGAGCCCCGGTTTGAGTTCCCTCTCTATTTTGTTGAGATGTAATCAGCACACAACACTGTCTTAAGTTTCAGCTGTACAGCATCATGATTTGACTTAACACATCATGATGTGATCTCCAGAATGTTTGGTGACCATCCATCATCTCATACAGATACAAAATAAAAGAAAAAAAAAACATTTTTTTTCCCCTTGTGATGAGAACTCTTAGGATTTACTTTCCGTATATAACAGGAGACAGTATGGATTATATTAATCATGTTGTGCCTTGCATCGTGCTTGAAACGGCCCATGTGTAAATGATTGTCCAGGAGACTTCAGATAGGGCCCTGCCTATCTAATTGCTCTTTTGGCTCAATGGAGAGGTAATAAGAATACATAGTGTGGTCTTCTCAGATTTCTAGGGAGTTTGGCTAATTGTTACAGCAGGAGACCTCCTAACCTATGATGTAATACATTTCTTAATTTCCTCCTGCAAGAGAATTCTGATGTCTTTCTTCCATCTCTCTTCCTTCCTGGAGTTTCTCAGTCTAATATTCTAACTTATTTCCAGATCAAATCAGTGCAGTTCCATTCAGTCGTTCAGTTGTGCCCAATTCTTTGAGTGTCCAACTCCTGAAGTTAACTCGAACTCACGTTCATTGGGTCAGTGATGCCATCCAACCATCTCATCCTCTGTCATCCCCTTCTCCCTCCTTCAATCTTTCCTAGCATCAGGGTCTTTTCCAGTGAGTCAGTTCTTCACATCAGGTGGCCAAAGTATTGGAGTTTCAGCTTCAGCATCAGTCCTTCCAATGAATATTCAGGACTGATTTCCTTTAGGATTGACTGGTTGGATCTCCTTATAGTCCAAGGGACTCTCAAGAGTCTTCTCCAACACCATAGTTCAAAAGCATCAATTCTTCAGTGCTCAGCTTTGTTTATAGACCAACTCTCACATTCATACATGACCACTGGAAAAACCATAGCCTTGACTAGACGGACCTTTGTTGGTAAAGTAATGTCTCTGCTTTTTAATATTCTGTCTAGGTTGGTCATAACTTTTCTTCCAAGGAGCAAGCGTCTTTTAATTTCATGGCTGCAATCACCATCTGCAGTGATTTTGGAGCCCCAAAATATAAAGTCTGTCACTGTTTCCACTGTTTCCCCATCTATTTTCCATGAAGTGATGGGACCACATGCCATGATCTTCATTTTCTGAATGTTGAGTTTTAAGCCAACTTTTTCACTCTCCTCTTTCACTTTCATCAAGAGGCTCTTTAGTTCTTCTTCAGTTTCTGCCATAAGGGTGGTGTCACCTGCATATCTGAGGTTATTGATATTTCTCCCAGAAATCTTGATCCCAGCTTGTGCTTCATCCAGCCCAGTGTTTCTCATGATGTACTCGGCATATAAGTTAAATAAGCAGGGTGAGAATATACAGCCTTGACATACTCCTTTCCCTATTGGGGGAAATTTATTTCCCAGATGGTACTCATTTAACATGGATTCCAGTATGATGTCCTTATTGAGCTTACCTAAATTATATATATATTGAGGAGGGAGGATCATGAGGTAAGTAGACAGAGAGATACAGGGTCAAGGTCAATGTAAAATAGTCTATTTCCACCGCAGGCATCTTTTTTTTTTTTTTTGGTGTCTCCTTATCCCCATCCAGATATAAATGCAATTTTTCTGTTTAATTGAGAGCAAACATGTCAGTATATGTTAATAACAAAAGAGTCCAAGGTGTAAGAACCATGTGACTTGAACTCTATCCTTACCATTGTGTGAGCTTACTCCCAACTCTCAGTTAGGCTTTGCCCCTGCCCTTCTCTGGATCTTCAATGCTCCATATGCGGCATGAATGGCTGATGAAGCAACTGCTAAGATTTCCTCCTACTCCAGCATTTGACAGTTGCATCTCTCTAATGATGCAGACAACACTACAAAAAGAAAACCGCTCACGCCATCAACTCCCATCCAATTATAAAAAGAAAATTGCCCATTCCAGTAAGAAGACAGTGAAATCAAATCCAGAGATAGGTGTTTACAATGGTCAATTGGAAATTGCAAACTCGAATGTCTACAGGTGACAAGCTTGCATATAAACGGTGAAGCCAACCTTGAGCAAGTGTTTTAGGGAGCAAGGAGCACACGCCCTGTCTATAGACGGCGGCTTAGCTCCAGTCTCCTGCCGCCACACACGAGTGCAAGGCGCCCTTTCGAAGTGCACGTCACCTTGCCATCCAAGAGAAGTCAGAAATCCAGACTTTCCTCTTCAGTTTCCTGATACTTAAATCTCCACAGCATACATCTTACCCTTCTGCCTCTGAATCTCCAGGTCTGTGTTGGCTGTCCTCAGCACTCTGACCCTTAGCTGGCTCAGCTTCCTTACCCTACTCGCCACTCCTGGCGGTCTGCTCACTGGTATGTCTGGACCCGCCTGGAGGGCTGCAGACCAGGCTTGCCACCTTCCTAGGGGACCTTCCGCTCCGACACTCACAGACATTTCAAGCTCTATGGGTCCAAACCTTGTTCACGGTCTTTACTCCTGAACTTACCACCTCTCCTTGGTTCCCTCCCAACCACTCAGTTGTTTGAGCCAGCAACAGGAAAAATGCTGCCGCATTTTCTTTCATCCTCGTTTATTCAGCCAAAAGGTTTGTAGATTTCACATCTCAAAATGCTTTCCGTCTGTTTCCACATTCCCATCCTACCTGCAAACTGTCTTAGTTCTCAGAACACCCCTTGCCTTAGTTACTGCATCAGCCTCCTACCTGGCTTGGCGCTACCAGGTGGCGCTAGTGGTAAAGAACCCACCTGCCAGTGCAGGAGACATAAGAGATGTAGGTTTGATTCCTCGGTCAGGAAGATTTCCTGGAGAAGGGAATGGCTATGCACTCTAGCATTCTTGCCTGGAGAATCCCATGGACAGAGGAGCTTGGCAGACAACAGTCCATGGGCTCACACACAGTTGGGTATGACGGAGCGACTTAGCATGCACACACAACCTCCTATCTAGCCTTGCTGTTCTGCTCCAGCAACCTCCAGTCCACCTCTAGTCTGTTTCCTGAGGGCTCGTTCTAAGACCCATTCCATCATCTCTCTTTTTTTGTTTCCTCTGCTTTTACCAACTCTTGTACACTTATTGGGCTTCCCTGGTAGCTCAAACGGTAAAGAATCTGCCTGCAATGCGGGAGACCTGGGTTCGATCCCTGGGGTCGGGAAGATCCCCTGGAGAAGGAAAATGGCAGCTCACTCCAGTATTCTTGCCTGGAGAATCCCCATGGACAGAGGAGCCTGGTGGCTGCAGTCCATGGAGATCGCAAAGAGTCAGACACGACTGAGCCACTAAGCACAGTACAGCACATTTTGTTGTCGGTCAGTTGCTCAGTCATGTCTGACTCTTTGGGACCCCGTGGATATACATATTGTTTATATATATATAGTTTTTCAGATCCTTTTCCCATATACGATATTGCAGATCTTTGAGTAGCATTTCCTGTGCTATACAGTAGATTATCTAATTTCTATATAGTAGTTAATGTTAATCTCAACCTCCTATTTTATCCCTCCTTCCGCCACCCTCCGCCGCCTCTCCCGTTTGGTAACCATAGGTTTGTTTTCTAAATCTGAGTTGTTTCTCTTTTGTAAATAAGATCATCTGCATCCTTTTTTAAGATTACACATAAAGGTGATATCATGTGATATTTGTCTTTGTCTGACTGAAGGGTTCACTCTTGGTGTTCTACACTCTGTTGTTGTTCGGTTGCTAAGACATGTCCAGCTGTTTGCGACCCCATGGGGCTGCAGCACGCCAGGATCCTCTGTCCTTCACCATCTCCTGGAGTTTGCTCAAATTCATGTCCATTGGGTCAGTGATGCTGTCTAACAATCTCATTCTCTGTAGTCCCCTTCTCCTCCTGCCCTCAATCTTTCCCATTATCAGGGTCTTTTCCAATGAGTTGACTCTTTGCATCAGGTGGCCAAAGTATTGGAGATTCAGCTTCAGCATCAGTCCTTCCAGTGAATATTCAGTGTTGATTTCCTTTATGATTGCCTGGTTGGATCTCCTTGCAGTCCAAGGGACTTTCAAGAGTCTTCTCCAGCACCGCAATTTGAAAGCATCACTTCTTCCTCATTCAGTGTTCTTTACGGTCCAACTCTCAGATCAGTACGAAACTACTCAAAAAACCATAGCTTTACTATGCGGACTTTTGTCAGCAAAGTGATGTCTGTGCTTTTTAATATGCTGTCTAGGTTCGCCATAGTGAAAAGTTGTTGAATTACGACGCCGGGATTCTTGGCCCCCGGAGGAGAATTCAATCCGGAGCCAAAGACAAGGCTTGATCACTTAGAGCTTTTGTGTAATAAAGTTTTATTAAAGTATAAAGGAGATAGAGAAAGCTTCTGACATAGGCATCAGAAGGGGGCAGAAAGAGTGCCCCCCTGCTAGTCTTCAGCTGGATGTTATATAGTCACCAGCAGTCTGTTAATGAAAGAAAGGAATGTCTCAGAACTTAGAATGGCACCAGGCCCCTCACCCATAAGATGTATTTTGGGATAATCTTGGCTCCAAATGGTTCATCTTGGGCCATAAAAGGATTAACTTGAATCTTGAAGAAGGGCAGAGCACCATACAAATAGTGTTATTTACATAGATTCAGTTCAGTTCAGTTCAGTCGCGCAGTCGTGTCCGACTCTTTGTGAACCCATGAATCGCACCATGCCAGGCCTCCCTGTCCATCACCAATTGCCAGAGTTCACTCAGACTCACGTCCATTGAGTCCGTGATGCCATCCAGCCATCTCATCCTGGGTCGTCCCCTTCTCCTCCTGCCCCCAATCCCTCCCAGCATCAGAGTCTTTTCCAATGAGTCAACTCTTTGCATGAGGTGGCCAAAGTACTGGAGCTTCAGCTTTAACATCATTCCTTCCAAAGAAATCCCAGGGCTGATCTCCTTCAGAATGGACTGGTTAGATCTCCTTGCAGTCCAAGGGACTCTCAAGAGTCTCCTCCAGCACCACAGTTCAAAAGCATCAATTCTTCGGCACTTAGCTTTCTTCACAGTCCAACTCTCACATCCATACATGACCACTGGAAAAACCACAGCCTTGACTAGATGGACCTTAGTTGGCAAAGTAATGTCTCTGCTTTTGAATATACTATCTAGGTTGGTCATAACTTTTCTTCCAAGGAGTAAGTGTCTTTTAATTTCATGGCTGCAATCACCATCTGCAGTGATTTTGGAGCCCAGAAAAATAAAGTCTGACACTGTTTCCACTGTTTCCCCATCTATTTCCCATGAAGTGATGGGACCGGATGCCATGATCTTCATTTTCTGAATGTTGAGCTTTAAGCCAACTTTTTCACTCTCCTCTTTCACTTTCATCAAGAGGCTTTTTAGCTCCTCTTCACTCTGCCATAAGGGTGGTGTCACCTGCATATCTGAGGTTATTGATATTTCTCCCAGCAATCTGGATTCCAGCTTGTGTTTCTTCCAGTCCAGCGTTTCTCATGATGTACTCTGCATATAAGTTAAATAAGCAGGGTGACAATATACAGCCTTGACGTACTCCTTTTCCTAATTGGAACCAGTCTGTTGTTGCATGTCCAGTTCTAACTGTTGCTTCCTGACCTGCATACAGATTTCTCAAGAGGCAGGTCAGGTGGTCTGGTATTCCCATCTCTTTCAGAATTTTCCACAGTTTCTTGTGATCCACACTGTCAAAGGCTTTAGCATAGTCAATAAAGCAGAAATAGATGTTTTACTTGGAACTCTCTTGCTTTTTCCATGATCCAGCGGATGTTGGCAATTTGATCTCTGGTTCCTCTGCCTTTTCTAAAACCAGCTTGAACATCAGGGAGTTCACAGTTCACGTATTGCTGAAGTCTGGCTTGGAGAATTTTGAGCATTACTTTAGTAACATGTGAGATGAGTGCATTGTGTGGTAGTTTGAGCATTCTTTTGCATTGCCTTTCTTTGGAATTGGAATGAAAACTGACCTTTTCCAGTCCTGTGGCCACTGCTGAGTTTTCCAAACTTGCTGACATATTGAGTGCAGCACTTTCACAGCATCATCTTTCAGGATTTGAAACAGCTCCACTGGAATTCCATCACCTCCACTAGCTTTATTCGTAGTGATGCTTTCTAAGGCCCACTTGACTTCACATTCCAAGATGTCTGGCTCTAGGTTAGTGATCACATCATCATGATTATCTGGGTTGTGAAGATCTTTTTTGTACAGTTCTTCTGTGTATTCTTGCCACCTCTTCTTAATATCTTCTGCTTCTGTTAGGTCCAGACCATTTCTGACTTTTATCAAGCCCATCTTTGCATGAAATTTTCCCTTGGTATCTCTAATTTTCTTGAAGAGATCTCTAGTCTTTCCCATTCTGTTGTTTTCCTCTATTTCTTTGCATTGGTTGCTGAAGAAGACTTTCTTATCTCTTCTTGCTATTCTTTGGAACTCTGCATTCAGATGCTTATATCTTTCCTTTTCTCCTTTGCTTTTCACCGCTCTTCTTTTCACAGCTATTTGTAAGGGCTCCTCAGACAGCCATTTTGCTTTTTTGCATTTCTTTTCCATGGGGATGGTCTTGATTCCTGTCTCCTGTACAATGTCGCGAACCTCCATCCATAGTTCATCAGGCACTCTATGAGATCTAGACCCTTAAATCTATTTCTCACTTCCACTGTATAATCATAAGGGATTTGATTTAGGTCATACCTGAATGGTCTAGCTGTTTTCCCTACTTTCTTCAATTTAAGTCTGAATTGGGCAATAAGGAGTTCATGATCTGAGCCACAGTCAGCTCCTGATTTTGTTTTTGTTGACTGTATAGAGCTTCTCCATCTTTGGCTGCAAAGAATATAATCAATCTGATTTCGGTGTTGACCATCTGGTGATGTCCATGTGTAGAGTCTTCTCTTGTGTTGTTGGAAGAGGGTGTTTGCTATGACCAGTGCATTTTCTTGGCAAAACTCTATTAGTTTTTGCCCTGCTTCATTCCACATTCCAAGGCCAAATTACATAGATTAGAGGAACAATATCGGAGTATAACATACTGGTTTATCAAGTAGGTTCTGAGCCAAAAGGTGGAACTGACTTGAAGACAGAGTTTGGGGTAAATGCATAGTACATTAGCATAGCCTAAGATAAACCTTTCCATAAGAAAAAGGCATTTGTTAACTTCAGGTGAAACCAGGTGTCATGGCAACACAGAATTTTAAGAGAAACCTCCTTTTAAATTTGTATAGAGAAGGAAAAAATATCGCTACTTTGTTTCCTCCTGCCGCTTAAGAGAGATAAAAATGTCTGACACTTGCAGGCTGTTTCCTCCCTTTGGAGACCCCTGGCCTTCCTGCCTGTTACCCTCTCAATAGCTTTCCTTCCAAAGAGCAAACGTCTTTTAGTTTCATGGCTACAGTCATTCTATGAATTTGGACAAATGGATAATGACATGTATCCACCATGATGGTATCATACAGAGTAGTTTCACACCCTAAAAATCCTCTGTGCTCTGCTTGTTCCTCCCAAATAGGCTTTCTCCTCCCAAGCAACCTCTGATCTTCTTAAACAAAGAAACTGCCTAGCATTGCCAGTGCCTAGTTTCTTGCCAGGTTGTGTATTATTAATACGTGTTTGACAAACGAATGAGTGTTAACAAGTCACTTAAAAACTGAGTCAAAGAAGCGACCCAAAAGGGAAAGCACAGTTCATTAAGCATCTCTGCACTGTCTTCTCCCACGATGCTCCTGAGCACGATGAAAAATCATCCAGCTGCAGTGGATTTCCTGCAGAGCAGCGATCAGACTTTGTGGAAATTGGCCCAGTTTAAATTTTAAAACATTCATGTGCATTTACCAAAACGTGCAGATTTCTTTAGTGTTTCTGCAGTATTCTCAAGCTGCCCTAATGTCTTTCTTCTAAAGATGATACTTGCTGGCTGGTTGGGATTTTGTTTGTAATAAAATGTATCATTCTTCCTTTAAAAGGAAGGCTGAGTTCAAGAGCACAAAAGGCAATGGAGACAGGGTTACAGTAAGAAGGCTGAGCCCCTAATAGCCGCCCACCCGCCGCCACTCTCTGATTTGGAACTGGATGGTGGCCCAGGGGCTCTTTTTCTCCTTGTCATGGGCTCGTCTGGAAGGCGGCCAGAGCCCTGCCCTTGGAGAGGCCCTGTTGCTGGAAAGAATGGGTCAGGGAGAGGGCACGGCTGAGGCTGGGGGTGCACATGTGAGCCTGCGGAGCTTGGGGTCTTGGGCATCATCCTTCCCCAACAAAAATGGTGCAGAAGGGGGAACACTGAGCAACTGAAGGAAGAACCTGGGGCCACGTACTCGGAATCGTGTTTTTTATCTTTGGTTGATTCCTAGGGATGTCTGGGCTTCCCTTGTGGCTCAGCTGGTAAAGAATCCTCCTTCAATGCAGGACACTTGGGTTCGATCCCTGGGCTGGGAAGATCCCCTGGAGAAGGGAAAGGGTACCCACTCCAGTATTCTGGCCTGGAGAATTCCATGTACTGTATAGTCCATGGAGTGGCAAAGAGTTGGACACGACTGAGCGACTTTCACTTTCCCTGTGGATGTCTATGCTGCTGAGTTCATGGACATGAATCAAAGTCTTCCTCAAGCTCTCCCACACATTCTGTTTTTTCTCCTCTAGTCATCCCGTCTGGGATGCAGGATTGTGGAAATGTCCAGAGGGCCTTGGCTCACTCACTCACCCAGTAACCAAGACTTCACCATCGCCGACAGCGCGGTGGAGAAAACGCCAGCTCTGGTGCTATGCAAGCTTTGTAGGGCAATTCAAGTCCTTAGAGCTTGTTTCTTCACCTGTAAAGCAGACCTCAGAGAGCTCTCCTGAGGATGACAGTGAGCTGGCTCATTGAGGGTGACATAGTGGCTGCTGCCTCATCTCCTCTTCTGGGTCTCAGTTGGTGATTTGGGGGCATGTACTGGGCTCGTGGAGTTACGCTTTGCTGTTGTTCAGTCACTCAGTTGTGTCTGACTCTTTGCAGCCCCATGGACTGCAGCACACCAGGCTTCCCTGTCCTTCATTATCTCCTGGAGACTGCTCAAACTCCTGTCCATCAAGTCAGTGATGCATCCAACCATCTCATCCTCTGTTTCCCCCTTCTCCTGCCTTCAATCTTTCCCATCATCATGGTCTTATCCAATGAGTTGACTCTTTGCATCAGGTGGCCAAAGTATTGGAGCTTCAGCTTCAGCGTCAGTCCTTCCAAAGAATATTCAGGACTGATTTCATTTAGGATTGACTGGTTTGATCTCCTTGCAGTCCAAGGGACTCTCAAGAGTCTTCTCCAGCACCACATTCTGAAAGCATCAATTCTTTGGTGTTTAGTCTTCTTTATGGTCCAACTCTCATATCCATACCTGACTATTGGAAAGACCATAGCTGTATCTCATAATGTTTATCTGTGTATCTGTGTGTGTGTGTTTGTGTTTGTCTTAGCACACACCAAGTCCATTCATGTTGTTGCAGATGGCAAATTTTCATTCTGTTTATGGATGATATCTTTATATGTTTTTATGACATGGGTAATTTTGGCAATTTTCTATTAGTTGAAGAATTATGCATATACAATATCTTGTCATAATAGGAACGAAGAAAATTACAAGCAGCAGTAGTTATAAGATGTACTCGGGCCTCAGAGGAGACAGGAGGGGACAAAATTGAGGGAATGAATGAAGGCTTTCTGTTTGGGAAGAAGGAAGGATGTTTCTTATTGACATGATAGCAAAGGAGCCAAGTCAAGACACAGAAAAATGTTACAGGACAGAGGGGAGAAGTTGATCCAAGTGTCTTGGGCTTGATAAGCATATAAAGTGGAAGTGGAGGGTATCTACTTAGACGCAACACTCAAGAGTATGAAAAGGGATGAAACCTCAGCTGAGGCAACATCCAGTGAAGTTTGACCTAGAAGCACTGAAGACCCATCTGAGGCACGCAGGATGTGTGTGTGGTGGGACTGGCTGGCCAGGGTTTTGTAACACCCAGGGCTGTGAGCAGGAGGGAGACTGATGTTTGGTGGCAAGCATGGTAACAGGACTTGATTGAGGCAAAATGTTTTCATCAGTGCTGTTAATCAAGAGATGAGCTCAGTAATCCTGACTTTATCTGAGTCCCAGTGCTCTCTGTGTCCCTCCCCCCATCCCCATCCCCATCACCATGCCGAATCATTCCAGGAAGAACAGAGACCAAGAAGAAGCTGGGAACTTTCAGTCCCCAAATCTGAGGGTCTCTGCTACCATCTTTCCATTTATATCAAGTGCATGTTCAAACATTATCCTTGGATCCCCATCATAAGACCAGCCATTTCTGCTCGCCCACAGAGATTTCAGCTTGGATATAGGGGTGGAGTCCAGATAAGCCAAATGCACCCACTTTCATGTACTTTATTTATTTAAAAAAAAACATTTTTTATTATGTTTTTGGCCATGCTGGGTCTTCATTTGACATGTGGACTTTCCTCTTGCAGCAAGCGGGAGCTGCTCTCTGGTCACCGTGCACAAGCTTCTCATTGCAGTGTCTTCTCTTGTTAGGGAGCGCAGGCTCTGGATGTTAGGGCATCAGCAGTTGCGGCCCCCGGGCTCTAGAGCACAGGCTCAGTAGTTGTGCTGCACGGACTTAGTTGCTCCCAGCATGTGGGATCCTCCCGGGTCAGAGAGCGAAAACGCCTTTCTCCTGCATTGGCAGGTGGATTCTTCACCACTGAGCCACCAAGAAAGCCCTTTCATGGCCTTTAGAATGTTGAAGCAGGGAGAAACCTTAGAAATCAAGTGTGTTAGTCACTCAGTCGTGTCTGACTCCTTGCAACCCCAGGGATTCTAGCCCACCAGGCTCCTCTGTCCATGGAATTCTCCAGGCAAGAATACTGTAGCAGGTTGCCATTTCCTCCTCCAAGAAAAAGAATGACTCTTTGCAACTCCATAGACTATACAGTCCAGGGCGTTCTCCAGGCCGGAATACTGGAGTGGGTAGCTTTGTCCTTTCTCCAGCAGATCTTCCCAACCCAGGAATTGAACTGGGATATACCCTCATTGCAGGCGGGCTCTTTACCAACTGAGCCATCAGGGAAGCCCAAGAATACTGGTGTGGGTAGTCTATCCCTTCACCAGGGGATCTTCCCCACCCAGGAATCGAACCGGGGTCTCCTGCCTTGCAGGCAGTTTCAAGAGATCAAGCTCAGTGCTTTTGAACTTGTCTCATTTTTGTGGGGGTGGTGTTGTTTTTAATGAAATATTTTCTTAAGATGGACTCTTCCACTGAACCTAGCACCTAGAGCAAAGTGCAGCTACCCCCCTCATGGGGCACTGTGGCCACAGACCTGCTGGATTTCCCCTTATTTTATAATTGATGAAAGGGCAGGCAAGGTCAGAGCTTGCCCGCGGGCCCCCTGTGTTCTCTTCTCTGGGCTGTCTTCCTGCCACCGAGAAGCAGCAGGTTCTGGACCTGAAAGGGCCGTGGACAGATCCAGATCTTTGACATTCTAGCCTCACAGGGATGAAAGGAGATAGATATCTCAGGAGACTTTTAATCCGAGGTTCTTTTACCGCAGCCTCTTATGAAATCCCTTGGTTAGAGGGGTATTAACTGCTCGTGTTCTGATCCCACAGATGCCTATATGCCCTTCAGATAAAGGGCAAGCTCACCCTGAAGACTTTCCAGGCTCTCATCCACAGCAACACGGGGTGCCATGTTTCCCTTGTGATGATGAGAGCTCTTCTTGCAATAGAGTGATGGTGCTTGGTCACCAATTGTGTTAATGATCATTAAATTAGGTCTTTGATAGGCCTGCCAGTAAAAGCAGTTTGTTGTAATTTACCAAACTAAATAAAGTGTCTTAATGATTAACCATAAAGTCATTTAAAAACTGTATATCTGGTGGTCCAGTGGGTCAGACTCCAGCTCAGACTCCACACCCCCGACGTGGAGGACCCAGTTTCCATCTGTGGTCAGGGAACTAGACCCCACATCCCTCAACTGAAGATCCTGTGTGCCGCAGCTAAGAACCGGATACAGTCAAATAAATAAGCTAAAATAATAAATGTTAAAAATTGTATCTGTATTCTCCGTCGCTCTCATTGTTCAGTCGCTCAGCTGTGTCTGCTCTTTGCAGCCCCATGGACTGCAGCACGCCAGCCTTCCCTGTCCTTCACTATCTCCCAGAGTCTGCTGAAACTCATGTCCATTGAGTTGGTGATGCTTTGTGTAGTTTTAACTTAAAATGAATTGGTTGGCAACATTTGATTTCATAAATTAAAAGTGCTTTCAAGTTTGGCATAATGCTTATTGTTAAGAAGTAGGTGTATGCTTAATTTTTATAGAATATATCTAATCACTTTTCAAGTGGTGATTTATTTTTATGTTTTGAGAATTTTGTCAGAAAATCAAACTATGTTTTGGCATATTTCAACACGTTTCAGTCATTTATAAAACAACTTCCCTCTGAAAACACTTCAAAATTATGGTTAATTTTTGTGGGTCTCTGTTAAAGTTTGCAACTTGCTTCAGTCTGTGATGGGGGAAAGGATTTTTGAAAATATATGTAGTTTTATATAAACCTATGTAAATCTCTATAAAACAGGCATTTTCTAGTGCTTTGCTAAAAGTAATTTGTAGGTCTTCTTTTCAAATTGTGTTTGGAGCAAGTTCACTGAGCACATAATAAAATTAGAGAGGATTGTGATCATATTCTAAGGGTGTCCCTGGTCACTCAGACAGTAAAGAATCTGCTTGCAGTGCAGGAGATCTGGGATCGATCTCTGGGTAGGAAAGATCCCCTGGAGAAGGAAATGGCCACCCACTCCTGTATTCTTGCCTGGAGAATCCCGTGGGCCGAGAAGCCTGGCAGGCTACAGTCCATGGTGTTGCAAAGGGTTGGACAGGACTGAGCAAGTCACATACGCACCCGTAATCACATTGTATTCTGGGGTTATAATAGTGTTGTTAGGTTGATCATGTACTTCACCATACCAAATTTTGGTTTCAAGTGTTCAAAAACAGAAAGAAAAGAAACCAAATCCACTGCCCTCAAAGGGTAGAGATGTGTCATCAGAAAGACGTGTTACAGATGATGCAGAAGATGTGTTACGGATGATGCAAGCAATATGGAAAGTGATTTCCAAAAGGGTTTTGAGCCATAAGGCACGAAGTACGTGGACAACATGCTTTACATATTTCAGTGACAGAGTGTTGATTCAAGATCCAAGCCAGCCAGGCTGCTCTGCAGTCTAAACTTATTGTTTAAGAAGTTGTCATTTGCATCCCGTTCTTAGGATATTTTTCTCTATTTTCACAAGGGCTCTTATACCACTGGTACTTAAATTAATGGAAATTATGTGTGGAATGGAATGTAGTTAATGGAAGAAGCAAATCACCCAGTCTTTTGGAGAATTCTTGAGCCCGAGAAGAGCCGGCTGGATTTCCCTCCCGCCCTCCCCCAGCTTCCTCTCTCCCGCACCTCTTCCTTTCGTTCCTTCTTCCTTTCTTTGTTCTTTATTTCTTCCTTCTTCTTCCTTCTTTAAATTATGATTTCTTTACTTGATTTATTGTCTTTTATCTTCTCCAGAGCATAATTTACCTATACCACCTTTTTCTTTTTCTTTTTTTTAACTCTTCATGTTTAGAAAGGAAGAGGTCTTTTTCATGGTCTGGGATCCTCTAGCTTGATAGATTTTCTTTAAAAATCTCCTTGGCCACCTGAGGCAAAGAGCTGACTCCTTGGAAAAGACCCTGATGCTGGGAAAAGTGGAGGGCAAAAGGAGAAGGGGATGACAGAGGATGAGATGGTTGGATGGCATCACCGACTCCATGGACATAAGTTTGAGCAAACTCCGGGAGATAGTGGAGGACACAGGAGCCTGGCCTGCTGCGGTCCATGGGGTCGCAGAGTCAGACACGACTCAGCGGCGGAACAGCAGCAGCAACAGGCAGCACACTTTGTGAAACTCCGCTCAGATGGCCCGTGGTTCTCCTGGTGGGGCCTGGAGGACACAGGCCCTCCCTGCCCTGTATCCTCTCCCCCAGGCTCGGTCTGTGGTTGGACCGTGCCGCGGGCTTCCGGAGAAGCAGCGGGGACCTGCCTCCCGTCTCCTCCACGCCCTCACACTCCCTTAGAGAACGTGGCCTGAGCCCAGTGACCTTCGGCTCCAGAAAGGAACTAACTGATGAACCCAGACAAGGCTGTCCCCTCTCTGAGATTGTTTCTTCCCGTGTAAATGGAATTAACGTGTACCCAGATGAGAAGTTTTAAAAGATGGTATGTACGAGCACTGACACACTGTTGCCGGCACATAGGATGTGCTTACATTGTTGGTTGCTTTCCCTTCCTTTTCTTTCCTTTTCCCTCCAGCTAACCCTTCCACTCCCATGCCCTCCAGTGTTCCATCCAGGAGGTTCTGCATTGAGACGCCCCTGCCCCAAGCCGTGCCCAGAGGGCGCACAGCAGGAGGCGCTCTGGGGTGGGGAGCGAGAGGGGTCCCTGCCTTCTGTCTGCAGCTCAGGAAGTTCTCCCCCCCCAGATCATGGTCAAATTGGGTTTCTAATCCAAGATATATTAGCATGCACAGAGTCACCACAAAATAAAGGCAGCAGTTGTTTTTTTACCGACTCAGTGGATGTGATTGAGTAAACTCTGGGAGATGGTGAAGGACAGGCAAGTCTGATGTACTGCTGTCCATGGGGTCACAAACAGACATGACTTAGTGACTGAACAACTACAACATTTAAAAAAATGACTTCAGGGAAATGTTTTTTCTTGAGTCTCAGTCTTTCAGGATTAAGGGAAATTCTTACACAGCAATTCTCCCAGCTTCAAAAATCAGTTTTATTCCAGAAGATTATGAGTCCCATTTGGGATTTGGAAGGCATTTTCTCATGTGCCCCTGAAAAGGCAGGTGCAAACATGTTCTATTCTGTGGGTTCTGTCCCAGCTGTCCATGAGCATAGTAACTTAGAGAAGCAAAGCTCCCTTCTGCCTAGAGCCCCTCATCCTTAACAGGCCATCAGTATGGGATTCCTCCCATTAAGGTCAAAAGTGAAAGTCACTCAGTCATGTCCTACTCTTAATGACTCCATGGACTATGCAGTCCATGGAATTCTCCAGGCCAGAATACTGGAGTGGGTAGCCAGCCGTTCCCTTCTCCAGGGGATCTTCCCAATCCAGGGAGCGAACCCAGATCTCCTGCATTGCAGGCGGATTCTTTACCAGCTGAGCCACCAGGGAAGCCTAGGAATACTGGAGGGGGTAGCCTATCCCTTCTCCAGCGGATCTTCCCAACCCACGAATCGAATCAGGGTCTCCTGCATTGCAGGCGTATTCTTTACCAACTGAGCTGTGAGGGAAGCCCACCTCCCGCCCCCCACCCCATTAAGGTAAGTGACCCATCTAAGGAGCTCCGTGTACCATAAACGTCAAGGAACTAAGGTGGCACCAACACACCTTTGCTCCCTGGCATCCCTGCCATTTCCCACCATCAGATGCACATTTTAGACTCAATTACAACTTCACATCATTGTAAAGATGGAAAACAGAATTCTCAAAATTAACATTAAGGGTCAAGCTCTTAACAGCCAATCGGATTATGCTGCCAAGGTCTTTCCATGGATTTGGTGGCGGGGAGGAAGTGCCTCCAGTCTAGAGTGCCTTTCTCCTGCCTAATGGGAGCACAGAAAAGTGTCTAGGTTTTACGACAGAATTCTGACTTTGGGGGTGGGGGTAGGGGGACGATGAGGCATTAGATAAGGCGTCAGCAGCCAGCAGATGTGCTGAAGCAGGAGTCAGCTTTCAGTGTGCATCTCAGACTTCCAAAAATAGGACCTCGGTTTGTTTGCAAAGCTGGGGCTCCGGTCCTGAGTGGAAGGCTCACGTCCGCATGGGCGCTGCATAAGCGCATGGCCACACAAATCGGCCAACCCCTCTCCTGTTTTCAGAGCCAAGCCCCTTTTATCCATCATGAGAAATTTGGTCCTGACCGTGAGACCAACCGAATGCATGCGAGACAGGCCAGTATCTAGTTCACTCCGGTTATCTCCTGCCCGGTAGCAGATGGAAGTCTGGAATATAGACAAAAGAGAGAGCTGCTTTCCCTCCCCTCTCCCTTTTCCTGTTACCTTGCTATTCCATTACACCAGCAATAGCAGCAAGAAGTAGGAAATTCCAGTGGAGCCCATACTTGCTAGACATGTCTCTGGTTGTTAAGTTTATATCCTGCAATGATTTCCCTAAGCATTTTCTCTGTCAGTAACTGGGCTGAAGTTTTCCATTTCAGAGTTGATTTAAAATTAATCCGAACGGCTGGTTACCTTTATCGAAGAGAGGGATGCCTCCTAGAGCTTGTGTTCTCCATCTTTCAAGTATTCAGGATTTCCTTTTGCTTTAAAGCTCTTGGTTTGTGCCCACACAGCCTCAAATTGCAGAAACAGGCAGAACCATAGTGGGGCTTCGGGGTTGCACAGGAGTGGGAAGATGGCAAAGCTGTACCATTTATCAGATTTTTAGTTTAAAGCCTTTAGGTCAAAGAACAATGATGTGAGGGTGCCTGGTGTGACTCTGACCTCCCCTCAGCTCCCTTTCCAGGTGAGGACGAGGCTCGATGGTCCTGTGTGTCTCCTCAGGGCCTGATGCACTCTTACCTCTTGGCCCAGATCTGTGTGCGTGCCCTCATGCACATGAGCGCCTGGGATGTGCACGTGTGCAAGGTGTTTGTGTGTGCCTTGTGCACATGTGTGCACACTGGGAAGCGAAAAAGGAAAAGGAACAGGGAAGCAGAGGCAGGGAGGGTTTGGTTCCTTGTAACTGAGAAGCTAGAGCACAAAGGAACTGTGTTGGTTTGGGAGTGGGGTACGGAGGCAACCTGGCACTGCTTGTCTCGTAATCAGGACCTCCGCAGACCATGGCAACGGGCACTGGCCCTGGACCCAGTGCTTCCCCACAGTAGCTCTCCTTCATTCACATCCATACACCCCCCCCAAGGGGACATGTCACCCAGACCCTCCACCCTTCCATTAATGCCTCATTCTCAGTACTCAGTTCAGTTCAGTCGCTCAGTCGTGTCCAACTCTTTGCAACCCCATGGACTGCAGCATGCCAGGCTTCCCTGTCCATCACCAGCTCTCAGAGTTTACTCAAACTAATGTCCACTGAGTTGGTGATGCCATCTAACCATCTCATCCTCTGTCATTCCCTTCTCCTCCCACCTTCAATCTTTCCCAGCATCAGGATCTTTTCCAATGAGTCCGCTCTTCACATCAGGTGGCCAAAGTATTGGAGTTTCAGCTTCAGCATCAGTCCTCCAGTGAATATTCAGGACTGATCTCCTTTAAGATGGACTGGTTGGATCTCCTTGCGGTCCAAGGGACTCTCAAGAGTCTTCTCCAACACCACAGTTCAAAAGGGAACTCAGGACCCTGCAGTTCCCTCCTCAAGTGACCCAAATCCACTTCCAAGCTGTGTGTGAGCCTCCTTCCCCAGACCATGGAGTGACCCACAGGTGATGCCCTGCTGGGCCGGAGGTTGGCTGGGAGACACAGTCTCCAGGGCTGTGGACAGAGCTTCACCATGTCATCTTGGATGCCCACCTGGCGTGGGAAAGTCCCCTTGAGGTGTGACTCCAAGGTGTGGGGAACAGGCAATGGTAGGAGAGGTCAATATTCTGTCACATTCCAGTGATGGACACCAAGGAGTTTGAGATCTTAAATTTGAGCCAAGTACTCCTGGACTCTGTGACTCTCTCTGTCAACTCAAGTTGCAATAACACAACCCCATAGGCTGGGTAGCTTATAAGCATCAGAAAGGTATTTCTCACAACCCTAGAGGATGGAAGTATGAGATCAGAATGCTAGAAAGGTTAGATTCTGGTGAGGGCCCTCTTGTGGCTGTTATCCTTATGTGGTAGAAAGACTGAGTGACCTCTGACCTCTTCTCATGAGTGCACTAACCCTATGATGAGGGTTCCACCCTCTTGACCTAATCACCTCCTTAAGGCCCCACTTCCAAATGCCATCACAGTGGGATTAGGGCTTCCATGTCTGGATTTTAGGGGGAACATTTTGTGCATTGCAATTTTTTTTTTTAAGGCAGTGATAGCTTATGGTGAATGATGTCAGATTCCTGATCTCCAAAGAAGATTTAGCTTCAGGACCAGGGACCAGGTTTGATCACTCAAGAGCGTTTGTGTAGCAGAGTTTTATTAAAGTATAAAAAGGGACAGAGCAAGCTTCTGACACAGACATCAGAAGGTAGATGGAGACTGCTCCCTCACTAGTCTTAGCAAGGGAGCTATATGCAGTTGGTTATTAAGTGAAAGTGAAGTTGCTCAGTTGTGTCTGACTCTTTGTGACCCCATGGACTGTAGCCCACCAGGCTCCTCTGTCCATGGGATTTTCCAGGCAACAGTACTGGAGTGGGTTGCCATTTCCTTCTCCAGGGTTGGGTCCTTCTCAGTTGGTTATTACAGTAAATCAGAAGAATGACTCAAGGTTGTAAATGAAACCTTAGGTCAATGAAACTAAGCCATGCCCGCGGGGCAACCCAAGATGGGCGGGTCATGGTGGAGAGGTCTGACAGAATGTGGTTCACTGGAGAAGGGAATGGCAAACCACTTCAGTATTCTTGCCTTGAGAACCCCATGAACAGTACAAAAAGGCAAAATGATAGGATACTGAAAGAGGAACTCCCTGGGTCGGTAAGTGCCCAATATGCTACTGGAGATCAGTGGAGAAACAGAAAGAATGAAGGGATGGAGCCAAAGCAAAAACAATACCCAGTTGTGGATGTGACTGGTGATGTAAGCAAGGTCTGATGCTATAAAGAGCAGTATTGCATAGGAACCTGAAATGTTAATTCCTTGAATCAAGGCAAATTGGAAGTGGTCAAACAGGAGATGGCAAGAATGAACGTTGACATTCTGGGAATCAGCAAACTAAAATGGACTGGAATGGGTGAATTTAACTCAGATGACCATTATATCTACTACTGTGGACAGGAATCCCTCAGAAGAAATGGAGTAACCATCATGGTCAACAAAAGAGTCTGAAATGCAGTACTTGGATGCAATCTCAAAAACAACTGAATGATCTCTGTTCATTTCCAATGCAAACCATTCAATATCACAGTAATCCAAGTGTATGCCCCAACCAGTAACACTGAAGAAGCTGAAGTTGAATGGTTCTATGAAGACCTACAAGACCTTTTAGAACTAATGCCCCCAAAAGATGTCTTTTTCACTATAGGGGACTGGAATCCAAAAGTAGGAAGTCAAGAAACACCTGGAGTAACAGGCAAATTTGGCCTTGGAGTATGGAATGAAGCAGGGCAAAGGCTAGGAAACTTTTGCCAAGAGAATGCACTGGTCATAGCAAACACCCTCTTCCAACAACACAAGAGAAGACTACACATGGACGTCACCAGATGGTCAACACTGAAATCAGATTGATTATATTCTTTGCAGCCAAAGATGGAGAAGCTCTATACAGTCAACAAAAACAAGACCAGGAGCTGACTGTGGCTCAGATCATGAACTCCTTATTGCCAAACTGAGACTTAGGGAAAACCGCTAGACCATTCAGGTATGACCTAAATCAAATCCCTTATGATTATACAGTGGAAGTGAGAAATAGATTTAAGGGCCTAGATCTGATTGAGTGCCTGATGAACTATGGAATGAGGTTCGTGACATGGTACAGGAGACACGGATCAAGACCATCCCCATGGAAAAGAAATGCAAAAAAGCAAAATGGCTGTCTGAGGAGACCTTACAAATAGCTGAGAAAAGAAGAGAAGCGAAAAGCAAAGCAGAAAAGGAAAGATATAAGCATGTGAATGCAGAGTTCCAAAGAATAGCAAGGAGAGATAAGAAAGCGTTTCCTCAGTGATCAATGCAAAGAAATGGAGGGAAACAACAGAATGGGAAAGACTAGAAATCTCTTCAAGAAAATTAGAGATACCAAGGGAACATTTCATGCACAGATGGGCTCAATAAAGGACAGAAATGGTATGGACCTCACAGAAGCAGAAGATATTAACAGTGACAAGAATACACAGAAGACTGTACAAAAAAGATCTTCATGACCCAGATAATCACGATGGTGTGATCACTCACCTAGAGCCAGACATCCTGGAATGAAAAGTCAAGTGGGCCCTTAGAAAGCATCACTACAAACAAAGCTAGTGGAGGTGATGGAATTCCAGTTGAGCTATTTCAACTCCTGAAAGATGATGCTGTGAAAGTGCTGCACTCAATATGCCAGCAAATTTGGAAAACTCAGCAGTGGTCACAGGACTGGAAAAGGTCAGTTTTCATTCCAATTCCAAAGAAAGGCTACCCCAAAGAATGCTCAAACTACTGCACAATTGCACTTCTCTCACATGCTAGTAAGGTATTGCTCAAAATTCTCCAAGCCAGGCTTCAGCAATACATCAACCGTGAACTTCCAGATGTTCAAGCTGGTTTTAGAAAAAGCAGAGGAACCAGAGATCAAATTGCCAACATCCGCTGGATCATGGAAAAAGCAAGAGAGTTCCAAGTAAAACATCTATTTCTTCTTTATTGACTATGCCAAAGCCTTTGACTATGTGGATCACAAGAAACTGTGCAAAATTCTGAAAGAGATGGGAATACCAGACCACCTGACCTGCCTCTTGAGAAACCTATATGCAGATCAGGAAGCAACAGTTAGAACTGGACATGGAACAACAGACTGGTTCCAAATAGGAAAAGAAGTACGTCAAGGCTGTATATTGTCACCCTGCTTATTTAACTTCTATGCAGAGTACATCATGAGAAATGCTGAACTGGAAGAAGCACAAGCTGGAATCCAGATTGCTGGGAGAAATATCAATAACCTCAGATATGCAGATGACACCACCCTTATGGCAGAAAGTGAAAAGGAGCTAAAAAGCCTCTTGATGAAAGTGAAAGAGGAGAGTGAAAAAGTTGGCTTAAAGCTCAACATTCAGAAAACGAAGATCATGGCATCTGGTCCCATCACTTCATGGGAAATAGATGGGGAAACAGTGGAAACAGTGTCAGATTTTATTTTTGGGGGCTCCAAAATCATTGCAGATGGTGATTGCAGCCATGAAATTAAAAGACGCTTGCTCCTTGGAAGGAAAGTTATGACCGACCTAGATAGTATATTCAAAAGCAGAGACATTACTTTGCCAACAAGGCTAGTCAAGGCTATGGTTTTTCCTGTGGTCATGCATGGATGTGAGAGTTGGACTGTGAAGAAAGCTGAGCGCTGAAGAATTGATGCTTTTGAACTGTGGTGCTGGAGAAGACTCTTGAGAGTCCCTTGGACTGCAAGGGGATCCAACCAGTCCATCCTAAAGGAGACCAGTGCTGGATGTTCATTGGAAGGACTGATGCTGAGGCTGAAACTCCAGTACTTTGGCCACCTCATGCGAAGAGTTGACTCATTGGAAAAGACTCTGATGCTGGGAGGGATTGGGGTAGGAGGAGAATGGGATGACAGAGGATAAGATGGCTGGATGGCATCACCAACTTGATGGACATCAGTTTGAGTGAACTCCGCGAGTTGGTGATGGACAGGGAGGCCTGCTGTGCTTGGATTCATGGGGTTGCAAAGAGTCGGACACGAGTGAGCAACTGAACTGAACTGAACTGCCAGACCCACTCCCACATCATACATTTTAAGATAACAGGATTAGAACTAACAACAGAAAGATCTTACCAGACCCACTCCTACAAAATACACTTTAAGATGACAGGATTAGTCTGAAGGTTCATGTCCTTGAGCAGGATACATTGTTATATAATCATTGGTTCAGAGTTTAAGGAAAATCATATCCTGGAGCAAGATGAGTTGTTTTGTTGTGTAATCACTAGCTCTGCCTAAAGAAAATGATGTTGCATATGACTAAGATGTGGAAATGTAGAAAAAAAAAAAGTTTGCCCCTTTCTCTCTTTGAGAGCTCCAGACCCCTTTCTCCTCCTCCTCAGGGGCACCGGATTTCTCACCAACCTACCTAAGAATTAACTCTCTCAGTAAGAAGATAGAAAGTATTTAAAATTTATTATTGATGTATGATTTCTGGCCATGTAGGTACATGGTATGTGGGCCAGCATTTATTCATGGAGGCAGCCTGCTTTGAACCCCTGTGCTGTTAATCTTGAGCTGCTCTGGAATTCTTCACACAGGATTTGGCGGCCTAGGGTCTGGGAAGGACTTTCTGTGTCCAGAAGCCAGCTGTGCAGGCCACCTTGCTGTGCCCAGGCCTGCCCCATGTCTATGCCACGTGGCTGCCCAGCCTCTGCACCTGGGAAAGGGCAGCTTCCTCTGTCCCCAGACTTCTCGTGTCATCTTTACACAGCTCTGAAAGTTTCCCCATCTTTCAAGGCAGCTCTCCCCATTTACACTGTGGAATTATCTAGAACATTCCAGAAAGGTGGAAGGTTAGGCAAGAAATGGAAAGCTCCCCAATGAATGCAGTAATTAGCCTTCACTGTCCAGGAGACAGGTTGCAGCTCCCCTGAGACAATAAGCTTGGAAAACCTTAAAAATAAATTGCTAGGAGAATGAAGTGGAAGAGGAAGACATACAAAGCATAATCTTTAACGTTTTGTTGTTAGATGCAGCATGTGAGTTTTCTGATAAATTGCTTTAAAAGTTTGTGAACTCCCTCAGTTTCTGTTGTGACCTCATTGCAGACGGGCGCTGTCCGCAGACCACACGTGCCAGTGAACATGAGGTCATGTCAGTCAGTCTGTGGTCCTGATCAGTGCCGTGCATACATGCATGCCTGTACAACAGTGAGCAGAAATCCAGACATGAGCCCGCCCTTACGGGGCACCAGCCGCAGGCAGGTACACAGGCACTGTGGAGGGAGACACAGTGAAGCCCTCGGAGTAGAAAGCCCTGTCATCTCTCTGCGGCTAAGATTTACTAAACGTAAGTGGCAAAATTTTCAGAGAGCACTCAGAGGAAAGACCATCGGATTCATCTAGTGGTGCCCTTTCTTCAAACGGCAAAAACTAAGGTGCCAGCCAGGAAGAGGTCCTAGTGCTCTGTGATGGTGTCCTTTCTCATGTAAGCAGTGTTTTCTTTTTTTTTTAATTAATTAATTTATTTGGCTGCATCAGGTCCTAGTTGCGGTTGGTAGGTTTTGTTGCCCTGAGACATGTGGAATCTTAAGGACTAAGGAAGTCTTAGGCAGTGTTTTCTGATCTGTTGTAATGTGTGACACACACACACACACACACACACACACGCTCATGCAAGTGATCACTGTCAGAGTGTCTTTCCCCAACTATGACTGTCTAACTGGATAATATGGCTGTTTCCCAGCTGCTAAGCCCCAGCATCCTAGTCACCATGTAAATGGCACATCCGTCCAGATCTGGGGTGGGTTCTAGGCCGAGAGGCACTGCTAGCCGCCTCTGGGAGACCCCAGCTGTGCAGTGTTTTTCAATCAGCGTTTCTCAAATTGTCTCTGAGTATGACTGCTTTGTTTCAACCTCTTGCCAACTAATAAATGGAATATAATAAAAATGAATTACTAGAAGTATGCATGGGAAGATAGACAAAACACAAGCCGTAATGTCTTATTGGTAGATGCAACAGATGGGCAGTTTTTCTGATAAGTTGCTTTAAAAGTTTCTAAACACTCTCAGTTTCTATTCTGACCTCATGGCAGACGGGTGCTGACCACACTTGGGTCGCACTATCCGAAATGGCAAGCAGGGATCAAAGCTTGGACTCAAAATTGTAAACGTGTATTTATCATTACCAGGTTTTCATAAGCTTCCCAGAAAAAAGAAAATCAATGAGTATCATATTCAATTTGCATTACTCTATAAATTTCTTTGAAAATCTTTTCCAATGAACAAAGGCAGCATTTTACATAGTTGTGATCCTTAACTGGGTTTTTGTTCTGCTTTGATTCACTGGCCATTTTCTCACATGTGTGTGCCCGGCACTGCTGCTTGGGTCCTGATCCTCCTCGCCTCCCACCTGGTGGCTGCCCTAACCTCCACGCAGCTCTCCCCTCTGACCCCTGTTCCCTGTCCAGGTCAAGCTCTACAAGGTGCCTGGAGTGGCCTTCCCGAGTCTCAGGCCTCATCTCGTTCCTTCCAGTGGGCTCCCAGTTCTTACAGGATGGTGTCTACGTCCCTCCAAGGCCTGATCTGGCCCTCGCTTGCCTCTCCAGCCTCATTTCCTTAGACATTTGTCTATCATGAACAGCTCTGACCTAAACATCTTGATACCATTTGTTTTTTGTTTTTCTTTAATACACTAATTATGCTTAGTTGTGTCTGATGCTTTGCAAGCCCATGGGCTGTAGCCCACCAGTCTCATCTGTCCATGGAATTCTCCAGGCAAGAATACCAGAGTAGGTTGCCATTCTCTTCCCCAGGGGATCTTCCCAACCCAGGGACTGAACCCAGGTCTCCCTCATTAAAGGCAAAATCTTAACCATCCGAGCTACCAGGGAAGCCCAATATACTAATTATTTCCCCCAAGTGAAACCATAGAGTCCAAGATCACGGACCTTATAAACATAGTTGGTTACATATTGCCAACTTGTTTTCCAGAAAGGCTGAGCCCCTTTTCAATGAAAGCACCATGCATCCTGAATTTCAACTCAAAAAGGTGGGGCTGATATTGGCACCAAATTAAGTTTTACACCAGAGCGTATAGTGTGTTCTTAGGTATCTAGTGAAGTGTGAAGTGTTAGTCACTCAGTTGTGTCTGACTGTGTGTGTGTGTGTCACTGAGTCGTGTCTGACTCTCTGTGACCCCATGGACTACAGTCAGCCAGGCTTCTCTGTCCACGGGATTCTCCAGGCAAGAACACTGGAGTGGGTTGTCACTCCCTTCTCCAGGGGATCTTCCCGACCCAGGGATTAGCCTGGGTCTCCTGCGTTGCAGGCAGATTCTTTACGATTTGAGCCACAGGGAAGTCTTAGGTTTCTAGTAGCTTGTGTCAAATGAAGTGCCTTTCTGCTTTGGATGTTAGTTCTGAAAAGGCAGGAGCCTGTTCTCCAGCTTTCTTTTCCCCTGAAAACGGTGGACACCCAGTCAATACACGATGGCAGTGGTGATGACTGAGTCTGAGGCTGAAGTGAGTAGAAGTTAAGATAAAGGCTTTGTTGAAGAAAGATGCCCTTCCCTATGTGTCCAGCAGAGGTGAGGCTGGAAAGTAACAAAGGTAGCCAGGCATGCTGGTGGCAGAAGGTTGACAAGGAGGCGCCATATCAGCAGTATCTTTGATTATTTGGGTTAAGAACATCAGATTAATGTGTGTGCTCATGATAGTAGTACCAGCACTGTGAGCACTTACACGTCTCCTATTGAATCCCCACAACAACTGTGTGAGCTAGCATACCTTCTTATCAATGAGAAACTCAAGCCCATAGAGGTAAACCTGCTTGCCCGAGGTGGAAGGTGCACAGTCCCCAGAGTGAAGCTGGGGTTCAGTCCTGGGTGGCCCCAACACTACCCTGAGACAACACTGTGTTGAACTCTCCATATGTCTGCCTTGTCATTCTTTTTTGTGTTTATTATTGTTGTTGCTGTTATTCTTATAGAAAAGTCACAAATTCAATACAGAGCTTTTTTCTCTGAGCCATTTGAAAATAGTTGCCAACCATGTCCACCACCCCTGCCTACAGTAGAATATCCCCTAAAACAAGGACATGCTGCTGAATTCTCACAATGAAACTGTAGGGATCAGGACATAAACACTGCCATATTGCTGCCGTGTAATCCTGAGACTCTGCTCAGAGTTCTGCACTGGTCCCCTGTGGCATCCTTTGGTTCCTGGTGGAGCTCACACGTGCGCAGTTGGCTGTCTGAGATCTTGAGTCCACTTCGGTTTAGAACGGCTCTCCCATCTTTCCTGGACTCTCAGGACCTGGACACTTTTGATCTGTCATTTCGTTGAATGGCAGTCAGCGTGATGTTTCCCCATGATTAGATTTCAGGTCTCATATCTCTGTTTCGGGTTTTTTTCCTTTTAGGTACAGCTCAGCAGTGTTAAGCATACTGACGTCGCCGTGCAGAGACGCTGCTGTCCTAGACATTTCGGGTGTAAGAACCCTGCGGGAGGGTGCGGTCTGTGCTGGCACGGCCGTCCCCCCGGCCTGCTCTCCCAAAGATGCTCTCCCTCTGAGCTCCGCGGGCCTCCCCAGGACCTGGCCCGGGCCTTTCTTCCTGTGCCACCCGGTTGTCTAGCCTCCCCGAGAAAGTATGCTTTCCTAGGAATGCCTGGCCCATAGTAGGGATTCGTCCAGTGATGGCCAAATATTCAGAATGCTCGGGGGTAATTATGGCATATAGAGCCATTGGATTGTTCAGAAGCACGAGCGTGTTCCCAGACTGCTGTCACTGCGGACGTGATCAGGGCTCCAGGAAGTCTTTATTGATTTACAGCTAACATGTGACCTTCAGAGGTTACCCCAGTGGGAAACAGAGCAAGACGGTTGTTTTACGTGACTTCATGATGGAATTCACAAAGCGCTCAAGATTTTCTTGAAGCGCTGGTTCTGACTGGCATCACAGAAAATATGAGGCCGATCTGGGAGTGGCCCGCTTTGGTTAATGCAGTCACATTTAAGAGGATGTAATGGAGTGTAACACTAGTGTACTGGAATGACACACGGTGTGGAATTTTCTGGGTAGATCCTTGAATTGAAAAAGATAGGATCTTGAGCCTGTGAAGGAGCCAAACCCTGAGCCTGTGGAAAATTCAGTGGGCCGGGAGCTAGTCTGGTGTGCCCCAGCTGGTTTGAACAGTAAGACCATTGTACCCCTCCCCACCCAGCACCGACATGGGGCCAATGTTGACAGAGTAGTTCCGAGTTAACATTCAGCTTTTATTGGTGTCGACACTGTATGAATTCCTGTTTAGCTTCTTTTCATAAATAGATGACTCAAGTAACTAGCTTTTATGTAACCTAATCCAGGAAGAGGTAACAATTTTCCAGAGAGAGCTCATTCTTGAAGTTCTGCTGTCAAATATTCAAACTAGCCACGTAGCTCTAGCAACAGGATTTTATTATACTCCTGGAGGAAAGGAAAACCAGTCCAGTGCAGTTTTGTTTACATACAGAGCATCAGAATGGTACTTAAACAGGATACACAGGCAGATCACTATTTTCTTTCTTTCTTCTTTTTGTAACTTTTTTAGTTTTTTCCTACCGAGTGGCATGCGGGATCTTAGTTCCCTGATGAGGGATCAAACCCATGCCAGCTGCATTGGAAAGGCAAAGCCTTAACCAGCGTGCCAGGGTAGTCCCTAGATCATTATTATCGACATCAAAAATAGTCCAGCCACGACTTACAAATACACTTTGGGGATTTTTTTTTTTTTTTGTACTAAAAATAAGTTTTAAAGTAACCAGTTACCAAGAAGAGTTTCTTGGTGCTGGAGAAAATGGCATACGTTTTATCCCGTATTTACACCGATCATGGTTTCAGCACAGCATTCGTTTGTAAGTATCCTCAGAGAGGCTTTGCTGGATGTCACTCTTTGTTCCATTATTTCACCATCCATTATTCTCCATGTAACTTTCCCCAGAGAGAGGCTTTGCTGGGTCTCACTCTTTTGTTCCAGCATCTCACCATTCATTATTCTCCACGTAACTTCCCCCAGGCTCTCCCTATGCTCCCTAAAGAGACGTATCCTTCTGATGTCTTTGGGAAATGATGTCAGTTTTTATGATTTTCGATTTTTCGACATCTTATTCTTGTTGTCACTTCAACCAGATTTTCTTCTGGTACATTTCAAATTATTAAACTAAGTGTTACAATTATTAAAGAATTGCAAAATAGTTTCCATTATAAAAGCTTGTTTTCATTATTTAAAACTATTTGACAACTTTCCTTGAGGAAAGATGTTTTTCAGTGAGTGGATGTCCTGTGAAAATCAACAGCCTTGAGACGAATATCAATATGGACCTTGTCTGCCTGCAGCTGTTCTTGCTCATCAGTTTTTATTCTTATTCACTATTAGCTGTCTCTTCTAAGTATGAAAGATGGAGAAATGGTAAGGACTTTTAAAATTCCTACATAAGTCTAGGTTGTAATCCTTTTATCGAGTAGTTCACAGATGAGGTTTTTAAAATTTTTATTGAAATATATTTGATTTACAATGTTGTATTAGTTTCAGGTGTGTAGCAAAGTGATTCAGATATATATATATTCCTTTTTCGATTCTTTTCCGTTGTAGGTTATTACGAGATGTTGAGTATCATTTCCTATACTATACAGTAGTCGGTTATCTATTTCCTATGTAGTAGTATGTATATTTTAATCACAAACTCCTAATGTATCCTTTTTGGTAATTGTAAATTTGTTTTCTATGTCTCTGAGTCTACCTCTGTTTTGTAAATAAGTTCATTTACATAATTTTTTTAGATTCCATATATAAGTGATGCCATGTATTTGCCTTTCTCTCTCTCTGACCTAATTCACTTAGCATGACCACCTCTAGGTCCACCTGTGTGCTCCAAATGGCATTATTTCGTTCTTTCTCGTGGCCAGGGACCATGCCTTTGTGCATGTACCCCGCACCCTTATCCGTGCATCTGCCAGTGGACGCTTAGGCGGCTTGTGTGCCTTGGCTATTGTAAACAGTGCTGCTGTGAACATTGTGGTTCCATGCCTCTTTTCGAATTAGAGTTTTCTCGGGATTTATGCCCAGAAGTGGGATCACTGGATCACATGGTGTCACTATTTTCAGTTTTTAAGGAACCTTCACTGTCCGTCACAGTGGCTGCACCAAGTTACATTCCGACCAACAGTGCAGGGAGGATTCCCTTTTCTGCACACCGTCTCCAGCATTTATCGTCTGTAGCCTTTCTGATGATGCTGTGAGATCTCACTGTCTGGTATGAGGTGATACCATGTTGTAGTTTTGATTTGCATTTCTCCATAGAGGAGTTGTTTTGTTTTTAATTAATTAATTTTAATTGGAGGCTAATTATTTTACAATATTGTGGCAGGTTTTGCCATACATTGACATGAATCAGAGACACACATGTCCACAGAGGAGTTTTAAAACCAACCTTCCTCACAGAAACTTCCAGCCCCTTCCAGTGTGGGAGCTTCCTCACTAGCCCGTTCGTGGGTAGCTTGCATCTGTGCTGACATGTGCCTTTGATGAGCCACCACCTTCAGACTAAAGCATGCTTGTCAGGATCACAAATCATGCACCTCTGTTAACAGTATAGGCTGATTTGGGGTTTGTGCGACAGTGCTCAAGAATGCCTAGAACCTGACATCTTGGATTCAAAAATAAATTTGAGGAAAATGTTTTAATGATCTTAACTCTTACCTCAGTTCAGAACCTGACATGAATGAGCTCACCAACCAACGTCACCTTTAAGACATGTTTACTGACTCACCACAGAAATCTGAGGACGTGTGTATATACCTCCACTAGGCCTTTTGTGGCACTGTCTTAAGGATTTACAAGAATGTGTCTTTGGTTACAGCCATCCTGGGTAATAGCAGTCAGAGGGCATGAATGTGCATGTTACGTGTTGCCAGTGGGAGCTTCGTGACCTTAGGCAACCGATCTGAGCTCACTGAGCCTCCTTTCTGCAAAAGCAAGAATAATAAAATCCTCCTCTATATCATTGGAGGATTTCAGGCAACTCAGATGAGTTGGTACCTGTGGCGAGACTTCTGAACTGCCAAGCGTGGGTTGAATGTGACTTGCTGCTGCTATTGCTGCTAAGTCGCTTCAGTCGTGTCCGACTCTGTGTGACCCCATAGACAGCAGCCCACCAGGCTCCCCTGTCCCTGAGATTCTCCAGGCAAGAACACTGGAGTGGGTTCCCATTTCCTTCTGCAATGCATGAAAGTGAAGAGAGAAAGGGAAATCGCTCAGTCGTGTCTGACTCTTCGCAAGCCCATGGACTGCAGCCCACCAGGCTCCTCCGTCCATGGGATTTTCCAGGCAAGAGTACTGGAGTGGGGTGCCGTTGCCTTCTCCAAACGTAACTTAAAATTGTTACTATTCAGAGCTGGCATAATAAACTGGAAGGAGGGAGCTGTGTTCTCAGAAGGTGGTCAGGACCTTCTATGGGACCCGGTTCTGGATGTTTTGACTGACTTAATCCGTGGAACAAGGGGATATTTGACAGAGTGGCATCTGAAGCGTTAAGCTAACTAGAGCATTACCAGCAGGACCTTTGTGCACCTTAACAAACAAGGTCTTTATCTTCACCCTTGCCTACGAAAGTTATAGAACTGCGTACATAATAGGATTCAGTGTGGAGCTTATTAGCTTGAACTTGTCTGAACTCATGTTCACAAGCCTGCCCACCCCTATCTAGAGCAAACAGGGTCAGATAAAGAGTTCTTACGAAAGAATCCTGTCCTGTGAATCAAACACAGATCACATTATACTTCCTGACACTACTTAATTTTTCGGGCAAGTTTTCTTTCTTTTTCCCCCACCCTGTTATCCTGACCTTGGATGAATTTTCCAGCGGTTCCTGGAATAAGAAGGCTACATTCATCCATCTTTGCATCCTCACAATTTCCAGTGACTCTTAATAGAAATTTCATGCAGCTAGGCTGACAGTAACTTATGTTCTTTTTTTAAAAAAACGATGATGATTACTCGGAAGCCTATTTTTAGTATTCAGGTGAAATGGTTTTACAGTGCTCCATTAGCATAGCTATTAATATACTTGAGTGTTAATGTCTCTGCTTCGCTTCCCCACAGTTTGTCCTGTTCTGTAAGCTGAATTATGTTCCAGCTGATGTATGATCTTTCCTGTCCCTGCTGTCATCCCCCCGGAGCTCCTTTACCATTGATTTTGCAACAGGTGGGCCAGATCCAAGGAGGTGAAATGTGCTCCCCAGCGTGGCATAGCTTGTTTTTGCCAAAGCTGGGGCCAGAGACCGAGAGTGACCCCTGGACCAGTGTCCTAAGATGCCATCAGTTCAGTTCAGTGTCCAACTCTTCGTGACCCCATGGACTGCAGCATGCCAGGCCTCCCTGTCTATCACCAACTCCTGGAGCTCACACAAACTCATGTCTGTAGAGTCAGTGATACCATCCAACCATCTCATCCTCTGTCATCCCCTTCTCCTCCTGCCCTCAATCTTTCCCAGCATCAGGGTCTTTTCAAATGAGTCAGTTCTTTGCATCAGGTGGCCAAAGTATTGCAGTTTCAGCTTCAACATCAGTCCTTCCAATGAATATTCAGGGCTGTTTTCCTTTAGAATGGACTGGTTTGATCTCCTTGTTGTCCAAGTGACTCTTAAGAGTCTTCATAGCTCCTTGGAAAACCAGAGTAAGACCTTGGCTCTTCAAAATCCTTACAACAGCCAGGTTTTCTATAGGAAAAGGATATAACATTCTGACTGTTAGAAGTTTGATGTTTAACTATTTGGAGATCCTAAAGGAAAGCAACCCTGAACGATTGATGGCATCAATGGCTATGAGTTTGAGCAAAGTCCAGGTGAAGTTTGCTTCAGTGTTTGCTTCAAGTTCACCTATCCATGGTGAAGGATAGGAAGCCTGGCTCGGTGCAGTCTATGGTGTTGCAGAGAGTTGGGTACGACTGAGTGACCAAGCGACAGCCATTTGAAGATTAGTGTCTAATGTGTCATGGTCCGTCCTGCCTTAATCTTAAATAGAGATGAAAATTCTTTTTTGAGAATTTCCTTTCTTGGTAATTCTTCTTTTCTAAAAATATATATATTTGTTTTTTGGCTGAGCTGGTCTTTGTTGCTACCGTGCAGGCTTTCTTGAGTTGCGCAGAGTGGAGGCTACTCCCTAGCTGCAGCATGCAGACTTTCCCTGTGGCTTCTCTTGCTGTGGAGCTTGAGCTCTAGGGTGTGCAGGCTATAGCACTTCGGTTCCTAGGCTCTAGAGTGCAGGCTTAGTCTGTGGCACATGGGCTTAGTTGCTCCGCGGCATGTGGGATCTTCCCAGACCAGGGATGGAACTCGTGTCTCCTGTATTTGGAGGCGAGTTCTTTGCCACTGAGCCATCAGGGAAGCCCCTTTTCTTGACAATTCTTGATAATGCCTTTCCTAGCTGATTCCAGCTCATCAATCAGTCTGAGCTTTACTTACTGTGTGTTGCTGTAGGTGGAGGTGATGTGGTTTATAAAGATAAAAAACAGCAAGCCCGAGGCCTGCTTTCTTATAGAAGGTCACTGGCCTTGCAAACCTTTTGATGATTTTTTTTTTTTTTTTTGAGCATGTTCCTTTGTTAATCTGTCAGGGCAGGGAGCCAGCATGGGATAACATCTGCCCTGGAGTGGCCAGGTGAACTGTCAGCAGCATTAAAAGAATCAGGCTTTTTCCATCAGTAGTTAGTGGGGCCACAGGCATCTCCTTGATGGCTTGATCTTGTCAACATGGTTTGCCGCCGGTATAATGGATCAGTCTCCACTATTTTAAGAATTCGTGTCAGGCCGGGTACTATTTCATTGTCACTTTGCTTCAGATCCTGATTCCAAGTCAAATATCCAAGAGAATTACGCCCGACGTTGTAGCCTCGGTTCCTCATCTGTGAGAAAGCAATCTCACTTTCTGTCCCGGAGAAGTCTGAGGATGAAAGAGAGCAGGGGCCAAGTACCTGCCCCCCAAACCTGGTCGGTAGGAAGCTGCAGCTTACAGGAGCTGCTGTTTTCCCGCCTCTTCATCATCACCACAGTCGCTGATGGGTACCAAGGTGATCAGCGTCATCTTTTCCTGTGAAAACCAGATACCGCCTTTCTCATCTTTTAAGTACATCCAAGTGTCAGTCGCTCAGTCATGTCCCACTCTCTTCGACCCCATGGACTGTAGCCCAACAGGCACCTCTGTCCCTGGGATTCTCCAAGCAAAAATACTAGCGTGGGTTGCCTGCCGTTCCCTGCTCCGGGGGATCGTCCCAACCCAGGGATTGAACCCAGGTGTCCTGAATTACAGGTAGATTCTTTACTGTCTGAGCCCCCAGGGAATCCAGCTTGACAATACATCCAACGTGAAAGTTGTTTTAGTGTTTTTTCTTTTAAAAAATTATTCTGGAAATTAAAAAACTCACCACTTGATCCATGCTAATACGCATCTTAATATGTCACTCAATTCAGTATCTTCCCCAAGCTTGGAACAAAGTATATTGTGATTTTTAAAGCTGTGTGCCGGGCTTTCCAAGTGTTGGGTTGGGGTTTGTTTGTTTTTTTTTAAAATAGTTATTTGTTTATCTCTTTGGCTGTGCCAGTCTTAGTTGTGGCACTTGGGATCTTCAAACTTTGTTGTAGCATGTGGCGAGTGGGATCTAGTTCCCTGACCGGGGATCGAACCCAGGGCCCCTGCATTTGGGGTTCAGAGTCTTAGCCAGTGAACCACCAGGGAAGTCCCTGGGTTGGGTTTTATTTCCAGGTCTCTTCTTGAGTCTCTCTCTGACTTGGGCAATCGCATGATCTGCATCAGTCTTTCCATAGGTGATATAAAAGCAGGTTGCCCCTGCCATACCTCATTGGATTGTTGTGGAAGTTATGAGTTAATGTCTCTGAAGTGGGTGGCTGAAATGAGCCATGCAGGTATGAGGTGTCCACGTGGCTTGATGGTCAAACGGGCGTCGCCCTTACCCGTGGCTCTGGTTTGGCCCTCACCGCTTTGAAGCACCATAAAGCATCCAGTGTTTGATCAACTGTGCAGTGATAGCATCCTTCTCAGCATTGACCTGAGGCCTTTTGGGTCACGTGACTGACCTGACCCAGTTCCTACACAGTAAGAAACAAAAACTTTGATTCTGTTATGTCCTCCTTCAAAAAATGGGCTGAGATATTCCCTGGTGCCTATTTTCCAGCATTTTGAAAATTGCTCTAAATCTTTACCCTATTGTCTGTTTGGGGCCGCTAGGTCAAGTTGTGTCCAAGAGAGTTCTGTTGTATACTTTGTGTCAGAGTCTGAAAATTTTCAATGGCGACCTCACTATCTTGAAAAATTGCTAAAAATATAAAATTATGTATTTTCAATTTGTATGAATTATACATTTTATTACGAAAGCCATCTTATACCACGTCGGTTTATAATGAGTGTGTGTGTGCTTATTCGCTCAGTCCTGTCCGACCCTTTGCAACACCCTGGCCTGTAGCCCACCAGGCTCCTCGGTCCTTGGGATTCTCCAGACAAGAATACTGGAGTGGGTTGTCATGCCCTCCTCCAGGGGATCTTCCCGACCCAGGGATCGAATCTGCATTGACTGGCAGGTTCTTTACCATCTGAGCCACCAGGGAAGCCCCAGGTGATGCTGCCCTTATCATAAATCTCATATCAATTCTTTGCTACTTTTTAAAAATAACTTTGTATTTATGAAGATTTTCAAACACGTCCAAAAACAGAGTAAATAGTCTAATGAACCCCAAAGACTCAGCTCATCACCCGGTTTCAGCAGTGATCAACACATGGAATCCCCTCTTCCCATCCTACACCTCCGGGTAGTTTTAAACACACCCCCTAGCATCGTATCATTTCAAGGATATGCATCTCTAAGAGATAAGGAGTCATAAAATTCTTTCTTAATATCATATCGATTCTGTATTCGAATTTCTCAAACTGCCTCAAGAATCTGTTTTTGTACTTATCGTGTTTGGATCACAATTCAGATAAGACAGACCCATTCCACTTGGTTGATATTTCTTAACATCTGTTATTATCTGGGTTGTCTGTCTGGTAGAAAGTCCCTTTGTAGACACTTCTTGGCGATAGCACACTGTTAGCACATCCCTTTATACACCTATTTATTGTGAACTCATAGATCTGAAAAGTGGTCAAGTTAGAGTGTTTTGTTAGTTCTGTTTTCATTTACGTGAGATATCCTGTTACTGCTGCCCATCAAGAGGTGCACACTGCCTTGTTGTCTCCCCTTGTGCGTGTCAAATCAGTCCATCCCTGAATCGCTGTTGGTCAGTCTGATCCAGCTTCTAAAATTCCCCGTCAGCTTTTCACCTCCTGGGTTTAGCTGCCATTCTTGACCCTGGCCTCCTGAGTCATCATTTCATTAGCGCTTCAGCACCCAGTGCATAACTTACTTTGAAAGATTTTTCCAAATGTGTCCCTCAGTGGGTATTAGACACGTTGAATGATTGTCAACATGATTTTTTTTAAAGAAAAAGTGATTGCCTGATTCAAACTGTTTTCACACCTTTATATAGAAACACATATTTTTCGGGTTGTTAACTAGAAAAATAAAAATAATTCTAAGTCAAAGATAGGAGATGAGTATGGGCTTCCCCAGTAGCTCAGTGGTGAAGATTCCCGCCTGCATATGCAGGAAACACAAGAGACTTGGGTTCAATCCCCGGGTCGGGAAGATCCCCTGGAGAAGGAAATGGTAACTCACTCGTGTATTCTTGCTGGGAAAACCCCATGGACAGAGGAGCCTGATGCGCTACAGGGAGCGCAAAGAATCAGATGTGACTGAAGTGACTGAGCACAGCCTGTGGCCTGAGAAGTAATTAGTAAAGAGTTGGCTTGTGTAGTACAAACCATAAACTCCAATTAAAGAGTTGAAATGTCCATTGCTTCTGAGGGTTTTTGTTTTTTTCTTAGAGAACACAAGTGATTTTAAAGCATTTATCTTCCTTAAAACACAGGGAAATCAATTTAAAGTACTCCACATTCATGTTGATGTATGGCAAACACCAACACAATATTGTAATTATCCTTAAAAAAGTTCTAAGTGCCAAAAAAATAAATAAAAAATAAAGTTCTCCACACTATAGGAATAAAAAAAATAAAGTACCCCATGTTTCTTTTGTTAATAATGTAAAAAAAAATCAGTGATTAAATAGTGAAGTTTTCTTTAAACAAAGCATAATGGTGATCCCATTTTACAAAACAGAAGGGTCTATACTCCTTTTAAGAGCTGAGACTCGTTGGAAAAGACCCTGTTACTGGGAGGGACTGAAGGCAGAAGGAGAAGGGGCGACAGAGGATGAGATGGTTGGATGGCATCACTGACTCAATGGACGGGAGTTTGAGCAAACTCTGGGAGATATTGAAGGACAGGGAAGCCTGGCGTGCTGCAGTCCATGGGATGGCAAAGAGTCGGACACAACTTAGTGACTGAAAAACATGGGCTCCCCAGGTGGCTCAGATGGTAAAGAATCTACTTGCAGTGCAGGAGACCCAGCTTCGATCCTTGGGTCAGGACAATGCCCTGGAGAAGGGAATGGCTACCCACTCCAGTATTCTTGCCTGGAGAATTCCATGGACAGAGGGGCCTGGTGGGCTGCAGTCCATAAGGTTGCACAGAGCCGGACACGACTGAGCAACTAACACTATACTCCTTCTCATTCTTTTACATCTTCAAATTGATTTCAGACCTCTTTTTGGTGTGAAAATATTTCTGCTTTATAGCTTACTTTTTTCATAGAAAGTAGATCCGACTCTGAATTGAATTCAGGAACTTTTGATCACGAGCCCAGGACTGTGTTACAGCCTCATCTCCTGGAGTGTGTGATGTCCTTGTGAAGCCCAGAAACATGGATCCATCTGATGAATATGACCAGAAGTTCATCTGGGTCTTAGACTTAAGATTTTTAAGTTGTACCTAGGTCTCTGGATTTTATATCTTATTCCACTTTTTATGTGGAATAACCTTCATCAGAATCATTTCAGGAAATGAGAAAAGTGGGATATGGTTATGAGTCAACCTTGGAAAACTACAGCATGGAATGAATTAGTCAGAAGAAGGGTTTCGGTGGCCAACATGAGCTGTGTGCTATCAGGAAGTGGTGTGACTTTCCGTGATTTTATGTTCTGCAAATCACGTGGCGTAATGCTCCAGACACCTGGAATCTTTCTTTCTTTTTTTTTTTTTTAAAGCCATAAGTTTTGAGATAAAATTGAAAAGTACCCTGGAGTGAAAAAAGCACAGCCCCTTCACTAGTTGGGCCTCCCTACTGACAGCTCGAATGGGTTTCCACCCCAGTCCCACTCCGTGGGGGATACAGACATTCACCTGGAAGCCCTTTGGGTGAAGCCCTTTTGGGTCAAGTCAGAAAAGCAGTCAGTCCTGACAGAGTCACTGCTACTGAGGGGTAACCTCAGTCCTTTTGTCTCTGATACTTTTTTGCATACTTAGTGTCGCTGGTTACTAAGCAATGTCATTCACAGTCAGCAGGAGAGTTGCTCTTCCGGTGTTGTGCTGTGTTTTGGAAGGGTGCTCTGAAGTTCAGAACCAGGCGGTGTGGTCTGGCCTTCGGTCATCCTATTTAAGGGCAAAGGGAACCTTGAGGAAATGGAGTGGATTAAAAGTTTGGATCTTGTAAGTTTCATAAAACTACCTCACTAGAGGAAACTGTTGAAAACGGAGTCAACCGGTAGAACTAAACACGGAGAGAAGTCAGTTTGTGGTTTTATTGGCAACAGAAGTCAGTTAAAGACAGTCGAGAGTAATCAAGTCACCTCTGTCCTCTCTGTTAGGCTTGGTAGGTACAAATAACATTCAGTAATTACAGCTTGGGAGACAGATATATACAGAGATAGAGAGTTGGAGAGAAATAGAGATATCTGTATCCTCCATTAGTTGCTCGGTCATATTCGACTCTTGCGACCCCGTGGACTGTAGCCCGCCAGGCTCTTCTGTCCATGGGTTCTCCAGGCAAGAATACTGCAGTGGGCTGCCATTTCCTTCTCCAGATATATTTATATGAATATTTTTTTTTTTAATCAGCTGATCTAGTGGAACAATTCACTAAGAATAGAGCCTACGCCTGACTCCTCAACTCCCATTGAACATCATTGAGAGTCCAGTTGACTCTGTCGCCCTTGGCAACCTGAATGATAAACACTCCTCTGGAAGAACCCTGTCAACCAGGTTTGCCTTGTTTGCCATGTATGGCCACCTGGCAAGACTCCTGTGGAGAATCACCTGTCCCCACGTTAACCCCAGGACGGCGTCATGTCCCTGTCACGTGGTATCGCTGGTAACAATCAAACCCTCTCCCTCCCCTTCCAGCCTGGACCTTGCTGTGTGCCTCAGATGGATGCTAAACAATCTCCCCTGAAATTCACACTTGAAAATCCTAGACCCCACTCCCATGTGACGGGATTAGGAAGGGGGGCCCTTGAGGAGGTAGTCAGGTCAGAAGGCAGAGCCCCCATGAATGGGATTAAGTATCGTTGATGACTCTTGGGACCCCATGGACTGTCACCCCTCAGGCTCCTCTGTCCATGGGGTTCTCCAGGCAAGAATGCTGGAGTGGGTTGCCGTTTCCTTCTCCAGGGGATCTTCCCGACCCCAAGGATCAAGCTCACATCTCCCTCCATTGGCAGGCATAGGCAAGCAGATTCTTTACCACCCTGAGCCACCAGGGCAGCACAAATGGGATTAGTGCCCTTATAAGATAGACCCCAGAAGAGCTCCCTGCCCCATCTACCACAAGGACACACTGACAAGACAGCCCTTTATGAACCAAGAATTGGGCTCCTACCAGACACCAAACCTGCCAGCACCTCGATCTTGGACTTCCCAGTCTCCAGAGCTGTCAGAAAATAAATTTCTGCGGTTTCCAAGCCACCCAGTCTATGGTATTCGGTTTTAGCAACGGAACAGACTAAGTCAGCAGGTGTGGGCGTCACCCGGAGACGTGAACAGGCAGACTCTGCTTTGCTGGGTCTCAGGTGGGGCCTGGTGTTCTGCGTGTCTCACGGGTCACAGGTGAGGCTGGTGCTGCCCGCTCGGGGCCACCCCGTGAGTATCCAGGCCATCCAGGGCAGTGGATGAACTCTGTCTGCAGAGTTAGCAAGAAGCCCAGCCCCGAAGGGTGTCGCCCCCTGATCCTAATACTTGCAGAGCCCTCTGTGTCCATGGCCTCAAGTCTCTTGACATGACATTCATACCTGCCCCTGCAGGACTGGGAAACACCCCAGGATGGAGGAACTTCACAGGCACGTGGCAGGAGTCTCCTGCTGGCCCTTCAGCCAGCATCACGTACTGCACACCATCCTCTGAGCTACACGCATGGTTGTTTGCCCCGGACTCCGCCTGTAAAGGCCTGATAATTCCTTCCCTTTCTCCACTGACCATACTGTTTCTTAGTATGAAGAAGATTTCTAGAACAGTTGGTCATCTAAGTCTTCTCATGGGACCCATGAGCCCTACTCTTTTTTTTTTTTTTAATCCATTTTTAATTGGAGGGTGCTTTACAGTGTTGTGTTGGTTTCTGGCACACATCAGCATGAATGAGCCATATATATATATATGTATATGGTATACATATGTCCCCTCCCTCTTGAACCTGCCTCCCACCCACCCTGTCCCACACCTCTAGGTTGTCACAGAGCGCCAGGTGGAGCTCCTTGCATCACACAGCGAATTCCCACTGGCTGTTTTACACATGGTAATATATATATTTCAGTGCTCCTCTTTCGTCTCACCCTCTCCTCCCCCGACTGTATCCAGGAGTCTGCTCCTTTGTCTGTGTCTCCTTTGCTGCCCTGCAAAATAGGTTCATCAGTACCGTTTTTCTAGATTCCATATAAATGCGTTAATATACAGTATTTTTCTCTTTCTGACTTATTTCTCTCTGTATAACACAAGCTCTACTCTTAATCTTCATTCTAAGATTTTTTTTTTATTACACCCCCTTGTCTTCATCCACCAATGTGCAGGGCTCAGAAAGTTCAGAAGGATGAGAAAGCATTTTAACTTTAGAGGCCAAGGGAGAAACGCTGGACATTCTACCAGTGACGATTTGAGAGGTTTAAGAATTCCTTAAGGCTGATTTAAAGAAAGAAAGAAGAAAGAATGGTCTCCAGGGAGGCCCCCACCCTAGGCCCTGCAGCGCTTGCTGTATTTCAGAGCCACCCATTGTCAGAACGTGGGTTTTGTGTTTTGGACTTGCTGATGAATCGTTAAATCAAAGTGTCAGAGCTGCTTTCAGCTGCCTCTTTCTCCCTTGATTGCTCTGATGGAAATAGATTGAATCTTTCATTGGTTATTTTATGACCATGGAATTTTCAAATAAACCAGCAAATCGACATCATTATTTTAAGATCCTAGAAAATATGATTCAGGGTTTGTCACTTTTTTCCAAGGAAGAAACTGTTATAGATATTTTCTGCAAGGGTAAAGTTCTGTGACTTTTCCAGTTAGAAGCCGGCCAGCAACCTTTCACACAGCCCCTTTGAAAAGAAACAGTGTTCAGAATGTAGGAGTAAAAATAGTTACTCTTGGCTTGCTCGCACCTTCATGGATGGCTTCCCTTGGTGTAATGGGTGCCTTTGAAAGCCTTACCTCTGTTTTCCTTGGATCTTTGTTTAGGAAAAAAAAAAAAAGCCCCATTCCAAATGATTGCCAAAAATGTGGCATTTGAAAAGGCAAGTGTAATCACTGTCATCGAGTTGCCTGTCTTACTTTATCAACATCACAGAGTTCTATGGTTTTGCATGTATGAATGTCTTGACTTAGGGCTTGGTCTTGGATGACGGCATGATGTGAGTTCCATCAGATACGCAACAGAGCTGTGCACACACCACTGAGTGTGTCAGAAGAGAGCTGGCTGTACATTCCAGTCCAAATGGTTTTCTTCCAGTGCCTTTTCCTTGAAAACATTCAGGCAAACTGTAGATAGGAATTTGTGCTTCTAAAGAGACTTTATATGAGGATTTTTGGTAAGAGTGGTTATATGGTTGTGTGTGCATGCTCAGTCATGTCCAACTCTTTGCAACCCCCTGGAACTGGAGACCACCCAGCTCCTCTGTCCTTGGAACTTCCCAGGCAAGAATACTGAAGTGGGTTGCCATTTCCTCCTCCAGGGGATCGTCCTGTCCCAGGGATCGAACCATGTTTCCTGAGTCTCCTGGGCAGATGTTTTACCACTGGCCTGGGTGGCTCAGGCAGTAAAGAATCTGCCTGCAATGTGGGAGACCAGGTTTCAATCCCTGGGTCAGGAAGATCCCCCAGAGAAGGGAATGGCTACCCACTCCAGTATTCTTGCCTAGGAAATCTCATGGAGAGAGGAATCTGGAGGCCTACAGTCCATGGGGTCGCAGTCGGACATGACTGAGCATACATACAAACACACACACACACACACACACACACACACACACACACACACACACACACCCCTAGCTCCCTGAAGGCCCCATCTCCACAAACAGACAGACAGACAGACACACACACACACACCCCTAGCTCCCTGAAGGCCCCATCTCCACAGACACACACACACACACACACACACACACACACACACACACACACACACACACACACCCCTAGCTCCCTGAAGGCCCCATCTCCACATACAGACAGACAGACAGACACACACACACACACCCCTAGCTCCGTGAAGGCCCCATCTCCACAGACACACACACACACACACACACACACACACACCTAGCTCCCTGAAGGCCCCATCTCCACAGACACAGACACACACACATACACACACAGACACACACACACAGACACACACACACACATAGACACACACACACACACACACACACCCCTAGCTCCCTGAAGGCCCCATCTCCGCATACAGACACACACACACACACACAGACACACACACACAGACACACACACACACACACACACACCCCTAGCTCCCTGAAGGCCCCATCTCCGCATACAGACACATTCTGAGGTCCTGGGGGGTTAGGACATCTACACAGGGATTTGGGAGGGAATGCAACTCAGCCCATAACTAAGGTCTTTGAAAGTGCAAAATTATTTCTTAGACTTGGATTCTTTTGTATTCTGTCCACTCCTTTTCAAGAATGGTCCTGTCAGCATCTCAGCAAGGGGATGGCAGATCTGGAATTTTACGGTGGAAGTAAGAATTGCAACAGTAACTTCGTTCTCCAAGTGATATTTCTGGTCCCTGAGGAGGGTTTTACTCTAGGAGAGATGGATTAGGATAGCCATCCTGAATGCTCCGTGGGTAACAGTGTGGGCCTCTGCCGCTTCCGAGTCCCAGCTGTGCTTCCTCCCTGCTCCCTGGCCCCCCTTGCCACAGAGGCTGCAGGACTTCTGGGGGTCGGCCCTCAGACGACCCCTGGCTTCTGTGCCCAGGAGCTCTTGGGGACAGTGCGGGGGCCAGGTCTACCCTGGGGGCCCTGCCAGCTCCTCCAAGAACCACAGTAGAGTCATATCTGGGCCCCTGGCAGTGCCTGGCCTGTGGCAGATATTCCCCGAGTGGGAGAATTTGAGAAGCATGGCAGCCATGGGGGCTACTGACCTCCTTGTCCACGCCACCCGGTCTGTTTAGCTNACACCCTAGCTCCCTGAAGGCCCCATCTCCACATACAGACACATTCTGAGGTCCTGGGGGGGTTTGGGAGGGAATGCAACTCAGCCCATAACTAAGGTCTTTGAAAGTGCAAAATTATTTCCTAAACTTGGATTCTTTTGTATTCCGTCCACTCCTTTTCAAGAATGGTCCTGTCAGCATCTCAACAAGGGGATGGCAGATCTGGAATTTTACGGTGGAAGTAAGAATTGCAACAGTAACCTCATTCTCCAAGTGATATTTCTGGTCCCTGAGGAGGGTTTTACTCTAGGAGAGATGGATTAGGATAGCCATCCTGAATGCTCCGTGGGTAACAGTGTGGGCCTCTGCCGCTTCCGAGTCCCAGCTGTGCTTCCTCCCTGCTCCCTGGCCCCCCTTGCCACAGAGGCTGCAGGATTTCTGGGGGTCGGCCCTCAGACGACCCCCTGGCTTCTGTGCCCAGGAGCTCTTGGGGACAGTGCGGGGGCCAGGTCTACCCTGGGGGCCCTGCCAGCTCCTCCAAGAACCACAGTAGAGTCATATCTGGGCCCCTGGCAGTGCCTGGCCTGTGGCAGATATTCCCCGAGTGGGAGAATTTGAGAAGCATGGCAGCCATGGGGGCTACTGACCTCCTTGTCCACGCCACCCGGTCTGTTTAGCTGCAGAGGATCCCACTCTTGGAGTTAACCATCACCCTTTGCTTTGGGTAAGCTGGGAGCAAGGCGGTATGGGGCAGTCCTGTTTCAGCCTGGGCTAGAGGAGAGAGTATTCATTTTCCGAATCTACCTCCACAGTTGGTCCTCTGGGGGTCTAGCTGCCCACCACTAACACTGCTTTTGAGCAACCACAGCCCGTCCTGTAACAGTTACATCTTTAAACCACCTAAACCACCAGGTGCCGAAATGAACATTGTTTTGAAGAAATGAAGATAATAATTACACTGAGTTAGTTATAGGCTGTCCGAGAAAGTGCCGTAGGGGCAGATTTTGCCGTTTTGAACACAGGCTACCAAAACCATGACTGCTGGGCGCCTGACTCTAGCCTTTTGCCCAGAACCCTCAAGAGCCACTGACAGCCTGAGTCAGAAGACGCCAGCACCCAAACAGGGCAGGCATGAACACGGCGCCTTCGTCACCAGCCAACACGGCTTCCTTTCGTCACATAGGATGGAGACCGTAACGCGCATGCGCAACAGAAGGGGCGCGTCACACGCGCCTAGTGGGTCATATCACGGCATCCGGCGAACGAAATCTCACAGTCCCCGTCCCGGCTGTACAACCCGGCAGTTCGTTTGGCAGTGCCAGTCAACAAAATCACTGAACCTAGACAAAATAAGAAGCTCACAGAATAAACACAGGAAGGAAAAAGCATGCATTTCTTTGTAATTGCTTTATCCTGGAATAGTCCTTTGCTTGAATTTACAATATAAAACTTGGAAGAAAGTTTTCTTTAGATGACACCTAGAGAGAATTTGGGGCTTCCCAGGTGGCGCTAGTAAAGAACCCGCCCGCTAATGCAGGAGACCTAAGAGATGTGTGTTCGATGCCTGGGTCAGGAAGATCCCCTGGAGGAGGGCATGGCAACCCACTCCAATATTCTTGTCTGGAAATCCCATGGACAGAGGAACCTGTCTGGCTACAGTCTATAGGGTTGCAAAGAGTCAGATAGGACTGAAGTGACTTAGCGCACACACAAAACAGAATTTAACTTTCTTCTGCCAGCCCATGACATTAGTAGATTTACTAAAAGATGCAGACATTCATAACAGCTTTTTTAATTATTATGAGTAATATTTTTCAGTGAAAACTTTTATTTCTCATCATGTTTAGCAAAATATCAATTGTATCACACTCTAGTTAAAGACAAAGATTTTGATGCCATAATAGTAATTAAATTATAAATACATAAATGTTGTGTTTAAATGTACTGTGCTTGACTTGCTGATGTAGAGAGTGAGCTAGTGGTAACCAGTGGGGAGAGGGAAGGGGGAGCAGGCAATATAAAGGTAGGGGAGAAAGAGGTACAAACTATTAGGTATAAAGTAAGCTACAAGGATATATTGTATAACACAGGAAATACAGCCAATATCTTATAACAACTATAAATGGGATATAATTTTAGAATTGTGAATCACTATGTTATACACCTGTAACACATAATATTGTACAGCAACTATACTTCAGTTTTTAAAAAAATACTATGCTCCTATTTCAAACATTTCAATAGTGCAGAAAATGTAAATCCTGAGCACGTACTGCCTTAACCTGTTTGACCACTTTTATCCTTTTGAAGTCTGCACTTTCCAAAGTTTACATTTGAAATATCAGCTTTCCCAGTCTTTAAAGGTCATTCCAGAGCTTTTGCAGAAATCAGAGAGAGGTCATTTTCTTAAGAGAACTGACTTGATTATTGTATGTTTTTTCAGAAATCTGATTCATCCAGCTCACATCTAACCTTGCAAAACAAGTTTCCTATGTAGTTTTGAAAGCAAACAGTACCCGGTAATTAAAACACGTTGAACGTCTTAATCCAGTGTTTCTCACAAAGTGGTAAAGTGTAGTTCGTAGGAACGTGAGCTTAGAACCCGTAGACTTCGGTTCACAATCCTGGTTCCAAAGCTGACAGATAGGGAGTCTTCTTAGCTCAGTTGATAAAGAATCTGCCTGCAATACAGGAAACCTTGGTTTGATCCCTGGATTGGGAAGATCCCCTGGAGAAGGAAAAGGCTACCCACTCCAGTATTCTCGCCTTGAGAATTCCATGGACTGTATGGTCCATGAGGTTGCAAAGAGACAGACACGACTGAGAAACTTTCACACTTCACATAAATTAATCACCTGAAATTTCTCACAAATATGACTGACTTAAACTAGACACCATGAAAATGCTACCAAGTCCACTCCAAATAATTAGCTCATCTCCCCAAGCAAATAACTTCTACAGGAATATGGTAGTGAACTGTACGTACTAATTTGCTTCAGTCGTGCTCAACTCTTTACAACCCTATGGACTGTGGCCCTCCAGGCTCCCTATCCATAGGCTCTCCAGACAAGAATGAATACTGGAGTAGGCTGCCATGCCCTCCTCCAGGGGATCATCCTGACCCAGGGATTGAACCTGTGTCTTTTGTGTCTCCTGCACTGGCAGATCGGACTGCTGTAATGAAATTCCACAGCCTGGATGGCTTAAATAACAGACATGTATTTCTCACAGTTCTGAATTCTGGGGAGTCTGGGGTCAGGTGCACACATGTTGCAGGTTCTGGTGAGAACTCCAGAAACCCCGCTGGTGAGGTTTGAAGGTGATTATCTTCTTGCCGTGTCCTCGTGTGGCAAAGAGACAGCAAACTCTGGTCTTTCTTCCTCTTGATAGCTTTTTTTTTTTTTTTTGGCTGTACCACATATATTGTCCCCCTGCTTATTTAACTTATATGCAGAGTACATCATGCAAAATACAAGACTGATAAATCCCAAGTTGGAATCAAGATTGCTGGGAGAAATATCAATAACCTCAGATATGCAGATGACACCACCCATATGGCAGAAAGAAAAGAGGAACTAAAGGGCCTCTTGATGAAGGTGGAAAAGGAAAGTGAAAAAACTGGCTTAAAGCTCAACATTCAAAAAACTAAGATCGTGGCTTCCAGTCCCATCACTTCATGGCAAATAGATGGGGGAAAAGTGGAAACAGTGGCAGATTTTATTTTCTTGGGCTCTACAATCAGTGTGGATGGTGACTGCAGCCACAAAATTAAAAGATGCTTGCTCCTTGGAAGAAAAGTTATGGCCAACCTGGACAGAGTATTAAAGAGCAGAGACATCACTTTACCAACAGAGCTACGTCTAGTAAAAGCCATGATTTTTCCAGTTGTCATGTATGGATGTGAGGGTTGGACCATAAAGAAGGCTGAAGTCTTCAACATATGGAATTGGGGTGGGGGGCGGGCGAGATACAATTCAGGCCGTAGCAGAGGGAGAGATACTTAGTTTTATCTCGTTCTCCTGGCCCTTTCATGACAATTTTTTACTTTTTCTGCTGGGACTTTTCCCAGATTTTCTGTATCTGCTGGGGGTGTTTGCCTACATGGCAGGTAAGGGTCTAAGCGTGGAGATGATAGATCATCCAAGAAAGCTTTTCTTTTGGCTCCACTGGAAGCGTCCAGATCTCTCAGGGTCCCTCGTGCCTGGCTCAGGTCCTGAGATGCCAGCTGCTAAGGACCCTAGTCCTTCCCTGACACATGGCCCCTTGGTTCTGGGAGTGGCCTGCCTGCAGCCTGGTGGCAGCCTTTCTGTGACCCTTTCAGTTCCAAAGAAAACACACCACCCAAACCCACTATGCTGCTCACTGTGTAGATGTTTCGAAGCAAAGATCCCAATAGAGAAGGCTGTGGGAGGCGTTCATTCATGCAGACATGTCCCTGTAATCCAGAAGGCCATTTTTACTAAGTCACACACTTGTGACTCATCATTTCTCCACTTTTTCAATTTTCCAGATAGGACATTGTACTGGGGCAAACAATGTATATGCTTCCTGTTTCCCCTCTCAGTGGGAAAAAAGACACTCTCTTTCCATATCTAAAATGGAATCAAACACTTATTGTAACACGTACATCTCAAGGGAAAACCCATTGCTATTTTGAACCTGCTTCCTCCTATTCTTCCGTTCCTGGTACAGTGGATGTTGCTTATGTCCCTGACTTCCACTTACTGAACTGGAGGGTTACAATAACTTAGTTGCTTATTAGTGTTTGAGGACCCTGTGTTTATCTTCAAACTACAAAGACAGTTTTAAGCTACAGGAGGTTTTTCTTTCATGTTCATGTGTGGCCACCTGTAGACAATTTGTGAAAAACTGACATTGGAAAAGACCCTGATGCTGGGAAAGATTGAAGGCAGGAGGAGAAAGGACAACAGAGGATGAGATAGTTGGATGGCATCACAGACTCAATGGACATGAGTTTGAGCAGGCTCCGGGAGTTGGTGATGGACAGGGAAGCCTGGCGTGCTGCAGTCCGTGGGGTCACAAAGAGTCAGACATGACTGGGCGACTGAACTGAACTGAGCTCTAGGCAATATATTGGCATTATTGGGATTCTTTTCAAATCTTTTAATGCTCAATTTTTGCAGTAAGTGCTTTGTAAGTGAAAGTGTACTTAGTTTGAAGCAAATAAAATGGTTTTTATGTTTAAAGCAAAATCAAACCTAATGGAAAGGAAGAAACAGTGACTGAGTCAGGATTTTTATGTCATTTCCTCTTAGAGCCAAAATTTAGTAAGTTCTCCACATGCTGGCAGATGTTTGGAGCCGGAGGTTGTTATTAGGTAGAGTTTGGGGGGATTTTTGAATGGAAAAAAGCAAACTTTTGCCTGGTGTGATTTCTAGGCATTTTCTGAGTCACCGAAATATTGTTATCCATTTTATTCCTATAAGTCACTTTCTTTTACCGTTCTTCCAATGATCAAAGAGCGTGCTGTATCTCTGAGGGATGTCATCTTATTCAAGATGCAATGAAATCTCCCAAGTTGTCCGTTCAACTGAGCAGTTGAGACTTGGACAATATCTCCTTTGGACCCATTTGAAATGACATGTTCCAAAGGACTCTATTAAATGAGGTCATTGTTTCCTGTTGGACAAGACATTAAATGAATATGTTTGGCCTGCTGGGGCTGTTCTTAGAACGTTAGAACAAACCTGCTTGAGTTTAGATCCCAGAGTTATTATCCTTCCAGGAACGTTTGTAAATCATGGGCGACATCAGGGTTGCAGTGGTGATGGGGAATTGAGGCGGGGGCGGGGAGAGCTGCTGGCCTTCAAGGAGGAGTCCCTGAAACAGTCTAGAATGTAAAGAGCAGGACCACATGGGAAAATTCATTTCATCCAAAACACCCTGTTTCATGGACATATACATTAGTCAAACTTGTCAAATTGTACATTTCAAAGATGGGAAGTTTATTGTATGTCAATAAAGTTGTTTATTGTTGTTGTTCAGTCGGGTCTGACTCTGCCACCCCACAGACTGCAGCATTCCAAGCTTCCCTGTCCTTCACTATCTCCCGAGGTTGCTCAAATTCCTGTCCACTGAGTGAGCGATGCCATCCAACCCTCTCATCCTCTGTTACCCTCTTCTCCTCCTGCCCTCAGTCTTTCCCAGCATCAAGGTCTTTTCCAAGAGGTGGCTCTTCGCATCAGGTGGCCGAAGTATTGGAGCTTCAGCTTCAGCATCAGTCCTTCCAGTGAATATTCAGGGTTGATTTCCTTTAGGATGGACTGGTTTGATCTTGCTGTCCAAGGGACTCTCAAGAGTCTTCTCCAGCACTGTACAATTCTTTGGCATCCGTTCTTCAGAACCTCAGCTTTCTTCATGGGCCAACTCTCACATCCATACATGACTACTGGAAAAACCATAGCTTTGTACTAAAAAAAAAAAAAAAAATCCTGAGTGTAAAAGTCCTGAGAAATGCTGAGACAAGCCATAGGCTCACTTGACTCTTAGGACATAAAGGATCTTCCCACTCAACACCTGCACCCCCCCCATCCTTCACAGGGGGGCAGACTGAGTGACCTCATCTCTTTTCTCAGTGTTCTTTCACCCGTGTCCCACATTGCAGCAGCTTTCATCAGAAACCACAAGGAGCCCAAGATATACTTCCTCATTTGCAAAATGACCTTCTTAGTCAGGACTCAGATCAGTTCTCAGTGGCGACCCACACTCACATATGTCACTAGTTCAGGCTTTTGTTGGAAAATATGAAGCCGCAGTTCAGATCATCCTCCGGCCAGGCTTCAGAAAGGTGGGTGACATGTGCTGACCAGGCCTACTGCCCACCGTGCAGTGCTGTGGTCTCCCCGCCCCAGAGCAGGAAGCAAACTTGAGGAGACAGCGAAACAAAGCCAGGGTGTAGGGGAGGGGTGCTGGGCTTGTGACTTCACTTAGCTCTTGCCTCCTAGTTTAGTTTGCGCTCCACTGAGAAGTCAGGGGGTACTGCTGAACCAGATTGCAGGCACCCCCGGTTGCAGGTGCAGGGCAGGGGAAAGGTGGTCCCAGCGGCTCTCACACCATTGACAGAGGGCCGGAGGAGAAGCTTTGTCCACATATCAGATGCCTCCATCTTATCTCACTGCCCCCGGCCTTCAGGGGTGCGCTGTGGTGTTCACATGGCACAGCCTTATGAGGCTTCCCTCCCCACCCAGTGGAACCCTGGGCTCCCCTTCTGCACATATCACTGGTGCTGCTGTTGGCTAAGACATAAAGGATAGTTCTCAGGGAGTGAGTGCTAAGTCTCCTCAGTCATGTCCGACCCTTTGTGACCCCATGGACTGTAGCCCTCCTGGCTCCTCTGTCCATGGGATTCTCCAGGCAAGAATACTGGAGTGGGTTGCCATGCCCTCCTCCAGGGGATCTTCCTGGCCCAGGGATCTAACTGGCGTCCCTTATGTCTCCTGCATTGGCAGGCAGGTTCTGTACCACTAGAGTCACCTGGGAAGCCCCCCAGTTCTAAGTGAAAGTCAAAGTGTTAGTCGCTCAGTCATGTCCAACTCTCTGTTACCCCATGGCCTATAACTCACCAGACTCCTCTGTCCATGAGATTCTCCAGGCAAGAATACTGGAGTGGATTGCCCTTCCCTTCTCCAGGGGATCTTCCCAACCCAGGGATTGAACTCAGGTCTCCCACCATTGCAGGCAGACTCTTTACTATCTGAGCCACCAGGGAAGCTCTGATGGAAAGTGGATGATTCCAGAGAGCAGGGTCTCTTTCACTTGCTCTCTCTCAGGGACCAGCATGGCTCCTCCTCAGAAGATGCTCAGCAAAAAAGCTTGATGAATGACCGAGGAAAGGAACCCCAAATCAGATTTTCCTCCACTCATTTACAAGTTTTTAAAAGTGCCAGGTATCTTTTTCTTTTTTTTCTAAATTCCTCTTTTCAGTTCAATGTTTTGGAGTTTACAGAGAACACGATCATGAATTCATTCAGTCACTCAGTCCACAGAGAATCTGAGCAGTCTCCCAGGGTCCGGAACCTGGGCTGGATGTGGCAGGCAGCAGGAAGGTCACTTTCCAGTCCTAAACTCCAGACCAGTTACCGCTGTCAACATGTGCTAGGAAGGAAAAGGAGTGCTTCACAGAGGACTCAGCCATGTCCAAGGGGCAGCATCTCTGAGGAGTGGTGTTTCTGTTGTTTTTCATGTGGGACTCAGACTTGGAGCAGACACGGGAGGCGGCCCAGCGGAAAGCTGCCTGGATAAAGGTCCTGAGACGTGAAGACCCGGCCGGGCAGCATCCATGACCCAGGACAGCAGCCGGAACTGGCCTGCGTTGCGGGTGGGACTTGCACCAAGGGATGGCAGGAACCACTTGTCACGAGGCTGGGCTTTTCTCCTGAGGGTGGTGGGGGCCTCCTATGGAGGCCATAGGAGGGCTTACAAGGAGAGGACTGGTGGGTTCTTAACGCCTGGCTTGGGAACATCTCAGAGAAGAGAGCCGTGGTGCGTTCTCTGAGGCTCACCTTCCCCCCCGTGCTTCCCCCCGTGCTTCCTCCTCCCTGGGCTCCAGGTCCCATATGCAGAGCATCCTGCAGTGAACTGGGCGGAGCTTCCAGCCGTCCCTTCAGATAAGCAGGCTGCCCTTTCTACTGTTCAGTCACTCGGTTGCGTCTGGCTCTTGGCGACCCCAGTGGACCGCAGCGTGCCTGGCTCCACCGCCCTTCGCTATCTCCTGAAATTTCTTAAATTCACGTCCATTGAATAGTGATGCTATCTAACGATCCCATCCTCTGCCACCTCCTCCTCTTCCTCCTCTTTTTGCCTTCCATCCTTCCCAGCATCAGGATCTTTTCCAATGAGTTGGCTTTTTGCATCAGGTGGCCAAAGTATTGGAGCTTCAGCTTCAGCATCAGTTCTTCTTCCAGGGAATATTCAGAGTCAGTTTCCTTTCAGATGGACTGGTTTGATCTACAGCATGGCCAAAATGAAATAAATAGGTTAGAGAAAGATAAACCATGTGAACACTAATCAAAAAAAGACAAATCAGAAAAGCTGGGAGAAGTGAGAATGGTGCAGAAGGATGAACTGGGGGAAGATGGAACCGGGGACAGAGGCAGGACAAGGTGCCCCCACCTCCATGTCCCTGTGCCAGGCCCTTTCCTGAGCCCCGGGGTGTGGCTTTAACAGCCTCACAGCTACCCTAGGAGATAGGCCCTGCTTTTATAGTTTTGGAAACTCAGGTCAACCTGGCCCTGCTCACAGCCTCTCGGAAGATGGTGTGTGGTCCTGCCTCCCCTGGCCCCACTTCCCTTAGGACTTTCCTTCTGCGGCTGTTTTATGAGTAATAGCTCCAACTGCCCTGAACCGTTAGATTGAAGGAGAAAAGGGAAGTTTGCACAGCCCCCTTTGTCTGGTATTTGCAGAATGTCTAATGATCTGTCTGATATACCACCTGAAAAGGGCAAGTCTAGAACATTGTGTGTGTTTATGTGTGTGTGTGCTTTTTAAAACTTTTTCAAATGCAGCAGAGGAGCAGAAAGACCCTTGGAATATATGCTAGGACAGCTGCAGCTGATGCTTACCACATCTGAAGTTGCCTAATCTCTGCTGGGTGGGCCCCTTGTGGACCAGAGGTGCTCAAACTTGCGCGTGCATTCCAGTCACCTGGAGGGCTTGTTAAAACCCAGAGCTTCTGACTGAGTAAATATATTCTCCGCTGTGTAATGAAATACCACAAGTGGAATGGCTTAACTCAACACCCACTTATTAGCTGGGAAGTCTGGAGTCAGAAGTCAGGGTGTGTAGTCAAGAGTCGGGGTGTGGTGTGGCCAGCTTCTATGCTCCAGGTCATGCAAGGCTAGCATCAAGTCACGGGTGGAGCTGCCTTCCTTTTTGGAGGTCTGGGGGAGAATCTACTTTTGCAGACGCTCAGATCCCCATTTCCTTCTAAGGCCACGCTCTCCCCTTGAGGCGACTTACAACCTTCCTCCGTCAAACCAGTGATAAGGGATCTCTCTCACACGTCAAATCTCTGACTTCAGAAAGAGCCTGGTCTCTTCTAAGGACTCAGCCTGGCTAATCGCCCTTTCGCAAACTGTGTGGTGTGGCACTGGAGAGGGAAATGGCAACCTGCTCGGGTGTTCTTGCCTGGAGAATCCCATGGACGGAGGGGCCCGGTGGGCTGCAGTCCATGGGGTCACAAAGAGTCATAAGCCAATCATGGGTAGAACCCATCGTGGCCATGGTCCTAGAGACAATGTTATGCCTGGCGTGTCCACCAGGGAAGGAGGACAGTGGGCCATTTTAGAATTCTGTCTGGTACAGAGGTGGGGCAAAACTGTGCACTTCTAACACATTCCCAGGCAAAGAGATGCTGCTGCTTTGAAAGTATATGTGAGAGCTACTTATTTAGGCTAATTGTACCACCTTTGACTTGTGTTGTTGTTGTTCAGTTGCTAAGTCGTGTCTGACTCTGTGACCCCATGGGCTGAAGCACTCCCCTGTCCTTCACTGTCTCCCAGAGTTTGCTCAAACTCATGTCCATTGAGTCGGTGATACCATCCAACCATCTCATCCTCTGCCACCTCCCTTCTCCTTTGGCCTTCAATCTTTCCCAGCATCAGTGTCTTTCCCAGCGTGTGGGTTCTTTGCATCAGGTGGCCAAAGTAGTGGAGCTTCGTCTTCAGCATCAGTCCTTCCAATGAATATTCAGGACTGATTTCCTTTAGGATGGACTGGTTGGATCTCCTTGCAGTCCAAGGGACTCTCAAGAGTATTCAACACCACAATTCAAAAGCATCAATTCTTCAGCACTCAGCTTTCCTTATAGTCCATACCTGACCACTGGAAAAACCATCGCTTTGACTATACGGACCTTTGTTGGCAGAGTGATGTCTCTGCTTTTTAATATGCTGTCTAGGTTTGTCATAGCTTTCCTTCCAAAGAGCAAGTGTCTTTTAATTTTATGGAAGCAGTCATCTTTGACTTAGATTGTGCCTAAGTTACAGAAGAGAAAACTCAGTTTTACGTCTAGAGGTAATATTCAAAATGTATAGCAACTAGGACCTTGTGGGCACTGACCAGTCAGAAGAGATATCCACCAGTCAGGGCAGATGCTGTCGGTGTATAACCACTGTGGTCTTCCTGGGTGACACCCATTGATGGAAGAATCCCAGCAAACGAGGGCTGGAGTCTGTATTTATACCAGAGCTGGGACTTTGGCTGCTCCACAAGCTAAGATTAAAGAGGAAATGTCCCAACAATGCTAAGACAGGAAAAGAGGAATAAAGAGATGTCTTACTGATTCCAAAATTGATTCATCTTCAGTTGATTCATCTTCTTTTCATTCTATCTACTCCATGTTCTATAAGCTCCCTCAAGGTTAAAATCTGGATTCGTTTCCTATTTCTGCTGTAACAAACTTCTGCAGTTTTAGTGCCTGCAACCACACAGGTTTATTATCTTACAGTGCTGGAGGTCAAAACGCCAAAATCACTCAGTGGGCTAAAATCAGGAGTCGGTTTCCCTGCCTTTTTTCAAGTTCTAGAGGTGAAAACATTGGTTCACAGGCTCACATCACGTCAACCTGTTTCCATCATCATATCAGAGACCAACTCTGACCTTCCTGCCTCCTTCTTACTGTCCCCAGACAATCTCAAGGTCATCTCTCATGTCAAGGTTCTCAGTTTAATCACACCTGCAAGGTCTCCTCTGCTCTGTAAGGTCGTGTGTTCAGAGTCCCAGGGATTAGGACATGGATGTCTTTGAGAGGCCAGTCTTCAGCCCGCCTCACTATGCAAGGCCTATAGTTACGTGGATCACAACAGCAGACACTTTCCTAGAACTTCCTCTGTGCCAAGCCCTTTTTAGACATTAGGTCACGACTGTCACAACCACTGTAGAGGCAGGTTCTGTTGTTATGATCCTCCTTTTACAGACAAAGAAACTGAAGCACATGGGAGTGAAGAACCTTGTCCGAGGTCACACAGCTGAGAAATGTCAATGCCAGGGCTCCAACCCAGACAGCCGGGCTCCAGAGTCCATGCTCTTTCCCACTCTCTTACATCCTTCCCATCCATGGCCAGGTAAAAAGCACCCACTTTATATAAATGACAAAAAACCAGAGTCACCTTCCCAACCTCAGCCCCTAACCTAACCATCCATCCTCTGCCTTTCCCTCTGCCTGTGAAGGATCCTACCCTTAGTGGGAAAGCAGTCCATCGGTTCGGTCTTTCCTTCCCTGCCATCCAAGTCTAATCAGTTACAGAGACCTGGCCACTTCTACCCATCTCTGAAACATTCTTCCAGTTCCTATTTTTGGGAAACAACCCCCCCCCCCCCCTGCACTCAGTGGTTTACAACAGCAGCAGTCGTTTATTTTGCTCAGGAATCTGCAGTTCCGCCGAGGTGACTCTTCTCGCCTCCACATGGCGTCTGCTGGGTTTGGCTGGCTGGATGCCGGGGAAGCCACTCCACACGCCACGCTCACACGGTTGGCGAGTTGTGCCAGCTCTTGTTTGGTAGCTCAGCCAGGGCTTTGGGTCAGGGGCTTCAGTTCCTCTCCACAAGCTGCCTGGGCTTCCCGACAGCATGGTGACTGGTTTCCAAGAGAACAAGGCGCGAGTGTATGGCCTTTTACACTCTAGCCTCAGAAGTCACATGATGCCACTTCCACCCTGTAGCGTCTGTGGTTGGTGTTCATTCACTACGTCGTGTCCAGCTCTTAGCAGACTGTAGCCCGGCAGGCTCCTCTGTCCATGGGATTCTCCAAGGCAGGAATACTGGAGCAGATTTCCATTCCCTTCTCCAGGGGATCTTCTTGACCCAGGGATCAAACCCAGATCTCCTTCTTTGCAGGCAGATTCTTTACCATCTGAGCCACTAGGGAAGCCCCTAGTATCTGTTGAGACTCTCACAAAGGCTCACCCATGTTCAAGGCCAGAAGATATGTAACTGTCCTCTTGGTGGGGGAATGACAAGGTTCTACAAGAGCATGTGAGAGGGGAGGTTTGTGACAGCTCTCTTCAGAAAATTCCATCTGCCAAAACTGTCTTTGTAGCAGTTCTCTGCATCCTCCCCACACTGATGGATACTGTATTCAAAAACCCCAGATTGGGTCTGTGAACTAACAGAAGATCTTGTCTAATAAGTTCATTTATTTTGATATTTTTACCAAAATATTAACAATGTAGCCACATGTACCGCATGGTTGTTTTGTATTTTAGAAATAAATCAAACTAACAAAAGTAGGATTTCCCGAGAAATCCAGGACATCAGATTAATAAATACCAACACTTAACCAATGCCCCTGGAGAAGGAAATGGCAACCCACTCCAGTACTCTTGCCTGGAGAATCCCATGGAGGGAGGAGCCTGGTGGGCTGCAGTCCATGGGGTCGCAAAGAGTCGGACACGACTGAGCGACTTCACTTCACTACCCAATGCCATGCCAAAATACAGGCATTCAAGTTTCTTCAAAATCACATTGTGTATGTCTTTAATAAAAAGCAACTCCTTTTTTGAGTTGGCATGATTGTGGATGAAGAAAATGTTAACATTCCTAATACCTTTGATGCTTTCAAACTGCGGTGCTGGAGAAGACTTGAGAGTCCCTTGGACAGCACGGAGAGCAAACCAATCAATCATAAAGGAAATCAACCCTGAGTGTTCACAGGAGGGACTGATGCTGAAGCTGAAGCTCAAATACTTTGGCCACCTGATGCAAAGAGCTGACTCACTGGAAAAGACCCTGAGGCTGGGAAAGACTGAGGGCTGGAGGAAAAGGGGACGGCAGAGGATGAGATGGTTGGATGGCATCACCGACCCAATGGACATGAGTCTGAGCAAATTCTGGGAGACAGTGAAGGACAGGGAAGCCTAGTGTGTTATAGTCCATGGGGTCGCAGAGATTTGGACACGACTGAGCCACTGACCAACAACAGTACCTTATATTAAGGTAGTAATGAGAAAATACAGGGCTATATCCTTTTCCTTCTCATTTAAAAATCTAACCCTATTTTTAAGGCCTTAACCCACAGGACTTTCCATAGCTTGACTAATTGGGTGTTGAGACAGGATCATCACTGATCCCTACCCTCCACCTCCGATATCCTGAGCTTTCACTGTCTGCAACACAGATGGCTCATGTATATTATCTCATGACTAGAGTTGCAGTCTCATCTCACAGGCTATGACGTTAAGCCCCTGTAATGGCAGGAACTGTGTCTTAGGCATCTGAACCCCCTCACAGTGTACTGTGTGTCTGTGCCTGTGTGCTGGTCACTTAGTCTTGTCCAACTCTTTGAGACCCCATGGACTGTAGCCCACTAGGCTCCTCTGTCTATGGAATTCTCCAAGCAAGAATATTGGAGTGGTTGCCATTTCCTTCGCCAATGCATGAAAGTGAAATGTGAAAGTGAAGTCTCTAAGTTGTGTCCAACTCTTAGCGACCCCATGGACTGCATACCAGGCTTCTCTGTCCATGGAATTTTCCAGGCAAGAGTACTGGAGTGGGTTGCTATTGCTTTCTCCATAGTTTAGTGGAGGAAGCCAATTAAATGTGATAAAGGGAATTCCCTGGCAATACAGCTGTTAGGACTCCGAGCTCTCACTGCGAGGGCCTGGGGTTTGATCCCTGGTGAGGGAAATAAAATACCAGAAGCTGTGAGGTGCAGTCAAGAGTATGTGATAAATACTAAACACTGGAGGTTCCCAGTGGTATGAGACTATGTAGTAGGTGTAATTTAACCCAGCCGTGTAACCTGAGAAGGCTCAGAGCAGATCCTTAACAAATGGTGGTTGAACGATCAACAAATGAGTTTTCTTCAGGCGTGGAAATCTGTTCTTAACTCCAGACAGCCCACACAAGATGCTGCTCAGTGTAGGTGCTTGAAAACTAATGTCTTATCTGCAGGTAGGGAAACACCTAGCCCTGGGAGAACCCACCTGTCCAAGGAATTTTACGCTGTAACTGACTAGCTGCCTGGAATTTCCCTCTTAGTAATGCATTCACTTGTAACTGAGACTTTGATCTTCAGAAGTTGATGATTAAATGCAAATTCTTGGGCAGGTCTTATACATTAAACTGCTGTAATTGTGAACACAGTCATGGGGAAAGGTTTATTAGGTAATTCCAGTCAAAGCTATATTTTTTCCAGTAGTCATGAATGGATGTGAGAGTTGAACTGTAAAGAAAGCTGAGCACTGAAGAATTGATGCTTTTGAACTGTGGTGCTGGAGAAGACTCTTGAGGGTCCCTTAGACTGCAAGGAGATTCAACCGGTCCATCCTAAAGGAGATCAGTCCTGAATATTCATTGGAAGGACTGATGTTGAAGCTGAAACTCCAATACTTTGGCCACCTGATGTGAAGAACTGACTCATTGGAAAATACCCTGATGCTGGGAAAGATTGAAGGTGGGAGGAAAAGGGGATGACAGAGGATTAGATGGTTGGATGGCATCACCAACTCAATGGGTATGAGTCTGAGTAAGCTCCAGGAGTTGGTGATGGACAGGGAGGCCTGGTGTGCTGCAGTCCATGGGGTCGCAAAGAGCTGGACACGACTGAGCAACTGAACTGAACTGAGTCTTATTAGAAGGGAGATGCAGAAGGCAGGATTGTCTCAAGAAGAAAGGAAAAGATTGGATGTGATTCTAGAACAAAAGGACAGAGAAAAAAAAAAAAAACGCAGCTGAGGAAGCAATAGGTGTGGAGACTTGGCAGGGACAGAAAAGAGCTCTGTAGTTTTGCTCTGAGAAGGCACTGCCCTGGGGGACATTTGAACGACCTGGATGGGAGATCTTTGCCCCAAAATCAGATATTCTGTGCTGACCATACTATGGAGCCTACAGAACGTGTGAGGTCTGCTCAGCCCAGCAACTCACACTGTGGAGCCAGATAGAATCACAGGACCCTGTGCTGGCCAGTGCATGACCTTGATTCCAGGGAGACAGGCTCAGTCCACACACTTTGGACATTTCACCAGCTAAAGCGGGCTGGCGGGAAACCTTATCAAAGGTAAACAAAATGAACATGTTCCGGTGAAATCTGTTTGTTAAAGAAATTTAGATTAGAAATGGGATTCTCCCCACAGTTGAAACTTCCACATATTAATGAGGTAAAAACACAAGGCTGGGGAATAGTGAATTAAAGGTCATGACACCAGTGTGTGCATGCTCAGTCACTCAGTCGCGTCCAGCTTTTTGCGACGCTGTGCACTGTAGCCCTCCAGGATCTTCTGCCCATGGAATTTTCCAGGAAATAGGTTGCCATATCCTCCTCCAGGGGATCTTTCCGACCCAGGGATTGAACCCACATCTCCTGCATTGGCAGGTGGGTTCTTTACTACTGAGCCACCTAGGAAGTCCCAGGACATCAGACTGCTATGTAAAAAAAAAAAAAAGGAGAAAAAAGAGTAGATTTCCTCTCTAACCTTCTGCCTTACTTAGTGTATCTGTTAACCATGGTCCTTGACCCAATATTGACATAGAACACACAGTGGGGAGTAGGGGAAGAGAAAAGCTTTTTTTTGTTACAAAAATAATAAATGTGCATTGTAGAAATTCTAATAAGTCCGAAGAAGGGAATAAAAGAAAGCACTGCAATCTTTCTTTTTATCAAGATGAAGTCACAGTAGTAAGCACTGCTTTGAAAACTGGGGGTTTTTCCCCCTCTAAATAGCAAGTTGTGAACATCTTTTTTATGTCGTTAAATAGTTTTCACCTCCTTCCTGTGAGGTATGAGTGGCTCTGTAGTGTACTGCTGCTGCTGCTGCTGCTAAGTCACTTCAGTCGTGTCCGACTCTGTGCGACCCCGTAGATGGCAGCCCACCAGGCTCCCCCATCCCTGGGATTCTCCAGGCGAGGACACTGGAGTGGGTTGCCATTTCCTTCTCCAATTCATGAAAGTGAAAAGTGAAAGTGAAGTCGCTCAGTCATGTCCGACTCTTAGCAACCCCATGGACTGCAGCCCACCAGGCTCCTCCGTCCATGAGATTCCCCAGGCAAGAGTACTGGAGTGGGGTGCCATTGCCTTCTTCGGTAGTGTACTGATACAGCATGTTAATAGCTGGTTTCTGATCAGATGATTAGTTTGTTGAAGGAGATCAGCCCTGGGATTTCTTTGGAAGGAATGATGCTAAAGCTGAAACTCCAGTACTTTGGCCACCTCATACGAAGAGTTGACTCATTGGAAAAGACTCTGATGCTGGGAGGGATTGAGGGCAGGAGGAGAAGGGGACGACAGAGGATGAGATGGCTGGATGGCATCATGGACTCTATGGACGTGAGTCTGAGTGAACTCTGGGAGATGGTGATGGACAGGGAGGCCTGGTGTGCTGCGATACATGGGGTCGCAAAGAGTCGGAAACGACTGAGCGACTGAACTGAACTGTGTTATTTGCATAAAGAACAGTGCAGAGAATGTATTTGCATCAAAATCTTTTCTCACAGCTCTGAGGATTTCCTTAGGACAAACTCCCAGGAGGGATTCGGGGTTTTGGTTGACCTGGTTTATACTCAAAAGTTTAAACTGTTGGGTTTACTGCAGTTCACTTGGGGCTTCCCAAGTGGCACTAGGGGTAAAGAACCTGCCTGCTAATGCAGCAGACATAAGAGATGAGGGTTCAATCCCCAGGTCCAGAAGATGCCCTAGAGGAGAACAGGGCAGCCCACTCCAATATTCTTGCCTGAAATATCCCATAGACAGGGGAGCCTGGCAGGCTACAGTCTGTAGAGTTGCAAAGCATTGGACATGACTGAAGCGACTTAGTACATACAATTCACTACCATATTCCTTTAGAAGTTCTTTACCTGCAGAGATGAGCTAATTATTTGGAGTGGCCTCAGTAGTATTTTCATGGTGTCCAGTTTAAGTCAGTCATATTTATGAGAAGTTTCAGGTAATTAACTTATGTGAAGTGTGAAAGTCACTCAGTCATGTCCGACTCTTTGCGACCCTGTGGACTATACAGTCCATGGAATTCTCCAGGCCAAAACACTGGAGTGGGTAGCTTTCCCCTTCTCCAGGGGACCTTCCCAACCCAGGAATCGAATCAGCGTCTCTGGATTCTTTACCAGCTGAGCTATCATACTCCCTAACAAACCTCCTGCACAATAACCTGTGTCTCAGAGTCCAGGAGCAGCCAGTGACTGTTGGGTTTTTGGTTGGTTGTGGGGGGGTTGGTTACAGGAGCAGAAGAAGGGGCTTAGCCAACCCTGGCCACAGATCACTGAGTGTGCCATGGAATTTCACCCCCGCAAGGGGAGTGCTAGCAACACCGCAGCCTCTGGGGCAGCTCACACTCAAGGATGAAGTCAGGCTCCCTCTTCCTGAGAGTTCTTTTCACATAAGAAGATGGATCAAACTGTATCCGAGAATCTTACAAGACCGCTTTAAAACACTGTCTTCTCAAAAGGATCTTTTGAAAAGTATCTTTAAAAGCCTCCCCCTGAGGATACCCGGGCCTCAATCTACCTTTAGATCGTCTTTCTAACTAACTCGTGTTGCCGAATATCGGTGGTAACCAAAACCTTCCGTCTCCATTCATCAATAAGCCAGTTCTGTAGAAATCCATCAGTGCTGATTCTCAGCCGTGCCATGCACCTCCCTGGTATGTCCTAATCCTATCTTCCCTAACAATTGCTAAAGAAACCAACTGTGGTTTGTAAACGTTTGCGCAGAATCTAGGTCATCTCCATACTAGCGTCCCCACCATTCACTTGCATAAGAGTATAATTTCAGGAGTGAAGAGAACATACTGCAAATGCCCAAGGAGTCACCCACAGAAATGCGATGTGTCAGAAAAAAATAAAGAATTGCTGTGTAAGGAGGAAGGGACGTGCTCTCTCTGTGTATTATTTGGAGTAATTATTTGACATAGAACATTTTGAACCTAGGGATGTGGATGGGTAAGCTGCTTTGTGTGTGTCCCTACCTCTCAGTGTCTGGCTCAAAGCAGGTGACTAATCTATTTTGATGACTTACTAAATTAAGCCAGAGGCCAAAAACTCATGACTCTGGGGTCTGGAGCATGGAGTGGTTGGTATTTGAAGAGCAGGGGCTTAGCCACGGGTTCGGCCATTGCCACATGAGCATCTGGGCTCTGAATTGCCACATCTTCCTTTTTTAAAAAACAAACATTTTATTTTTTTATTTTTTTAATACCGAAAACATTTTGTACTTGGGTATAGCCAATTGGCAATGTTGTGATCATTTCAGGTGAACAGTGAAGGGAATCAGACATACATATACATGTATCCATCTTTCTTTTTTTTTCTAATTCCCCCCCTCCTAAAAAGAAATTCTATTTCTCTGTGAAAACTCCCAATTTTTTAATATTGGCAACTAATAGTTTTATTTGGGGGAAGGGTGCTGCCAGTTCACAACCAGCAAACTAACCTGAAGGAGAAAAAGCAGCTCTTACTTTTCAGACGCTCTGGTGTAAAGAGGGGTGTGCAAATTTCAAGTCACTTGACAGAAACACCCCGGTCTTGTAACGAACAAGGTTGGCGTGGCGGTCCTTATTTCTCCATGGTGACTGTCAATAACCAAGATGTGACGTCTTGTTTGTCCCCTGTTTATTGCTGTGAAGTCTGCTTTGAATCATTGTGATACCCACACGGAGGTGACAGGAGAGACTTCTGCCGGTGACTTATCATCAGATTTTAAAATAATCCTCAATGGTAAAAATGTGAAGTGTGAAAAGACAGCATGCCCTATGGTCCCCTGGGTAACTTCCCAACAAAGTCGTGGAAATGGGGCCTGTGGGTGGTAATGGAAAGAGTAGGTAAGAACACATAATGCTTTTCTCTTCTCCCGCACTTGGCAAAACACGATTTCTGAGCTGAGAACCTGAGATTTAAAACCAGGTGCAGATACAAGCTCTGCGAAGCCGAGTTATTGAAAACTGAGTTTTCTCTCTGCTGTTAAAGATGGACAGATTTTGGTCTGACCTCATTCCTTCCCCCTTCGTCTCTCTTGACCTTTGACTCTGATTCAGCCAGTCACTGACCCAGTACTGATGGGGTGTCTGTGGGCCTGCAGCACTGTGCCAGGTTCCCTGGGAGAACTTACCAGAACCAGAACCAGATCCGGGCCGGCCTTGAGGCAGCATACTTACCAGCCAGAGTTTGAGCTCTGTCAGTTCTTCCAAGATGAGTGTGGAACATAGAATGAGACAAACAAGGCTTTTCCACCAGCATTCACACGACAGTGTCACATTCATCGTTTGAATGTAAAGGGATTTACTAGGTGGGAATGAAGTAGTCTAGGGTTGGAAAAGCTGTTTGGGGCTGGAATGGAAAAAATAAAAAAACAGGTCCTGGGGACTAATGAAGGCTTCCCAGGTGGCTCAGTGGTAGAGAATCCGCCAGCCGACGCAGGAGAGGCAGGTTCGATCCCTGGGTCAGTGAGATCCATCCCCTGGAGGAGGAAATAGCCACCCACTCCAGTATTCTTGCTGGGAAAACCCCTGGACAGAGGAGCCTGGCAGTCTGCATTCCAGGGGGTCGCAAAAGAGCCGGACACAACTCAGCGACGGAGCGCACACGCATGGTGACTGAGGGGCACAGGAGCAGCCTGCCACCAGCCCACCCCGCACAACTGTTCTGTCCAGGTTGCTGTCACCACGGGCTTGTGCCCTGGCTTGAGAACAGCCTCAGAGCAGAAGTGGAAAATCAATCATTAAAGCAAGGTGTGTCTGGAAAGGAACAGACTGAAGAGAGCAAATAAGGAATGATTAGTTAGTGTGGCTGGTGCCCCAGTCATCTCCAGATAAATGTTACCTCCTTAATCCAAGTCACCAAGTGTAGTTCAGGTTTGCCTATGGCTATTTCTCCATCTCAAGAATTGCAAGCAGTGAATTTCCAAGAAGTGAGAGAAGGGTGGTTAACCTTCACGTCTTAATGCTAAGGAAAGATTTAGGTAATAAGGAAAAAAGTTAATGGGATTTCAAGTGCACATGGAATTTAACAAGCAAAATGAAATCTTGGATGAACTGTGACCTGTCTTTTAAGGTATCGGTTTGAACACGCTTCTCTCTACTTTTCCCCATCGGTTATTTTACTTTATGTCTTTTCTTTCCTTTTTGGCGGGGGGGG